>OZ007596.1:245914359-247164359 GCA_963931845.1 Maratus michaelseni | reverse complement strand
CCCACCTTAATTTAGATAAATGAATTTTTCATGCAGAGTTATCTGATTTTCTTCAAATTTTCTATATGGGCTCATTGTATTAAGGGGCTCCCCTGATTAGTTTTGGGGGTTCATTGGTGAAGTGTAAAGGAGGGAAACGGGGGGGGGGGGGGGGGGGACTAACCCCCCTTAATATAGATAAATGGGTTTTTCAAGCAGAATTATCAGATTTTCTTCAAATTTTATATATATGTTCATTGTGATAAGGCGCTTCCCTGATTAGTTTTGGAGGTTCATTGGTTAAGTATAAAGGGGGGACGGGAGGCTAACCCCCCTTAATTTTTATAAATGGATTTTTCATACAGAATTATCCGATTTTCTTCAAATTTTGTATATAGGTTCATTGTGGTAAGGCGCTTCTCTGATTAGTTTTAGGGGTTCATTGGTTAATTATAAGAAGGAGAAACGGGGGGATGGTTCCCCCCTTAATATATATTGTCGATTTCTTCATTTTTCGAGGGCTTATTTCAAATTCTTTGAAATAAGAATATAATTTACAGTTAGTGTGAATAGCCTGTGAGCTCAATGCTGTCAGTTTAACTGTGCAGTTTTCTTTTATTTTGTTTAATCAATGAAACAGTTTTAATTAACAGAAAAACTATTTTAAACATTTTTTTTTAAATTCTATTATCTGAAGGTAAAGTCTGAATCCGTGAAAGTAGGAGGAGCTTGTTCAAATAGGTGGTGTTATTATTATTATTATTTTTATTATTATTTTTTTTTTGTGTGTGTGTGTGTGGGGGGGGGGTACTGGTTATTTCAGTGTTAAAGTTTTATTTGAAACATAATTAATTATTTATTTAAGTCTGTCAATTGAAATTTTTCTCTTCGTCTGTACCAAATGTGTAAGTTTCTTTCTATTTCATGGAAATCGGTTTTTAATACAGTGAAACTAATTAAAATGGTGATTTGAAATCGAACAAAATATGGGAAGTTCCACTTTCACAGTTTTTCCTATATTAGCATTATGTTTGATACCTGGGGGTACGCGGAAGTATGAACTTTGATTTAGTGATATGTCGGTCTAAAAGTTTGGGAACCCCTGCTCTAAAAGATTATATTCATATACTACTTAATTGTGTTTTTTATACAACATTGAAAAAATTATTTTTTTTTTTAGCTTTTAAAAAAATTATAGAGAAAACAACTTTACAATTTTGCTCTTTTGCTCAGCAGTCAGGGGTTTAATAAATATCTAATTTTCTGCCACTGGAAAGTTGTTTTCTTGGTACAACAAACATTGTTCTCAGATATTAAATTCTATCTTATTTTAAGATTCAAAATGCAAACACCAACACAATCTGCAGTTGATTATGGTTGAGGCCTGAAACGGGTGGGCCCACGAATCATACGGGTCTTGACCACACAACAATCAAAAGCTATTAACAAATTAAGTTTAAGTTTAGACCCAGTTGACTTTGACACCTTCTTCTCTCACTGGAAAACAATTAAAAGATCAACAGTAAAAGCATGTAATATGTGCTAAGAACCAGAGTTGTATAATATAGATGCACGCGCGCACGACGTGCGCGGAAAATTTTCTGCAAAATTCGGAACTTTGCAGAAAATTTTTTTAGGGGATTTTTTTTTTTTTTTTTTTTAATATTAAACAATTAACAATATTTCTCAATTTTATGTACGATTTATTTACTGTTTGCGCACAATTCAAAATTTAAAGATGCAAAACACTGTTGTGACATTACAGATGCTTGCGAAGAGGTAACAATATTAAGGATTGGGTTGTTTCTAAATGCATTGACAAAATAATTGATAAGAATTCAGCTCATCCTATCGTGGATTTTTAGCTTTATTATTATTTTTAACCAAAATAATTATTCTTTAATTAATATTAATTAATTTTAAATGATAATTATTTTAAACTACTGTTTTTAATTTATATGGTCAAAATAATACAGCACGTAATTTTATTAAACATTAAGGTACTTTTCGGTTAGCCGGGCGCCAGTGAAATGTATATATCTATATATACATATCTATGTATACATACACACATATATGTATGTGTGTATATATATGTATATATACATACATGCATATATAAATGTGTGTATGTATAGATATATGTATATATATGTATATATAGATATATAAATTTCACTGGCGCCCGGCTAACCGAAAAGTACCAACATTAATTTGCAGAAAGTTTTTGACTCAATATTTATGTGCGCAGAAAGTTTTTGGTTTTATACAAGTCTGCTAAGAACACAGATTTTGAGATTGTCTGCTTGCCTTGTTACCATGTAGGAATCTAAATAACTAACTGGCTCTTGGGGCCTTCTTGATATGTCAGACCGAACTCCTAATTCTCTTGATGTACTGTTAAACTATTAAATGGATAAGTTTGGTTAACAGCAAGGAACTGAATCAAGTATTTTCTACCTATCTACTAGTATCATATTTTACATTTACATACATACCAGGTGTCCTAAAATAGACTGACTGATTTGAAAATTCAATAACTTGCAAACAATGACAGATATTAAAAAAATTCTTGCAGGAGAGTAGATAATGTATAACTTCAAGAGATTTTTTACTGTGATTCCTAGTTTCAGCTTCAAATAGCAGTTATAGATGGTGCTGAAAGCAATAGGTGCTCAATCGAGGCAGAAGTAATCCCCTAGAACTGATGCGGAGGAAGAAGGTTAAATATATTATATGGAGTGGGTCTCATTCACCAATACAATCTTTGTGAATGAGACATACTCCATACTCAGTAGCGTAGCTAAGCGGGGGCAAGGGGGGGGGGGCACTGTAGAGGGGCGCTAAATTGAGGGAGGTTTTTAACAGAAATTTTCACACATTTTGACAATAAATAAAAATTGTTGACCTTTTTTTTTTTTGGTGTATGAGTAGAGTATGTGTGAATGTTTTATTTAGTAAAATATTTTATCATATCCAAATAATGAACGAAAAAGCTTTTGTAAATGTTTCTAGGAGTGGTTCAACACACATACATGATTGTGTATCTGAAAGGAGGTGCAACATGGGGGCGGGGGTGTCCAATTGAGAGGCGCTTTAAGCCAAAATTATCTAACATATTTTGACAATAAATAAGAATTTTTGACGTTTTTTCCGTGTGTGTGAATGTTTTGGTGAAATTCGGCGATGGAATGGTGAGATCCATGAATGCTAGTCGCAGATGGAGGCTCCTCACTGTCTAGCCTCTAGTTTATAAACTCTAGTTTAGAACACTGCTGGTCTCACATTTCTTATGTCAAAAGAGCATTTCTTTATTTCTCTATTGATTTTCATGCTGATATTTGTGTTCTTAGCATTCCATATGAATAATTTCGTGTAATAGGGGCTTCTGTGAACCAATGCAAAATGGATTTAGCTGGAGGAATTGAAAGTAAATTGTATATTATTCCTTCTTTATAGGAAATTATATTTTTCCACTGAACTGGCATTGAGAAAAGCGAAATAAAAAAAATTGTCCCAGTTTTCCCCTTCTTAAAATGTATAAAAATGAAAGCAGGGCTTTTCAATCTTCTTAGTACGATCAGTACAGCCATATATTCCTGCTAGTGCTAGCTGATACATTCCTGCTACTGATTGGCGATTTTTGTGTTTTTTCTTTAGCCAGTGTTGCCAATTCGCTACTCTTTTTAAATTCAAATTGCTTGATTGCCACCACTTTCTTGAAGTAGAAATATTAGCCTTATTTAATGACAGATCTTAATTTAAAAAAAGTAACATACTGGCAACACTATTTCTTGTGACCGATTGGCGAATTTTCGGGTAGATTTTTTTCAGAGCCTTGCTGGCGAAACTCGCGAGTTTTTTTTCCATGCGATCATAGACGAATTTTCCCTCCTCATTGTATACGAGATTTATTATAAATCAGAAATTACATTGCAGAGATCATCTGCATACTTTTTATGGCAAAGCCATAAAAATTTATTAATTTGTTGTAAGCCACAATATTATAAGTTTCGAGGACGCAACTGAAGTTACGCTACTTTTAAACAACAAGCGCAAAGTTTCTAAATAGATTTTTCGATTGTTTTTCAAACCAGGATTACTATCATGATCAAAATAAAATAAAAGAGACAGAAAATAACGAAATTTCCTCTGAATGGACAAAGATATATCTCTCTCTTTGGGCCAATCAAAGTAAAAAAATTACGTTAATTAAAATTTGCAAACAAGGTGTACGGTTGTAAATTTTTAAGATGGAGTTTTTATTAATATATTAAATGGTTTTATGAAAGTTTTATGATTTAAACAAGCAAAAACACAATTTTTGGGATTAAATGAATTGTGTAATAAATAATTAATTGAAAAAATTTTAAAGAAAATTTTAAACAACAATTTTTAACTTTTCGCAACATCTTTTTCATACTTTCCTTTACAAGTTTACTCTATAACTGTAAGGACCATATTTTCAAAAAATTAATTAGTTAAAATATCATGACAAAATTTTAAATATAATAAAAATGACTTTTTACTTAAAATTTTTGTTTTTAGAAAATAAACTATTTATGTTGCTGAAAATCCTATTTTTAATTTTATGAAATGCACCTTAAGGATTATTTTTAAAAAATAGCGAGACAATTGAAAAATACTTGGTAAGTTTTGTCACTTCGGACATATGGAACTCCTTGGAAATTCCAAAGAGTGTACGCACCTTATAAATGAAACAAGACAGCAAATTTTTTTCTCCATAATCGAGTTTACTTTATGAGGTTTAGCAAACGTTACTTCTTGCAAATTTATTTTCATTGTTGTAATTACTGTTGCTACTCTCATAAGCTTAAAACTACATAGTCACATCTGCTAACGTCAAATTAGGCAATATTTGTCTAAATATGTTGCCGATAAAAGTAGGTCGCCATAAATGTAGCCATCTTGGCGATAGCTGAATAATGTTTTAAAATTCTCATTGAAATTCAGTATGGATGAGAACAAGGAATCTTCTATAATCGGGTTCACGCATTTTAGCTTCGTGTGTTTCAGTAAAATTAGCTCAATTCTGAAAAACAAGGCAGGTACAAGCCGGAAAGACTTTTTTGTCGTTTTGAGAAAAAAATAATGTGGTTAATTTTTTTTTTATTTAGGGGGAGGGGGCGCAGAATTTCTTCCTGCCCCAGGCGCCAAAAAACGTAGCTACGCCACTGTCCATACTCCAACCTTCTTCCTTTACATCAATGCTGGGTGATTTCTTTTTCTACTTCAATTGGATGTCTATTGCTTGCAGCGCCATCTATCGCTAGTAATTTGAACTAAAATTAGGAATCACAGTAAAAAAACTCCTGTCATCTTACATAACCCTCTTGAAGAATTTTTTAAATATCTGTCACTGTTTGCATGTTATTGAATTTTCAAATCAGTGAGTCCATTTGAGGACATCTGGTATGTATATCTTTACTTATTTAAAACTTAGCAAAATTTAGCAACAAATTTTATATTGCAAGCAATAAAATGTAGTGCCATGGAATTTTTTTTTTTTCCATAATTACAACATTTTCTATATATTCAGTTGAATGAGCCTGTTATTTAGTTTATATGTGCTTGGCTGTAATGTATTTTAAATAAAATAAAGGCTTGTAATTTTAGAGCAAAATGTTATTATAAGTTAAGTAATGCTAAATTATTACTAGAAAATTGTTTGAGACAAACCCGAGATAACTTCTACACAGTAGTGGGATTCAGCCGGTTATGGTTCATGTATTTACAGCATTCTTGGCAATCGAATGTGTGTGTTGTTTATATGTTGACACATATATACCTATTTTGCACATAAAATGACTAATTCTACAAAAAATAATTTTCAAATACAAAGTTTTAATGTGTATACTTTTTACAGAACTTAACAAGAACATTTTAGAAAAGAAATTCTAAACATCTTTGTTCAAGAAGTCTCCAAACATTGTCTCATAGTTTGCATTTGCGCACTATAGAGGGTTATTTACTCAAATTCATAGGAACAATTAGATATGGACGTAACTTAAAGTCCCATGGACCCGATAAAAAAAATTACAATTTAAAAATTTTTTGCCAATAGTTCGGTTTTACAGACCCAATAAATCCAAGAGAAAGAAATGAAAAGAGGTATGTGCGTCCGCAGTAGCAAACGTGTTAAAAAATGATTAATATTCTATTCTACACCTCCTTTTTTTCTCCTGTCACCCATACACGAAGAGCAATTGGAATCACCCAACAAACCTGGGTGCAAAAATGGGCTTTCCCTTGTTCCTGGATGAAGAAGCGGAGATTTTGAAAGTAAGCCATTGGTAATAATAGTTCATATTTTATTCCCTTATGATGGCTATGTGTATAGCTGAAAGTGCTTGGAGTAATTAATATTAATGTAATTTAACATCTTTTTACAATTTTGTCATCTTTTAAGTAATAAAACACGTTATGTGTAATTTTAATTTTTTATATATTTGTATGTTTTTAACGCTGAATAGCAGACACTTACAAATAGTAAACAAATTCCATGATCCTGAAGTGTTTGCTATTCAGAGGTTTTACTGCAGGGTTGTTTGATTTAAATCAGCTTGATTTAAATCGCGATTTAAATCATGATTTAAATCAAATGATTTTTTTTAAAAAATCTTTGATTTAAATCAGTTTTTTTAACATTCATATTTACTGGCTGAATAAGGATCAAATTCCTCATTCATATTAAAATAAAAGTTAAAATCATTCATTTCAGATTAAAAATTACCTTTCAATAATATTAAATAAAACTTTTATAGATTAAAAATACTATTATATTATGAAAGTAAATGCAACACTGCATTAAAAATATTATCTATCCATAGTACATTCTCCAAAACTACTGATAAATACTTACTAATTTTTAAACTTTTTTTTTTCTTAGTCACTTCCATTTTTTGAAAGCAAGATGCTGAAGCTAAAGTTAAATCTATTTAATATAATAGTATTTTCAGTGGAGAGTCACTTTCTCTAAAGCAAATTATACATAATTCACAAGTTTGTTTTACATTTACCTGCAAATTACAATATCCCATATGTTGATGTATTGATCATATAATGTGATCAATACATGGACTAATTATAACATAAATGTTATGATTTAAAAATTTGACTCTTAATTTTATTCAGTATTTTAATATTTAACTTTAATTTATTCATCAATTTAATTAAATTCATTAAATTCATTTAAATTAATTAAGCTAAATTTCATTTTTGCATTTTAAATCAAACATTCTTTTTAAATTGTTTACTTTTGGTGAGAATATAAATTAATTTCAGAATCTTTCCATTACATATGTTTTAGGATATTTATTCATTCAATTTAATTTACATTTTATTCACTTTGCAATATTAATTAAACTTCATTTCAAATGATCTAAAAAAGAAATATTTATAACTTACTTTTTCTAACTTTTAAATAATGTCCATTTTTCTTAAATAACACACAGTCTAAATTTAATAAATTATTCTAAAATATAGTGTATTTCCTTTTTAATAATATTGATTAAAAAATTGGTTAATTGTTAATTTTATTCTTTTCAGAAAGTTCAAATTCATTTATTTTAATTCAGGCAAATTCTTTCAGAATAACGAACTTTTCCATATTTCATTTCAAAATTTCTAAGTCCAATAATCATTTTTCAAAATTTCTTAATTTAAATATTTTACTTTCAAAAACATATCTGGTGGAAAGAAATTTTAATTTTATTTAGATTGCTAAAATTTCATTTGTTTTCATCCATTAGTTTGGCAGTTATCGATTTTTAATTACTTTCGTTTATTTTATTTTGATCATCGTCGAGATTTGCGATGAGACGCCATTGACAAGCTTTTAGATGTTTCGGGTAAACAAGCAGGCATTATTTACTAGTTCCCGCGCATTTGTATCTGGGTCAGTGACTCACGAGAGGCAAGGTCATTGTCAGTCCGATTCAAGGTGACAGATAGAAGCTCATAGAACATTCGCAATGACGTGTCGTAGACAGTTAATATTTAACTTTGACCGCGTGGGTGAGCTTCTTCAAAAAATCCATCAGGTGGTGTCACGAGCGCGACAGTTAAGTTTGCAACCGTTGGGGAAATGCTGCTATCTGATTGGATGGAGATTTGAAATAGTAAGTTTTCCAGTATTTTCGGAAGCGCCGTGTGGACTCACTTCTCCAGAAAACACGAGCATGTAAAGTACCCTTTTTTCTGAGGCTGCTGGACCTCTGGTCCGGTAGCGGGTAGCGGTAGACAGTGAAGGCATTCCTTTGAGCATCAACGTCTTTGAAATATTCGGTCAATATGGAGACTGGACTGAGACTAGATAAATCATATCTTGATTCTTATAATTTCAACTACAATTTTATAGTCTCATAGTAACAGCTTACTCTAGATGAAAGGACGTTTGCAACTAGAGGATTCTCTATCAGTATGATCATCGTCACGCCAGACAGATCCAGAAGTGAAATTCCGGGTTGACATCGATCTTGGCGAGCAACATCTAATCCAGTCATCCGTATAATATGATAACGTTTGAATCGACCTAGTGACATTTCAATTAATGTCCTGCAAATAAAGTTCCATCATATGCTGTATCCTCCATCATTAACATCTAAATCACTATACTAATGAATTTATCTTCAAAAAAAACTTTCACTCTCTACAAATGAACTTAACGATGGAAAAACTTTCATTCTCTAGACGTCACCTTAATAATTACGTATATATATCTAATCAGAACTGAACTGCAGCATAAATGATCGTATTGAAAACCATAATAATATTCTTATTGATTATAATATAAATCATACCGAAATTAAAATTAATAATGAAAATGAACTGAAATCTTACATAGTTATTGATATAATAAGAATTGGATATATATTATTAAATTAAATATAAAAATACATTTGGTATATGATAGTGATAAAGTGTCATCATTCTCCAGTTATTATAATTTGATCTGTGCATTGATGTGATTATAATAAAATCTGTGTTTCTTTGATCTTGGTGAGTTATCTTTTCTTTTATTTATATTTATGTGTTTCAGCTCTGTTTGAGGCAATAGAAAAAGTTCTAATTCCTAATTTATATAAGTATATTTTAACTTAAGAATTAACTTTATGAATTTAACGTAATTTTAAGCTTAACTTTTATGGCATCGCATTATGTGCTGCTACTTACGATCATGCCTATAATGGTGTTTGGGGAAAGTGTTGAATATATGTTTTGTCTAAATTTTTAGGTTTTCTGAATCACTCCGGTGCGAGTCGCTGGTGATTCACCCTTTATTAATTTTTCCTTTTATATTCATCACGATCCTCAGATACCGTTATATTTATTGGCGCCGTGTACCAGTCACGATTTGGGTTGTGTTCCTATTTATTGGTGCCTTAGACGCAGTCTTCTTCTTGGGTTATCAATATTTATATTTTTCATGCAATAATATGTGATTCTCATTTTTATTATGTTTTACTTATCAAACTTTAATGATTATTATTGTGCCATTTCTGAAACTTATTTTATTTTATTAAGAGTAAACAGTAACATTATTTGAATTTGTCTAGTAGTTGCCGTTGTTAAAATATTTTTGTCTATGATAACAGATATTCAAAATACATTAATTGATTAATTGCAGATAAAATTAACTTTACATAAAAATACTATTACTTTTGAAATAAATTAAACCATTATAAATTTATTCAGTAAAGTAATTTGAAAACGGTAATTTCAACTTAATTTTTCTTTAAGAGTAGATATGGTGATAAAAAATATTAACAATAATTTAAAAAGTATTATTTTCAAATTAAATTTATAATATAAAAGATGTAGATGGCAATGTTGGTAAAAATAAATTGGCTCTGATTATTGCTAATTTTAATGTGTTTGCAGGTAAACAATATGGTATGCATTTTTTTTTAATGTATTTGGTAATTTCTAATACTGGCAATATTAAATTATTTATATTAAAATAATAAATATTATAAATTATTAAACATTTTATAATTGATTTAAAAGAAATCAAACTGATGAAATTTATTTTATTCATATAAAGTTTTAAATTTAAAAAAAAAAAAAAAAAAAAAAATTTTTTTTTGATATAGCATCTAGAATGTTGGAAGTAATTGTATTGTGTGGAATATAAACTTGTGCAATTTTATTTTCAATGTGTACATAAAATTTTTATAGATTATTATGATTATCTGATTTAAATTTGAAATTAATTTTACTTATTTCATATGTGACTCAACTCATTTACAATAATTTTAAAAGTGCAATATTTAAAATTTTTAATTTGTTGACTCTCCATTAAAAGATTGATATGATTATATTCTTTTATAGATATTCTGCTACAGGAATTTTAAACAAAAACTATATAAAGTCTAATATTTTTTTTTCTGTCAATTATTTTAACTGAATTTTTTTTATTTTCAATAATCTCAATAATAATATAATAAAGTTAAATATATAAATTTCTATTTCAGTGAAAATCAGATTAGGTAGAATCTTCTGACAAATACTTAAGTCATATTATTTAAAATTAATTATTAAATCTAGGAGAATGAATGGCTTAAAATAATTTATGTTTGCAGAAGCGAAAAGTGGTTTTAATTTTACTTTGACTTTAAAATTCATAAATATTATTTATTAAACTCTAAATACTTCTTTGAATCATAAAAGTGATATTGTGAAATAAAAGATTTTCTTTAAAAAATATTTAAAATAAAATACTATTTATATTTAATTTGAAAAATGGAATATAGATGTTTTCGGAAATTTTATTTGTTTACAAAGAGTTGTAGTAGGAGAATACACACAGAAGGGAAACTCAGCCTGGTATGGGAATTTATAAGGAGGATCCTAGATTCTTCCCCTCTGACAAATCCTTCACGGTAAATCCTTATGACTTAGAGTGAACATTATTAATTTTGAAATTCTGATAGATTTTTGAAACATTTTGGATATAAAATTACTAATTTGAAAAAAGAAAAACTATGAAAAGTATTTAAAACAAAATTCAATTATTAAACAAATTTGTAAAATTACCTCATGACACCATTATTCCTTAGAATTGATTTTTTTAACTATAGCAATTTAAAATTATTCCTCCCTATTATTTTTCATATATTTAAGATATATATAGTTTTAAATTACTAGGAAAGTGCTCTTGCATCTATTGCCACTATAAAGGCACAAGTCAATATTTATATTGTGAAAATCTAATTGTGTTAACCCTTGAGAGTTGTCATTAGTTTGAAATCTCAGGTGGCGAGAAATCCTGAAGCGTTTCTGTCGATCATATAGATTAAATTTAATTTCCTACTTTTGCTTTTGTTTTGTGCTGTCTGGTAAAATTGAAACAATAATTTGTTCCGGATAACATAGGATCCGCACAACATGAGAATGCGCCTCATTGGACCTACTTGTTTTCGGATGATGGTACAGAACTTCAGTGAAAATTTTTTTTTTCTAAATTCATTTGCTATAGTTCAACTTTATCTTTTCATACTTTAAAATCCTCTATTTGTACAATATATTTTATTTTTTTTAGGTGTCATAGAGATTTTGATTTCGCTGGGGAATAATGTTTAAATTTACTTGTAAATAAAATTCATCATTATGTATATAGAAATGAGTATAGCTCATAATTCCTAAAGGAAAATTAATATGATGAAAAAATTTTTTTTGAGACTGGAGAAATGTGATGAAGGATAGATTGTAAATAAAAATAAAGGTAAAATCAATCAAAATTGATGTATAAAGAAATATATCAAAAATAATGATTGATAAATAAAAAAAATAATATAAAATGTCATGTGCTTTCAAAATTTTTTCCTTTCCCTCAGGCTGTTATACATAGTAATATTATGATCCGACAGTATCTATCAAATTGAGGCGAATTGTATTTTTTTTTAAAGATTCTTGTGAGTTTAGCTAATTTTGGAGATCAATAGCTTACGCGCGGGCTACTCTAATTTTGGGGACAACAAACAGTTTCTTCCTTTTACAGTGTGCACACTTTAATAAATTGTGGATGGCTAATGTATCCAAGAGATACAAATTTAATCATGACTTGTTTTCCGCCATTGTTGGTAAATACTATGCTGAGAATCGGTAAGTTCCTTTACCACACGAGCAATAGGCGAAGTGTATGAACCATTAAGATATGGTAGTCTCAATGTTTTTCGGCTTTTATTATCCTCAGCAAATCATTTTTTACTTTTTAGAAATTCAATTAATTTTACCTATTTCAAAATTTTATAAATCTGCATTTCTACAACTGATTTTCTTTAATAAAATTCCTTTTTACATAACTTTACTGATATATTTTGCGTAGGATTTTGGGTTATTAGGGATATTGTTGATTGGCCGAACAGTATCTTTGGTGATTTGGAGTGTGTGCAAAATTTGGGAGCTCTAAAATGTTTATTTATTCATTTAAGAAATCTTATAGTTTATTTAAAAATCATTGAACAATGATGATTCACAATATTAATTATTTATGTAAAATTTATTTTTATTACTTTTAATTGCAATCTTGGAGAGTCATATTCATTTTTTTTTTTCCATAGTCACATATATCTCACTAACTTCTTAGTACACATACCTTGTATTTGTGTTGCAATATAAAATTTATTCTTAAATTGTTTTTATTTTCTAACTATTTTATATTTATTACTCACAACTGTTTGATTTTAATAACTTCAATTGTGATAACATCTCTAAATTTTTCATACATATATATATATACTTACAAGTCACTTGCAGTATCTCTGAATTGGTTTATGTATATAATTCTTCTCGGATTTTTATCACTATTCAATATGTTGTATTTTGTTAACGGTATAATTTTATTATTTGTTTGTATATTCTGCAAAAGTTAGATGAATTTTTAAATGTGCAATAGATATTTTCTAGAAAGTTTGTATATTACTTATATTTTTCAGAAGGTAAATGTCATACTTTAGTGTTTTCAGGTGATTGTTTTGTAATGTTATTATTTCATTTTGCTCTGGTTCGGTTCAGTGTGTCTTATTCAAAATTTTAAAAAATTTTCAACCCTTTGGCAAAAAAATTTTTTTTTACTCTTTTTTTTTTCCATTTTCTGGAGGTAAAATGTTATGATTTAAAAATTTGACTCTTAATTTTATTCAGTATTTTAATATTTAACTTTAATTTATTCATCAATTTAATTAAATTCATTAAATTCATTTAAATTAATTAAGCTAAATTTCATTTTTGCATTTTAAATCAAACATTCTTTTTAAATTGTTTACTTTTGGTGAGAATATAAATTAATTTCAGAATCTTTCCATTACATATGTTTTAGGATATTTATTCATTCAATTTAATTTACATTTTATTCACTTTGCAATATTAATTAAACTTCATTTCAAATGATCTAAAAAAGAAATATTTATAACTTACTTTTTCTAACTTTTAAATAATGTCCATTTTTCTTAAATAACACACAGTCTAAATTTAATAAATTATTCTAAAATATAGTGTATTTCCTTTTTAATAATATTGATTAAAAAATTGGTTAATTGTTAATTTTATTCTTTTCAGAAAGTTCAAATTCATTTATTTTAATTCAGGCAAATTCTTTCAGAATAACGAACTTTTCCATATTTCATTTCAAAATTTCTAAGTCCAATAATCATTTTTCAAAATTTCTTAATTTAAATATTTTACTTTCAAAAACATATCTGGTGGAAAGAAATTTTAATTTTATTTAGATTGCTAAAATTTCATTTGTTTTCATCCATTAGTTTGGCAGTTATCGATTTTTAATTACTTTCGTTTATTTTATTTTGATCATCGTCGAGATTTGCGATGAGACGCCATTGACAAGCTTTTAGATGTTTCGGGTAAACAAGCAGGCATTATTTACTAGTTCCCGCGCATTTGTATCTGGGTCAGTGACTCACGAGAGGCAAGGTCATTGTCAGTCCGATTCAAGGTGACAGATAGAAGCTCATAGAACATTCGCAATGACGTGTCGTAGACAGTTAATATTTAACTTTGACCGCGTGGGTGAGCTTCTTCAAAAAATCCATCAGGTGGTGTCACGAGCGCGACAGTTAAGTTTGCAACCGTTGGGGAAATGCTGCTATCTGATTGGATGGAGATTTGAAATAGTAAGTTTTCCAGTATTTTCGGAAGCGCCGTGTGGACTCACTTCTCCAGAAAACACGAGCATGTAAAGTACCCTTTTTTCTGAGGCTGCTGGACCTCTGGTCCGGTAGCGGGTAGCGGTAGACAGTGAAGGCATTCCTTTGAGCATCAACGTCTTTGAAATATTCGGTCAATATGGAGACTGGACTGAGACTAGATAAATCATATCTTGATTCTTATAATTTCAACTACAATTTTATAGTCTCATAGTAACAGCTTACTCTAGATGAAAGGACGTTTGCAACTAGAGGATTCTCTATCAGTATGATCATCGTCACGCCAGACAGATCCAGAAGTGAAATTCCGGGTTGACATCGATCTTGGCGAGCAACATCTAATCCAGTCATCCGTATAATATGATAACGTTTGAATCGACCTAGTGACATTTCAATTAATGTCCTGCAAATAAAGTTCCATCATATGCTGTATCCTCCATCATTAACATCTAAATCACTATACTAATGAATTTATCTTCAAAAAAAACTTTCACTCTCTACAAATGAACTTAACGATGGAAAAACTTTCATTCTCTAGACGTCACCTTAATAATTACGTATATATATCTAATCAGAACTGAACTGCAGCATAAATGATCGTATTGAAAACCATAATAATATTCTTATTGATTATAATATAAATCATACCGAAATTAAAATTAATAATGAAAATGAACTGAAATCTTACATAGTTATTGATATAATAAGAATTGGATATATATTATTAAATTAAATATAAAAATACATTTGGTATATGATAGTGATAAAGTGTCATCATTCTCCAGTTATTATAATTTGATCTGTGCATTGATGTGATTATAATAAAATCTGTGTTTCTTTGATCTTGGTGAGTTATCTTTTCTTTTATTTATATTTATGTGTTTCAGCTCTGTTTGAGGCAATAGAAAAAGTTCTAATTCCTAATTTATATAAGTATATTTTAACTTAAGAATTAACTTTATGAATTTAACGTAATTTTAAGCTTAACTTTTATGGCATCGCATTATGTGCTGCTACTTACGATCATGCCTATAATGGTGTTTGGGGAAAGTGTTGAATATATGTTTTGTCTAAATTTTTAGGTTTTCTGAATCACTCCGGTGCGAGTCGCTGGTGATTCACCCTTTATTAATTTTTCCTTTTATATTCATCACGATCCTCAGATACCGTTATAATAAATATTTGGACTGTTTATCTAACATAGAATTAATTCCAGTTTCATGTTTCTTCTATAATTGAAAATACTTTAATCCCTGTAACTAACTGATCCCTTTCCTCTTTCTTTTCCTAAAATTCATTGCTTATTGCAATGGAAATAAATAAGAAATGTTATTGTACTAAGCTAAGCACTAAGCAGTCATTCATATTGTCAAGTAAGCAAGATTGTTTTCTAAAATTGACCTTGGCTGAGTAGGGGGGGGGGGGGGGGCAATAACACTGATAATTGATAGCTTCACACTTTTAGTTATAGGATTACCTTGCATTTGGTGCCTTAGAATAGTATAGTGTGAATTTGACTAATGATGAAAAAAAAAAGTCTTACTTTTTGCTAAAGACAAATACAGTTCACATTTTATATCCGTGATAATGAAATTTCAAGGAAAATCTAATCCTTATTCTGAATTTTTATTTGATGAAGACATCGTAACAAAGATTCCTCCCTTAGACTGGTGGAAAACATACTTTGATTCAGAAATTTGTGTATCAGATGGTGAGGGGAGTGTAAAGAAAGCCATAGAGCAACTGTTTACAGCAACAGCTACTTCTTGCTCCGTGGAACAGATTTTTTTTAACATATGGTTTAGTTCAATCTAAACTTAGAAATAAATTAGGAAATGATAAAGCAGCCAAATTGGTGTTCTTATACAAAACCTTAAATGCATAAATAGTTAAAAATGTTAATATAATTACATATATGTAAATAATTACAAAATAAAAACCAGATTTTGTAAGAGATTGAATTGTAATCTAATATTAAACTATAATCTTATATTAATGATTTAAACAATTACCTGTTCATAGATATTCACCAATGTTAAACTGTTTCTATTTAATATTTTGTCATAACTTAAAAATTATAGAATTGTTCTTGCATGATGCATAATAAATATATACCCATATGCATTTAGCATTTTTTGTTGTATTTGTTATACGTTGTTATATAAAATATGTGTTATTTGGAGTAATACACGAAAGAAAATTTTAATAACTTTTAAATTAAATAGAAATTTATACATATAACACACATATTTATATGTATAACAATTTAATATTAGAATGTTTTAAATTTTAAATGAATCATCTAAATTTGTTTGCAACAATTTTACATTTAAATTATTTTGAATTCTTATCTAGAAATTGTAATAAAATTAATAGAAATATGTAAATCTATACAGAAAATATAAATAAATATCTGCAGAGTACACAAATAATATTATACTATAAAAATATTTAAAAAAATCAAAAAAATCTGATTTAAATAAAAAAAATCTGATTTAAATCAAAAAAATCCGATTTTTTTGATTTTTTAAAAAAAATCACGATTTTTAACAACCCTGTTTTACTGTAATAACTTTGATCATAAAAGAAGGAAAATGAAACATTAACACAATATCTTTAAAATAACAAAAAACTTAGCTCCATTTCTGTGTCACAATTACTTCCTTAATGTCAGCTTTTTCCACCTTATGTACAAAATTAACAAATATTATTAACCTAAATAATCAAACATATAAACCTCGGCCATCCACAGCTGCATTTCAGCCTTTCTTGAAGTTCATCATCTACATGAAGAATGCCATGGATCCACTCCAAACGAACTTCATTGTGATGCAACAATTTATCAAGAATTTTAGGCCTAGATTTAAATAGAGAAATATTAAATATTTATTTTATTAAAACAACCAAAAATACATAAAACAGATAAAAATGATCAATTTATCAAAAGAATTACAAAACAGTGAAATGGCATTTTCCATAAATATTTTTCTGAATTATCCAATCATCAGTATTTCAGATACAACTACATTTTTTTTAAAATTTAAATTCTAAAGAAAGATAGATTATTGGCAAATTTAATTTGCATTAGTTTGTTATACTACAGTAAAGCATCGTTTATACGACGTTTTAGTGTGGCCCCAATTCATTCCTATTTGTTGTAATGTAAAAATATATCTTTTATATGACGCACAAAATCGTTTATACGTCGGTTTTTCGATTTTGTACACTTTTATTTTTGTTTATTTTTCTTGTGTATTTTAAGAACGGGCGGAATTTGCCAGCTATGAATGACAACAAAGCAGGTGTTTAAATATACCCCTCATGAGTCATGATAACAATGCGGGCTGGTGTGGGATTTTAGTCGGAAAAACCAGTTTACGCTAACGGATTACACTGGGAGGGGTCATTTTTTTGCGGGGATGGCCAGCTTTCCAGACCTGTTTTATTGTTACACAGCATTTTCTTTGCTTATTAGTTCACTAGCAGTACAGATCATTTTTTTTCATTCTTCACTTTTCGTACTGTATCGGCCACAGCTCTTTTCAGACATGTCTTGAAAACGCAAGTCCATCTCGGTAAAAGAAAAAATTGAAATTTTGAAAGAATTCGATAGTAAAAATTTACCGGGAAGGTCAAAAGTTGACCTGACTAAAATGATGGGTATTCCAGTTTCTACCTTAAAGACTATTCACGATCGCCAAAAAATTGAGGAAAATGCACAAACCTGTGGATCTTCGGCATAAAAAAAAATTACGAGTGCAAGAGAGTAAATTTCTTGAAATGGAAAAAGTTTTGCTCCAGTTTTTTCAATCAGTGTCGTGCGTCGAACATTCCAGTAAGTGGTCCAATGATGATGGAAAAAGCGAAAGAAATCGTGATGAAATTTAATCTGGCTAACTGTGACTTTACAGCAGGATGGTTGCAGAAATTCAAAGCGTGCCACGGGATCACGTGTCAAGTTGTAAGTGGTGAATCGAGAGGGTTGCAGAAATTCAAAGCGTACCACGGGATCACGTGTCAAGTTGTAAGTGGTGAATCGAGAGATGTTCCAGTTGATTCTGTCGCAGAATGGCTCAAAATTCTGCCAGGGATAATAAGTGTATACCAACCTAAAGACATTTTTAATGCTGACGAGACGGGTCTTTTTTATCATCTGATGCCGAAT
The DNA here is from genome assembly GCA_963931845.1 of Maratus michaelseni. Lineage (NCBI taxonomy): Eukaryota > Metazoa > Arthropoda > Arachnida > Araneae > Salticidae > Maratus > Maratus michaelseni. The sequence continues at coordinate 247,146,029 of OZ007596.1, read as the reverse complement.
CGGACTTGAGCTTATAAAGGCGAAAAATGTAAAGGAGGGGGAAAAAAGTAAAGATCGCCTTACTGTGCTTCTTTGTGCAAACTGTGATGGAAGTGAAAAGATCACTCCTTTGGTGTTAGGAAAATCTAAAAAACCTAGATGTCTAAAGAACATCAAAATGCTACGACTGGATTATGATGCCAATAACAATGCGTGGATAACGACTGAAATTTTTACTAGATGGGTGAAAAAACTTGATAATGTTATGAACAGGCAAAAACGAAAAATTTTGCTATTCATCGACCGATGTCCATCGCATCCACCGGATACTGATTTTTTGGAAAATATAAAAGTTTCCTTTTTTCCTGCAAACTGCACAAGTCACCTTCAGCCATGTGATTTGGGCCTGATTAAGAATCTAAAAATGCATTATTGAAAGCAGTTAGTTCAACTCGCTATTCGAAGCATTGAAGAGCCTAATACCAAGAAAATAAGTGTTCTCGATGCAATGAATATAATTTTGTTGGCTTGGTCTCAGGTAACAAAGACAACAATAAAAAACTGTTTCATAAAAGCGGGATTTGCACATCAAAATTCCGATGATAATGAGGGTGATGACGTAAGCGACGATGATACAATAATCAATGAAGATGATTGGAATCTGCTCAGAGCAGAGACAACTGTTGATGAATACATGGATTGCGATGAGGATGTAATAACGTCAGCAATTTGCAGTGTTAATGAGCTTATTCAGAACTCCCAATCTGAATCGCTTAGTGACAGCGGAGATGACGAGGAATGCCAAGAAGTCGTTTCCCCATCATTTCAAGATGCCGTGAATTGCATTGAAACATTAAGAACTTATTTTGTTTGCCACAATAACAGCGAAAAAACTTTTCAGGCATTTGACTCAGTGCACAAATCATTAATTACAACTCAGTGTCAGTCATCACGTCATAGACAATTTTTTTTGTAATACTACGTAAAATGATCAAAAGAAAAAATAGAGCTTTGCTGTACATTTAAATTGCTTACTGAATTATTTTCTTTTTCTTCTTTATTTATTTATTTATTTTTTGTTATTTGTTCGTTTTGGTTTGTTTAATTTATAAATTTATGTAAATCAACACGTTAAACATTAAAAGTAAGCGAAAGCAAAATTTATTCTAGAAAATCGATTATACGACGTTATTGTTTATACGACGTTTTTTAGTAGTCCCTTCGGCGTCGTATAAACGATGCTCCACTGTATATCAAACTTTCTACACATTTAACTTTCTGACTGGCATTTCTACCCTCTATTTAAAAAGGTATCCCATTTTTTTTCAGTGTTCTTAAATCCCAATTGGTTTTTCTGCTACATTTAGTCTTTGAATCAAGTTTTTGACAACGGATAGAGTATGTGTGCTATATATGAAAATTTAGCATTATTTTAGGGTTATTTGCATTAAGTTCACTGTTTTTGCAAGTGCAGTAAAAAAAAAAAAAATAAAAAATCATGAAGCGATTTTAATTTTAAAATCAAGTAGTCAGATGGTTAACTTGTAAATATGTTATATGTATGTAATTAAATTATGAAATCACTTTATCTTCATAATGAGTATGAAAATACAGAAGATACTGCTTAATGTGATTACCTAGGGACGGTAATAAATCGCTATTAATTTATATATTTTATAATCTATATTTTAATAATTCCAAATTTAAATCATTTTTCATGTTTATTTCTTTATTTCAAATATTAATCATAAATTTTTCATTGAAAATATTCCTTTCTTATATATCAATATAATCTTAATTATTACATTTTAAATCCACATCCATTGTAAAATTACTTTATTAAATATATTCTGTTCCTTCCTAATATTTTAATTCCTAAAGCTCGATTCTAGCTGATCCATTTTAACCCCGACGTAAGAAAATTTCTTCCTCACTCTTTCTTCAAAAGCGATGCCTTTTTAGAAGATAACGTTCGTAAGAGGTCAACGACTCTTCCTCCCTTACTACATTTTGTGTTTCGGCGCGAATTTTTGTTTTGGCCCGTTCGCTTTTGGAATGTGTTGACGGTCTTGGAGCTTGGAAACCTCGTAGCTTTTCCCGCTCTCTCCCTTAAAAATCTTCAAGACGATCGGACGTATTTTTGTCCGCATCTATGAATTTTCGGCATATTGGGCGTGGACTAAATGGGTTCTCGTCCGATATAGCCATGAAAATAATAACTTAATAATTAAAATATTAAAACAATAGAAAGATAAAAAACCCAAAGAATTCTGCATTTTTCGTGGTTTGTTTGAATCTTTACAAGTCTGCTTATCATCGATGCGTGCCGGACGCCACAGTTCGTGGAGATGCTGAGTGCTCTGCCGTTGTGTTACGATGACGCTATGTTATCGCTAATGAATGTGAATTGCTAATGCCTGTATGATGATTGCGTAAGATGATCTCACTGGAGTGTACTCTAGTATGTTACTATTTTAATTTATATTTTCAATATAAAGGCTGTACAGAGTGATATGTGCAAATAATATGCCAAAGTAAAGCGATTAATTCGCATATTTACACAAGTACATACATATCTTCAAAATTTTGGTGGACTTCCTTCAGCACAATTGAAATTTAAGTAGGGCGTTCATTTTGAACAATTCTGAATCATTGGAGAGCACTGTTTGAATTTTCTTCTAATTTTTATTCCTCATCAAGGTTTCTTTGAAACACTATATGAAATCCGTAGAGAAAATTCCTCTCTCAATGTAGCAATACAACTATCTTGTTTGATGTTAGCTTGACTTGTGAAAGTATTTTCAGAAAATATTATTGTCATACTTCATAATATTGTTTCCATTATCATATGATTTAAATATTGTATTATTTAAATTCTTGAAAAGGGTCTGCACAGATTTCTTTTATTATTATTATTATTAATATCATGCAATGAATTATTCTGTTGAAATATTCTATTTGTTTTATTTATTTTAGTTGTGTGATTTATATATACTAATTTTAAGATATATATATATGTGCCTTAAATTCAATCTAAAGATATAATTAATAATTCAAATTATGATCAATGATAATTTAATAAATGGAAATTTTTTTCAAGATTCGATAGCAAGATATATATATATATATATATGAAATAAGATAAATATTATGTTGGACAAATTTATATTAAGATTTGTTTACGGTAATATAAATATGGTTCATATAAAATTATTAAACGCACGAAATATAGGTGTGACGAATTGATGTTTTTAGCATAACATTCATATGCTGGTTATTCGTATTTCAAGATCAGGTAAGATAATTTTGTTATTCACTATGATTTTCTTTTCTTAATATTTATCACTTTTAATATTTCTTCCTTTCAGTGTTACCATTATTTATGACAATGTTTTTTGATCACTGGCTCATTCTCAAAAATCAATATCTTCTCATTTTAATAATTTTCAAAAATTAAATATCTCCCCCTTTCTTTTTTTATTCCCCCACTTTAAATTAGTCAATATGTAAATATATATTTATTAACCACTAAATCTTTTCTCATTGTAACAAACTTCAGGAAGGATTTTTGAAGGAAAAGTCACTTGTATTGTCATTATTATATAAGAAAGCCCTAAAAACCTTGTGGAGTCACCATATTTAGATTGCAATGGTATCGAACTTGCAAACATCTGTCCAAACTCCTTATTTTGTGGCTAGTATGCTAACTACTGGGCTAATTAGGCCATTCACGCTTTCCAAGAAATGGTCTGTTGAAAAAATGATAAAATAAAGGAAAAAACGATAACACAGAGCAATTTCTTTTAGTGAAGAATTGAATATAGGCAGGCAGCCAGACGTGGCTGATTTTTATAATATTAAGATAACAGTATAAAGTTTATACAATTTTTATTAGTTTATTAAATTTCTTTGTATTTGATTATTAATTTACATTAAAGGAATGTCCAAGACTACGGATATAAAATAGTAAAAGTCAGAAGAATGAATATTGGGATTTTAGCAGATTTTAATGCAGATAACCAAACTACAAAAACATTACCGTAAAATACCGTTAATCCGCCCTTCCCGATTAAGCGCCCCCCTCCCACTTTGTAAACAAATTGGAAAATTTTAAAAATCCCGAGAAAGCGCCCTCCCCCAACAGAAATTTCACCGTGCACATCAAGATCAACACCAAAAATTCCATCTCCCGAGTGTTTTTTTTTTTTTCCGATGGATCAGAAAGGCGTGACGATTCTTTGATATATCGCAAACATCTACAAAAACATTGTCGATCTGAAAAAGCAATATAACTAAACATTAGTTTTGCTGTAAATGTATCTCCATGGTGATATGAAGGTAATAAAAATATCGATAGTGAAAGTTTCTCATGAAATAAGTTAAAAAATGTTTATTTGGTGCTGTGTGGAAAATATTTTGATTAAAAGAGAATCTATTTATTTTATTAAAGAATTTATAGTCGTATTTAACATTATTATGAAAACCAATCACAATTAAAATATCGATTCATTGATCAGATCAATCGATTTGTCGATACACATTCGAATTTTTAGCGTTATTTGTTCTATCTTTGTGGTAGTAATGTTTTTTGTTTTAATAATCTGGCAACACTACCAATTCGTTCTATATCTTCTCAATTTTCATGATTTCTATTATTTATTTAGCATTTATAAATACGAAATCATGATTAAAAAAAACGGTTATTTAATCTTCCTAACTCACAACAGAGGGCTACACCGCATAAAATGTTACTAGTTCTCGAAATTACTTCAGGACATTTTCAACTGCAATTTCTCAGTCAAGTTCCTTTTATTTTTCTGTTACAAAATTAATGACAGATATTAGTGTTATTATTTGTCTAAATGCATTCCAGTTTCAAAGCTTCTGAAATCCAGAATTTTCTATAATCTGAAATCGTCATTAATCGTGAAGTTATACTCTTTTTCTATTTTGTCTATTATTTTTTTTTTCAAAATGTTTTCTTTTGTTACTTTATTAAAACAATGCATGCTTTGCGATGATCGGCCATTAGCATCTCCCCCCACCACCACCCATAAATATCATATACTACAGTTTTAATACCGTGTAAGCGCCCCCCCTGCTTATTTTACGATTTTCCGTCGTGTTTAGGGGGGGCGGATTAACGGGATTTTACGGTAGTTAGAATTAATTGATTAAACATTCTAATTTCTTTATTGCATAAAAATATAAAACACATTAATTGCACGTTTAGATTTAAATCAAATCTTTTTAATAGTTAAATGAATAGAATTAAATCCTAGAAGATATAACCATGATGGTGATAATTAGAATGGTACAAAAATTGATAGGGTGAAAAATATGGGTAAAAGGATTCAGCACAAAAAAGAAGTTTTAAATATTTGTAATAGGAGAAAATATTGAACTTTTGTAAGCTAGGTGCAAAGAACATAAAATAAAATATATCTAAGCCTTTTATTCAATTCATATCTACGTAAATTTTATATAAAAAAATATATATATTAATGATATTTGTAAGCAATAGAATTAAATTGCCTGTCTCACAACTGTACAAACAAGTAGATATAAAGTATAAAGAATGTTATTTATTAAATTTTTCAAATATTGTTCAAACACAATTTTTGATACATTTGAAAAATTATGCAAACAAAGTGTATAACTAATATAATTGTATTCTTTGACATTAAAAAATACAGGGACATTTCCACATAAAATCCTGAAAATATAGAATTGAATTATTTTTGTAATTCAAAGGGAATCTACTTATTTGAAAAAGGAAACAGGTTCTTAAAAATATATGGGTCACACAATTTTTTAAAATCTAGCAGAATCACTAATGTTTTAATCATTCTATTGTGAATGCGTTGGTATATTATTAAATACATGTGATTAACTGTTGGGACTCAATAATATAACCATAAAGATAACAAATCTAAACACAGATGTAGGTATGTAAATAAAGGAATATTAACATAAATGTTTAATAAATGAGCATATATTTTTGAAAAAAAAAGTGCATAAAAGCAGGAAAGTACAATTTTCTAGAACTTTCATCCGGCTTAAAATATGGAAAACAACAATACCAAGTTGAAATTACCCTCATTATAATTGATAGGAATTGTACTTAATACTGAAAAAGGGACATTAGAAAGTTCACTTTTGATGGAGCTCTTAAGAAAAATAATATTTTGAAAAAAAGGACATGCATTATGCAGTGTTAAAGTAATGAAAACAACAAACCTTTGTACCTCAGGAAGACAATCCACAACACGAGTGATGTATTCAAGAAAAGGTTTGGGATGGGAATCTGATGATTTAGATAAATATAAAACATCTAAAGGTGTAATATGATAACTTCTTTGCAAACATAATTCTATAGCTCTTTCGGAATTTATTCTAAAAATCCTAAAATACAATTTAAAATAAATTTGAAAACATATTTATAAACATATAATTTTTAACTATAAAGTAACACATAATTCAAATTCATAGAGAAACTGCTCATGATCTTGTTCACATGAGATTCAAAGAAGAACCAAAGCAACTGACTGAGCAAAATTTTAACTCATTGAAAATTAAAAATATATGTAACAAATCATCTATAGTAGCTCCTAGTACACAATAGATTTGGTTTTCCATTCAGCATATTTATATTTTTAAGAATTTGACCAGTTGCAATTTGAGCTTAAGAGTCCTCTTCACGCACTTGAAAACATCCGCTAGCTAATGTTAATCCTATGGGGCATTATTTTTCTAATATCTCGTTTGCATTTCAATATTTTTAAATGATTTTTTTTTTTGCATTGGATAGCAGAGATCAATCTCTATTTCCGTCGTTGATTACTTTTTCGATTTTCTTTCCGGATTTTTTTACAAAGATACTTTCACTTTCGGAACTGGTTTCGAAAGTGAAAGAATCTTCGTAAAAAAAAAAAGCCTGACTGATTCGGTGACTCATCAACGCCCAGCAGAAATGGCCAAAGTTAAGATAACAAAATTTGGACAGGAGGTTGCTGTTATGACCTAGGCAAGCAGTAAGAAAGGATTTTTGAAAATCCTCACCCCTTGCCGATGTGGGTTAAAGGGGTGGTCTAACGTTTTAGGTGATTTTGCCATATCTCAGAAGCAATTTTAGGAAGGAGCACGAAATTCAAGTAAACAAATTACTAAAAAATGATTAAACACGTATTTCAGCGATTTTAGATATTCACCTGCTAAGGGGGGGAGGCGGGGTGGTAAAAAAGGAAGGAGTCAAACATTTTAGGTCATTTCGCCATATCTCAGCAGCAGTTTTAGGTAGGAGCAGGAAATTCAGGAAAACAAATCTACTAAAAAAATGGTTGAACACTTATTTCAGCAATTTTAGAAATTCATCCTCTAAGGGGGTGGGGGGTCAAAAAGGAGGGAGTCAAACATTTTAGGTCATTTTGCCATCTCTCAGCAGCAGTTTTATGTAGGGTCTTGAAATCCAGATAAGAAATCTACTAAAAATGGTTAAACACGTATTTCAGCGATTTTAGAAATTCACCCACTAAGGGGGTTGGGGGGGAAGGGGGTAATTGAACGTGTTATATCAATGCTAAAGAAATGGTTAAACACGTATTTCAGCGATTTTAGAAATTTATCCTCTAAGGGGTGTTAAAATGGGGGAGTCGAATGTCTTAGGTCATTTCGCCATATTTCAGCAGTGGTGGTGGTGGTGGTGGTGGGGGGGCGAACATTTTAAGTCATTTTGCCATTGTTAGGGTGTTTTTTTTCATTTATTTTAAATTTTCCATATTTTCTTTTTTTTCTATATATGTCCCCCCCCTCTTTTTTTAATAATCGTAATGTTTTTCATTTAATATTCTCTTTATATTATTCTATATAAATTTTACTATTCATAGCACCCCCTTTCTCTACTGTTTCGTAACATTAGTTCTGAAATAATGGAGTTAAAATACCTTTTCTTTCTTTTAAAATGTCTAAGCTAAAACAAATTCATTATCTCTTTTACTACCTACTTTTCTTAATTTTTATATATTCCCTGTAAGATAATTTCACTTGCAGGGTGGTCATTTCTATCCATGGGAATTTTTACAGCACTAGGACACTTGAGCAATAAAAATCTATTTCCCAGGGGACAGATTGTAGCTCGTATTGTCAAGAGTTTTATGACTCCAATTATTCTGTTTTTACGTAAACAACTTTCTCGTTGGTGGTCACCAAGAGGCAGCAGTTGCTTATCTCTACGTGGAAAGAGAATCGAAAACGGTACAGCTGCCATGCCAATCACCCCTATGGGAAAGTAGTTCCACCCGCGAGAGAGTGGCGGCCAATGGTTTTACGTAAGGTATTCGCAGGGAATTTTTTTTCCCCCCTGGTATTGCTTAGCGTGGGAGAATGTAACTGGCGAGGGAGTGTTGTTGTATTTTCGGGGAAGGCTAAGGCCTTTCCTCTCCCCCCCCCCCTTAAGAGTTTTTTTTTCTGATGGTGACCAGAGAATTTGGTGGAGCATTGGAAGAAGTATCGAGGAGATGAAATGTCACCTATGACTAGTACTCTCCGGCAGCCGTGGATTATCTTTTTCTAAAATATGATTGCTAAGAATGAAAGTATTCTGTAAACTTGCATGCGGAATGATAATTTTACACAAAAGCTGATGTATGAAAAAAAGTATTGAGCTTTGCAGCTATCATTAATAGATATCGATGATGCTGTGTTGCATCCTTGTGTACCCGGCCTCCTGTGTCTCTCTATGAGCAAGCTTAGTACCGGCCTCCTCCGTCCCTCTATGAGCAAGCTTAGTACTCTTCTTAAGTTAATAGAAGAGAGTGTAGTTAATAGTAAAGAGTTATCCCCCTCAAACAGCTGAATGTGTGAAGAAGATGAGAAAAAGTATCCCCGAGTCCCCAACAGGTTGCTGTGAAACCCATTTATTGTCTCCATCAAGCCAATGTATAGCTAGATACATACTCCGTCTTACCTGAGAAGTAACAAGGAAATAAAACCATGAGTTATTCGAAGAGTGTTCTATATATATAAAAAAGACTGTCAACCACAAAAATAGCCGTGACTACAGTGTTTTATTTGATGATCTACAATTTTATATCATATGCTAAATCTGCTAGTGAAGTGTTGGTAAATATTTTTTTTATTTCTATGAATAAGTGCCTCTTATTATTATTATTATTTTACCATGAATATAAATCTTGATGCACATAGGTGGGATTAAATCACCTATTCTCATCCAAACTAACCTAACACCTATAAATTTAAATATGTTGGTGTTTTATTTAACAGTTCATTTTTTTTTATAAGTTAATAAAAATCAAATTCATGGTGATAAGTTGTCTGTGATTTATTTGTTTGCATCATAGAAATTGATTTGTTTTTACCTAAATTTAACCTTACCATTTAAAGGATAATGAGTTTTGTTTAATTATTTAAATAATCGGAGAAAGTAATTATTTAATATTTGAGTCTTTTCTAAGATTAATTTTACTATGATTGTGATTCCAATTAATCCTCTTTTATCAATAAAAATATAATATAAGTAAATTTAAATTCTTAATTTGTTTCTGAAAGTGTTTACTAATGTAATTTTTTTTTTTAATTTTAAATTGTTTCTATAAAATATTGTGAAGTGTTTTTTTTTATATATATATATATATATATAAAGGGGTTTAATGAATAAAGTAAATTTAACCTGCTCTTAATTATAGCAAAGGAATTGAAGATGAGTATAAGTAATTTAACATTAGCAATCTTTAATTCTTAAAGATTTTATTAACTGTATTTAAGGAAACTAAATTTCACCAATTTCTTTTTAAAAAAGAAAATTGTTTTACATACTTTTTCTTGGTATGATACTAACCACTATACAATTCACGTCTTTTGGTTTTGGCGAGTTGATACATTGATATGCTCAAGTTTTGTATCTTTAATTAAATTCTCTATTTCCTTATTTTTAATTAATTAACTTCCCTTTTTTTTGTGTCTTTCGAAAATTGTGAAAGGATTCCAGGACCCTTTTTTATTCCTTTTTTGTTACTCAAAATTCATCTTGTAAAATTTTAACGATTTTTATTTTTGTTACCATAACAATGTTCCAATCCGCCAAACCACTTGTTGGGTATAAGAGGTATTGTGATAAATGAGAATTTTGTTGATACCCTTTTTTATATATTTATTCATTGACTTAAGTAATTTTAGTTATTCAAAATTTATTTGTTTTGTTTTGTTTATTGCATCTATCTGTTTAAATTTTTAATTAGTAATTGTGTAAAATTGTTTTCATTTCCAAAATCAACAAAATTCATTCTTTTGGTTATTTATCACTTTATCAAATACCCCAACACCATATTTCATCAGCAGTTTTATGTAGGAACATGAAATTCAGGATAACAAATCTACTAAAAAATGGTTAAACATATATTTCAGCTATTTTAGAAATTCACCTACTAAAGGGGGTTAAGGGGGGGGGGGGGGGAATGTTTTAGGTCATTTTGCCATACCTCAGCAGCAGTTATAGGTAAGGGCATTAAATTCAGGATAAGAAATCTATTAAAAAATGGTTAAACACGTATTAGAAATTGTTGGAATACAACGTTCATTTTCTCCTCTCCGCACATATGGCGCATGCGCGTACAGTTACGATGATGATGCTCCGAAAGCGAGAGCAGTTGTTACTTTAAGAAAGATGTCGGCGCTCAGTCGCATACGAGCTGTATATATTTTGTCTTCGTTTAATTGTAAATAAATGTATTTTGTCGTGCTATTCTGCAAACTCTGCTTGCCTCATACACCTACAAATGGTTATGGGCCCAGAGACGCTACTTCACTGCGCTATAATTAGCAGAAATTATTTTTAATTCGAACATTCGGATTTGGAACTCTTAAGCCTAATCGAAAGTAAGAATTGTTCTTCATTCTGTTTATCATTTGCATTATTTCTGGCTGTGAGAGACTCTGCATAATTATGTCTCATGTAACGACAATTGAAAAGCTCGGAAAAGATAATTTTGATAGCTGGAAGCTTCAAATCGAAGCTGTATTAATCAAAAATGATCATTGGGATTACGTAATTGGTAAAGAAATTAAACCGGCTGAAGGAACCGCCGAAGAAAAGAAGTGGCTCCAAGCTGATCAAAAAGCTCGTGCAGATATAATTCTTTCAATAAATCCTAGTGAATTGTGTCATATAAAGCATTGTACGACTTCAAGTGCTGTATGGAATAAACTGAAAGATGTTTATGAATCGAGGGGACCCGCGAAAAAAGCAACTCTGTTAAAACAACTTCTGTTTAGAAAAATGTCCATAAATGAAACGATGGCTGATCATTTAAATATTTTCTTCGAAATAGTTGATAAGCTGAAAAATATGGAAATAGAAATCGCGGATGATTTATTATCAATTCTACTTCTATATAGTGTTCCTGAGAACTTCGAAAATTTTAGATGCGCTATAGAATCCAGAGATGAGTTACCTAAACCCGAATCTTTGAAAATTAAGATGCTAGAAGAATGGGATGCAAGAAAAGAAAAATCCACTCAAGATTCACAAAACGCATATTATATAGAAAATAAAAGAAATAATCAAGAACAGAAGAAGAATGAAAAATGGAAAATGAATCCAAACAAAAATTTTTCCTCGGAAAGGTGTTACCGAAATTTCAAGTGCAATTATTGTTCGAAAATGGGGCACAAAGCTTCCGAATGTAGAAAGAAAATAGCTGATAAAAAGCTTACATCTTTAAATAAAGGAAATCAAGGATCAATGATAGCCACTAATTATGAAATACCGACTAGTATGGCATTTAATGACGCATATCAAGAGCCTTCTGCATGGTGTTTAGACAGTGGATGTACATCTCACATGTGTAAAGATAGAAATTTATTTTCAGAGTTTCATCCTCGTACGAATTCTACTATACAGCTTGCAGTTGATCAAACAGCGAAAATTACAGGAATAGGAACAGTTTTCATTACAGTACCTAACGGGGGTGGAATTACTAATCTCACACTCAAGAACGTTCTGTGTGTTCCAGAATTAAAGTGTAATTTGCTCTCAACATCTAAAGCAACAACCAATAATCGTTCAGTGATTTTTAAAGAACGATTTGCTAAAATCATCGAACCAAATGGTTCTACATTAGTACATGCTGTCCGTCATGGGGATTTGTATTACGTATACCGAAGCATCGAGAGAGCTGCGATAGCAGAGGTAAGTGAATTTCTAAAATGGCATCTTAAATTAGGTCATTTAAATGAGTCTGATTTAAAAAGACTTAAATCAAAGAATATGGTTAGAAATCTAAATTTCAGTGATAATGAGTCTCTTAAAGACTGTAAAATTTGTATTCAAGGTAAACAAACTGTGCGTTCTTTTCCTAAAGAATCGAACTTTAAAAGTGACGATTTATTGACTCTTATACATTCAGATTTGTGTGGTCCTATGAGAGTTCCATCCCACGGAGGATCGCGATATTTCGTTACTTTTATTGACGATAAATCCCGTTACATTGAAGTCAGTTTTCTTAAAACCAAAGATGAGGTTAAAAATGCATTTGTTAAATACAAAGCAGCAGTTGAAAATCGTGTAGGAAAGAAAATAAAAATTCTTCGTACGGATAATGGCAAAGAATATTTCGGAGAAGAATTTAATAAATATATCGAAGAAAGCGGTATAAAACGAGAATTTTCCTCACCACTAACTCCGCAACAGAACGGAACATCAGAGAGGGCCAATAGAACTTTAGCTGAAATGGCGAGGTGTTTACTATTACAAAGCAATCTCCCACAATCTTTTTGGGCCGAAGCTATTAATTGTGCGGTATACATACGTAATCGCTGTCCTTCGCGACGTTTAAATGATAACAAAACACCCTACGAAGTATTTTTTGGCATCAAGCCAACTTTATCATATTTTAAAATATTTGGGCAAAAATGTTTTGTACTAAATAAAAGACAAAGTAAAGGAAAATTTGATCCTAGGTCAGAAGAGCATATTTTTGTTGGCTATTCAAATGAATCAAAAGCGTACAGGCTGTGGAATAAGAATTCCAGAAAAATTGTTATAAGCCGAGACGTCCGATTTATTAACGAATTTGAAAACGATTTACCTTCAAACAGTGAAATAAAATTAATTTTTCCCTTTTCTCAAAATAATGAAAATAAAACAATTACGCAAGAATCAGAAACATCTTCTCCTCCCGTCAAAAATGAACCAGACAGCTGTGGCGACAGTGATGTTGATATGCAATCGGATGAAATTTCCGACCCCCTTTCTTCCTCTACAAGAGCGCGCGGGCGGCCGAGAAAATTAAAAACTGGTAAAAGAGGTAGACCCAGAAAAGAATTTAAAATGATAATTCCAAAAGATGAAAAATCTCAAGCTGTAATGGAAAATTTATTTTCTGACCCATGTCCGGAATTTTCTGAAGCTTTAAACGGACCTTTTAAACAGGAATGGATAGACGCAATGGAATTAGAATTTAATTCTTTAATGCAAGAAAATGCATGGCAAATAGTTGATAGGCCAAAACATAAGAAAATTATAGGAAGTAAATGGGTTTTAAAAACTAAATATAAACAAGACGGGTCAATCGAAAAGTTTAAGGCGAGAATAGTTGCAAAGGGGTGTTCTCAAAAACCAGGAATTGATTTTGAAGAAAATTTTTCGCCTGTAGCCAGATTAAGTTCGATCAGAACTGCGATCGCTTATGGTATTCAAAATGGTTTTACAGCTTATCAATTAGATTTTATTATGGCTTATGTAAATGGTGATTTAACTGAAGAAGTATACATGGAGTTACCTGAAGGTTTTAAATATGAATCTAATGTTGACAAAGTTTGTTTATTAAAAAAATCCCTCTACGGATTAAAACAATCAGGTCGACAATGGTTCAATAAATTAGATGAAAAATTAAAACAAATGAAGTTTAAATCACTAAATGCTGATAAATGTGTTTATTTTTCTAAATCTCCAATTGAAGCAATTATCATTGTTTATGTTGATGATCTCATAATTCTTACTAAATGTAAACAAGATTATGAATATATTAGAGATGAATTATCCAAATCTTTTAAAATGAAAGATTTAGGTTTGTTACACTATTGTTTGGGCATAGAATTTATGCAAAACGGGGACAGTATTAGAATTACTCAAAAGAAGTATATTGAAGATATTCTGAGCAAATTTAATATGCAAGAATCAAAATCAATATCTACACCTTTTGATAACAATGTGAAGCTTACTAAAGATATGTGTCCCAAAACTGAAGAAGAAAAGTCTGAAATGAATAATATTCCTTATCGTCAACTAATTGGTTCTCTTATGTATTTATCAGTAGCAACTAGACCTGATATAACTCATGCTGTGAATTTCCTAAGTCAATTCAACAACAATCCAGGCAAACCTCATTGGATAGCTGCAAAAAGAGTTTTAAGATATCTAAGAGGTACTCAAGATCAAGGACTGATTTTTAAGCGTGATACTAAGTCATTAGTTGCATTTGTTGATGCTGATTGGGCTTCAGATGTCAATGATAGAAAGTCCTATACTGGATACATTTTTAAATATGCTGGTGGTGCTATATCTTGGGAATCGAGAAAGCAACGAACTGTTGCATTATCCACAACTGAAGCAGAATATATGGCTTTATCAGAGGTTGCTAAAGAGACTTTACATCTCAGACGGTTCTTAAATGAACTTTCTCCTGAAATAGTGTCTGCACCTACTTTAATATTCTGCGATAATCAGTCTGCTCAAAAATTAGTAAGAAATCCAATTTATCATTCTCGCACAAAACATATTGACATTCGCCATCACTTTGTGCGCGAAATATATGAGAATGGAGATATAGAAGTTAAGTATCTAGAAACTGAAAATATGCAGCTGACATTTTAACAAAAGCTTTAAGTGCCTATAAACATAAGAAATGTTGTGATTTAATAGGACTAAGTGTTTAAAAACATTCAATGTTATTCTGTATCCTTTTTCCATATAAGTTTAAAGTATATACTGTTTGTAATTGTAATTTTATATTTTGTTTCTCTGTAATTTGCATATAATATTTGCATAATAGGAGAGTAATTAATGCCTTGTTAAGAAAATGCACGTTGTAAGGGGGGAATTGTTGGAATACAACGTTCATTTTCTCCTCTCCGCACATATGGCGCATGCGCGTACAGTTACGATGATGATGCTCCGAAAGCGAGAGCAGTTGTTACTTTAAGAAAGATGTCGGCGCTCAGTCGCATACGAGCTGTATATATTTTGTCTTCGTTTAATTGTAAATAAATGTATTTTGTCGTGCTATTCTGCAAACTCTGCTTGCCTCATACACCTACAGAAATTCACCCACTAAGGGCGTTAAAGGGCGGGGGGGGGGATAAAACGTTTTAGGTAATTTCGTCATATTTCAACAGCAGTTTTATGTAGGAACATGAAATTCAGGATAACAAACCTGCTAAAAAATGGTTAAACACGTATTTCAGCGATTTTACAAATTCACCTGCTAAGGGGGGGGTAAAAAGGAGGGAGTCAAACATTTTAAGTCATTTCGCCATATCTCAGCAGCAGTTTTATGTAGGAGCATGAAATTCAGATAAGAAATCTACTTAAAATGGTTAAGCACGTATTTCAGCGATTTTAGAAATTCACCCACTAAGGCGGTTAGGGGGGAGGGGGATTGGACGTGTTATATCAATTTCGGCAGCAGTTTTAGGCACAAGCATGAAAAATCTGCTAAAGAAATGATTAACCAAGTATTTCAGTAATTTTAGAAATTTATCCTCTAAGGGGAGTTAAAATGGGGGAGTCGAATGTCTTAGGTCATTTCGCCATATTTCAGCAGTGGGGGGGGGGGGGGGGTGACATTTTAAGTCATTTTGCCATATTTCAGCAGCAGTTTTATGTAGGAACATGAAATTCCGGATAACAAATCTACTAAAAAATGGTTAAACAGATATTTCAGTGATTTTAGAAATTCACCTACTAAAGGGGTTAAGGGGGGGGGGGTGAACGTTTTAGGTCATTTTGCCATACCTCAGCAGCAGTTTTAGGTAGGAGCATGAAATTTAGGATAAGAAATCTACTAAAAAATGGTTAAACACGTGTTAGAAAGTTTACCCACTAAGGGGGTTAAAGGGGGGGGGGGGAGGGATAGAACGTTTTAGGTCATTTCACCATATCTCAGCAGCAGTTTTATGTAGGAACATGAAATTCAGGATAACAAATCTGCTAAAAAATGGTTAGACACATATTTCAACGATTTTAGAAATTCACCCACTAAGGGGGTTAAAGGAGGGATTGAACGTTTTAGGTCATTTTGCCATATCTCAGCATCAGTTTTAGGTAGGAGCATGAAATTCAGGATAAGAAATCTACTAAAAAATGGTTAAACACGTGTTAGAAAGTTTACCCACTAAGGGGGTTAAAGGGGGGGGGAGGGATAGAACGTTTTAGGTCATTTCGCCATATTTCAGCAGCAGTTTTATGTAGGAACATGAAATTCAGGATAACAAATCTGCTAAAAAATGGTTAGACACATATTTCAACGATTTTAGAAATTCACCCACTAAGGGGGTTAAAGGAGGGATTGAACGTTTTAGGTCATTTTGCCATATCTCAGCATCAGTTTTAGGTAGGAGCATGAAATTCAGGATAAGAAATCTACTAAAAAATGGTTAAACACGTGTTAGAAAGTTTACCCACTAAGGGGGTTAAAGGGGGGTGGGGGAGGGATAGAACGTTTTAGGTCATTTCACCATATCTCAGCAGCAGTTTTAGATAGGAGCATGAAATTCAGGATAACAAATCTACTAAAAAATAGTTAAACACGTATTTCAGCGATTTTAAAAATTCACCAATCGGGTCAAACATTGTATATGAACCTGATTATGGAAGATTAAATGAATAAGACAACTATTGCTGATTTTTTATTAGATTTTTTGCATAAGACATTTTTAAAAGGAAAATACATTGTAGTTGACACAGTGTCCAGCCACATGAAGCCGGGCCAGGCCGTTAGTCTATATTATAAAGCAAAAACATGTACGTGAGTAACGCTGGCATCATAGTAACGATGGCAACACCTGACCTAAAAACTATGCTTTTACTGAAATTTTTGTAAACTTCTAAACAGTGCACAATTAAAATTTTTACACCCTCTAATAGAAAAAAAAAAGTACTTTCAAATGCAATTTGTTTGAAAACTGTATCTTTATGCGTAAAGTCTGATTACAAAAGATTAACTTGTTTGCACTTAAAACTATTATAAATAAATAGTTCAGCATTTGTTTCTAGCAGATATTTCATTACGAAATTAAAACTTCATTAATAAATAAAACAATACAAATTTAACAAAGATGCAATCAAACTACATGCTTAAACCACTGAAATTATTAGAATAAAAAAGGCTGCCATAAGTAGCAAAATCTTCGGCAATTTTTTTGGATACTAACTTCTGGTATGTGACTAATACAAAAGTATTGCTTTGATTAAATGTCAAAACTTATCTGAATATATTATTGATATTTTTCATATAAAAATGATTTTTGGTGTTTTTAGCAGGTATTGTTAAAAAATATATTAAATGTAAAAAATTATTAGTTTTCAAAAGAAAGAAAAAGGTTTTTATCTATATTCTGTAATTTGGTAAGCTGGGTTAGACATGCTTTTTGTTTCATTGTTTTCAGATTAAACCAACTAGTCATATCTGGTAGCAGAATGCTGTGCAACATTAAGGAGGGAAAAGTTCAGAATGTGCATTATTTAAAAAAATAAAAATAAAAAATCAGTTTCTGAAAGTTCAAAATGTGTGTTTTTCATGTAAAAGCCAACATAATTTTATCTTGTTGCTAAACATAAGATAACTTCATAAAATCTGCCTATTTTTTAAACTGTAAAAGTCCCATGCCTTCTTAATTGCATTTTTATTGATAAAAAGTACTTAAGGGTTTTTAAATGAAAATGCGGAATTCTTAAGGAGTTTGAAGAACCATAGTGGTGAAACAATATGTCAAAAAAAAGTGTAAAGGAAAAAAAAATTATATAAAAAAAATTAAACAATAGAAATATAAAACAAACATATCTTAAACTTACTTAAGTAGATGAGATATGAGAATGGGACCAACAAAATTTCTTTCAAGGCAAGATGCAGCTATGTCAAACTGGTCAGAAGCTAATTTACGAGTAAATTCATCAGAACCACCACGAAAAGAAACTCCTACAAGCATTACACTCCAAGTTCTTAAGCAAGGTTGATTCAAAAGATTTAACAACTCTCTAAGTCTTTGTACATCAAAGAAATGAAAATAATTTTGTAAAAATGCAGCTGATTTAACATCATCAAATTTGGAAGAATAAAATAATGAGTTTCCACTAGAATTCTCACCATTAAGAACAATACCACCATTCTGAACTGAAGTAGAAGCTTCTGCATCACTATTTGAAACAAATAAATTCTTCTTTTGTACACTAAAAGTATTTATACAATTAACATTCAATTCAGGCTTGAGGAATGTAGCAGAGCCTTCAGGTACAGAAGAAAGAGGCTTAAGGCTATTTGAATGGTCATTTGCACAAAATAAAGCATCAGAATCTTTTTTCTGAAACTCCTCAAATTTTTCTTTATACTTTAAAATAAGTGACCTCATATCCATGACTCTTTCTATCTTTCCCCAAATTTTCAGCTGAAAACACATTGTGATCAATTCAGATATCATGCTATGATCTTCAGCATTCAAGCGAAAAGGGTCATATACAAACACAAATTCTTCGAAATTGATTAGTTTTCCAAAAATACTTTCTGTCCTAAGTGTACTGGAGTCAGACATTTCAACATTAAAAGAATGAGTTGAATCTAAATGTTTATCTTCATCACATGATTTTGATTCTGAAACTGAGGGATCTTCCTGTTCCAAGCGATCACTTATTTCACAATTCTCACTAGGAGATGATCCTTGACTAGTGATCTGACTGCAAGTACTTCTCAGGGTATCATCATCTTTAGAATGACTACCAGGATTATGATAATTTTGTAGAGCATTGATTATATACTGTATAACTGTAACTTGTGCAGCATGCAGTAAATTAATCCAATTTTCAAGAATATTTGAAATAGACTGCTCATCAGATAAGATGCTCATTTCTTTTGCTGAGGACCTAAAAAATAACATTTAACTATTATTAGTCCAATTCATAAGCTTAAAATGCAATTAAGAATATATTTTATTTTGTTACCATTTATAATAGAGCAAAGAATGTGAGAATTTATTAAGTTTTTTTATCAATCACAATGCCAATATTATTAAAAATAACTTTAATAACTAAATGCTTCATTCTATATCTATATTATAAAGCAAAAACATGTGTGTCACCAACACTGACTTTATAATAATGGTAACAATGATCTTGTGATAATACTATCCCACTGTTTTTATTTTTGTGTATTTTATTTGCCGTTTCTGTGCCCCCTTTTTTTAGCGCAAGCATTCTATCAGCATTTCACCCCTGCACGAAAGCCACCGACTTTATCGTTTCTCCATTCTCACTAGTAGACTTGCATAGGAAGCAGCATTTTGCATCTGGTCTCTCTGACGGCGTTCAGTCATTTGATCTGCACATGCGCCTGTGCTGTGTTTGCCCTATTTCTGAGTGGATGCCTCTGATTACGGTTTTGTTACGGCTCTCCCTGTTTAAGGAGGAATGCTTTTGCTGCCTGAAGCGCATTAAATTAGTTTTTTTATTTAAAATTAATTTGATTTCTTTATAGATTTCTTTATCATTTAATTAATAAATCCCTTCAATAAATGCATGTCATTTACTTTTAGAAACCTCAGTTCATTCATACATATACGGATGTAACGTAAGTCAGAGGAAGACAAAACTCAATTTGATGATTTAGTGAGATTCCTATCTTGTTTTCGGCGCGAGTTTCAGTTTACCAGAACTTGCATTTAATATGCTAAAATTTCAATTATTTTAATCGTTCTTAAGATCCAGAAAAATTATAAAAATTTCATGAAGTGATGCAGTGTATTTTATTTAAATTTTAAAGAAGTTGGCTAGCCATTTGAAATTCTTCAGTATTTTACAAGACTTTATTTCATTGTATACCAACCTTCAAAACTCAAAGCTGTTATATGGAATCTAAAATAAGATTTCTATCCTTTTAAAAATGGAGTGCAGTGATCAAGAAAGAGAATAAACCCTTCCTCTTTTCCACTGATGGATTAATAAACAAGATTTCTTCCACAATTTACCTGTCTTCATTTACGGCCTTCAAGTTACTGTGTTCCATCTTTAAAGTAAGATGCATTATTTATTTAATATTACACTTTCTCTTCGTGCTAAAAAGTAACTTTAAACCAAAAGAACCGCAACATGGTTGCATTTAGGGTTATTGCTCATGATGTTGCCAAGAAATAATTCACAATGCAATAGTATACCACTTACGAGCATCCAATAATTTAATTTGATTTAAAGTAAGAATCATAATTCGGGTTATTGAATTAATATTAACATTGGACCAAAATTTTAAATTTATATCACAGACCTGTGCTATCACTTTTGCTTTTATTGCATATATATTCTATTCTAAATAACACATAATTATTTCATTTTTTAGATCATCAAATAGAGGAAAAAAATGAAATTTTGAATAAAATTTGTTTAAAAACTGTAACTCAATTTACAAAATGTATTCTTAACAATGTTTTAAGCAATTTTCAAGAATGATATTTTCTTTTTAACTACCTCAACAACGAATGCTTGTTTATTACAATGATGTAAAGTAACATTTGTAATATATATATATATGCAAAACTAAGCAGAAAATAGCAGCATTACCACAATTGACAATGTATTGCTCAAGTTTGGCAAGAGCTACATCTTCAATTTACTTCAAATAACCAAAAATAAATAAATCTATCTTGATTATTAAAACAAAAACATGCCCATGAGTAGTGCTAATGTCATTTTGATAGTAACCACGGTCTGTACAATAAATTTCACTTTTGCTGCAATTTTTTTAACTTCTGAAGATGGCACGATTTAAATTTTTACACCATCAAATAGGAAGAAAAAAATAGTACTTTCAAATGCAATTTTTTTAGAACCGTATCTGATTTTTTGTGGATTTTAAAGTAATTTTCCAATATAAATATTTTTAAATCTGTGTGGAACCCAATTATGGAAGATTAACCTGTTTGTACTTAAAACAATGTAAATAATTTAACATTTGATTGTTTCTGTGTAATATTCCATGATTAAATTGCCAAACAAAAATAAAATTTCACAAATAAATAAAACATGAATTTAACAGATATGTAATCAAAACTACATACTTAAAAACTGAAATAATCAGAATCACTATGGTTGCTATAAAAAGTGAAATGTTTTGTGATTGACTGCTGACATGAGACTAATATGAAAGTACCAAAAATGCTTTTTGGTTTGGTGGTTGGGAAATCTAAGAAAATATACTAAATGTAAAAATTCTATTAAGAGGTTTAAATAAAAATTATTTTTATCTTTGTACTGTACACTGGCAGTTATAGTACATCGGCATCTTTAACCCAGTAGGAATGGTGGATTGCCTGGTATTAATGAAAAGAAAATGTTTGTGCATCTGTCTGTACATGTGCGATGGACAGAAAAACGTATCATACATAGAGGTCTGTAAATTTAGTTCCGAATAGATGAAGACATGCCCAAACGCCCCTGAGACTCAGATTTTTCATTTTTTGACAATTAATCAAGATAATATTTAAAAACTTTCATCAAACAATAATGAATGAGATTTAATTTTCCCCAGTTCACTGATGTTATGACTGCTTTCATGCATGTCCGGGAGAAACGTGGTTTCTCAAGCACATAGCTCAAAGACGGGAGAAAAACATTACGTCTTTTGTGCATTTTAAAACAGCAATCACCGGTACCCAGATGGAGTTATAATAAAAACAAAAAATACCTATGTTTAAAATGTAGTTTTGTGATACTATCTCAATAAAAAAATATGAATATTTACTATTTAAAAAAATTATTTTCTCTAGGACATTTTATTTTTCTGTGCATTTTAAAATCACAATCACCAGGGCCTGGATGGAGTTATAAAAAACAAACAAAAAATACCTACCCTTAAAAGTTACTGAGTATCTTTCATTTTAAAAAAATATAAATTTTTACTATTTCAAAAAAAAAAATTTCTGAAATTTTTTTTTATTTCCCCCCCCCCCTTTTTTTTTTGTCCGTTTTAAAATCACAATCGCCAGTGCCTGAATGAAGTTATAATAAAAACAAAAAATAACTATGTTTAGAAGGTACTGACAGTATCTTATTAAGAAAATATGAATATTTATTATTTAAAAAAATATTTTCTGAATGTTGTTTTCATATTTTTTGTGCATTTTAAAATCATAAACTTAGAATTGGATGGAGTTATAAATTTAAAAAAAAAAATTACCTACCTGCAGTAGGTACTGAACATCTTTCATTTAAAAAAAAATATGAATTTTAACTATCAAAAAATATATATTTACAGAAAGGTCTTTTTCACATTTTTCATTTTTTGTGCATTTTACAACCTCATTTGTTGAGGACCAGACAGATTTATAAAAGAAAAAAAAAATCTATGCTTAGAAGGTACTTTATAGTACTGGGGATAGCTTTCTTTTTTTTTTAATTAGGGTTTCGTTCATCTCACGAAACACTATTACTCCTGCTCCGTTGTCTGTCCGTCACAGAGCCATTCTCAGAACCTATATAACTTACAGAGTTGAAACTTTGTGTATATATAACTGAATATCTGCTATGAAGCTCAAAATATTAAAATTTGAAAAAATCGTATTATTTTAATAAATAGAGATAAAAAACCAAAATTCTAACAGCCTTTTCCTATTAAATCGAAACATTTTTCGTTATAGCAGTTGCCAACAATTAAAAATCCACAATAAAATTCTTTCTAAAATAATTAATTTTCTATTGAAAGATTTCCACGTGAAAAATGAAATAAAAAGTTTCACCAGTTGAAAAAAAATTAATATGACGTCATATTGGTAATAAAACGGAAATTTTTAAAGATTTTCAATAATACAAGGAGTATGAGTATGTATATGTACAGAAAACAGATTAATATCACGTCATTAGAGAATTAAAAAGAAAATTAATCTGACATCATATCGGAAGTTTAACGGTTGTCTCAAATGTTTGAGAATAATACAAAGCGAGTATCAATATGAGTAATAGAGAATAGTAAATATATGAGTTTGGGGAACATATTTGTCGGATTCCCTCTAAGTCACATATGTGTATATATATACATGTATTGTATATAATATCACTGACGCCTGGCTAACTGAAAAGTACCTTATTTTTTTTTAAATATTGCATTTAATCCACATAACAGGTATTATTACGAAAAAGTATAATAGCGGGCTTCGCCTGCCATTGGGCTGGTTTAGATATTAAAAAAAAACGAAAAAATAGACCGGTAAATTTTTACTTTATAAAATACATGACTTTTTTTTCTTGCTAAATGAAATTTATTTGGATTTATTAAAGAAAGGATAAAGTGTTTTGAAAGGAATATTAAACGAAACCCTTTGTGCGATCTTCGATCACACTTACCCACTTGTTATATTTAATATTTCAAAAGAATTGTTTACTGGAGGTTGATTTAAAATTTTCTGTTTTTTCTGCAGTTTAAAGTTGTCATTCATGTTGTCCAGATAGAAATAATAATAATAAAAAAAACCAACAGAATACCTACCGATAAACTATATCTTTTTATCAGCCCAGGCAGCATTGGGTGGTTTTGCTAGTAAATAAAACTTTTTTTTTCTTATAAAACGGAAAAAATGTTTGAAAAAAATTCCTTTAAAATTTTATATGCGGATAGATTATAAATGAGATTAGAACACGGGCTGCTTTTTAAACATGTAGTTTTTAATGTTAGTTTCATCATGTAATTTGCAATATTGTAGAAGGCGTATTTGTGACATACAAACACACTATCAAAGTTTAATATAATAGATTCTTCTCAAATATGGGCTTAGCCAAGATCTTTATACAGGGAAAAAATATTCAATCTTTCAAATCTGATCAATGAAAAGATTTATCTAAACCTTCATAGTTTGATATTTTTATGATTTCGATTTTCAAATGTCTATTAGAAATGAAAGAATTTGCTTTGTATTAATAGCAAGAAGTTTAAATTTTATAGACATTCGCGTTTTTTTTTTTTTAAATTTTTTTTTTTTATACAATATTTTAAGTATATTTAAATTATTAGAAGATTTTTTGCAGTTTCTGTGAAAAAAAAATAACCAAGTAAAAATATTGTCTGTAAAAATATTAAAAACTTATAATACACATTCATCATAAATAGAATGCTATTTTGAAAGAAATAAAACAGAATAAAATAATATCAACTGACATAAAATCATTCAACCAAATAATGATAAACATACGAGTCTAACACTTTGAGGATCGACTTTATAAGAATGGTGAAAAAAAGAGTAAAGATATTTCTCTAAATTTAAATAGGCATGCTTCTGAATAGTTAAGACATTTTCTAAGTGAAACAGCAAAACACAATAAAAAATTATACGAAATATATATATATACTAGCTAACCCGCCCAGACTTGAGATAATAATAATCTGTTCTATAAGAATATGACTGAAATCTGTAAGGCTATTGAAATCAAGTCGAATGAGGCACACTCCGTCGTAATCGGGCTCATAGAACCCAAGATCAGAAAGCGCATCCTGGTGGTCAAAAGTGCAACTACAATATTTAAGGCTATAGATATCAAGTCGAATAAGCCAAACCCTGCCGTAAATCGGGCCCATAGAACCAGAGATACTCCTATAGTTCCACCTTCCACCGCCAAGGGGTGCAATCTGTTCTTGACGAGGCCTTTTCAGAACACTCAACCTAACCAAATTTCCTAGTAGAATTGAAATTTAACCACCGGTAAACATTGGCAAAATAGCGGAAATCGCAAAAATGGGTTACGCAAATGATCAGTTCGTAAGGGTTAATGTAGATATTTTTTTAAAAACCCAATGGTACATTTTGAAGAAAATGAATGTGTCTATGATCTGGAGTTCATTGTTTGTCCGTATTCGCATTTCCTGAGTCAATGCCAATTTTTAAACCTGGGCCAAAAAACGAAAATCACGTGAGTGTGTTTTGGGAAAAATTCTTTTTCAAAGGGTAAAAATTTAAATTTTTCAAAACGGATACCAGATTGTAAAAAGCAAAGGGATATAGATTAGGCGCAGTATTTTTAGTTTTTCGTATCTTGTTTATAAACGCTGATTCGAATTTTTAAATTTAAGAGAAATAGTTAAAAAGCGAAATTGACTTACGGGATAAAACGTTTTCAAAAGGGTTAATGGGAAATTTTTTTAAATTAAAGGTTTCTGCCTGAACCTGATAGAACATAGATGTCTTTACGTGTGTTTGTTTATTGTTTGGTTATTTTAGAGAGCCAATGCCAGATTTTATATATCGCAGAAAATCGGAATTCGCAAAAGTGAGTCCTGCGTGTGAATTTTTTTTGAAGGGTTAATATTCATATTTTTCTAAAACAAATACAGATATCGAAAAAGGAATAAATGTAGATATTGTCTGGTATTTTTCATTTTTCGTACCTTTCTTTTAACCGCCAATGCAAATTTTAAAAAATTGCCAAAATTGCAAAAAGGCACACAGAAAATATACTTTTTCGAAAGGTTAATTTTCATATTTTTTAAAACCAAAAGTGGCTTTGAAAAGGGCAAAGTTAGCTCTTTAATTTGGTGACCTTCGTTTTTCCGTATCTTTTGTATTCAGGTGGATGCAAGGCTCGGAAAACGGAAGAAAATAAAAAACATGAATTCGAAAATTTTGCTTATTGATTATTTTTTTTAAAGGGTTAAATGTGAAATTTTTTTCGAACCAACCAGATAGTTCGAGACGTAAAAATATGTTCTTTGATAATATGTAGATGGTTTTTCCGTATTTCCATCCGTTCGATCATGGCGAATTTAGAAAAACTGAATAAGAAATAAAATCGCTCACGCTTTGTTTCTTCTTTTAACGGAGGAACGAATAAATGGCTTCTAGGCATGCGCGAGATGTTTTCGGTAAAGTAGTTTTTTATTTGCGATCTTTGATCAGTTTTTAATTAATAACTACTCTAATTTTCAAAATATTATTCAGGTACACATGACCAGATCTTGGACTAGCCACACCTAAATTTTCAAACTTCTAGGTGGGCTAGATTTTGCTAGCCATCGCCAACAGACACACACACACACAGAGCGAAACTTTATTTTAGTAGTATAGATATAAATGTAACTTTGTTTAAAAGCACACACACATTATAATTAAAAGTTTTATAACTACATATAAAGTAAATTAACCAAATTTTAATATAACTATTCTAAAATAAACTAATAAGTTGATAAGAATGGGGAGGAAATGCAGAATGAATCATCATAAAAATGTTTCCTTACCATGTACTTTTCGTTGCATCAATTAATTCAGTAACATCAACTGGAGATAAAAATGACCAAAAATGACGATCAACATAATGAAATTCTGAACTCCGCTCAGTTTCTAAGATAAGAATTTAACATAGAGAATTAAAATATATAAAAAAAATTAAAATATTATTAATTATAACAGTACATTGTTCAGTGATCACACAAATCTTCTTGAAATATCCAGTTTACAATAAATAATTATATTAATCACAGTAGACTACCTTAAATCTGCATAGCTTAAAACCAGAGGTTGTGCAGATTTTAGAATTTTGCAGATTTCTGGTCACTGTTTTGTTTACATTTTTTAAACAATAATTTTAATTTAATAATACACTCCAAATTATAATGAATGCTTACAATAAAGTAAAATAATTGTGTAAAATAATAAAAAGTAAGAAAATTTAAAAAACATTTAAAATATTAAAAGTAAAGGACAAGTAAATAATTAATAATGCGTAACTAAATATGCATAATGATGATGAGATAATATTTTCTTGAATTATTCAGTGAAACTCGCCTTATATATGTACACTAATAATTCATATCAAAATCTTTAAAAAAAAAAGTTTTATTTCATGTTTAGCTATACTTAATAACCAAAAAAGGTTGATTAATACATAAATTATTTGGTAAAAATATCGTAATCGCCACTGATATCAGCACCATCTTGAAATTTTTCAGAAATAAATTTATACTTCCTTCATGAGAAAACAGGAGTTGAATCATATTAACCAGAAATACGTATTAAAATGTGTACAGAATGATATCAAAGTTTAAAAAAAGTTTAATTTTACACCTACATCTTAAGTTTCATTAGTTACATCTGAAGTGATGTGTGGATTTAAGGGAGTCTACTGTATATATCAGTATATCTTAATAAATGTATAAATAAATTATGCTTACCTGAATATGATGAAGGTGATGTAGGCTGATTGTTTTCACTATGTTTTGATTTTACATCCAGAAGTTCTGGCTTCACATCTTGCATTAATCTTTGTTCTAAACCACGCAAGTTTTTCATGATTAAGTTTTTCCCAGAAGTAAATTTGTTAGCCAGACTAAAAATAAAGGACAAAATTTTAAACAAGTCATACATCATAAAGAAATTATCTTTTTAAACCTGTTTAAATGATTTGGAAAATTCATTTTACATCATCACTTAGAAAGATAAATTAAAAAAATTACAATTCATTACAAAATATCACTTTATAAATATCTTTCTTTAAACATTTCTACTAACCAAAAAATTCAGTTCTTTAGTTTATTTCTTGTATTTTAAATAAAATAAATAAAAATCACAATAAAAGCATTTAATTTTTTATGTTTCTCTGACAGTTTTTTTGTTACTATGATTTAATTTCATATTTTAACTATTTTAAAAGGACTTTCAATTCAAACATTTCCATTCATTTCTTTTATACAAAATTCAGTACTTATGTATTAATGCCACCGCAGCTACAGATTTGGCAGTTTTTAAGTGCCGCCAATCTTTCGTAGCACTAAAAAATGGCGTCAAAAATCAGCAACCAACAAGGCAACAAGGAATCCAAAAGATAACTGCATGCGCGTGTGAACAACAAGATTGCTCTTTATTGGCGCAACTTCTGCTGCGGTGGCGTTAATACGTAAGTACCCAAAATTCTTATTATAATGTATGACCATGGAAAAAAAAAAATAGCAATCTACCCTATAAGCCAGAAACACTTGAAGACTACGTGTAGAAATTTTCCTTGATGTAGTAGCATGTGGTTGCCACACAAGTTTAAAAAATATATATATTTTTGGTTAAGTCAACCAACAATTCTATTAAATTGATGTTTACAAATTTACAATACTGAATCTAACATTTAGGTGAGTCAGTGATATTTTTTTACCCATTAAAAACCCTATATATCAGGTATACTTAGGTTTTGGCATTTACATATAAAAATTATATGTAAATGCCAAAATTAATGTAAGTGCCATAAATATTGTGATACAATTTTTTATTTCTAGTAACACAAAACAACTGTAGTATGGGCTTTTAAATTAACAATTGTAATCTAGTACAAATAAAATTTAAATTCTAGTTAATTTGAAAGGCTCAAAGTATAAATTAATGTACCAGCTTGAATTCATTAGTCATCAAATTATTAACTTCTAGGCTACTCATAGATCCTTTAACTTCTTATCTTCAAGCTCTTGTACCCATATGTAGAAGTTCAGTTTAAATACAGCACTGTGAATATTTTCACCCACAAACCCATTCTAAAAGTAAATGCTCTATTATAATGAATTTTACAATTCTGGAAATAGATCAATTTTCATAAAGTACATCAAAGATTATAATTCTTTTTCTGTTTTTCTTTTGCTGTTAATGCTAAACTATGTTCGAGAAAGTTAATTAATGGCCTGAAGAGTTAATTTTATTGTCTATAAAATATTGAAATACAGGAGAAATATTTATCACATTTCTACTAAGCAGAAGTTCAGCAGATGGTCTTGAACTTTGCAAATCTTCCAGCTTTTCATAAGAGTTTGTAGTTATGACATTTAGAGCAAATAGATTATTTTATTATAATCTGATCATCTGAAATTAGATAACAAAAAATCTGTATTTTATTAATTTTAATTGGTGTGAGTACTCCGGGCTGATTTTGTTAGAAACAGCTATTTTTTAATAATTTCTAACAAAAACCAGAAAATCAAATTTTTTTTATTTAAAAATATAGGAATTTATTAAACATTTTAAGGATTTTCTAACAATGCCAGAGAATGGGAGATTTTGTTATGAAATCAAAAATCTAAAAGCAGGATTTTTAATTAAATCCAGTAAGGCTGGCAGCTATGACTTCAATATTAATGATAAAATAAGTTTTGTGTTGTGATTGCTGAATCTTGCAGGATAAAATAGGAAATCTGGAAAGAATGACAATTAAATTCCAATGAATTTAAATATGATAAATTATCACATTATTTAATCCAATAACAACATTGTTTAAAAACATTAAAAAAGTGCAACAAACCTTTCTTTTATATTTTGGAAATCTGTGTCTGATCCAAACAGAATAGACATATCTAAATTTGGCATCATCATCATTGATCCATATAAAGCCATGCCAGCGTAGCGATATTCTTCATATAAACTATCAGGACATTCATACTGAGGTGAGAATACTGAATCATGATGATCAATGCCATTTACAACATTAGTAGAAGTCTTGGGAGATGTCCAACTTTCATCTGAGCTAGTAGATACTCTGCTCTTAAATGATACCCGCTTTTCTCCTGAATTGCCATGTTTTGATAGATCATGTAAATTTAAACTGATACTGGGAGTAGAAACATTAGATCCATTATTATTGAATTCCTCTCCATTGACACTGGGAGGTAAAGTATCTGTTAAAGAACTTTTCCTGTCCTCCAAGGATTCAGATTTCGTTTCAGAGTTCTTCAAGACTGAGCTTTTATTAGAAATGACATTACTTTTGCCATTTATATTTGAATCTAAAGACATTTTTCTTTGGTTTGTATTATGAGTATTTTGCATTTGAGCCCAAGATTGCCAGTTCTCTTTATTGTGTATATCTTTACCAGAGGGACTACTCTGGGTTTCATCACTCATTTCTGACACTCTCCCTGATGTATTTGAATCAGTGCTATCAGGAGTACGGATTAGACTTGATGCTCTTCTTTTGGTACTAGCATCTCTAACTCTTGCTGATCTTTGACTTTTTGGACTGTATGTTGTTCTGTCACTACTTCTTGAAGGACTAGAGTGTGGCGATCTGCTGTTGTGCCTAAACACAGGTGAAGCTGACCTCCAACGACTAAGACAAACTGTTGATGGTGCATCATCATCTGCATCCCTCATCAATTTATTGACAATGTAAATTCCAGAGTTAAGTCGTACTGGTTCAGACATTGCTGAACTTGAGCGACTGGACTGAGACAATTTATCTGGACTAAGCCCCAAACTATTTAAAACAGATGTCAAGCCTGAAAATAAGTAAGACTTTCCCATTTCTGATGCCTTTTGTAACATATCTATCATAAATGATGCAGGAATGTGGATATTTAATCGAGATGAACAGAGAGATGCTTTTTTAAGTAAGAGTAACTGGGCTCCATGGATGGCAAACCCTTGCTGATATAAACGACACACACCTTGTTCAACAGTCATTAAAGTATATTTTGCAAATCTGCCATCATTAAAATGTATATATATATCACCACGTTGGCATTTCACATCCTTTATACCTGCAAAATATACAATAAAAAATATTGCTACAAAATTCTTTAAGCTTTACAGAAAAATGCATTTCTAATAAAAATACATATCAATAAAAATATAGTTTATTATTGAATGAAAAATTTTAGAATAAAACATTATATCATAAAATAAACATAAATCTATCAATAAATGCTAGAGATGAAATACAAACCATTTTTGAATTTTCATTACAAAAAATGTAATATTTCTTCAGAATGTGCTCTTTTTTTTTAAACCTTAGACCCTGTAATATTTTAAATATCTGTTTGTGCGTGGAGAATAGAATATCTTCCAATGAAGCTAGTTATGTTTTATTTTACAGAAAATATCTTAAAACATCATCTCAATTTTACAAAGAACATACCAAAGAAAAAAACTATTTTTTTTTTTAACTTTTATGTTTCCAAGTTACTTAAAATAGCATAAATTTATCCATTTATATTATCATACATGTGCTACCCAGTAAATCACTTAAATTGTTTTGTTACCATTTTAGTTTCTTTTTTTAAGTTTGAAAATAAACAAATGGATAATAGATGATAATAATTAGATTTAGATGATAATAATTTAAAACTAAGTTAAAGAATGTTGAAAAAGATGAAACAGATTTTTTTTCTTCTAATAAATACTTTATTGAATTTAAGTTTCATGATAATAAAAGAAGGAGGAAGGGGAAAAATAGTAACAGAAAATATGATTGTATGGAAATTCGCGATGCAACAAATATTCAGCCACTATTTGGTATTTGGCCTATTCTGCTCATTTGTCAAATATTTGGTTGGCTGAATACTGAACAGAAGTTGGTCAAATATTGGTGGATATTTAGCCAAATAAATTCAGGATAATATATTTTTTATTTATTTTCCTTTTTTCAATGCTTTTCTACAATTCAAACTAATTATTTTCTGGCACATTCATGAAACTATTTCCATTTTTAAATGCAGAAAATAACAACTATTAAAAGTTTCGTTAAATATGTAATTTAAGTTATACAAAGTAATTAAGACTGGAAACTGGTTTTATAAAAGACTCATTCTTACAAATTTGTTGATGAATACGAACTCCTCACAATAAAATGTATTTGGCCAAGAGCTATTTTTGGAGGTATCTCATTATAAAGAATAAGAATTTTGAGTACAAATAAAACGTCGAATTAAAAATCACTTGATGACATAACAAACATATGTAACGTGTTTAATGTCAAGTGAATATGACATTTACGATCATCAATTATTGGCATTTAATCTTATAGTTTGGCGATAATATTTTGGTCGACGGGATAATCAAGCAGTACTTATTTTATAAAATAAAACTGATATATCTAAAATTTTGTACTGTTTCATGCAGTGAATTGAGAAGGATTGAACATAACAAGTCATGATATGGCTTTCAGTGACAGACCATAAACAAAAATTAAATTTCTTTAATAATAATAAAAAAATCAGCAGAAATATGATATAAAGCATGTAAGCAGGAATTAGGTCTAAAATCAGGAATCTCCTGTTAGAATTGGTAGAGTTGGTATCTATATTAACCATTCCATTTCACTGGTCAAAGTTGTCAGACAAATAACAAAAAAGGAATTAAAAAGCAGAAAATTATGAAAACTGTACATCCCTGTAGCTCAGGCATGTCAAACATGTGGTCTGCAGGATACACTTAGCCTGTCGATAGTTCATCTGTGGTCTGCCAAGCCTTTGGCGTTTTCTTTATACTCATTTCAATTAATGTTTAATGAAAAAAAAAATCACTTTGCACTAACAGCAGCTTCAATAGTGCCATGTTGGATGATGTGGCAACAGTTAGAGAATTTTTTTATTCAAAATATCTACCACTTTTTCAGAACACAATCTGGCAGCATTGTCGTGGCATTAGAGAGGACAATCTTCAGAAAGTAAAGTATAGGGAGTCCCAAAAGTCTCTGTACAACTTCAAAAATTTATTACAAGAAAAATAATAGGCCTACAGCAAAAATAATTACAACAGTGCATAGAGTAACTTAAAACGTTTTTTCTACTGCCTTAGTAAACTTCAACATGAGATCCGTTCGTAGCACGAAGAATATCAAGACGATATTCCAATTCAATCCACGAACCTTTTTCATTCTAACATCAATAGTAGCTACTGCTGTTTGGATCTTTTGTTTCAATTCCATGAGACTATTAACTTTTGTTCAGATTTCATCAAACAGTTGTAACTACTGTTGATGTTAGCATGCTGAAAAGCACGTGGATGGAATTGGAATATCGACTTGATATTCTTCGTGCAACGAAAGGATCTCATGTACAAGTATACTGAGGTAGTAGAAAAAAACTTTTTATGTTACTCTATGTACTGTTGTAATTATTTTTGTTGTAGGCCTATTATTTTTTTGTAATAAATTTTTGAAGTTGTACAGAGACTTTTGGGACACCCTGTATATGTATGTGGTCAGATCTAACTGATTTTAAGATTTCATTTACAAGAGATTGTGGATTCAAAAATAACCAATCGAAAAGCTATAAAGAGCTGATCTTGAATCTGAAAATTTAAATATTTATAAAATTGTAATAGTATTTTTTAAAACAAAATTTCTATGTGTTTTATGTTGAAACTAACACTTTATTTTATTGTTCTCTTCAATTTGCACCACATTACAAAATAATGTACAATATTTATTAGGTACTAAAAAATTTATAAAAAAACTAATAAAATGCAGATTACTTAACGATAATTAAAAGTATATATATATATATATATATATATATATATATATATATATAAAATAATAGCTTTTAAATGAGTAGCTTTGAAAGTAATAAGAATCCTCGTCTTGTTTTCTTGAAGAAAAAAAAAAATGTTACTCTGGCATACACAGGGGCATATATAGTCGAACGAAAGGATTTAAGATTTGAGATGATTAATTTTCATTATCTAGGTTAGTAAACATGTCATTGTTAATTACACTATGTGATCGTTATTTTTCTTCATTTTATTTCACCTTTACAGACATATTTGTGTTCACATACATTTTAAGATTTTTACAAATTCTGATAAAGCTCTTTACCAGTGTGAACAAGCATGATTAATTGAAGATGAACATCACAG
This sequence comes from Maratus michaelseni, assembly GCA_963931845.1. Taxonomy (NCBI): domain Eukaryota; kingdom Metazoa; phylum Arthropoda; class Arachnida; order Araneae; family Salticidae; genus Maratus; species Maratus michaelseni. The sequence continues at coordinate 247,112,189 of OZ007596.1, read as the reverse complement.
TTTGACAAATGTCAATTTACTATGCTTTTATTTTCAAATAAAAGTTAAAATTTCATGTTTGATATGCAGAAACTCTTCATATCTCTTCACTCACAAAGAATGTACTCACAAATATCTAAAAAAAAACTTTGAAAAGGTAAATTGTTAGATTCGAAAGCAATGCCTCATTAAAATAAATTCATTCCTGATGTATATTAAAGGTAATGCACCTGCTTAAAGGGGGAAAAAAACATTAAATTGCATGCAAGTCGAAATTATTTACTACAAAGTAGAAGAAATAACATCCAGGGTGGCTAAGAAATTTGAAAATAGTATAAGCTAAAATATAAGTGTCATTGGTATTAGAATTCATGATATATAGCCAGAAATTCCACTAATCAAATAAAATCTATAATTTCAATATTTATTGCCTATTACATTGTAATTTATGAAAATACAGAAGCATGAAATTCCACTCAGTTTGCAATTTTCATTCGCAGACATGTGTACTTTGTAGAAGCTTCTGGAAATTATTCTTATGCTGCAGTACAACTACTATAACTGATAATTTTTACTCAATTATGAAAGTTAAACTGAATAAAGTTTGCCATTTAAAAAGCAAGTTTATAATAGTGCTCCTGCAATGATTGTTTTGTTTGTTTTTTTAAGGAGCAATTATAAATTTAAAAGAAAGATGCAAAGATCGGGGTACTTAATACATTTTTGTATAATTTTCATTGCAATTAAAATTTTTAAATGCCAGAATTGTGTATACACTTTGTAGGCATGTAAACATCCATGTGAACAATGATGTATTTAAATATATTTTTTATCTACACCTATTTTTACCTGTGTTTGGAAGAACACTTTTATATGATATTTTAACTATTTTCGATTTAAAAAAATTTAAACTGGTGTATTTTACTTAAAAAATATTTCTTTTAAGGTTTTCCAGTGACTTCTTGTAAATTTTTCTGGTGGATAGCTTTAGAATTTTGCAATTTTTTTTTTAAAACAAGGTTGTATTTTGTATACACAAATTTCATGTTTTTTTTTTTTTTTTTTTTTTTTTTTTGTGGGCCACGGTTTTGTATACAATACTTAATTTGGTCCTCAGTGGTGAACGAGTTTGACATGCCTGCTGTAGATCATACTTTGCCAACACTTGGCATTCTAATCTTTTTCTAACAAATTAGAATCAATGAATATCTAGTCAACTTCCTTTACCATTAAAGTTAAGAACTGCTAAACACACGATAGAATAAAACTCAAATATTAAAGGTAAAAACATTTTGAAACAGAAAAGGTATAAGAAAAATGATTTTAATCAATGTTACTAAAATAGACGTAATATAAAAATAAATGTACAAGTCTTAAAAACCTTTAAAACATAAGATCTTAGCAGTACATAACTCTCCTAGCGCTTTCGGCTTCAAACTGAGCCATTATCAAGGACCTTCGACCAGCGGAGACCACAGCACAGATGTTGTTCCAAACCAGAACTCAAAGTGACAGGAGAACTCATCATGGACATGTGCCGGCAGATGAACCCATTGTTGGTGAGGGGGAAACACAAATCATGACACTTTCGGGAGACGATACTTTCCTGTAACTTGGAGCAGTTTGTACCAAATGCTTAGTATTTGATATCTTACTTATAATAAAATCCGAAGGCAAGAAAGTGTCTGTAACGGCTCCGGGCTCGACCACTCTGATATGCGAATCGACAATAGTTAAACGCCATGTTAGGCTTAATGAAAAAGCTATGCTTCATCCGATTCTGCTGTTAAAATATTTGTAAAAGCATATTAGAGCTTTTAAATATTTTAATTTTGTTTAAAACCTTCAAAAACTATTTCATATAAAACACGTATATCAACATTTCTGTATATATTTTTTTCTGTCAGCACTTTTCTTTTCAGAAATAGCGGTGAATTCTTTCGTACGGAGGATTTGAGTGATCAATCCAGTACATTAGCGCCATCTACTGGCATATTTTGAAATTTGCTTCCATCTTAAATACAGTACAGGACCTATTATGCGAAATCCTCTGGACCAAAGGCTTTCCGAGTTTTGGAATTTTCCGGATTTTGGGTCCTTCCGAAGTTCATGATTATTTGACAAAATTCATGCTTTTTTTTTCGTGATTCTTTGACAAAATTTGCATTTTTTTCTGCCATTCTTTGACAAAATTTGCGTTTTTCTTCTACGATCCTTTGACGAAATATTTTTTCGTTGTCCTTTGAAGAAATTTGCGTTTTCTTTTTGCGATCCCTTGAAGAAATTTGCATTTTTCTGCGATTCCTTGAGGAAATTTGCGTTTTTTGCTATTCTTTGACGAAATTTATTTTTATTTACGATCCTTTGACAAAATTCGAGTTTTTTTCTGAGATTCTTTGACGAAATTAGCGGGTTTTTTTTTTTCGCAATCCTTTGACGGAATTCGCATTTTTTCTGTGATCTTTTGACAAAATTTGTGTTTTTTTTTTTTTCCTTCGATCCTTTGACGAAATTCCACTTTTTTCGCGATTCCTTAACAAAATTAGAATTTTTTTTGCCGTGCTTTGAAGAAATTTGCGTTTTTTTCGCGAACCTTTGGAGAAATTCATGTTTTTCCACAATTATTTGACGAAATTCGCGTTCCCCCCCCTCCCCCCAATCTTTTAATCAAATTTGTGTTTTTTTTGCGATCCCTTGAAGAAATTTTACATTTTTTCGGAGTCCTTGGAAGAAATTTGCGTTTTCTTTGCAAGCCTTTGTCGGAAATCGCGTACTTTCTGCAATTTGTTAACAAAATTAGTGTTTTTTTGCAATTCTGCGACGAAATTTGCGTTTTTATTCAATCCTTTGACAAAATTCAAGTTGTTTCCGCAATCCTTTGAAGAAATTGTCTACTTTTTCTTTGAACTATAGACATAATTGTTTTTTTTCGGCGACGATCGCTCAAAATTCGAGATTTTGTTATGTTCGAATCTTTGGACTGAAGACTGAAATTTTCGTATCCGAATGCCTTAAATTTTTAAGAAAATTCGGAACAGAATCACCCTTGATGAAATAAATATATAACTATTTCTTGTTTCAAACGAATCGTAATATAAATTAATTTTAAACTAAAATTTGAGAGAAAAATGATTTGTTTCTAATTTCGGGGAGGGGGGGAGGGCGTGTTCACCCGCTACCGAAGTAACAATATTTTAGTGATTATACACTGAAACACAATAGACTGAAAAAAAATTAGAAATCGGTAAAATTTTCGAAAAATTAAAAAAATTCTAAAATTTTTGTAAAAATATACAAATTTAGAAAAATTTCGAAATTTTTTTGCTGACTTCGGGTTTTTCCGGATTTTGTAATTCCGGATAAGGGGTCATATAGTGTAAAATGATTCTTTCTTATCAAACGTAATTAAAATATAAGGAATACATAGTACAACGTAATTTGCATTTAATTTTGCTTATGTAATCAAACAATGAGTTATGTGGTGAGTCAATCGGCTTAGAAACTCATTGATAACACTTTTTTACAAAAACTTTCGCACATGGGTTATTTGTTAATATTTAATTTGAATGTTTTGTCCAATCGTTGAACTACTTCAGAAATTTAATACTGAGTAATATATATATCTTTATCCTCATCATTTTTATTTCTAGAAATCATTTGTCATTTTTAAAATGTACTTTTTTACAGTACAAACCTTTCAATAATAAAGTCTTCATGCTGTTTGTTTGTACGAAGTCTTATGAAAAAGAAAATCAGATCAACAATCTGTCATTTTTGACGGGGTTATATACTAGTAATACATAATTGCAACAGTTGTTTGCTTGTGATAAAATTTCTAGGAACTTCAAAATAACACAACTATTACACAACTTTAATAAGAATCATTATGCAGGCTACCGATTTTAAAAGTTGTGTAATTTTGGAGTCCCTAGAAATTTTATCGCAAGCAAACAACTGTTGAAATGATGTATTATCATACCAAATACCAAGCATTTGGTACGAACTGCTCCGAGTTACGGGAAAGTATGGTCTCCCGAAAGTGTCATGATTTGTGTTTCCCCCTCACCAACAATGGGCTCATCCGCCGGTGCATGTCCAAAATGAGTTCTCCTGTCACTTTGAGTTCTGGTCTATAACAACATCTGTGCTGTGGTCTCCGCTGGTCGAATGTCCTTGATAATGGCTCAGTTTGGAGCCGAAAGCGCTAGGAGAGTTATGTACTGCTAAGATCTTATGTTTTAAAGGTTTTTAAGACATTCTGTACATTTATTTTTGTCTTATGTCTATTTTAGTAACATTGATTAAAATCATTTTTCATAAAAAAATGTTTTCTTATAGTAAATAAACAAAGGCAAATCTTTCGTTTCGAATTTTCTTTTACTGTTAAAGTTATTTTAGGTCAGAAAAGGTATGCTTATCCTATCTCTAGTTATTACAGAGAAATAAAAACAGTACCAACCTTTGATATCATCATTCCAAAGAACAACTTCTGCTCTTTTAACATCAAATACAAATGCACCCTGTAAACTCCACGTAAATAGAAATGGAGAATCTTCAGTACTAAAAATGGAAATAATTTTATAAGCATCCTATAAATGCAATATTTAACAACAGTAATTAAATTTGCATATATTGAATGAAAAAAAAAATATTTTTTTTCTTAAGCCACAGATTAGACATATTAACACAGTCTTCTTAAAAATTGTATTCTGAAAGAATTCATACAAAGATGTACAAAAACACTACAGTCATTCAGGGTAACTTTGAACCATGGGGTGTAACTTTGCACCACGGCCTAATTTTCAATATTTTTGACTTCAAAGGGCTGGATAAACTCCAGAACTGTGCTCTGTTAGCAAGGTTCTAAACTGGGATTTCTACTATTTATTTTGGAAAATAAATTACAACATTATACACAAATAATTGCATCATCCAACTATTATTGTGAAGTACTGTTTTCAAGTTAATTTTGAATGCTGTTTTGAAGTTGTTGTAGTCATAGTATATTTTTATAGTAAGTAACAATATACACATTTATCAGACATGTTATCTAAATGTCGTAAATGTGTTAATATTTTGTGATTATTTACTTATTAATAGTTAATAAAATGTAGAATAAGAAAGCACTACTGTTTTACCCCATTTTCAGTATTACTTTGAGCCGCCTCAAAGTTAGGCATTGGTTTATAATTTACTGACTATAGGTACTACTGTCGAAAATTCTGCATATTTGCACGTATATTTTATATAAGTGCCGAAAGTGTGAATTAGATATAACATGTAAATATTTGCACAAATATGTGTAAAATACATAAATTCATTTAAAGGCGTTATTTGGGGCAGAGCTACTCAAATCTGACATTTCATACATTCAAAGTTTTTTATTCTTGTTTGAATAATACTAGTACTAGTATGTATTACTGTAACTATGGATATATTATTCAGTTGAAACATTTTAAATTGTTTTCACTGCATTTTTATAGTTTATATGAACAATAAACACTTCTTTTTTATTTCTAAATATTCATGGTTTTCTTCTTCCACTTTTCTTATGCATAATATTTGTTGTAATACCATAAATTATACAAATCTTGTGATGCAGGGAAATATAAATTAGGAGTCTTTACATATCTGAAAACATTTTTGGGGGTTCAAAGTTGTCCTAAATATAATACATTTTTTATAATGAATTATTTTAGATGATACTTATCATATGGTGCAAAGTTACCCTACATGGCTGGGTAACTTTGAACCAGGTTAAAAATTCACTTTTTATTGCTTTTATCATTATTATTCATTAATTTTTGGTAGTTATACAATAATTTAGGATAATTTCTTCTCTTTTATGCCCCTAGTTGCAACAATATTCTTAAAATAAGAGTGTGGCATCTGAAAATAGAAAAAATGCGGATCAAAGTTACCCTGAATGACTGTATAAATAACTAAGAAAAATACCTAGGCCAAATTAACAAAAGCTTTTGGAAGTTTGTTGCAATAGGCTTATATTCACCACCGGGATCTTCCATGTTTACTTCAGATCTATAATAAAAAGTATCATAGTGAGTCACAGTCATGAATTTTTTAAGTATTTATTTTTACAAATGCGAAATTTTTACAAATAGATAAATTTTAAAAGATAAATTTATCTTTTTTCAGTATAAGAATAATCTAAAAAGTCTTCAAACAGAAAAAAAGAAAAATTAAGTACTTTGATTAAAAGACGACAGTAAAATAGAAGCTGTTTATAACATTCTAGTTGTAGGAGAGGGGAGGGGGGGGGGAGAATTTGTTATGCGGTGTAAAGCACAAATACATTACAAATAAAAGTCAAAGTGTGTGCGTATGTTCCTAATACAAATCTCTGGGATGCCACTCAGAAAATTAAAAAAAAGAAGAAATTACGTGTGAAAGTAAAAGTTGCGACATTTTCTTCAACATTTGTGAGTGAATTTTGTAAACTATATTGTACTGAATATAAAATAAATACATTGACAAATTTCTTATATTAAAATGTTTTACAGTAGCAACTAAAATAAGCCCTAATGAAATTGAAAAATTGTAATATATTTAATATTCAATATTTACAAAATAGTTCCAGGAAAATGTAATCAAATTTTCAGATTGATATATACATTTGTAATTATACTAATTATTTTTTAAAAAGAAACCCACCTCACAAACTTTAGAAATTCATAAAGATTTTTGAAATTTTATCAAAACTGGTGCACAGAGATATGATATCTAGAAAAATTAAAATAATTAATACTTTTCAACCAGATTAAAAAAAATTAAGGAAAACAAAAATGGATTTTTTTTCTGTAAACCTTAAACACTTTACCTGAAACTTTTAATGCTGTTTATCCTTTTTTCAACCCCCTGTCATATTTATCCTTAAATAAATCTTTTTTTTTTTTTTTTTTTTTTTTTTTTTTTAATTTTCTAATGAAATTTTGTCTTTCTTATTGCCACATCCTAAAAAACAGTGCAATTAAAAAAAAAATGATAATGCATGTACTTTGTTTTCAAAGGCCAATAAAAAATCAGACTTACTCACTATGTTTGGGCATGCGAAATTGACATTACATTCTGAACATTTTTTATATATAAAATTTTTAAAAATTACTATAAGTGCATTAAAATGATGCAGTATTTTCATTTAAATGTATTTGAAGTCAAAGCATCTACTATAATATAGACACATTAATTTCAAGAAAGATATTCAGGAAAAAGAAAAAAAATCTACTAAATATGACTTCACTTACGTGAGAACAAACCATTTAATGCATATTCAAATTAGGATCCGCACTAATTAGAAAAGCAAAGAAAATAACGTCATTTTCATGTAATCATTGTAGATTTAATTTTTATGAATGAAAAAGATTCCATTTAAAAATGTTGTTTTATCATCAGTGGGAGGAATCTTGCTCTTCGGAAATTAACATCTATTATCTATAAAGAAAAGACTATTTTCAAGCGATACGAAATAAAATTTCAGTGAATGGATGAAGTTTGGATGCATTTATTGCAGGTTTTTTTTAAATTGCAGGTTTATATTTTTCTGTTACATGCACCAAAGAAAATATGCACTCTCATTTTACAAAGCTGGGGTATTTTATTATGATTGCATCAAACTAACATGATTTTTTTTTTTTTTTTATTGTTGGTTTAACAATTTTTGGACATGAATACACAAAGCTCCCTTATTATGATTGCTGTATTTTTAGGATATTACAGTTTTGTTTATTTTACCCAGAAGGCCCCCATAACAGGCCTGTTAGTAATTTATAAATATGTAATAATCAATATTAAAAATTATTATTACATATTTTTCAATCTAAGAATAATCTAAAAAATTGTCAAATAGAAAGAAATAGATGCTTTCATTAAAAGACATTAGTTAGGAGCAACTGTCATTGAAGTGATGGGTAAAAAGAATTTCATGCAACAAAACCCTGAAATATACAACTACAAATAATTTATAAATGCATGTAATGATCAATAAAAGTAATTATTATTACAGTAATTGCAGATTAAACAAATGCATTTATTTATCAGAATTTTATTCAATAAAATTGCTTAATTCAGTACATGATATTAATATTGGGATTTCCTTTCTGTTTTCAAGAATTTTATTCTTAATAGAGGTAACTAGTGCTATTATAAAAAACAAATAATTAAAATTTCTGCTTGTAATTCTTTAAAATAATTGTGTACTCCTAGAAATATTAAAATTTTCTTTCAGTTTCTATCTTCTCCTAAGCAAAACATTATCTATACTATACTAGTTAATAAAATTTCAAAAACAAAAGAAAATAACCAAGAAATTCATAACATATTTCTCACACAATAGTTTTAAAAAAGTATACAGCAAATTATCCAAAATATCAAATGTATTCTGGATAATTTGTTAATCAAATTTGTACAATATATGTATAAAATCCAATCAAGATCAAAGATTAACAAGAGTCTGCAAGGAGGCAGTTTATGAAATATCTTGGGAAAAATTGTCCATAAAAATTAAAATGCCCTATTCTTCCATTTCAAATCCTAAACGCATGGCATAACTTGATATCAACATTTGTTAACATGTCAGGCAAAACATGTGTCAAATCGACTTTGTGTGGCATTTTTTTATCATTATTATTGGAAAGATTTTTAAGTCAATTGAAAATATGTTTTTGGTTGACTGACTACCAGATAAATGGTTCCATATTGTAACAATATGGGTATACTAAAACATTATTTTCTAGCAGTGTTTCCTAATTAAGATTTATCAAGAATATTTTTTTCCTCCATGAAATAGGGTGTGCCTTATGCTAAACTTTGGGAGGGGGGGGGGGGGGTGAATCAAAAATTTATTCACCATTAATAATTTTAAACAGAAAATATAAATTTAACACACTTAAAAAATATTTTTATGGCCTAATATTAATACAAAAATCAATTGATTATTAACAAAATAAAAAGAAGTTATCATATGTCAAGTTAAAATATGTGTGCTCATGAAACTACACATACATTTATCCAATAGATAATAAATAAATAAATAAATAAATACCTAAATGTGTATAACTTTTCAGGTTTAACTGCCAATGCTGTTTTAAACTGATGAGTGCAACATACATCTCCTTTAATGTCAACCTAATGATTAGAAATAAAACAAATTTAACAAGAAATTTAAAAATAAAACAAATAATAAAACTATTTAAATGTGTAAAAAGAACATGAAAACTAATAAAAATGATAAAATATTTGGCATGGTATACAAATGTATGAGAGATAAATTATCCAATAAATTTCATATCTTTCAACTGTATAAATTAACTATGAAAGTGAATAATATAAACTTCTACAAATTTCTACAACTTTTCAGCAGAAAATTAATTCTGAATGAGAATCTTGGCATCCAAATTCCAAAATCAATGACTTAAATTTTTAAAGGGATGTTCTTTTAAGAGCATGAATTATTCAATAGACATTCATTGGTTTTTGATAATTTATTTTTTAGTGCATTATAATAAAAATTTTGAAGTGTAAGAAAAAAAAAGAATACACTTATTCGAAAAAGACAGCTGTATTTTTCTATTAATAAACAAGAAAAATCATATATCACTCATAGATTATGAAACATTTTCTGACACAACTAGAATATTGTTATGAAATTGTATTGTTCCATACAATGTAAGGAAATATCTAGATAAACAACTTAGAAAACATATAATAGAGTTGAAAGCTAATTTTTACCAATTATTGTCCACAGACAGTAATGTATTTGAATTTTTTTGCACAGTCTAATGTATGATCTAAAAATATTTTTATGAATTATAAAGTGTACTAAAATTTAAAATAGTTGGAAAAGGTATAACACAACTGAAAATGTTTCTCTGGGACTATATCCACATCATTTTGTTCAGCCTTTAAATGAATTCATTTATACTACACTCAACACCACATAGTATAGAAAAATTCTGTTCAGCTGGGAAAAGAACAATACAATTGAAAAATTGCTTTCAGCCATTCCCATTGACAGAAATTAATTCAAACCAGAGGGTTTGTGCGAGGATTTCGCACTGAAATCTAATATTTTTTAGGTACTTCTCCATTATGCTGTCGACCACTTTTCATAACAAAAAACTATCGCCAAATTGTAAGATTAAACGCCAAAAATGCAGTCCCATTTACTTGATGTCAGAAGCATTATACGTGCTTGTTAAATCATCAAGTGGATTTTAATTCGACATTTGCATGTATTTTTCATTATGTTTTACTGGTTTATTAGTTATTTCATTAATTAAAATAACAATTGTGTCCTTAAATTCTTATATTTTATTTATTTATTTTGATATTCCAATGGCAACGCTCTCCCGTTTATTTGGCGATAGATTTTTATTATGAAAAGTGGTCGACGGGATAAAAGAGAAGTACCATTTTTTATCAATATGTAATAGTTATTAGATGCAGGTTTAAACTTCTAAAGAAAAAGCAAGGATAAAAATATCTGTAAACAACATTTAGTTGTTAGTCATTCCAGAATATCATCTAATTTATTCCATCAAAGTTAGAGTAAAAACTGATCCAAGATTGCTAAAGGCACGCACGAGAAAAAAATAATAATAACAATCGTATTTTAACTGCATTAGAGGATGACGTCATCCGCTTCGGGAAAAACATGGGACATAGAAATATAAATCTAAACATTTCAATTTAAATTTCGCTTTTTAATCATAAATATAAAATAAACCCGTGCGGTGCTTTTTATAATAATTGCTGAGCATCATATAATGTGGTATTTTATTTTTTTCGTAACAATGTTTTGAGGAAAACCTTTCATTTCATTTAGGAAAACAATGCCGATTTAATTTTTAATTATCAGCAATTTTTAATCGAAAACATGTTTTAACAAAATGTTAAGTGTGCTATGTCAGAAGCGTTTTCAAAATCCTTTCATATGCTATCTCATTCGTCGTTCGTATTTTCAGAAAAAAAAGGGATGTTGACAGGAGAAATAATATATATGATTCTTTTGGACAGTCCTGTATATGATCAGCAGAATTTATACCTAACACATAATATACTAAAAATTAATTAAGCTTGAAAACACATAATACAATTAAAAATGCATTTCTCTCAATTTATGTTCATAAATGATAATGTATTTGAAATATTTTGTGTGGCCTGGTAAAAGAACATTAAATGTTACATGCTCTATTTTGCATTTTCTATACGAAAGATGTTATTGTGCACCTTAATATTATGTATCAATTTCCGAAAACACATTTCAAACAATTATTTTTGGATTATGACCTGCAGTAAATGGAGTTAAAAAATCTTTTATTGCATTTCAGAAGTCAATTTTTTTTTCTTAATTTATCCTCAAATTCTTATCGTAGATTGTTGGATTAAAATAAACCTCCCCTCCCCCAGCTGGCTGCTGATTCTGATTATATAATACAAGCACGAGAGAATGTTTTATTTTAGCAATGCATATTACATAGTAACTCTTGAGCTGTTTTGCAAGGTTATTAGTTTATGATATTTCTTATATTGGGATTTATTTTATAAGCACAAAGATTTTTATTATTTGAGAAAAGTTATGCATATAAATAAGCTTTTTTTTTTCTTTCTTTTTCTTTTTTTACAATTAATATGTTTATGGCAATTATTTGCCTACAATTTCTATCAAGGGCAGCATCTGTTACTTAACTTAGTCATAATGTTAAATTAAAATCTCATAAGATGTTATTATAGATGTTACAAAATAAGTTCATCAAATGCAAATTTTAAAATAATAAAATCAGAATTATTTGACTGACTTCCAACAGAAAAATTGTTTTCCTGCTTCACTATTTCATAGATGTCCCCTCATCAGATATAGACTTTGTAGCACTCAAATATCTGGACATGTGAAGCATTTGGCAATCAGTATTTCCTGAACATATCGGTTAATTCAGCCTTTACCGTACTTTTTTTTTTTCTGAGATATATAATTTTGATAAGCTTCATTAGAAAACTTAGTTTATATTATCTTTCTAAATTATGTACTATTCTAAACTACGTCACAAATAATTCTAAACAATGTCTGCTATTACTTTTTCTCAATTAATTCATAAAAATTGTTTGTGCTTTTTGAAAGTCAATGACGAGAGATGAAAGGAGGAGGGGGAAGGGGGGGGGCAATAAACTTTTTACCTAAATAAACTTTAAACATAGTCAGTTTTTACAAACAAATCTTATCTCTTTCCATGTGCCTAATAATAATCAATGTAATAATATGTTAAAAAAGAAAGGAAAGAACAGAATGTTGTACCTTTTATTAGAAAGGGATTAGATACTTTAGGCTAACTCAAACTAATAATGAGTAGTTCGCTTGTAGCAAAACTATTTGTATTAGCAATGCTTGCTAGTTATCTAAATCTGAATAACACACTCCATCAGAATAATTACACTAGTTTACATGACTTTTGTTCATAAAATGAAATATATACGGTTACGTTACTTTGGGTATCTACATCTAGGAAAAAAATATTTTTAAATATCCAGCACGTCAGTTTTTTGAAATATTTATTAAGAAGATTTTTACAAGAAACTACATCTAAATAAACAATACAGTTAAAAATGGATAATTTTTGCTCTTTTTTTTATAAATATTTTCACAACAGACCATCAACAGTCACCTAGCATATTTTGGCCCCAAAAACCTTGATAATTTTGCTCAAATTATTTTAAATCTTGGTGAAATCACTCACTGTGTTCATCACTCATACCACCAAGATTTTCTGGGAAAAAATCTAAATGGGAATGCAAAAAAAGAATTTTTACTGACACATTTACACCCATGCGCTCATAATTTTGCAATAAATTTTCATCAATCTCTTTATAAACACTATTTTTATTGCCTAAAAATTTTTTAACGACACTTTTGAAAGAGTTCCAGGCTGCTTTTTCTACCTCAATTAAAAAGGTCTCGAATTTTGTATCGTCCAATATTCTAATTTGAGGACCTACAAATATTCCTTCCTTTAGTTTAGCCGCAGAAAGATTTGTAAATACAGAGCAAAGGTACTGAAAGGCAGGCTTGGATTTATCCAAAGCTTTGGTAAAATTTTTCATCAAGCCCAACTTAATGTGAAGCGGTAGTAATATTATTATTTTTTTTTATCAACTAATACAGTCACTGATGGAATGTCTGCATATTTTATGCTATCTTTATTTTTTGAGTTAAAACCAAAAGTTTTTGTTAAACAAAGGTAACAATTGGTTACATGGTTAGCTGGCTCTCTCCATATCATTGGTTTACCAAATTTCAGTGATCTATTTTTATTTGAATACCAGGAGCTGAGGACCAATCCACAATTAGTACAAATCACATGAGGAACCCAATTTTTATCTTGATTTGACACCGGAAATCCAAAATGATGTAAATAGGCTTCTTGCAATGGTTTTGTTATAGGAAAACCACGATTTAACTGAAGAATTTTGCCACAAACATAACAAAATCAGTTTGGATGTAGTTTACACACTCTAGATGACATTTTTATATAAAAAATAAGACTTTTGAATCACACAGTTGTTTACAAAATAAAACGATAAACGTATTTAAACAATTGCGGGAAGATAAAAAACAAAGACCTTCATATCTCAGAATTGTGACGTGCTACAAAAAATAAAAAAATATTTTTTTAACTACCGTTCATAGCCTACATAAATAATATATGTTTCATTTCATGATTTTTTTTTTTTTTGTAAACTAGTGTTATCAACATGATATACATATTTTTTTACCTGTTAGGTCAGAAACTAATTGAGCGAATGCTCAACCATACAGCCATACACATTTAACACATTGTTGACCAATGATGAGTATACTTAAATTTGCATAAATTCTGTGATTAAATAAGGCAAAAATTATAATTAAAAAATACTGGTAACAAAAAAGTGTAATAAGAAAAAATTATTTCACATTAAATTGCTGGTAAACAAAGAGCTGAGTAAAATGGAAGTTCTTTTCATATACCTGAATCACTAGTTGTCATGTATTGTGCTGTATTCTAAAAAAAAAAAAAAAAACCTAGAGTGAAATGTTTCCTAAAAAAATCCCACCCAGTATTTCATCAAATATTTCACTGAAGTCAATTTTTAACACTTTCCAACATAGTTGAAAAATGTTTATGAATTCGGTTTGTCTGTCGGCCGTCTGTCTGTCCATGCTCTAACTTGCGTAAATATATATGTATTGTCATGCAATTGATATACGTTATTGAGGTTTACGATGGCATGTTCGGTACTGATTATGAAGTGTGTAGCACTTATAGTTTTTTTACAGGGACACTCAAAAGAATTCCGTTACATTACGGTCAATGGGGAAAAATCATTTGCGGTTTATTTTAATGATGTTACACGATTTCAAACATATTGAAATTGATATATATCACTGAGGTGCAGTACAAGAGGCTTACTATGGGATGTGATGTACAGAGAACTTATAGTTCCTTTACAGGGACACCCAAAAGAATCCTGTAACATTACGGTATATGAATAAAATTCCTTTGGGGTTTATTTTAATGATGTTACACGATTTCAAACATATTGAAATTGATATATATCACTGAGGTACACTACAAGAGGCTTACTATAGAATGTGGTGTGCATTGCACTTATAGTTCCTTTACAGGGACACTCAAAAGAATTCCGTTACATTACGGTCTATGAAGAAAAATCGCTTGCAGTTTATTTTAATAACGTTTCACTATTTCAAACATACTGAAATTGATATATATCACTAAGGAGGATTACAAGAGGCTTACTACAGAAAATTGTGTATAGAGCATTCATTGTTCATCTAAAGGGACTCACAAAATAACTGAGTTAGTTAAAGTAGTACTGCTTGTTAATAATAATTGCAAGAAGTGCTTTTCCAGTTGCTGAACACGTTTTTAAATTAAATTCATTTTTTGTCTATTACTTGGTGTTTATAAATTCTATAGATCGTATACAGGGCAGCACAAAAGTTCTCGAGCACATTTCCGTTTATTGACGGAAATTTAAAGAGGGAAATTTTAAACTGTGCTACATGTTTCCAAATGGAACTAAAATTTAGTATTCTATGTAGTATATATACAGATCTATAGATAGATCATATACAGGGCTGCACAAAAGAGTTTAGATATTTAAACGAAAATTATTGGTAATTCCTGAAATTGTGTTTTTAAATATGTTATGAGATTTCCAAATTATATACTTAGATATCCACTTTCTCCTTATTAAACGGTAAAGATATGTTAAGTGTTGGGAAGTGTTACACAATCTATGCTTGATGCATGATTTTTCGTTCTTGTTTTGTCCTGTTTTAATGTGTCAATTAGAATAATAAAAATATTAAAAATAAATGTATAAGGAGTGCTTATTTAGTTTTAAAAGAAGTTAAATTAACAATTACAGAATTCAGGCAAAACACGAGCTTTTTTTTTTTTTTTTTTTTTTTTTTTTTTTTACAGATTTTCTTGTTATAATAGAATTTTACAATGATATACATATTTTTTTTTTTTTTCAAACCATTAATAGGTAAGAAAATGCTTCATTTTCAACTGATAATGTCAGGTGCGCATTTTTTTTTTTTTTTTAAATAACATGGGTTATTTTTTGAAGTGTTTTTTTTTTTTTTTTTCAAATTCCCGCTTAGTTGGCTGTCATTTTGTAATAAAGTTGTAAAATGAAAAATGCTCAACATTAAAATCTTAGTCAGAACCAGCTGTAAAAATTTAGCCATTTTTTATTTTTGTGCATTCTTTATTAGACTTTATACAAAGAAAATTTCAAAAAATGGGTTTTTTTTTAAGAGGACAGCACAATAATAAGAAAGTCTTGTATTACAGCAAATATTTCACAATAAAACAGCACCATAGAAATTTTCCATATAATTTTAACAATGAAGGCAAAATTTAATACCGTAAAGTACCGAAAGTAAGCCCCCCTTTAGCAGACAGGAAATTCTGATGATTTTAAGGGGCTTATAATTGGAACTTTTGTGAACGGGATAGGAAAATTGTGAGGGTGGGGGGGAGGGGGGTATATTTGGAATTTATGAAATTTCACAGGATTTATACAATTTGCAAAATTAAATCAGATCAAATTAACATTTTTTGGTTTTAAAATTCCTTTCCGCAGAAGCTAAGTAGTTTTCATTAATAAAAATAATAAATTAATGAAACAAATTTACATAAAATAATTTAGATGTGAAAGAAATATAAAAAAAAAAAAAATTATAAAACTTAAACTTAATATAAATATTTATTAAATCTTAGTGCATAAAAATCAAGGAAATCATTGATAATATAAAGCAAGTGAAACAAAATATACAATTAACTTAAAAAATAAACATCATTCATCCATTCAAAATTTCCCTCCCATCCTCTTTTTATTGCGTTTCAGGATGTTCCTCATCCTACTGTTATTTCTCCTCTCCCACTTTCGTCACGGATGGCATTGCCACTGGCAATCAGCTGATCTTTTCCAGCTGGCTACTTTAAGCCCTCTTCTCTCTGGACAGTCAATTCCGTATACAGCAGTTTGTTGCCTAATTGCTGAGGGAGGAGTGTCGACACCTGAATGCTTTGTGTATGAGACCTTGACCCTCATCCGGTGGAAAGAAGAGCACCCATTCCAAGATTCTCCCATATGCCTCGACCACGATTTCGCTGGATAGGGGAAACTGCGGCCATACCTTTGAAAGGAACACTCTTTCAAAGGTCTGGTAGCATGCATGGCAAAGTATGCCATTCTGATAAAATGATATGTAAAGAGATTAGATAAAAATAAATTGCATCTCTATAATAAAACTGTAAGTCATGTGACTGTCCTCAACAGTTCCGGGATGCCGCATCGCTTTTTCATATGCCAAGCGGCCATTTTTATTCAAAATTATTTTTTCGAATAAACTGCATAAAAGTTACATTTTAAGAAAGATCGTTCAAAATAAATTAATATTTGAGAGATGACTTGCGTTCAATTATGTATATATTCTGCAATAACTTCAGTCGAAAGATTCACAGTTCAAATTCTCTATTCATAAAAGTAAACAAAAAAAAGATTGATTCGTCGTGAACATTTAAAATATTAAATCATGGAGGTAATCATTCGCAAAGCAAGTTCTCCGCGAATGAATTTTTGGACCGCTGCCTCGCGTAAAAAAAATAATTCGCACCAGTGAGACAATCAAAGTTTACCATAATTATGTGCTATACAACTCAACTTTCGGACCTTTTCTTGACGTAAATTGAACTCATGTAATAATATTTAATGAATCAGATTTTTAGCATTTTTAAAATCGCTAATACAGCTTTTATTTATCGTGTGTACAAATTAGAAATGATACTTTGATTTTGAAATCAAATGTTTTGATTTATGATATTATTTCTTATTTATTTATTTATTTTCTCTTTTAAATGAAAAGTGTGAAGTATTTTAAATTTATGTAATATAAGCATTTTAGATTAAAGTTAAGTATTTTAAATGAAATGAGTGACAGGTTTATAATTTAAAATTAAATTAATTGTAGTATGAATGAAGGTGATGGGAACGATATTTGGCGAATTATCATCTGCTCCCGGCTAACAAAAATACTCATAATTAAAAAAAAGAATAAAAATAAATAAATGATAGTTTGTTGTAAATAAATATTGATATACATATCAAAAATAATTTATAGAATTAAAATAAAAAATAAAAGTAAATAAACAACAATTTCCATAACAAAGTTTTCGCCAAATTGGCGGGGGAGGGGGGGGGGGGAATCGCGCCAACGTGCGTATGTGACATTTGTGCCCAAAAAATATGCGAAATGCTACCATGATCGCAAAAGTTCATGATTTGTCTATTAGAATCTTCCGATTTGGCGAAGGATTAAGGGAAAATTAAATTATGAATAAATGTAACGTGTTGCAATGTTTAACATACATTTAAGGGAGACCAAACTGGTCGCCAGTGGCGGCTAGTAAGATATATTGATTTAGGAGATACAGAAACAAAAAACTTAAAAAATTTCCTGAAAAAAAAAAAAAAAAAAAAAAGGTTATTGGAAGCGTCAGAAAATAAAACTTGAATGTGAGAAAAAAAGGAAAAATTCATATATATGAGGGGGCCTGGGCTTACTTTTGGTAATTTATGGTAACACTTAAGTCAACAGATAAATACCTCCCACATTCTTGAACCTGGCCGTGAACAATAAATAGTACAAGGGTCCACAGATCGAAGGCCTGGATAGAAACAAGCTCCATATTCTCCATCACGTAATTTTTTTCCGATGGTTAAAAACTGTTCTCTATAAAAAGAGCAAATAAAATTTATAGTACAAGTAGAAGATAGATGCTACAGCAAAACAGATTTTTAAAAAGACAAAAACTGAGCTGAAAAGTTTCAAAATTACAAAGTTCTTTTTTAGAAAACCAAAATCGGTCATTTATGATTTTTTTTTTTCCAAATTTAAATCTCAGTCTGTATATTTAAAATTTGTCTGAATATTTAAAACTTGAATTACACCCTTAACTAACTGTGAGAGCATCCAAGTCTTTGAAATTGTTATAAATAATTTACTACAACTTTTCTTTCTCTTCCATTTTAAGCTCTACATGCTATTTATTTTGTTCGCTGTTCAAAATCTGCATGCTAAATTCGAACTTTTGATTGATATTATACATTTAAGATATAATAAGTATGAAACTTTTTAAAACAAATATAAGAAATTGTATATACTTAAAAAAATTTTATTTTTAAATGAGTATTGGATTAGTGTATAGCGAATAAATGAAAAAATAAACACATACACTGCCCATTAATTATGTTACAGTTTACTACTTCATTTATACACATAACAAAACAAATAAGTAGTGTAGGAATATAGGACCTATTTTTACAGTAAAATCCATTTACATAAAATTTAATAAAAGTACAGTAAAATATCTGTTATTCAGATTAATTGGGAATCAAACAGTTTCTGAATCTGGGATGACGAGCCTTTTTACATATGCATACTAAAAATTCACAAACAATATCTATAAACATTGTAACATGTCAAATATTTACATGTTACAATGTAAATATTGTAACTGCTACAAAACTGCAACCACAATATTTACATGTTTACATAAAAAGATGTTACAGCACATGCTGTTTATATGAAACATTGGTTAACAGAATCCATAACTTTAATGCATTAAATAACTAAGAAGAAAAAGCAAACTGTGATTTTCCTGTATATTGTAATCAACCATTAACTTAATGAAATTTTGATTGAGAAATTTTCATTTAAGTGGCTGTAATAAAGAAGTGTCTAAAGAAGTGTACTGTAATAAAGAAAAAAAAATATATATATGCATTTTTATTTTAGTAATTTTTAACTGATCATTAATGCAGCATCTAACTCATAATAATGTGAGTTGCATTAAAAATGTATTAATTTATTAATGAGATTTTTGCTTTTGTATGTTAGATGAAGAAAGCTTTATACCTAGTTTTATTATTGCTGATATGTTAGTTGAGGCTTACTGTGGTGACCCACAAATTTTTTGGTTTCTGTTTGTCTGTCAATCTGTCTGTTCTGCAGAAACTGCCAAACAAAAGCATCCGATTAGCTTGTAATTAATTAAGTAGATATGTTGCTGGGGTATCAATAATTAGCTACATTGTTTTTGGTTAAATTTGGTTGATTCATTCAAAAAATATAGAGCATTTCTTTTCATGTCATGATGATTTTCTATGAGCATTCAAATGATTTTAAAATTTCATCATTCATTGAAAAAATATGGCACATTTTAATAATTGATTTAAATGCTAAATTTTCAATATGGAGATCTTAAATTAATCTGATCGTTTGAAAATCTGCCACTAAACTCATCAGAAATTCAAAATTAATTGTATAACTTTTTGAGAAATTGTATGCATCTGTTTGAGAAATATAAAACATTTTACTTTCTCATTTTTTACAACTTTTAAATGCATTTTTTAATTTTACTCTTTCATTTAATCATTGCCTAGCAATTGTATTTCAAAGTGCATCAAAAAAAGAAAATTCAGGTAAATCATACTGTTTTGACGCAGTATTTTATTGATAAAATAGTTTATTTTCGGATGATTATGGTATGTTTTTTATTTTTTATTTTATTGAAACAGATAAGGATTTATTTGGATAAAAGCACTATTTTAACTGCTATAGAATGATCACCAAAACATTTTTCCCTAAAGGAAAATTATAAGAACATTGGACATGTAAACTGGATATAAGTCTCATAGAGAAGTTTACATTTGTATAGGAATATTTGTTACACACAATTTTATTCAATTTCTGCAACAGATGCTGATGCTTTATGGTTGAAGGTAAGTATTGTTTTAAGGATAAGATAAAATATGGTTAATCTAATGAAATTACAGTAGTAAATGCATCCATAGATATATTTGAATCCTGAAATAGCACAATTACTGGAAATTGATAACATAAAATTAAGGTGACAACGAGAAGTGGACGGATGGGTTCAAAGGAGCAGAACCCATCTGAAGAAATGTACTTTTTTCAGCTGCAAAAATTATAAAAATAAGCAGTTCACCAGAATATTATTGTATAAAACCGTTTTTTATGTGAAACTTCTAAAATTTTAAGAAATCTGATATTTTTATAAATATATACAGAACTTTAAAAAATTAAATTGTAGATTGTAAGATATTAAATATTATTCAGTGAGATTAATAAACAATAACTTGTAGAGCTGACATTGATGCCCTTGATCTGCCGATTTGCTAGTTTTTAGTGCTATACTTAGCAAAATTGGTCCACTTGTCATTTTGATAGAGTGATGCAGTGATGTATTATAAAACTTCATTTGAAGAAATAAAGATTCTTAAACTTGCATAGGAAGGCAAAATAGTTAAATGCTGATGCATAGCATGACAGGAAAAGAAAAAATTCTTATAATTTTTGTTCTTCATTCTTTTCTATTTTTTTATTTCTATAGAAAAAATGAATTTTATCTACATAAGAAAGGCAAACTGATACATAGCATCACAGAAAAAGACATTTTTCTAGCGTGGTAATTCATGCAAATATAATTGCATTATTTGTGAAAATCCATGTCATAGAAAGCTTTATTATAACAAAAAAGAATTTTATCTATATAATGAATAGAATAGAAAATATAATTTTTCTATGTGCTAGAGAAACTGTCGTACATGCCACCTCAGGTACATTATGTGCCATAGGTTCACTACCCCTGGTCTAAATCAATATTCTACAGAGTCTCAGACAATCTTTGCAGTAAAAATAAGACAATGGATACAATTTTTATAGAAAAGGACTTATATTAGCAAATTGTAAATGAAGCTAATATAAAAATTATCTTATTGACATTTTTGTTGCTTGTCTATAAATATCAAATACATAAAATGGAATCAAGAAAACTATTAGAAAACTATTATCTATCAGAAAAATATATCAGCCACTACTTTTAGTAAAAATTGAAAACCACCAAAGCAGTGCAACCATTTCATTTAAAAAATATGTTAGTGCAGACATATTATAAATAAATATTGAGCTAGAGCTCAAAAGTGATTAAAAGTTTTAATTACTAATGTGAATATAGTCTAAAAACAAAATATCTAAGGGTATATAGAACACAGCACAGAACCATATAAGAAAAAAACATTAAAAAACAAATGTTGTGATTTTTTATAACAAAAAACAAACTGTTGTGAACACAATGTTTCTTTTCTTTCCCTATATCAATAATTCATATATTTTTTTCTTTTAATTATTATTTTATCAATATCTTTACTAGTTTTTCTATTTTATAAGAACCTTCTCATTTTTCTGTGCTTGTTTATTTTTTTTATATTGCAATCTGGATCAGTGTTATAGAAATTTTTGGCATATTTTGTACATTTCCTTGTGCATATGGATGGCTATTTACTTTCACCTCATGCATTTCTTTAGATCTCTCCTTTCACTGAAAATTTTATTCTCTCTCTCACACACACAGGGTGTTTTTACTGTCTCCCTTTTCAGATTTATATCAAATAATTGAAAATCTCTTCGTACAGATATCTGATTGTTAAAAGAAAAAAAAAATAGCTGAAATATTTAGAACATAAAATAGTTAACAATCATTTTTCTATGTGCAGAAAACCATTATTTAAATCAAATTCAATAATAAGAGTTTTCTATAATTGGTTTTGCTACTAGTATAGAAACATGTTCAACAGGATACAATACAAAACAATAAAATGTCAGTCTTCTTTGGTTCCTAAAATGGTCTTGTTTCATAAGAAATCTTATATTTTTTTAAGAAAATATAAATCATTTAAACATTTTTTTTTTTTTTTTTTTTTTTTAAGAAAATCACAATACTGGTCATATGAAAATATTATACATTTCAGACTAGAGTTATCAAAATTCAAAAAGACTCTTGCATTTTTATTAAAACTGTGGGACAATGATTGGTTAGCTAAACAAATTTAAGTCATTAATATTTTTCAACTGGCTTGAGATATGTTTAAAATAATAATAATAACTTTTTATAAGAAGATTCAATCAATTTCACATAATACAAATTAAAACCCTAAAATTGTTATTTTCTGAATTTTTAATGTTGTTATGCATCGAGCATAAAAGTTTCTGCTATTTAGCAAACAAACATGCTTGTAAAATAGAATAAGAATCAATGAGTTCAGAGATGAATTTTATTACTTATTACCATAAATTGGGGGGGAAGGGGAGGAAACAAATATGCAAGAAATATGTTTTTTTTTTAAAGGTTTTTTTATAATAAAATAAATTTAAGGTAAATGCTGACTAGTGGATGCAGACCAATTGAACAATGTCAGCTTCAGTGAAACATCTATTGGCAGATTGTTAATGAAGATTTTCTTATCTTATTCAGCAAAACATTCATGATATCTGTGATAAAGAAACAAAATTTGCTACTTTTTTTATGACTTTCTTAAAAAATTTTATGACTAATAGTGTTTGAGAAACTTAAAAATTTTTTGGCACTGTTAATTTCTTTTTCTGTGCGCATATTAATTTCAAAATAGTGATTTTGTGAAATTCTGCAAAAAATAACTTTGCAAATTTGCACATTTATATATTAAAATTAAAAATAAGAATCGGAGAATTCTGCTAATTAACAGAAAAATCACATGCCTGCTGATAATTTGATTTATCTTTGCTGGGGTAAATATTCTCTGCTATTAATCTCTTAATGAAGACAGTTGCTAATAAATTGATCTAAAAATTATAGTTGTGTGGTGTTTTTACTCAACTTCTAGAGAAAAAAAGATCAATTTTTAAACAGCTTTTTTCTTTCAATTTACAGAATTTATAATCAATAAAAATAATAATTTATAAAATAAATTCAAATTTATTTTTTGTATT
This sequence comes from Maratus michaelseni, assembly GCA_963931845.1. Classification (NCBI taxonomy): domain Eukaryota; kingdom Metazoa; phylum Arthropoda; class Arachnida; order Araneae; family Salticidae; genus Maratus; species Maratus michaelseni. The sequence continues at coordinate 247,088,797 of OZ007596.1, read as the reverse complement.
GAAAATACTAAAATAAATTTATTAAAATTTCTAACTCAAATGACTAAAACACTTTATTACTTATTTGTATCACAAAGATAACATCTTGTCAAAGTAGAAACCAGTAAATGATCTTGTGCAAAATCAAGCTGGACAATTTTCGAATCCAGTTTCATCAATGTTGCAGTTGGAACTTGAAAGATGTTTCTTGTCTGTAAAACATAGCTTTATAAATATTGATAAATTAAGCAGTATACATTACTACATGATTATTTTTCAGTTATGTTGTGGTATCTTGTAAAATTACTGTAATTGCATAAATCTTAACTTACAAATGTGTATGCTAACAAAAAATAATTATGAAAAATAATTACATTATGCACACAGAGTAAAAGTAATACAAATTCATACTTGCAATCCACATTAACTTTTTTTAAATATTAAATATCAGTATTATTATCCACTCAGAGGCCATTATTGACATTTAGTGCTTTGAAAATTTTTTTTAAAGTTTTGCTGCTTTTAACATCTGTAACTGATTTCTTTATTAATTGTATACAAGAGTGAGTCAAACAGTATGAAACCTTCTTTCAACTACTACTGAAATAGCTCTTTGCTATGTTTAATATTTTGATATTAATGAGGTTTTTTTCTTTTTCTTTTTTTCTCCTGTACATCCTTTTACAATTGGGAAGATGTTATCATTCTTTCATTGTTCTTTAGCTCTGATTTGTTGTTATATACAGTAGATTCCCGTTACAACGAATTCCATTACAACGAAAAACCCTGTTACTACAAAATTTGACAAATCCCCTTTTCAAATTTCATTAACCCCAATGTGTTAAGAATTCCGATTTAACAAAGTGCATTTTACTAGGAATTTCGTTACAATGAAAAATCTTCATCGAGCTTTTTTTTCTTTTTCTCAATTGCTTAACAGAAATGAAATATACTTCGAAGTTAAAAAATAACGTTGTTTTGGGGACAGGTGCTATTTCATATTTTTCTCTCCTTTGCTATTTTTTCGTTTGTTTACTTCTGTTTCCGAATTCCTTTTTTTTCATTAGCCCATACGCTTCAAAATTATCACGTGACAGACAGCAGGTGGACTTCACTGTGAAAGAAGTGTTTGTGCTTGTTCTGGTATGTCTTTGTCGCCAATACCTGTTGCAGTGTGTTTCTTGCTTCGTTCATTGATAAAATATGGCTTGTGTGAAACGAAAACAATTTTCGCTGGAAGAAAAGAAAGCTATAATTTCTGAGATTGATAAAGGATTGTGGAAAGCTGATGTGGCCAAAAAATATGGAATAACACCATAGAGTTTATCAACATTTCTAAAATATAAGGAAAATATTGACAGACAATTCGAAATTGCAAGCATTTGTTCCCATAGAAAACGAATGTGACAGTCCCAACTTCAAGATGTCGATAAAGACTTGTTCAAGTGATTGTGCCGATGTTCGTTCACGCAATGTGATCCTCTGGTAAGGCAAAAAGCTCAAGAGTTCGGAACAATGCTTGGTATAGAAAATTTCCAAGTCAGTGTTGGATGGCCCAATTGCTTCCGTACTCACCATGGAATTGTAATAAAATCAATTTGAGGCGACGCAAGTGTACAAAGACTGTAAATGAATGGAGAGCTGGAAAAGCAACTGCCCTTATAAAGACATACAGCTCCGATGATGTTTTTAATGCTGACGACGCTGGAATATTTTATCAACTTGAACCGAGAAAAACATTAACATTTAATGACGACAAATGCATTGGAGGGAAAACTTCAAAGAAACGAAGTACAGCACTTTTTTGTTGTAACAAATCTGGAACCGAGAACACAAAAATATTAATTGTTGGTCACTCTGGCAAGCCCCATTGCTTTAAGAACTGTCATTCGCCTTGCGATTATAAATTCAATAAGAAGGCATGTATCACACAAGATATCGTTAATGATTGGCTAGTGCAATTTGACAAAGAAATGAAAGCTAAAAAACGGAAAATTCTGCTCCTGATTGATAACTGCATGCCTCGTGATAACTCCCCCAAATTAGATTGCATCCAATTTGAGTACTTTCCGCCAAATTGCACTTCTATTCTACAGACTCTAGACCATGGCATCATCCGTGCTGTAAAATCTCGCAACTGAGCTCTTTTGCTAAAAGAAATTCTTTGCGGCTTAGAGAGAATGGCAAAAGACCAAAAATAAATCTCAAAGAAGCTATTGAATTGATCTCTGGTTCGTGGTAAGAAATTAGCCAGAAAACAATTTCTAACTGTTGGAAACATGCCCGATTAACTGAGATCAGAAGTTTTAGATTTGGATATGAGTCCTCTGAGTTGAACACAATTTGGAAGGCTACCAGAAAATTAACATCAATCCCTGATCAGGTGGATTGGGAGGATTTCTTATCTGTGGATGACAATATTCAAACATGCTCTGAAGTGACTGATGAAAATATCATTTTAACCATTAAAACTACATTAGACCAACAAAATGACGAAAGCAGTGATGACGATATTGGTGTCACCGACGATTCAAAAGTTACCTCTTTGGAAGCTCTCTCATGCTTGGAGAAAATGTATGCTTTTGTTTCTCATCAAAAGAATGTTCTAGAGGAGGTATTTTCTCACATTCATTCGTTGCACACATTTTTGTTATAATCAACTACACATTCCTTTGCACAAACTAAAATTACAGATTTTCTGCAATAATGTATTACTAAATAAAGGTTAGTCCGTAATTTTGTAATTTTAATTTACTAACTTTTTCTATCTTAATTTAACTAGTCTTTTATTAAAATCCTCTATAATGAAAGGTACATTTAACTTACATAATTTATTTACGTGTACACGTAATTCATTAGATAAATAGGATTAATTCCGTTACAACGAAATATTTTAGTGGTCCCGTGGAGTTCGTTGTAAAGGAAATCTACTATATTTATTTGTAAAAGTGGAATGAGAAAATAAGAGAATAATTCTTTTTATCTAGAGAAAATTAATATGTTTGTTGTGCTTATTTTATACAAAAGAGTAAATAATTCGATTACTGAAAGGAAATTATGACAATGTGAATTTTCATAGATTTAATTAAATAACAATTTTAAATGAAATGCTTTTTATGCCTGATAAAAACTTGCTATTTACAAGCTTATTTTCATTTATTAAGGAATTAAACTTGAAACAATAATTTAAAAAACAATTATAAATTAAATTTATTCATTATGTGAAATACCTTTAGAAACATTGTGATTTGTGTTTATTTTAGATTTTAATACTTTTTCGTCATTTTTAAAACTAAGAAAATTTATTGTTTTAATCAATGATTTAAAAAATCATTTGATTAAAATCACCAGTTTTAATCATCTTATTAAAATCATTAGACACCCTGAAACACTGTGTAAAAGTTAAAGTTATGCAGTAAAGCACTGTTTATACATCACTGAAGGAGTGGGATAGAAAAAAGATGCAAAAAAGAAAAACATATCAAATGATGACAGTTGACAATATATTTTGTATAGTATCTAAATGTTGAAATTGTTTTTTTTTATCTTTATGACAAATAAAATAGTTTAAGAGATGTGTTTAACAAGAGTCATTAAAATTTGGAAGCAAGACAAATTTTTGAGTGACGTCCTTGCAGCAACTTTCATTATTTACTTTTTCAGACAATTAATTCATATAGAGAAGGCACGTTTGGCATACGTAATATTCCTACTAGGTCAGGGTGCAAAATTTCATGTCTAAAATCACTCAACACACTACACTACAAATACTGGTCACCACGATTTAAAACTAGTTGAAAATCCTTTATTCATCAGCTAGCTCAAGGTGTAATTTGAACTTTTTTTTATTAACTCTTTATTTATTACAATTTACTTGTAATTAATAGTTGTTCATTTTCATAAAATATAAAAACCATTATCTTTTAATAAAAATTATTCAAGTTATCCATCATTTGACAAAAAGTTGTAAATCTTTTAATCAAATCATGGATACGTTCAGAACTAACATGACACATTTCAGCATTATATTACAAAAATAATAATAAATGTTCAGGCATAATTGTAATGAAATATCAGAGGAATATAGCATTGAATTTAAACCAGCATGTCATTCTATAATAAGAAATATTTTTCTTCTAATATATTTAAAGATAGAATCTTATATGTTTAAGTAATCATTAATGTGGTAAATTATGGGAGTAAGTACTCTAAATAGAAAAAAAAAGGAAAATGTGTTAAGGATGATAAGTATCCATTTTTAATAAGAGAAAATAAAAGGTTACTTTGTGATACGAATATGATCATGTACTTACATACCTTTCAATCGACAGGCTCAAATTTCTAATCACCAATGGCAACAAGAAATTTTGTGCCTTGTGCTAGACCCTTATTTAAGTGCCCTGTCCTTTTTTAACATAGTAAAATGCATCTAAAATTGTACCCAGAGTTCACTCATGAAAAAAAATTTCTGTACTACAATGTTTCTAAATTCATGTGCCCAAGAGTTTGTAAAACATTATAGATTTCTCCCATTTCTTTAAGAAAAAGACAGGAAATAATTTGATCATGTTGTAATTTAATTGTATTTTTTAAAATTTATAACTCATAAAATCATTTGAAATTAATATTACTTGATTTATTATTCTTAAATTATATTTTCTTTTCCGCTTTTTTTTTTTTTTTTTTTTTTTTTTCCAATTCCTACTATTATAGCTCACACCATCTATATATTTATATATCTTGTTCAAATTTTCAATCGTTAATAAAATTATTTTTATTAATCCACTCAAGTTCAAATACATTTTTTTAAACTTGTAGTAGATGACACTTTATGTTAATACAGTTTTTTCAAATATTAATTCATTAATTAAATTTAATTAATTAATTTTAGTTTTATATTTCATTTCTGTTCAAAAGTATCAGACTCACTCCATATTTTAGTCTACTTCGCCCGTGCGCTAGATCTTCATCCGTGAACAGCCCCATTATCTTTTTACACGTGAATGTTTCGCTATGGTACTTCATTGTGAAGTTTGGTAATTTTTGAAAATCAATATTTGAAAAACAGCATAATCATTAGATTTGAAATTTATATCAAGAAAAATACAATTTTTTACCTTTCTAATGCAGTTTGTCTAACAATTTTGTGAGAAATACTTTTCGAGCTATTAATTTTTGGTATTTTAGTCATTTATTTTTTATTTAATTTTTAATACATTTCAAAAATTTCTCTTATGTAAGATATTTAGCAGGTTATAAATTTAGGAATAAATACTGTCAGTGGCAAAGCCTGTAGATCGCTGGAAAAAAAATTCTTTTTGACTTCAGTAGTAATTGACTTAATTTTTTTTTTATATTACTTTTTTTTTTTTTTAATTTATCGTTATTAAACACAATAATTTTTTTTTCTTGAAATAATGCTCTTTTATACTAAATTAGTGCTTTTTTTCTACTTCAGTAGTGACCTTTTTAGTGACTAGCACCCTGCCCGTTTTCTTTCTAATCTAAATATTACACATAAATAAATTTATAACAAAATTATGATATTGAAATTGCTCCATCCAAGATTGAAAAGTCTGCTGTTGCATTGTACAGCTTCTTGTTTGACACTATATCATGCAAATGAAGTTCCATTCAGTAGTATTACAAAACACAAGTTTTATTATTTTAACAGTATCTGTGTTTGTTAAGAAAGAAAGTAGTTTTTCTTGTAATGAAACCAGCAAATAAATCAGGTATGTAAAAAAAGGATAATTGAAAATTCAACATAATAAAGAAGCATATTAATATTGGTATATATGGGAATGATTTAGTGCCAGGAAGAACCAATACCATATAAAAGACAAAGAGTATTGTATAAAAGAAGCTTTACCATATGTTATGATTTAAAATTTTACTCTTAATTTGTTCAGTATTTTAATATTTAACTTTAATTTATTCATCCATTTAATTAAACTCATTAAATTCATTTAAATTAATTAAGCTAAGTTTCATTTTTGCATTTTAAATCAAACATTCTTTTTAAATTGTTTACTTTTGGTGAGAGTATAATTTAATTTCAGAATCTTTCCATTACATATGTTTTAGGATATTCATTTCAAATTTAATTTACATTTTATTCACTTTGCAATATTAATTAAACTTCATTTCAAATTATCTAAAATAAAAATATTTCTGACTTACTTTTTCTAACTTTTAAATAATATCCATTTTTCTTAAATAACAGACAGTATAAAATTAATAATTATTCCAAAATATAGCGTATTTCCTTTTAATAATAATTATTAAAAAATGGTTAATAGCTAATTTTATTACTTTCGGAAAGTTCAGATTCGCGAATTTTGATCAATGCAAAATCTTTCAGAATCGCGAAACTTTCATATATCGTTTCAAAATTTCTAAGTACAATAATTACTTTTTCAAAATTCTTTAAATTAAATTTTTTTTACTTTCAAAACATATCTGGTGGAAAGAACTTTTTAATTTAATTCGATTGCTAAAATTTCATTTATTTTCATCCATAAGTTTGGCAGTTATCGATCTTTTATTACTTTCGTTTATTTTGTTTTGAAGTTCGTCGAGATTCGCTATGAGACGCCATTGATAAATTCTCAGATGCTTCGGGTAAACAAGCAGGCGTTATTTCTATTTCCCGCGCATTTGTATCTGGGTCAGTGACTCACGACAGGCAATGTCATTGTCAGGCCGATTCAAGGTGACAGATGGAAGCTTATGGAACATTTGCAATGACGCAACAGTTAATATTTAACTTTGACCGCGTGGGTGAGCTTTTACAGAAATTCCGTTAGGTGGTGTTACGCGCGAGACAGTTAAATTTGGAACTGGTGGGAAATGCTGTTTTCTGATTGGCGGAGATTTCAAATCTCAGAGAGAGATCGTACTTTGAGAATTTGAGGGAGAATCACTTCGCCAGACTCTCTTGACTTACGAACAACGATTTTTTAAGCTGTCGGGCCTCTGGCCTGGCGGCAGTTGAGTTTTATCCAGCACTTGAAGTTCTCCAGTTAGAGGGAGAAATTTTGTTTGACAGCAGCGATCATCAAGATGCAGGCTTTCAAGAGATAACTATACTTTCAAGTTTTAGATGCAACTCCGTAGTTTCACCAAATTTTCAACATCTTAGACTGTTTAACATCGCTGATTTATAGAGAAACATTTCCGATGTTTTAAGTTGCAAGTGCCAGCCGATTTATAGAATAGCCATTAATTTTTTACATCTAGACCCGAGGTGAGTTCTTCGCGCCAGCCGATTTATAGAATAGCCATTAGATTTTGTCATCTGGAGTCGAGATGAGATCTTTTGTTTCTAAGTAACTTCCTTTATTTATCTGACAACTTCTATTTTCAATTTTTGAAGTTCGCTGATATTCAATTCGATGTCTTATCGCTAGAGCCAGCTGTGGTTAATTCTCAATAGTCCGAAGCAAGCATTTTCGAGGAGATGTGTCATTTCATCAGTTTTCCAGTCCAGTTAACGAACTGTTTCGTTTATTAAGTTCCACCTTTCAACAGTAGCAACTTACTTCAAATCTAAAAATTATGTTCATGAAAAAACTCTTTTAGCACCTAGAAACAGACTCTACCATATTAAGACAATTTCGACAAACAAACATTTTTACACAGTATGATTAAAATTTAGATTGAATATCTATCATCTTATTCAAATCAATTAATATTCTATATGGACTGAACATCTACCATTTTGAATGTATTTTCATATTTTAAATTATCATCAAAAATTATCTTGTAAGAGATATCGCAAAAAAGAAGATTGTGAATAATATAATTAATGATGATTTTTTTGATTGAATATTCTGTGAGTGCTCTATCTGCTTCTAAATAAACTACTAAGTGGCATCTATTTGGTGAGTCATTTGTTTTTCCTTTTTACATTTCAACAGATACAGTATTTGGATGGATCAACTTCTGAGAGAATGTTTATAATTCCTAAATCTTACAATTAAGCTTTTAATTTAAATTCTATTCCAACATTAAATTTTAACTTTTTTTAATTTAACTTTTTTTTTACAACGCAATGTTACTACCACTTGAGGTTACGCCATATAGAGAGATTTCGGGATAGTTAACTTGTACTCTTTTCTAAATTGAATTTTCAGGTTTGGATTCAATCGGAATATTTTTCGAGAGAATCGTTACTTTGTTAATTTTTCCCGGTATAAGTTCTCCGATCCCTAAATCTCGCTATACCATATTTTATAAACATATAAGATTAGTAATATTCCTATAATGAAAAATTAAAAAAGTTCTTACTCTTGAAGTGGATACACTTATCACAGACACCTTTCCTTTGTCATCGCCCATAAATAATTTTGTAGATGATACATTCCACTGCATACATGTGACTAGAGATCCTTTGTGCTCGTAAGAAAGCTGAAGTCTTTGAGGTTGGGCTGCACCACGTTCAGCATTGTGCTCCATAACAACAGCAACACCACGACTAAAAAGTTTTAATGACTATTTAAAATTTTAAAAAACTGAAATACGATATTATTTAAATTTTAGTTTGCACTATAACTGATTCAATTTATGTTTATTGATATATGTTAAAGTATGGAAATTTATTTTAGTTCATGTCATTTCCATTCTAAAAAAAAGACATACATTTATTACTTTTAATGATTATTTTTACTGTTCTTAGCCTAATAGCATAAACAGTGCAGCACAGCAGCGGGTACTGCTGATTATTTTAGACACAGATTAATCTAAAGGATAAGAAAAAATTATGTACTTTAAAAAATTGCTAAAATTTACTTTAAGTCTCTAGATTTACTGTATCCTTTTATTATATTTTCTTTTTAAATGCAAATTTTGCTTATTTCATGGGTTATTATTATTTTTTATGATAGTAAACATGGCCCAGCATTGTTGGGTTGCAGATGAATTTTAGTTTTCTACAGATTGATGCAGAAAATCATGCCCCCCCCCCTGCCAAATAAATTTGCAAAGATAATATTACCAAGTTTCTAATAGCCGACTCGACTTGTTTTAAATTTAAAATATGTAATCACAAAATACGTAATACTGAACTACATAAACAGCTTTGTCAAATATTGATTCAATAAAAACCTTCAAAACAGAATAACAGGAAAAAATTCCACTTTATGCAGGTTTTCGTCTTAGCAGGTATAATTGTTGGTATTCTTTCTGTTGAGAACATGTAATTTTAAAATTTAAAACTTGATTCCATTATAGACAGATTTTATTTTCACAGATTTTACAGTATGTGTAACATTACAAATGAGGCATTTAAAGTCCAGTGATATGAATCACATTGTCTTAAGAGTTTACACTAATCACGCGAAGACATTCGGAAGCTAATGTTAAATCTGTGGTAGAGTTCTTAATACTTTTAATTTTTTTTTCATGGAATACTTGCGGTCGATATCTAATGTTGTGCATTTGTACTTTTTCAGGTTTTGTTACATTTTTTTTTTTCTTTCAGACACTTTCACTTCTGTGAAACTGGTTGGAAACGGTTCTGAAATTGAAAGTGTGTCCTCCTATAAAAAAAAACTGCAATCAAAGTTGAAAAAGTAAAAACTCACAACGTTAGTTATCAAGATCAGGTATGATATGAAAAAATATATTACTTAAAAATATTTAAATGCAAGCGAGAATTCTGAAAAGAATGCTCCCATAGGTTTAACATTAGCATGCGAGTGTTTTCGCGTGACTAGTGTAGGCTCTTAAGAGCATTTTAATTTTTTTTTTTTCCATTTTCTTAGGATAGCTGAGGTTGATGTTCCTAAAGTGAAAGTAACTTTATATATATATTTATTCATTTATTTATATAAACCTGTAACAAAAATCGAAAGAGTAAACAGTAACCAGGTTAAAGATCAACTTCAGCTATCCTAAGAAAAAAAAAAAAAATAAAATGCAAGCAAGAAATTTGAAAAGAATGCTCCCATAGGTTTAACATTAGCTTGCGAGTTTCTACACGAGACTATAGTGTAGATTCTTAAGAACTCAAAAACTTGGATTTTCTGATTTACTAGCCATGGTGCACTGGGTGAGATATTTTTCTGAACTCCTACAAATAATACATCCTGACTTTGCACCCATTAAGGACAGATCTCTATGTAAAAAAAATCCCTGACGGCTCGGCCTACAGGCAGAGGTAGATTTCGAAGACGCAGACCGTGGGGTGCCTGTTTGTTGGGAATTCTGGAAGAAATGACCTTTTTGCCATGATGCGGCAGTTGGAACCACCTACTTCGAAACCTAACTTGTTTGCAGGCAGAGCCAGCAGGGATTTTTTTTTTTTTTTTTTGCTATAAGAGTTGGTCCTATAAAAAACTTATCAATATAAAAGTTTTAGATAATATTAAGAGGATTTATAATAAATTTAAGCGGATTTTATATCTTGTGAATTGACGATGTTATGAATTTTTTCTTCTAAAACAGCCCCTTTTTCTCCCCCTTGGGGCCATTTTTAATTACATCAAAAATCTGTCATACATACATTTTCGGCGGCACTTCTCCTAGAAGTAATAATAATTTTAAACGGATTCGATACGTATCATAATTAAGAAAAGAAATTATGGGTTTTTTTTCTGTTTTCACAAAAAGCCCCCCCCCCCCCCCCCACCCCCCCTTGGTTCGATTTTGCCCATTAACGAACTTACCCGAGATTTTATGTATCAGTTTCGAAGAGATCTGTGCAGAATTATTGCAGTTATCGTGTTCATAAAAAAGTGACATAGATAGATAGATATATAAAGTTTTGAACTGGGGGTGGTTTTGGGTTCTGGGAGTCATGATCGGTGTAGATCTGCAAAATTTTTTCAAAAATTCCAACTTAGGTGAGAATGTAATAGGTAGTATTTCTTACAAAATTTACCTAAAAGTAATTCTAGTAAAAAGCATGAACGGCATTTTTCAGTTTTCGTCTACCTAGAAATGGCAAAAGAACGAAAAAGTAATTTGGCAGATTAAATGCAAGGGCGGCTTTACTAGCCATGTCGCCTTGGGCAAGATTTTTTTTTCTGCACCCCTATGAATCATATATCCGAAAGAAAAAAATAAATAAATACAAAGGTTTTACTAAGTATTTTATTTTGCGCATATTTTAACTCCTTTGTTTTTAGTATCTCGAGCAGTCATCCTCTCCCCCTCTAAGCCAGGATCAGGTTTAAAAAAAAAATAATTGTAGCAAAACGAATGGGGCGGCATTTTTTAGTTGTCGCCTAGGGAGGCAAAACACACAGAAATTACAAAAAGACAAGAAAAAATAATTTTGGGAGATAAAGGCAGGGGCGGCTTTACTAGCCATGGCGCCCTGTGCAAACTTCTTTTCTGTATCTCTACAAATGGTATATTCTTAACAAACAAATTAAAAAAAGGGTTTTATTATTTATTTTGCATTTATTTCAGCTCTTAGTTTTTAGGGTCGTTGGCAGTTGCCCGACCTCACACCCTTTTAGGCCGGATCGGTATGTAAAATAATAATTGTAGTAAAAGACGCGGGCGGCATTTTTCAGTTGTCACCTGCTAGAAATGGCAAAAGGATAAAAATAATAATAAATTGGGAGGATAAAAGCAGAGGCTGTTTACTAGCCATGGCCCCCTGGGCGGGATTTATTTGTGCACCCCTACAAATGATATATTAAAAAAAAAAGATTTTACTAAGTATTTTATTTTGCGTATATTTTCCACACCACACTTTTGTTTTTAGTATCCCGAGCAGTCACCTGATCTCAACCCCTATAAGCTCCAAGACTGGATCTGGATGCAAAAAAAAAAGTAATTGCAGCAGAATTTTCCAGTTGTCGCCTAGGGCGGCAAAACGCATAGAAATGGTAAAAGAGGAGAAAAATAATTTTGGAGGATAAAGGCTTTACTAGCCATGGTGCCCTGTGCAAGATTGTTTACTGTACCTCTAACAAATGCTATACTCTTTTTAGAAAATGATTTTGCTAAGTATTTTACTTTATGCATTCCCCTTTGTTTTTATTGTCCTGGCAGTCACCCAACGACCCGACCTCGCCCATAGCAAGACAGGGAAAAAGAAAGCTCCACACTGTCAGCGAAAAAGTAAAAAGAAATAGAACACCCTTCTTGGAATTTTTTCGCAGAGAATCGTTTGGCAATTATCCTTGATGGACACTGGACAGTGACATGAGACTGAACTTGGAAAATGTTAGTGATTCTTACTACACAGGAAGTGATTTTTCCCGATAAATAGAAGACATAGACATCTTTTTTGGACACTGTATTTGGAATAGGATAAAAATAGCTTAAGAGAACAGTTTTTTCTTCTTATTCATTTGTTATCTACTAGTATTTCAGGCTAATCTTTTTATCTATTTGTCAATTATAATGCATTTGGTTCAGTTATTTTTTTAATTTTCTGGCTACGAGACAATTTTATCCAAATTTCACATGTATATACATTTTTGTATTAAACGACAAACGAAATCTTCATTTGGCACCCCCTTCGGCTGGCACTCGGGGCACATGCCCCCTCCCCCTAGTTTCAGCCCTGTAAATACACATTTCGTTTTGTAAAGTGGAGCTCGTGAAATTTTGAAAAAGCTTGACTAATTCAGTAACTTTTTTATTTCCTCCTGTATATTCAATGTAAGACAATGGTCCTACTACCTGATTGTCATTATCTCCAATAGAACACACTTGAAAAATACCTAATCAAAAAACAAGAAAGTTCCATAAAAACAATAAGATCAAGTATGATGTTCATTATAGGAAGGACAATTTAAGTGAAATCGGCAATTTTAGCCATATATGAGAATTTTTTATACATAAATACAAGAAAATTTAACTTAACCTATTCTGGATCATATACTAAATTATAAACAAACTGACTGAAATTGATAAAGTCAATTTATTAACAAAAAGAAATACAGAAATTACACATACATTCAAACTTAGACTATTTTACACAGTAACCAAATTTAAATTACAAGACAAAACCTTTTTAATTCAAATTTACTAAATTAAATAACGCATATTTTCATATATGTCGCTCCTTTGTATAACACTTGCACTCAGATTTTATATATCTCATTCAGAAAAAAAAAAAAAGAAAAAAACATTGGAGAAAACATTTTAAACATATTTTATGAAAATCTAACAGTTAATACTAAAACTGCATGGTATTCACAATGTATTGTTTAATGGTTTCAAAAATTGAAATACAAAATTGCTACCCAACAATTTTATGCAGTGACCAATGGTCACATATAAAGAGTGATAGTTTTATACCCTAATTTTTAAATAAATTGAGAAAGAAAAAACGTACAGCATACACAAGAAGAATACAACAATAAAAAACTCCTGAAGTATTCATATAAAGGATCAGTAGAAGAAAAAAAAAATAACCAAAATATAAATCTAAAAAAATATACCTGGTGGCAAATCCAATAATATTTTCATCTGGTGCAAGAGCAGCTTGGCATACTGTCCCTTCCTGTAAATGTATGAAAAATTAATATTTTCTAATACACATATAATGAATGAAAATAACACATGAAAATAAATGAAGATATAAAACTATAAAATACCTAAGTGAAAAAAGCCATATACATTTTTTTTTCTTTGAATTTTAGTCAGCTTATTAATATTTTATAATTTTCTAGAAATTATGATAGTTTAAAAAATAGTAATAATACGACTTCAAATCCAGCAAGACATTCAAGATTTCAAATTTTCTGGATTTTGGACTTGACCTCAAAATTAAATAAAAATTAAGGTACTGAAAAATCCTGTTACCCACCTCCCTTCTGCTTGCATGTTGAAAAAACATTAATTACGGTCTAATAATCTGTATTAGAGTCGCATGCAAAAATACATATATAGTAATAACCCAACTTACGTCCCCTCTACTTGTGTCAACACGCATTTTATAATTGACTGATTGACGAAATTCATGATTTTTTTACTACGACCAATTGATGAAACTCACGATTTTTTTCTGTGTCTGATTGATGAACTTCGCAATCTTTTTCAGCATCTGATTGACGAAATTCGTGCCTTTTTATTTTCAGCATCCGATTATCGAAATTCATCCTTTTTTTCAGCATCCAATTGATGAAATTCACACTTTTTTTTCAGCATCCAATTGATGAAATTTGCAATCTTTTTTAGCATTTAATTGACGAAATTCACAACCTTTCTTAGTATCTGATAGATGAAACTCGTGATCTTTATCATTGATCAACTGACAAAATTTAAGATCTTTTTATTTGACTGATTCATGAAATGAGGGATCTTATTCATCGACCGATTGACAAAATTCATGATCTTTTTCAATGATTGATTAATGAAATTCATGATATTTTTCATTGATCAATTGGCGAAATTCATGATATTTTTCACTGATCAATTGACGAAATTCATGATCTTTTTCATCGATCAATTGACGAAATTCATAATCTTTTTCATTGACCAATTGACAAAATTAGAGATTGTTTTCAACAACCAATTGTCGAAATTTGAGATATTTTTCAACAACACATCAACTAAAATTGTGATTTGTTTTCCATTTCTGATCGACAAAATTTGCAATTTTTTTTCTATATCAATTTACGAAATTCACAAGTTTTTCATGATCAGTTGGCAAAATGTTTCAAAATTGTTTTCTGGCTTGTATTTTTTTTTTTTTTTTTTTACTGTGCTATTACGGTCTAATAATCTGCATTAGTTTTTAGCAGTATTAATTTCAAAATACTGATTTTGTGAAATTAAAAAATCAAACAAATGTTTCGCAGAAAATAAAAATATATATTCACAGAAAAATTACGTGACTATTAGTGCTACAGCACATGTCAGGAATTTCAGAACAGACTACCATATTTAAGGACATTTCAAAGACTTTTATTTTTTAGGAATTTCAGGACAAGTATAACCCCTGTTTAATATAAATTAAGTACTCTAAACTAAACTACTATTGATGAAATGTTTAACAATTTTAAGCTGTAATAGTAATTATAATTTAGCCACATTATTCATTACATAAATAGTTTTATAGTGGATTGTTTGTATTTTCATTACATAGATTTCTATTATCATTCAATATTTTAAAAATATAGTTATTTCATAAAGATATAATTATTCTAATGTGTTTTTAAAATGTAAACAAAACAATGACCTAAAATCTGCAAAGTTTAGAAGTCCACAAAACTTCTGTTTCCAAGCTTCACAGATATTTGAAGGTGTGCTGTATTTAGAAGAATGTCATGAGAATAAAGGAATTTTTAAGGTAACCCAGCTGACATTTAAGGGGCCACTTCACTGAAACTTCCCAATCACGAAATTCCATGTTAACCTATGGGAAAAGTTAGAAGCACAATTACTCATTACCTAATATAATTATTAAAATACGGTTTTCACCATCAGAAAGTAGACATTAGATGCCGAAGTTGTGCATTTTTAAAAATTGTCTCCTTAAATTTCAAGTATTTCTAAGAAGATAATAAAACTTCATCAAGTGGAAATTTCAAAGTTTATAAGGCATTTTTAAATAGTTAAAATTTAAGGAGACAATTTTTAAAAATGCACAACATTGGCATCTGACATATACTTTTTGATGACGAAAACCGTATTTTAATAATTGTATTAGATAATGACTAGTCACGCTTCTATGTTTTCACATAGGTTAACATGGGATTTCACGATCGGGGAGTTTCAATGAAGCAGCCCCTTAATTACACGATTTTTTACTCAAATTTAAGGTCTTTTGAAATTACTTTTTTTTCTTTTTTTTTAAACAAGCATTGAAAATGAACTGAAAAAAATAATTCAGTAGTGCTTAAGGCTTAAAGCATTTTGAAAATAACATGAAAGAGACAAATGCAATCTTATAACAAAACTACTTAAAATAAATCAGATTTATATAGAATACAGAAAATAAATAAGTTAAATACAGTATAAAACCTGCATCCTCTGTATAACAAACACTTTTTAAATCCCCATCACCCATATATTTGTATGATTTAATCTCAGAAAAGAAGACACATCCAAATACTGAACAAATATCGTAATCTGCAATTCAGAAGTTTTACTGCAATTCTGAAAATTTTAATCATTCTGTGTTTGTTTCACAAAAGTCCCAATTAAAAGAAATAAATAAACATAAAGTAAATAATGTATAGTCATGTGGTATAGCTTCATAATATAACTTAAAATCATATACCTTCGCTGACAGTGTCTTAAGATATGATAAATTATCATGTTGTAAGATCACTATTCCACCAGCTGTTGTTCCAAACACAATATAATGGCGAGAAATATCAAAACAGGTATACTGCAAAGTAAAAGCAGAAATATTTTTTTAAATATAAAAAAAGAATTAGCAAGTTAATAAATAAAGTAAATTTATGACAAATTCTAATTGATTAAGCTATTTTTATTTTTGAAATAATTGCATAAGACAAACAATGAATATTATTAATTAGTAATGAATAGGAAGTAATAGAGGAGTAAAAATGAGACAATTTTACAAAAAGGTGAGTTTAGAAACTGGTTTGGGATGCCTAAAACTGAAAGGTCTGCATTCAGCTAAACAAAATTTTGTACTTTTATGTTAGCTGGGTGCCAGTAATATATATACACATATATATACATATGTATAGACATACATACACATTTACACATATCTGAATATTGGGTACTTCTCTATTATCCCGTCGACCACTTTTCATAACATAAAACTATCGCCAACTCAAAGATTAAATGCCAAAAATGCAGTCCCATTGACTCGATGTCAGAAGCATTATACGTGTTTGTTATGTCATCAAGTGGTTTTCAATTCGACATTTGCGTGTATTATTCATTATGTTTTACTGACTTATTAGTTATTTCATTAATTAAAATAACAAGTGTGTCCGTAAATTCTTATATTTTATTTTATTTATTTATTTTGATATTCTAATGGCAACGCTCTACCGTTTATTGGGCGTTACAGTTTGGCGATAGTTTTTTGTTATGACAAGTGGTCGATGGGATAATAGAGAAGTACCGAATATTGTAAAGTCTCCATTTAATTAACAGATTGACTATTAATTTTCTAATTGTGGATACCAGATGAGACTTTTCATCGTAACTATTTTTTTTCTCATGCCTAGATAATCTCTTCTCCCTTCACAGACAATAAAGCAGATTCGGTGTCGCAGACAGTCAAAGATACATGACAGGAAAATTTGTTACAGCGGGGAGTTGATTAATTAGTTTCACCTTTCAAAATCCTTGAAATGGAGGATTTCTCGGGACTGCTATAGACTATAATTGGCAACGAGTGGCGTCAGTTTAAAACTTAATTTTTTCAATCAGAACGGGTGAACGACTCGATTGGAACTCTTAGAAAAGATAGCTTGGTTTTAAGATTTTAGCTAATTTTACTGAAAAACACGAAGCTTAAATGCGTGGAACCCGATTACAGAAGAGTCATTCCCAGTTCTCATCAATATTGAATTTGAATGAGAATATCACCAAATTAGACTGACATAGCCAAGTTGGCTTCATATATGGCAACGTATTTTTATCTCCAAATTTGGTGATATTTCGCCAATTGTCACAAAGCTTGGCGAGAACTTGACGTTGGTAAATATAAATACAGTGAAACCTGTCTATAACGATACTGTAGAGACCCAGATAAGATATCGTTATAGACAGGTTATCGTTATAGACAGATTGAATATATAAAATTATATCTTTAAACTTAAATAAGTAATAAGTAAACGTAATAAGTAAACAAATTAAAAATATACGTAAAAGATACAAGCATAAGTTTATTTTGTAAGAAAATTGCAGAAACAAAAATTATTTAGAAAAGAAATCTGTTAATTTTGTTTGCTTACTTTTTGATGCAAATGACATCTGCATGCACATATGTTTCAACCCGTCTAACGAGTTCAGATGCACGTCGGAAACATTTGGTACGGTTGCAACAAAATCCTGAAGATTGCTAATTAAGGATATAGCATCCTCAGGAGAAATTTGAGTTTTGTTTTGTGAACAGTCAACTGCTTTTTCTTTATCACTCTGATCACCTGGAATTAATTCTGCTAAAACATCTTCATCGCTTGCACCGCTGAACACGTGCACATCATTGTCTAAGTTTAAAAATTCTTTAGCATTCAATGTAAAAGATAGGTTTGATCAGCTTTGGAAAGCTCTAACAGCTGTGGATAAACTCTCCACACATTCTTCTTCTTCCTTAACGATTTCAGTAAAGTCAATATTGGCCTTTTCTTCAAAGAATGAAGCTTTCTTCCAACAATTTTGGATTGTAGATGCTGTTATCGAATTCCAACTTCCGGAGACCCAATCAAATGCATTTTTTACATCAACTGTATATGGATTTGGGGGATTGTTATCCAGATTATAAACAACATTCTGAACTAACCTTTTCGATAATATCCCTTGAAACACTTGATAATGCCTAAATCTAAAGGCTGCAGGATCGACATGCAATTTGGTGGAAAGTAAAATACTTTTATATTTTTAGAACGTGGGGGATTGTTGTGAGGTGTACAGTTATCAACTATGAGTGCAACATTATTCTTTTTATTTTTCATTTCTTTATCAACATCAAGCAGCCAGTTGTTGAAGATTTCCTCCATCATCCAGGCCCTCTTATTTGCCTTGTAGTGAACTGGTGAACTCTTTACATTTTTAAAGCACCTTGGCTTCGCGTACTTTCCAATCACTAAAGGCTTCAATTTGTCGGTTCCAGCACTGTTTGAACACAGCAGGATTGACAGCCTTTGCTTTGATTTGTTCCCACCTTTACAGCTGTCTCCTTTAAAGGACATTGTTTTATCTGGCATTAGCTGATAGAACAAACCAGTTTCATCAGCATTGTACACATCATCTGGAGAAAATTTTTCAATTTTCTCTTTTTCTAGCTGCTTCCAGAATAATGCAGCCTCGACTGGAGCTGACTTTTCTTCTCTCGCAATAATTTTAAAAACAATTCCGTGACGTTCAAGAAAGGAAGTAAGCTATCCATTGCTGGCTTTGAAATCATTGTTGCCTAGCAAAGAGGCAAATTTTCTTGCTTTTTCTGAAATCATAGGTCCACTATAATGGGCACGTTTTGGTTTCTCATCTCGTGGAGGCATCTTAGGAGAGCTTTGTCAACATCATCATTTACGGCACCTTTAAATCTTTTTCGTTTGCTATCCACTTTACTTTTTTCCACAGCATCTTCAATATCTTTTCTTTTTTTAAAAAAAGTAGCTATCGTTGACTGTGAAATCCCATACTTTTTAGCAGCATCAACTTGTTTCATTCCTTGATCAATATCCAAAATGATTTTTAACTTTTCTTCAAATGACAATGCTTTCCGCTGAGCCATCACTTAAAACGAATAATGAAAAATACGAACTTACAATGAAAAATACGAGCACATAAAAATGAATTGCAACGAAAATGTGGTCAATCCGAAGTGAGGGGTGTCTTACCTAGGAATGAAAAGATTCGACAGTGATTAGTCGAATTCGGAGAAAGAGGTAACATCCCTCCCAATTCCTTATCTAGTAAAACAAGTTTGACAATGATCAGCTGTAAAGACTTAAGCTCCATACACGCAGCAAAGTGACATCCCTTCCTCAACATCCCCATATCCCTTCTACAAAGAGGTCAAAATGAAGAAAGATTCAACACTTGGACACGGGGATAAGCACAGACTTTTGTTATTTTACATTCCAGATGATGGGGTGTCGTTTTCCAAGAAAAAATCTGGTTATATCAGGAACATTCAGCTTTCGAAAGAGAAAAAAATATCGTTGTAGACAGGTGCAGCTAAAAATTATCGCTGTACACAGGATCAAAATACATTGAATAAATAGGAATTTCGCTGGGACCAAAGGAAAATATCGTTATAGAGAGGTTTATCGTTATAGACAGTATCGTTATACACAGGTTTCACTGTATATAGCGTTAAGCATGTAGAGTCAAAACGATGGTTACAACAACGGAAGAAAATTTGCTGAAACCATGTTCACTAAAACTCATAAATTAAACCCGTTTATGGAGGAATCCTGCTGTATTTTATCAAAATATCAGCAACTCTAAAATTTCAAACTGCTATATCTCAACCATTTTTTTAGATAAAGGCAAAACAAAAAATGCTCTGGAATCCTTGGATCAAGACCGAACATTTAAAGCAAAAAATTATTAGGATTTCTAATTTTTTTTGTACATCTTTTTGAATTTGAAATCTGTAAATGGCTATCACAGCACCCCCTCCAGGAGCAATATCATCAATATCCCCAAATTCAACTGGGACCTGCAAGGCATAGTCAAAAACATAAAAAAAATTTGGTTCAATTATCTGTATAACTCCATACACTTTTCGATGATACAATAGTGAAAATGAAACAAAAATCGCTATCACAGTGCTCCGTTTCGTCGAAATATCCTCAAATTTAAGTGGGACCTACTGGTCATAACCAAAAACCTATAAATCAAATTTGGTTTAATTTGAAGAATAACTTCATATACTTTTTGATGATATAAAGAGGACATACACACGGACAGACAGACATTTTGTATAAACATGTTTTTTGGAATCTCTGACACTTGAAACATATAAACGCCTATAATCTGCACACTGTTTCAGATGTAAACAGTGAAAATTTGGTTACTGTTAACTTTGCGAGAGAAATTCAAATTTGATCAACAATCGAATTTCTACCCCCACCCCTAAACTTTTTGCATTTCAATAAAATAAAACTATTTTTCAAATGAAAAAAAGGCTTTTTCTGTTTGTTACATATTGTAACAATAAAAAAGCGTGACGTCACCCAGCAAATTTTCATAGAATAGTTTAAAAATCATTTTGTAATAGAAGCCAATATCTATGCAATGTAGTACAAAGGTTAGTTTACCTGTAAACTTTAAAATATTATTGCTCTTAGACAATTGTGCTGCACATCCAAATATATTACAAAAAGACAACATCTCTACATTACTTTTACCTCCGAATACAAATTCTCTTATTCAGCTAATGGATCAGGGAATTATTCATAACATGAAATGCCAATACAAAATAGAATTTATTCACATAATTATAACCTCTAATTTCTGGGCTAATATGGAGGAGTATAGAAGAAAATTTACAATTAAGGGCTAGTATTTTTCTCTTGGCCAATGCATGCAAAGACACTTTGGTGGGTGCAAGGCATAATTTGTGACCAGCATCTTTATTTATAGATAGTAATGATGATGATGTTGACATTGGTGGTTTCAGTTAGGATAGTGCTAAACAGAAATATGCAGAAAAATTCACTAACTGTTGTTCCTGATTTTTTGAATAGAGAAAATATAATTGAATAGATATCCTTCCAAAATGAAGCTCTAATTACAGAGAGTTTCACAGATGATGACATTATAAGTACTACTCTGTTAAATTCTATTGAAAATCAGGATAATTCTGACACAAAGTATGATGATGAAGCTGAAAAATTAACTCTTGAGCGAGGCTTTTATATGAGTTATAAATATCTGGATTTTCTTCAGAAACAGAGTTTTGACTCAGAACACGAAATAATGATTATACATTATGTTACATATACTATGGGTTGCCATAGTTTTTGTACTATGGCAACTATGGCAACCCACATTCCAGAACTTAACAATACTCCTCCTCCTGAGTTTGATTAAACGAGTGAGGATGGATAGACGAGTATTGTTAACTTCTGGAATGTGGGTTGCTATAGTTTGAACAAAAACTGTGCATACACATAGTGCGTCTTTCGCCATTGTTATGTATAAAGGCATTCTACCTATTTGATAACTTTCCAGAAGCAGTGCCATCTATGAGAAATTTTTAGTACTATTTTTTTTTAATTTGCATAAACAAAATTTCAGATCATAAGAAGCCTTTTCGTCCAAACTGCACTCTTGTACGCCAATTTCTTGATCTTTTATTGAATTTTAAAATGTGTCAAGGACTTTTGTGACACCCTATATATAGCCAAATTCTAGTCATATATGATGTATATATATGACATGATGTGTATAAAACATATATGATGCATATAATGACATATAAGATATAAATAACGTTTTTATAATATGCTATATTTGATGCATATGAATATTTGGAGTATATATATATGTGTTATGATGCATATATTTAAGCTTTGCAATGATCTTGGCAAAATCATAGCTGCAACCCTGGCCTAATCATAAACTGTGAGGGCCAATATAACATGAAAGTACCGAAAAACTTTTAACAAATCAATAGTTTTTTCACGATGACAATTCTTGCAATGAAAGAGGAGGGGGAAGGGGCACAAGATTGTGTTTTGTTTGAACATAAGCTTATACAACAGAACTACAAGACCTTTTGCTCAGGGGCGCCATTTCAGAACTTTCTTGGGGGGGGCAAAGTTTTTTTTAAGGTAGTGGCATAGCCAAGGGTGGACTTCAAGCGGGGGCTGCACCCCCTGCCCCTGCAACCTCTCCGAACGAGAAACGTTTACTGAATCATATATACAGAGACAGCAATACTTCTAATACGGAATCTCAAGTGACCTCTGAAAAATTCCGTTTTAGACACGTTTTCGTCTTAGCAAGTAGAATTTTAAAATATTGTAAAAGTTTTCAGTTATAGAGAGGTACCGTTTTTTGTCAGGTATTCCTTAAGACTGTTAACACCTCCTTTCTATAAAGCACTTCTGAAGAGCATAGTTGTATTACAGTGAAACGCGTCTAAATGAAGCCTGTCTATAACATAAACGGGCTAAAAATCAAGTTTCGACGAAAGAAACGCCATACAATTATACTTGCTAAGATGGAGACCTGTCTAAAATGGAGCTTTTTTACAGTCCTTTTCAAAGCCTTCTTTGCAGGTTTTACTGCAGGGGCGCCATTTCAAGAGTTTCTTGCAGAGGGGGTAGGGGGTGTAATAAAGTTTTTTTTTAGAGACAGGGGTTGAAATATCGTGCTAGATTGCCCAAACCGTGCACAAAATAGAAATAGGCCCCCACAGTAAAAAATGCAGTGTGAGATTTTCCTTCTTATCTTAACTTCTTTCTCAAACATGTGATTCTTCAGCGAATATATTTTTAATTTTAGTGGTAGTCCTCGAATTTTTTTTCTTTTTTTTACGCAAAAGCAATTCGTCAACCGATCGCAGTAAACATCGCGAATTTTACGAATTGGAATTAGAAAAAATAGTTAATTTGGCAAAATTGGTCGCAGAAAAAAAACGTTAATTTTTTCAAACGACCGTGGAAAAATATTGCGAATTTCGCCAAAGATCAGTGACACAAATAGAGATTTTCGTCAATCGGTCGTGGAAATAAATCGCGAATTTAGTATAACTATTGAGAAAAAATATAGTAAAATTCATCAAAACATTGAACAAAGAAAAATCACGAATTTAGTCAAACAATCGTGCAAAAAAGGGGAATTTCGTCAAAGATCGCGCAAAAAAATATCTACTTTTGTCAGTCAGTTGCGGAAAATGACTTCCGAATTTCAACAAACGATCGTAGAAAAGAGTCGCGAATTGCGTCAAAAGATTGCGAAAACAAATAGTGAATTTCGTTGATCAGTTACCAAAAAAAGTCTTGAATTTCGACAAATGGTGGAAAAAAATTCGTCAATGATCGGAATTTCGTCAAAGATTGTGCAAAAAAATAGCAATTTTTGTCAGTCGGTTGCGGAAAAAGACTCGCGAATTTCAGCAAACGATCGTAGAAAAGAGTCGCGAATTTCGTCGATCGGTTGAAAAAAAATGTCGCGAATTTAGACAAATGGTCGAAAAAATCAATTCCGTCAATGATTTACAGAAAATAACGAATTTTGGGAAATTATCACACAAAAAAAAAAATTAAACAATCAATGAAAATGAAAAAAGTCGTGAAATTCAATCGGTCACGAGATAATCAGCACACGAACACCATCAAGAAGTTACGAAATTTGCAAATGTTGTAATCCATAGGTATAAGAAAATTTTCATTAATGATTTTCTGTCAGTAAAAATTTTCCGCAATCATTTTCTGCCTTCAGACTATGATCTAAATTCCATACAATTCAGAAATCTGCAAAACCCTTGGTCTCAGGTCCCTTGCTCCTGCATTGGGTGGGGCAACACGACCCAATCTGCTGTATGGATCGAGCCGGGTTGACGCGGCTTATTTTCGTTGCGAGTCGGATCGGGTTGACTTGGAACATTTGACTACGGTTGGGACATATATGTGTCAGTGGACTATTTTTTATTCTATTAGTACGACTTTTTGAAATCAGTCACACACTTATATTAGGATATTTTCAAGAAAAATCTGTCACAAGGATTTTTTTTGGAAATTGTAAAAGGATTGAATGCAAAATTAGTAGTCAATCCTGGCCTGTTATCAAAGGGTTAATTGTTTCGCGTTCAAGTTGGGTTTTCACTATTTTGAGTCGGGTTCATGTTGCCAGAGTTTTCAAAAAAATCCTAAATATTTTCAGATGATAAAAGAAAATTTCTACATAAAAGATAAAATTGTTATTAGAGATATAATTGTAGTCTACTTTTCCAAATGGATTAATTTTCTTTCATTTCGGGTGGGGTTGCGGTCAATGAACATTTTTTGGACGTTTCTGGGTTTACTGGAAATTACAGTCCTGCATCGGCTACCCGATATGCATTTCGTTTTGGGTTTGGTTAATTCTTTTTTTTTTGTTTTCGCGGGTCGAGTAAACTTTATACGCTTTGGGTTATACTTTGACTCTTTCAAATCGGGTTCGCGATGAGCCGATTATACAAAAGAAGGTTCTGAATAATTTTCAAATGAAAAAAACTATAGTATATTTGAATATTAATGGGTGTACAAATGCGTTATTTTTTGTACATAAGCTGTATTGCTTTTCCATAAATGTATTAAAATATACATTCATTTTCTTTCACTTCGGGTTCAGGTATGAATATTTCGGATTCGGCTTGAAGTCTGTCGGGTTAAAGTCAGGATTGGGGTCTGTTACAACCAAATCTGGACAGGACTCTAGTGTCAGGCTGTGGAGATTTTTAAGAGCATACTGTATATATAATATCATTTAATAAAGAAAATGATTTAATAGCATTATAACGATTGGAGTAAATATAATGTGACACTAATAAAACAAAATTAACAAATCATATAATTAGGAAATTGAATACACCTCGAACATCCCTCCATCCCCGAAAAAAAAATTCCCCTTAAATTTTTGACTAAAGAGAGAATTTATCACTAAAATTCTAGCCTTGGGGGTGACTAGTTTTCTTTTAATCATGCTGTATACAGCTCAGAAGCAATTCAACAAGTTTTTTCTCACATATATTTCTAAAACTAACCAAAATATTCATTAATGATAAATGTCTCACTTATAGAATGTTGCAATAGCAAGGCTTTAGAAAACATTTCAATGTTTAAAGTGTTTATTAAATGTTTATTACTTTCTTCTATCTTTACAAGGAAAAGGTATTGGATTTATGAAAATTTACCACTTCCGGTTTTCGACGGATTTATACGTTTTAGAAGGTCCTGAACACAATTGTACTATTTTTAGAAAATGTCTGTCTACGAGTCTGTCTGTGTGTCTCAGTGTCTGTATGTGACAAAAATTTCATGGGCGCTGTACCTCAAGAACTAATGCACAGAATTTGATAAAACTTTATATTCAGTTAGACATTGACATAAATGCGTGGTGATTAGTTTTTGATGTAAATCCCCCAACAGATAGCGCTGCTATGCTACATTTTTCAGGATTTTTACGATAGCTATATCTCAAGAACTAATGCACAGAATTTCACCAAACTTCAGATTCGGTTAGACCTTGACAAAAATAGACGTTGATTATGATTTGGTATAAATAGCCCAACAGGCGGTGCTGCTATACTACATTTTGCACGATTTTCACAATAGCTATATCTCCAGAACTAATGAACATAATTTAATAAAACTTTAGATTCAGTTAGACCTTAATATAAATTGGTGCTGATTTGTTTTTGGTGTATGTGAAACCTGTATGAGATAGAAGAAAGTTTTGGGATTGGTACGTCAGACTAGTTTTTTTATTGTAATCAAATCTGTGAAATCTGACGTTATTTTAGCTTTTGATCATATTTTGATTTTTTTTTTGGTTTAACCTGTGATAACTGATAAATTTTCTGAAATTTCAAATTCCTTGGGGGGGGGGGGCGGTTGCCCCCCCCCCAGCCCCCCCGAAATGGCGCCCCTGCTTTTGCTAGGTGAAACTGTTTTACTTACTGAAGTATTACTAACATTCGTTATACATATGCAAGAAAAATCTCTAAATTTATTTTGCAGAGGCACAATATAAATTCTTTCTGAAGTACGTACAATGTTCATTCTAGAAAGAAAAGGGGTAGGGTGCTAGTCACAACAAAGGGTCCTAGCTCAATAGAAAAGAGCAATATTTCAAAAGAAAATACATTAGCAATGTGTTTAGTAATGATATAAGAAAAGTATGTAATTTTTAAGTTTAATAAATAAATTGACATTAATTTTGAATTACAAATACAATTAAATTACAACATGATTTCATAATCTTCTGTGTTATTCCTATAGAAATGAAGTTCTATAATTTATGGGCTAAACCATGTAGTTCACCACTTGGTGATAATTTTTTTAGCACAGTACAGCGTGCCAAGTCTTGCAACCCTTGAATTTTGTCTGGGTGAGATTGCTCCTTGAAGTTCAGGAGAGATACTTTTCACGCATGCTCCGTTCGATCTTTTGTTTCTGCCTGTTTGATTGGATGGAAAGAGGAGAAACATTTGAATTGACCCAAATGTTTTTTTCTCCCACTGGATTTTTGACACGGATTGTCTTCCTTCTAGAACTTTGCTAATAGCGTCATTTTGAATTTTACCTTCGAAGGAGCAGTTTTTAAGATGCTATTGCTGTTTACAATTAAAATTTTCGATTTAGCTGTTTTAATTCAAATGCAATATGCATATATTTCTTTAAATACGCTCATTTATTAAATATTTTTTAATTAAAGACAGTTTGTTTTGTATTTTAAAGTAAGTGGACATAACTTTTGTCTATATAGATGCTTTGAATTCAATTTAGTTATGTTAAATTTAGTAACGTTTAACAGAAAAAGATTATTTGCTTTCAAAGCTTAATATAATTCTTCAAAAAACTAAGTTTTTATTTCCTTTAAAAAGCTAATTTTGAAATTCAAGTAAGTGGAATTTATATAAAAATTATGAAATATTTTATTAGAATTGTTGATAGTTAAAACGTACTTATGATAAAATTTTTGGGTACTTCTCTATCATCCCGTCGACAACTTTTCATAACAAAAAACTATTGCCAAACTGTCAGATTAAATGTCAAAAATGCAGTCCCATTTACTTGATGTCAGAAGCATTATGCTTGTTTGTTATGTCATCAAGTGGTTTTTAATTCGACATTTACGTGTATTTTTCATTATGTTTTACTGATTTATTAGTTATTTCATTAATTAAAATAACAATTGTGTCCTTAAATTCTTACATTTTATTTATTTATTTATTTTGATATTCCAATGGCAATGTTCTCCCATTTATTTGGCGTTACAATTTGGCTATAGTTTTTTGTTATGAAAAGTGGTCAACAGGATAATAGAGAAGTACCAATTTTTGTGTAAATCATCTTTATATTTAAAAAAAAAAAAAAAAAAAAAAAAAAAATTAAAACTCCTTAACTCCCTAGAAAAATCTTCATTTTTTAAGTTTTCTAGGTAATTGTGGTCTTTTTTTTTTTCTTTCTTTTTGTATTTTTCATAAAATGTATATATTTTTTTAACGTAATTTTTCGATTTCACGTTTTAAATTAGTTATTTTTGCTTTATTTTGATTCTCGCCATGTCAATTTGTATGCTTCGTGGAACACTCCACACAAAGCAGGTGAGTTTGATTCTTACCTAGCCGAATACAAAAAAAGTGGAAACAAATAAACATCTTCTTTATCCTCTGAATGCTACCATGAACAGTATTTTAAAAAGTTTCTAGGTTACGTGAGATCATTGTTTTTCCATATTTTTCTTAAAATGTATTGTTTTAAAAACGTTATTATTTTGACATTTTGCTATTGTATGTTTTAAAATATGTATTTTTGCTTTAATTTGATTATTGCCAGCTCAATTTGCACGCTTTTGGAGCTTGACACTCTGGGAGACAAAACGCAAAAACACACCAATTTAGTGAATTTTGGAAAGCACACAAAGAGGTGAATTGCCCAGTCGCACTCAATTTTTGCAAACTTTCAGCACACAGATTTAGAAATACTCTGGTACAAGGAAGATTTTTACAAAAGATCTCTGGGAACAACTAAAGGTGAATTTCACTATTTTTTTAAAAAGGGCAAAGTGCATTTTGCCAATTTTGGAATTAGAAGGAGCACTATACATATATTATAATAAAAATATTTACTTTTTATGTATTAACTTACTTTGTGTATAATCTACTACACAGTGGGAGATCTGAGTATCATTATTGGAAAATATCAGTTTGTTTCAAATTATAATTTCAATTTATAAGCCTGATTTGAATGCTTTATAATATTAGTAATTTTAAATGAAACATTACATTAAGCAACATTGAATACATGCTCATACAAACACTAAGACGAAATATTGCATTCGTACTCCAATTTACCTTCACTCGGCTAGCTGTTTTAATGGGTGCAAACACGGAATCTGCATCTTCTAATTCGGCAATTATGTAAGATACTCTGGGAGATGTAACAGTACTTGATGCCATGATGAGATTTTTCTCACCTTGATTTCATATAATTAATCCTGTTTAACTGAAAAATAAATGGGTTGCAATAAACACAGTTTTTAATGAAAAAGAGATCAAAGAGAAATTCAAACATGCAACAGATTAGAGGAGGAAAATGTAGAAATAAAAAACTATGAAGATGTTTAAAATGCAACCTTTACCTGGATACATCTAAATCGAAAAAAGTCTTTGGCGCAATAAAACTTGGCTAAACCATTAGAATTACATTTCGCTGGTAACGAAGATAAATTTCCAATATGAAAGTAATGCTTAATTAGTCTCCATCGCACTTGAAAATTGAAATTTATGGATTTCATATCTGCAGACAGCTGAGTTTGATTACATTTTTCTAATCTTCATCGACTGATTTCTGATGAAAAACAGTTTCTGTCGCCGTTAACACGATATCGAAAGTATCACATGAGAAACAAACTATAAAAAATTTTAAACCTTTTAAAAATTGTCATGATAGCTGTATTTTTTATTTTAAATAAAATTATATTATTTAAAACTTCAAACATTGATAAATACGCAAAAATGCATATTATTTGTGCAATAAAATTCGGTTCGAGATTATAAAAAGCGCCAAGCGACCCATCTGGTGGAGAAATGATAGAACTTCTCGCTTAAGGAAAATACCTTGAAAGCCCATTGCATTACATGTATTTTTAATTTGTAATGATTATTTTTTTGCACAATTTCAGATTTTATGTGAGATTTTAGTGTTTTGTGTTTATATGACACGGTAAAAATAATCCGAATTTGAATATTACACTTTCAAACGCGTTTACAATAAGGAAAGGGCAGCTGACATCACTGTTGGTTAAATTACTGTTGGATAGCAAGAAAAATCTGTCCATTCTTTATGACGCCTACTGTACACATGAGATGGGGCAATTTGATTGGTCTATGTTAAACAGGTCTATGATATGATTGGCTTACATCGTCTGGCGATTCCTGCCACGTCAAAAATGTAGTGGTAGATTGGTTGACAGAAGTTTTTAAATATGCCCTTTCCTTTATCCTGTTCCGAAAGCTGCGATCAAGGCCTCTATAGGCCGTTTTAATACCAATTACGGTACCAATTATTTAATACCTTTTAAATACCAATTTTAAGGATATTTTGTTGAAGTCAAGAAATGAACTCGGTGGCGCGCAGGGGCGCCATTTCAGAACTTTCTTGGGGGGGGGGGACTTTTCTTTGGTGGCAGTGGCATAACAAAGAGTGGCGTTTTGGAGTGGGGATCTGTAACCCCCCCCCCCTCCCTCCTAACGAGAAACGGTTACTGAATCAAGGATACAAAAGAAGTTAACACTCCGAAAACGAAATCGCAAAAATCTGATGGAAAAGTCCGTCTTATCAAGTATAATTTCAAGATATTGACAATGAAAGTTGTCCGCTATAGACAGGTTTTTGTCACCTTTATTAAAGGTATCCTCTAAGACTGTTAAAACATTCTTTCTATATTGCACCTCTGAAGAGCATAGGTGTGTTACAATAAAACTTGTGAAAACAAAACCTGTCTATAACAGAATTCTTCTCAACCAGAAAAAAGTTTCGACGAGCATCACCATACAATTATACCTGCTATGACGGAGAACTGTCTAAAATGGGGCTTTTTTCCAGCCCCTTTCAACTAATTCTTTGCAGTTTTTACTGCAGGGGTGCCATTTCAAAAGTTTCTTGCGAGAGGAGGGGGGATTCTCTTTGAGGGTCACAGTTTGAAATAGCACGCGGGATTGCGCAAATCGCCCACAAAATAAGAAAATCCCGCACAATAATAAAATTATGTGCAGGATTTTTCCCTCAACTTCTTTTACAGACCGGGAATATTTTTTAATTTTCGTAGAAGTCCGCGGATTTTTTTTTTCCGAAATTACGCAAAATTAGTTAATTTGCCAATCGATCGCGGCAAAAAATAGTGAATTTTGCCAATTGTTAGCTGTAAAAGTCGCTAATTTTCTCAAACTGCTGTGGAAAAATATTGTGAATTTCGGCGAAGATCACGGAAACAAATAGCGATTTTTGTCCGTCAGTCGCGGAAAAAAAATCGCAAATTTTGTCAAAAGATTTTTCAAAAAATTGTGAATTTTGTATAACTGTGCGAAAAAAATCACGAATTTCATTCAATTGTTCCACAACAAATCACGAATTTAGTCAAACAATCACACAAAAAAATTGAGAATTTCATCAAACGATCGCGCAAATTTTGTCAGTCGGTTTCGAAAAAAACAAATTTGGAATTTCCACAAACAATCGTAGAAAAGAATCGCGAATTTTGTCAAAAGATAGCGGAAAACAAATAGCGAATTTCGTAAATCGGTCGCAAAAAATATCTTGAATTTCGATAAATGGTCGCGGGAAAAAAAACAATTTAGTCAATCAGTCGCAGAAAAAATCGCGAATTTCGGAAAATGATCAAGAAAAACAAATGATTACCGTGAAACGATCACAGAAAAAAAAATCGCGTGTTTCGTCAAATGGTCGCGGAGAAAAATCGTGAAATTGAACTGGTCATAAGGTAATCAGCACCACTAACATCACCAATGCGTCACGTAATTTACAAAATTTATGATCCATGGGAATAAGAAAAATTTCATTAATGATTTTCTGTCAATAAAAATTTTCCTTAATCATTTTCTGCCTTCATCTTCAGACTGTGATCTAAATTCCTTACAGTTCAGAAATCTTCAAAATCCTTAGTCTCAGGTAAAGTCCTGCTTTGGATCGGGAAAACTAGTTTTACCCGAAACCGACACAATCCGTTTCCCGGTATGGATCAAGCCGGGTTCACGCTACTTTTTTTCACTGCGGGCCAGGTTGATTTTGACCGTTTGACTACGGTCGGGAGATATATAAAGACTACTTTTTAGTGTTCCGTACTTAAAAAGTAAAAACGGAGCCATTATAAGATCACTCCTGTGTCTGTCTTTCTGTCTGTCAGATACCTTTTTATCGTAAACTTTGAGGCGTGGAAAGTTCAAACTTGGGAAGGGTATAAAGCCTTTTTACCCACATATTTTCTGATTATTAGCCATTCACAAATATATTTAGGAAAAATTTAGGGGGCTAATTAATTTACTTGAACAAAAGTTTTTCGCTTTGTATATCATGTGGGGCATCGTGTGAAAGATCTTGTAATATCGAACTCAAAAATATATTTGTTTTAATTTTAGGTATTATATTTTCAGAGCTATCGTAGAAAATGTACTAAAAAAATATGCCCCCCCCCCCCTATTTCCGAATCTACTGAAACTAAAATTATGAAAAAATTAGGTGTAGTAGGAGTTTATTTAAACCTTGCAGGAAAACTATAGCTATTTTCTTAGGTAATATAATTTTTGAGAAAAACGCATTTTGCTGTTACACACAAATTTTACTTTTCATGTGGTCAGCGGGGGAGTTGCCGGACACTCAAGGTATCTATCGACACAAAATCATCCAAGGATATTTGATAATGATTTTCAAAAACATTTTTTGGTAATTAGCTGAGCTATTTATTAAGTTACTTGAAAAAAATTATTTTTATGTACCGTGTAGGGTATCATTCGAAAGATCTCGTAACATCGAACTCAAAAATATATATGTTTTAATTTTAGGTATTTTATTTTCAGAGATAATCGTTGAACTTATACTGGAAAAAATATGTCCCTGCCCCTCCTATTTCCTAATCTACTGTAACTAAAATTAGGAAAAAAATAGGGGTAGTTGGAGTTTATTATTTGAGGACGCGAGTTTCAAAACTCGCCTTATCCAAAAAATCAAATTCCGGGAAATCGCGAAAAACCTCTGACTGCTTCCATTGGTTTTCACTGGAAACCAAGACTTTAGAACGCCAGAAATACATGCTAACAGTAGCGTAGCTACATTTTTTGGCGCCCGGGGCAAAAAGAAATTCTGCGCCCCCCCCCCCTAGATAAAAAAAACAACCCCATTATTTTCCCATTAAAAAAAGTCCTTCCGGCTTGTAGCGATAAAAAAAGGCAGCGTCCCCCTTCCTTGTTTATAAGAATTCGGCTGATTTTACTCAAACACACGAGTCTTAAATGAGTGGTTCAAATTAATTTTTCGTCAAAACTTAATTTGAATGGAAATTTCGAAAAATTAGTCAGCTATAGTCAAGTTACCTGAATTTATGGAGACCCATTTTTATCGCCAAAATATTTAGCCAAATATCGACAAACTTGGCTAGAATTTGATGTTAGCAAATATGACTATTAGAGTATGAGAGTAGTAATAATGGTTTCAACAATGAACGTAAATTTGCGAGATATCACGTTTGTCAGTCATAAAGTAAACTCGATTATGGAAAAAATACTTACAAACTTTATGAGCTTGCTGTTTAAAAATAGCGGCATAACTTCGGTTGCGTTCTCGAAACTTATAATATTGTGGCTCAGCAATAAAAAGTATGCAGATGACCTCTGCAATAGCATATCTGACTTATAATAAATCTCGGATACAACGAGCGAAGAATTTGATTTCCAATACAGTCAGGACCAGCGCAAAGTCGCGCGGAGCATGGGAAATCACTTAGCAGGACCCAACGTCTCTGACTGCAATACTGGAATACTAAAAATAAATTTTAAATTGTACATATCATGGATTATTTTAGAAAAAAAAATTTATAAAATGTTTGAAAATATCATGCAACTTCTTTTACATGTAATGTGCATAATTATTTTTAATATCTGAAAATCTTTTATCCTTTACAATATTTTAACGGTTACTTTCACTATCCTCAAATCTATACATTCCCCGACATTTATATCAACTTTATCCGTAAGAAATAAACTTAATACTCAATTTTTTTTTCACGAGAAAACATTTAAAAACAAATTTAAAGCAAAAATATCATTATTTCACAAAAAAGTAATTTTAAGGCATTTCGTATTTAGCCGGCAACAGGCTTTCAAAATAATCGCCAATTAATCTTTATGGTTACAATTGTTACGAGTTATAAAAACAACGGAGTTAATTATGCGTTAAACCAAGCTTGCCAAAATATTCCAGCTGGCTATATAGATGTGCAAGAATGAAATATTTTAAAGCCGTAAAACGTAGAAAGTATAATAAATGAAATATAAAGAGTGTAATAAAAATTAAAAAAAATTATTTTATCATTAAATCAATATTAAATAAATTAAGACTATACGTTGAGAAAACTGTTTAGAAAACCTGAATTAAAATTATAATTAAAATAATGTTTTTTTTTCTGTTGTATATCTAAAAATGAAATAGGGTAAACATTACAATTAAAAACAATAAATTCATCAGTTCGCACTTTCTACCAACCATAAATCGCACCGATAAATGTTCAATGCGTGGAATGCTTATAAAAATGTGATTTAAAAATATTTTTCTCTTTTATTATTATTAATTAATTTGCATTAGAAGAGTACACATGAAAACAACACTGTTTTAACAGAAGAAAAAAATCGACCTTTCAATTATAAATTGCATACTTCTTCTTTAAGGGGACTAAATACTCACAAAAAAAAAAAAAAAAAAAAAAAAAAAAAAAAGATGAAAATATCAATTTTTCAATTTTTGATTAGAAATGTAATTAGAGATCCCTATTACATTCTGATGAATGGCCCGATGATCATAGATATCTAGATTATTATAAATGTGAAAAGGGATTTTTACTGAATCCAATTCCCTTTAAATGATTCACAGTTGAAATCTTTAAATTAATTTTCTCATTTCGAGGTGTTTTTTCTTTTACATTTTGCTACTTTTAAAATCATTTAAAAATACATTATTTGAAAAAATGCACTCATTACACTATTTTTTAAATACCTTAGATAAAAATGTATTTTAATAAAAGTACATAAAAAATATTTCCCCTTTTTTACTTCTTCATAGTATTTAATCTTCTGCAATTTTCAATGTTCATTTAATAGTTCAGATACTTTCAATGTTTGTTCTGTTAGTTCAAAGCTAAATGAACATTTAAATGATCTTTAGAGGCTGCATGCCTTAATAACGCTGGCGAACGATTTTTGAAATCGTCAAATCCTTCTAAAGATCACAAACTCTTACTTACATTTAATAGTAAACAAAGCCAACAGAATAATTTAGATTTTTCTCCATTTCCATACAGCCATTTGTACTGGTTGTACTAGGAAGACTGAAAAGTCCTGCTTTGATATGTTTTAAGAAGGAATAATTTGAGGGTAGGTTGCCCACATTTTATTATTTGGCTTTTCTCAATGGCAGTTCGACGGAAAAATATAATTTCTAATAAAGAAGGAATACTATTTTTACTTCAATCCTCCAGTTAAATCCATTTTGCACTGGTTTACAGAAGCCCCCATTACCCGAAAATATTCATATGGAATGCTAAGAACTCAAAAATCTCCGTGAAAACCAATAGAGAAATAAAGAAATGTACTTTTCATATCAGAAATGTGGCGTCAGAAGGGCCCTTTGTTTTATAAGCTGAAGGCTGGACAATGGGAAGCCTCCATCTGCGATTGTCACTTATGGATCTCGCCATCTGCCCTCCCCCCTCCTTCTTCACAGACGCAGAAAAAAGTCAACATTTTTTATTTAATGTCAAAATATGTAAAATAATTTCGGTTGAAATCGCTTCTAAATTGAGCGCCTCCTTTCACGTACGCAATCATGTAAGGTACAAAAGTGTGTTGTGGCATCCCTAAAACATTTGCAGACGATTTCTCTTTCCTTATCTATATAATAATCTAGACCAACATACGATCCTAAAGACCTGCCCATTCGCCGAGTTTCCATTCATAAAAACGTGCCCATTTCTCCGTCGTCTGCTAGCAGATAGCGTAGAATAATAGAACAACATTCCGCGTTTTCCCCTTTAAATACGTTAGTAATGTTTTCTGTTTAGTAATATTTTTAGCATATATTTCTATTCAGGATGGATGAAACTGGTGAAAAGAACATATTTAAAGTCGAGAATTAAAGTTTCATCGCAAAAAAGTGTTTATTTATTAATAAAATTTTCATATTGTGTAAAAAGAATATCTGATTAGTAAACTACTAGATATGATGTAAGAGCTCTATTAAGATAAGTTTTTAAATATTTCAACAATATCTAGGATTTTCATTTTTGAGACAAATACAATATATCAATAATTTAAAGATCCATCTCAGAAATTGCGTTTTGGCGTGGTTCTATTATATATTCTTTTATAATTTCCTCCTTTATTTTAGGATAAAAGTAATTTCACGACTATTCTATTATTGCTTCGATTTTACATATTTAAATTATTGCTTACATATATAATACACACTGATTTGAGAGTTAATTTTGTTGGGGACAAATACTAAAAAATATGAGCACCGGCAAAATAAAATCTAGGGAGGGGCAAATTATTTTAACAGGTGTGCCTATGGCCCAGTTGCAATTTATAAAATTCATTTTTAACATAACTAACATTGATATGTTATTTTATCAAAATTTTTCCTTATTTAAAGATCCATTACATCAGTTTTACCAACTCCCCCCCCCCCAATCTATAAGATGTTTCCATATATTCCCCTTATTTAAGTCTTTTTTTTTAATGATATGCAATTGCTTATTCTATCCAAAAACTAATGGCACTGGATATGAGTCAATTATTAGAATTCTTTGCAGATGTGCTATTTTAATAATCATGTTTATTATTTTTTAGTGCATATGAAATGTAAATGTACTGTTACTGATGCTCAGCAATTTATAAAAATATTATAATTTACAAAAAAAAAGCTGAAAGCTGAAAAGGAAACAAAACACAACGAATTGAGAGTTAATTTTGTTAGGGCATCTCTGGTGATCTTGTTTGTTTACAAATTATACATTTTAAAAGTCAAAGAATAATAAATAAATAATAAATAGTAAGTTTTTATGAAATGGAATTTTGTGAAAGTGCCGATTTTGTTAAAAGGAATTTTGTGAAGGGGCCCGTTTTATCAAATTGATTTTTGTGAAGGGTCCCATTTTATCAAATTTATTTTTGTGAAGGGGCCCATTTTATCAAATTTATTTTTGTGAAGGGGCCCATTTTATCAAATTTATTTTTGTGAAGGGGGCCCTAAATAGGACCCAAATTTTGTCTGGATCGACCCTTAAAAACATTTATTGTAAATAGTGCAAAATCAAAATGGATTTATAAAACATCAGTTTTATGAAAATTGTGCACTAAAATTGGAAGTGCCCTAGAGCCTCAGTCCATGTTTCCTTCAGGCACTGATTGAAAAAACAATAAGCTAACATTCATTGAAGGCCAATAGTATTTACCCCTTTCATCATATTTTGACCAGTAAATATCCTTGAAACTTTATTTATTTATTTATTTATTTTTAATATGAACTTTACAGAAAAAGTAATCACTTTTAAGGGAAAGTTTGATTTACATCTTCTGTATGAATTTGAGAAAAAACTGGGTCTCCGCTTTGATGCCCCTGACAAAATTTCATCCCATGAAAGTAAACATTTCATAAATATTCCATCTTCGTAAGATTTTAAATATATAAATTGTAATTTAAAAAGTTCATTATATAAAAGAAAACTTTCACAAAAATAACTTCATTAAAACAAAACAGTGCAACAAGAAAAAAATCCTTCACTAAAAACTCGACTAACAGCATTACAACTTACACACCAAGGGTCGATCCAGACAAAATTTGGGGCCTTTTTAGGGCCCCTTCACAAAAATCAATATAATAAAATGGGTCCCTTCATAAAAAGCAATTTGATAAAATTGTTACCTTCACAAAATTCCTTTTAACAAAATAGGCCTCTTCACAAAATTCCATTTCATAAAAACTTACTATTTATTATTTATTTATTATTCTTTGACTTTGAAAATGTGTAATTTGTAAATAAACAAGTTCACCAGAGAAGAAAACTTAAGCAAAAGTATTTTAAAAAGTTTTTGTTAATAAACGCTTGGTTCGAATTTGAGTAGTTAGATTTTGACTTTCATTACAAAATGTTATTTTTCACAAAAATATAATAAAATTTCACAAAAATAACCTTTACTTTTCACAAAATGGGCCCCAAGAAAAAAAAACCTGCATCGACCCCTGCACACACACACAAAAAATAAAGAAAGAAAGACAAAAAATGGACATTTCCTTAAAGAATTAAAGTGATAGGAATCAGGCAAATAATGCTTCTTTGGAAATACGTTATCAGATACTGACAATCCTAAATACTGAATATATGCTTGCATTATTAATAGATATATAAAAGGAAATTAACGCAGTATTATGCAAGTAATATTGTGATATTAAAGCTATTCTAAAATTTTTTGTTTTCTATCATTGGTTTTCAAAAGTTTCAATTGTACAAAATAAATTAAAAATGCTGAGAAAATTCAAAATTTACTCATTAAAATATAAAATATTGATTATCTTTGAATGATTCAAGTAGCAAAAAGATTAATTTAAAACGTCATCTTAATAAAATTTTTTAATTCAAAAGATTATGTTACACATATGGGTGAATTATTATAAAAACGTCACTTAAAATTAATAAAAAAAAATCCTGGAATACAAAAGCCAAAAAATACAGAAATGAGGATAATTTCCTATGCACATCCCTTGGCTACAGTGATAGATAAAAGAAAAGTTTGATTGTATAAATTCTTAATATTAGAATGTTTTAAAGATTTATGATTTTACAAATGCATAGCGCTAGCCGCACATGTGGGTCTAGGTATGGCGTGCTTGTGATGAAAAAAAAAGCAGTTTTATTTTAATAGCCATAATGTTTAGAACAGATATTTTATTATTCTATAAGTTTCTGTTACTTTTTATAGTAAAATTATGCGCCATCGTATTAGATTAAATGCATAATTAACATTTAATAAACTTAAATAAAATAGTAAAAGGTAAATAAGCATACCTTGCCTGCCGATTGCTTGAATCCATGTTTGTTTAATTTTTTCCTCTTTTGGAAAATAATGCATCGCAATTTTATTATCAGGGTCAAAATAGTCTGTCCGACTGTCAATACTACAGAAAGGCACACAACACCTCATATTTATAAGGATATAGCAACCAGAATTTAAAAAAAATCACATAACTATAACATTCACGTGTTTTATAAACTGCAGTTTGTTGTTCTAGTGCTGACCACGAGACGCCAAACGCCGCATTCCGAAACTAGCACGCAGAAAATCGGCGAATGGTCGGGTCTTTTAGGATCATATGTTGGTCTAGATAATAATATAATAAAACCGTAAGTCATGTGACTGTCATCAACAGTTCCGGGATGTCCGTTTCACTTTTTCATATGCCAGGCGGCCATTTTTATTCAAAATTATTTTTGCAAATAAAACTGCATAAAAGTTACATTTTTAGAAAGATCGTTCAAAATAAATTAATATTTGAGAGATGACTTACGTTCAATTACGTATACATTCTGCAATAACTTCAGTTTAAATTAGGTTCGCAGTTAAAATTCTCTATCTATGAAAGTAAATAAAGAAAAAAGATTCATTCGTTGTGAATGTTTAAAATATTAAACCATGAATTTTTGGATCGCTGCCTGGCGTAAAAAAAATAATCCGCACCAGTGAGACAGTCAAAGTTTACCTTAATTCTGTTCCATACAACTCAACTTCCAGATCTTTTTTTGACGTAAGTTGAACTCATGTACTAATATTTAATGGATCAAATTTCGAAAAGAATTGTCAGCTTTTATTTTTGCGCGTGAAAATTAGAAACGATACTTTAATTTGAAATCAAATGTTTTGATTTATGATAATTATTATTTTTCTATTTTAAATAAAAAATGTGAACGTCATGTATTTTAAATTGAAACAGCTGTCACGGACGCACCGGGGTTGGCGCGATTTTTGTTTTGCGCCAAATATGTTTAAGAATCTCCGCATTAGCGAACATATTGCAAGTGATAAGCAAACGGACATGAAGCATAAATTCTTAAGTGGGTTAAGCGGTTTTTGTCAAGAAAGATGAAATACATAACAACAAAAAATATGCGAAATGCTACCGCGATCGCAAAAGTTCTTGATTTGTCAATTAGATTTTTCCAGTTATGCGAGGGATTAAGGAAAAAAATAAATTATGAATAAAAATAATTTGTTACAATGCTTAACATACATTTAAGGGCGACCAAACTGGTCGCCAGTGGCGGCTAGTTTGGATATAATAAAATATTTTACTAAAGAAAACATTCACACACACACACCGAAAAAAAAGTAAAAATTTTTTATTTATTGTCAAAATATGAGATAATTTCGGTTAAAAACCTCTCTCAAGTTGGCGCCCCTTAAAAGCGGCCGCCCCCCTTGCCCCCCTTAGCTACGCTACTGCATGCTAAAACTAGTTTTTCTGAGGATTGTAGTGTTTTTTCAGTGAAGATTTACCAGTAGAATAGATAGATAGGAAAAACACGATTTTTTAAATTTTGGATAACACGAGTTTTGAAACTCCCGTCCTCATTTAATAAATAGTAATAAACAAATTTAATGTACGGAACCCTTTGAGTGCGAGTTATACTCGTACTTGGCCGATTAATTATTCTATTAGTACCACTTCTTGAAAACTAATCTCTGCCATATCCATATATTTATATTGGGATATTTTCAAGAGAAATCTGCCACAAACAATTTTTTTTAAATTGGGGTACGATTGCATATAAAAATAGTCGCCGATCCTGGTCGATAATCAAAGGGTTAGTTGTTTTGGGTGTAGGTTGGGTTTTCTCTATTTTGTGTCGGGTTCGTGTTGACCCGATTTTTCAAAGAAATTCTGAAAAATTTTTCTGATAAAAAAAACTACATATACTGAACATTATACTGAACTACACATATACTGAACATTATTGAGCATATATGTGTTCAATTTGTACATAAGCGATAAAATTGTAGACTACTTTTCCATAAATGTATTAAAATATAGATTTAATTTGTATCACTTTGGATTAGGATTGAAACCTGTCGGGTTCGGGTCGGGTGCAACCCGATCCGAGAAGGACTCAAGTGTCAGGCTGTGGAGATTATTGGTGGCGCGGCCGAATGGTTAAAGCATTGAGCTTGACTACAGGTTCGATTCCCCTATCTTTCTGGTTGATTTATCTACTATTTTATTTTAAAATGTTTTATCGGTTACTTTGTATTCTTCATGATAAATAGAATATATTTCATAAAAGTGAATTTTGATATTAATAACTATTAAAAAATTATATCTCTGTATCTATTACAGAGCTGCAGAGTGGACTAATATTTATTATACGAGAAACGCACTATGTAAAAAAAGAACTTACTAAAAATACTATTGACGAATTTTTAATAGAAACCAATAACATGGAAAAAGACAGCCATTATTACATTAAAAATACTTTTTTCTGGAACAAACCGAGCTTAGTTGTTTTCTACTGATAAAACGAAAAATCAAAATGTACATGTGCTAAATTCACGTGAGGCATAATATGAATTAACACAAAATTCAATACCTAATTTCAACACTTTCCCTTGTTAATTGTATATTTAGTCTCTAGTCTGTTAATCCCATTTGATTACATAAGATAAGTAATCGGGTTTTAGTTAATGGCTTAGTCATAATGTCTGCAACCTGTTTATCGGTTGAAATTTGCTCTACAACTAATTTGCCTTCTAATACTTTCTCACGAACGAAGAAATCCTTTATTTCTATATGTTTTGTTCTTCTGTGATATTCAGGATTATGTGCAAGTTTTACAGTTGCACTATTGTCTACTTGAAGAATACATATTTTCTTTAGATTTACTATAACTTCATATAATTTTCTGAACCAAATAATTTCTTTAGTTGTTTCAGATGTTGCTATAACTTCAGCCTCTGTAGTTGAAGTAGCTACGACAGTTTGTCTTTGACTGTGCCACGAGATTGCACCTCCAGCATATATTATAACATTCCCGATGTTGATCTTCCAGATTTTGTACATCCTCCAAAATCTGCATCATTGTAACAACTCGTCTTGAATTTGTTACACGATAAGTAATACCAAAATTTTTTGTTCTTGCTAGGTAACGAAAAACTCTTTTGACTTTCATTACATCTTCAGCACATGGATTTTCTAACGTTCTTGATAAAACTCCTGCGCTGTAAGCTGTCACGTGAACAGTTTTTATGTAATACTACTTTCACTTCGTTATTATTACTTGTTCTAGAATAAACTACTGGTTTTGTGTTTCTTGATATTTCTCTTTATTTTATAACACCTAAGTTAATAGGATGTTACATGGTGTCAGAAGTTAAAATAATTAAATTGAATTTACCTTTTTATTGCTGACATTCTTTTTAAAAATGCAGCGAGAAGCTACGAACGCTCGCCTTCCGGCAGAATTAGAAGTTACTGAAGATAATATGGCCGTTAAATGGAAGATTTGGAAACAGGCATTTGAATTTTATGCCATTGCTACGCAGTTAAATACTAAACCTGTGGAAATTCAGGCTTCTACTTTTATGTCAGCTATAGGATCTGCTGCAATAGTTATATTTAATACCTTTAATTTGTCGGAACAAGAGCAGCAGAATGTCGATATAATCAAGCAGAAGTTTGACGAATATTTTTCTCCTCAGATTAATGAAACCTACACTCGATATATCTTTTTTACATGCATTCAAGGTAAGCAAGAAACTTTTGATTCTTATCTTACTAAATTACGTACAAAAAATAAAGATTGTGCTTTTGGTAATCTACAAGATAGTTTATTACGGGATCAAATAGTTCGTGGTATTAATTCTGATAAAGTACGTGAATTACTATTGGCTGAAAAAGATTTAACGATAAATAAAGCTGTGGATATATGTAGAGCTAGTGAACAAGCTACTTTTCAGTTAAAAGAAATGCATGCAATTTTCGATAATACAGAAAAAGATATAATGATGATTCAGAAATCGAATTCTAATATAATGGTTCATTCACATAAAAATAAGCCAAAAGTCAATAAAACAAATAAGGTACGTTGGCGATGCGGCTTAATACATGAATTTCGTAACTGTCCAGCATTTAATGTCACTTGTAATCTCTGCTCGTTAAAAGGGCATTATGCTCGTCAGTGTAAACTTAAAAAGAAACATGGATCAATAAATCGAGCCGTACAGGAACTTACAGAAGTTTCTAATGATAGCGATGGGATTAATGATTATTTTAATAATACATTGCATGTTGGAGAACTTACTAACTTTCAGAATAATGCTTGGTTAACAACTGTTAATTTTGAAAATGGTGTAGCTGTGAAATTTATTTAATAATGAGTTTACTCCAGTAGTTGGTGAAACTGATATTAAGTGCATAGTTCAAAATACGCCAGTTAATCTGAAATTTTTAGTAGTTAATGGAAATTTTAATTGTATATTGGTATGTTCTACATGCGAAAAACTTGGATTAGTTAAACGTTCATCTGAGTCTGTACAGGTTAATGAAATTGGAACTCAAATTCCAGAAGCTGTTTTTCAAGGTATAGGTTGTTTGAAAGGTTTTGAATATGATATAGAACTTCAAATTGGTGCAAATTAAAAAATACATCCACCTCGAAGAATTCCATATGCAATTCGTGATACTGTCAAAAAAGAAATTGATCTTATGGTAAAAATGAAAATTTTAAAACCAATAACTCACCCTACTTCTGCGGTCAGCACCTTAGTTGTTGTAAAGAAAGGCGATAAAATACGTTTATGTTTAGATTCAACTGATATTAATAAAGTTATAAAACGACGCCATTTTCCTCTCAAGACAGTTGAAGAGATTGCAGCTCGCGTATTATCAGCAAAATATTTTACAATACTGGATGCTAAAAAAGGATTTTGGCAGCTTTGTGTGTCACGACGAACATCAGATTATTTGACTGTTAATTCACCTTGGGGTACGTATTCGTTCTTAAGAGTACCATTTGGGCTTACATCAGCTCCAGAAATATTTCAGCAAGTAATGCATTCGCTCTTAGGTGATTTTGAAAATACTGAATGTTCTATGGATGACATTTTACTATGGGCAAACACAAAACAAGAACTACGAAAATTAACTGTAAAAGTAATTAGACGTCTTTATGATTCTGGGCTTCGTTTGAACAAAGAGAAGTGTAAGTTTGAGAAAAACAGAATAAAATTCTTGGGTCATTTATTTACATAAGATGGAATCGAGATAGATCCTGCAAAAGTTCAAGTCATTAAAAAATTGAAAACTCCAACTTGTATAGCTGAATTGCAGAGATTTCTTGGAATGATGAACTATGTGTCGAAATTCATACCTGATTTCTCTAGAATGACAGAACCTTTACGTAGACTTTTACAAAAAATGTATTGTGGGAATGGTCCACAGATCAAGAAAACGCTTTCTGTAAATTAAAAGAGGTTCTTAAAAATACTCCTAAGTTGGCCTACTTTAATGTACCTGCAATAGTTTCTGTTGATGCCAGCTCAGATGCTGTTGGTGCAGTGCTTCTTCAAAATGGTAGACCAATTGCGTATGCTACTAAAGCATTAACAGATGCACAACAGCGTTATCCTCAAATTGAAAAGGATTGCTTTGCTATTTGTTGCGGATGTAAAAAGTTCTACGATTATATTTATGGAAAACCAGTTACAATTGAAACTGATCATACGCCTTTAGAGGCAATAGCAAAAAATCATTACAAGCAGCTCCTGCACGTCTTCAAAGAATACTTTTTGATGTTCTTCAATACTCACCCAAGATTGTATACAAAAAAGGTAAGGATATACCCATTCCAGATGTTTTAAGTCGTGATTGCGTTACTGACCATGCAGAAGAAGAAGAGATTGAAACTTTTGAAGTTGTATGTGATGTTCCTCTTCCATTATTGATTTTTTCAGAATTGTTGAATGCAGTTAATGAAGATTCTGAATTACAGGAGTTAAAACGCTTAATTCTTGATGGTTGGCCACCTAGGATTAACTCAGTTCCTAAACAACTTCGTAAATACTGGCACTTTAGGGATGAATTAGCTGTTTATGAAAATTTGTTATTCAAATCAGAACGTTTAATAGTTCCCTCTGTATTAAAATCGAAGTATTTGAATTTAATACATCAAGGGCGCTTAGGAATTAATTTGTCTTTACATTGTGCTCGAGAAATTGTATTTTGGCATGGAATGAGCGTGACCT
This sequence comes from Maratus michaelseni, assembly GCA_963931845.1. NCBI lineage: Eukaryota > Metazoa > Arthropoda > Arachnida > Araneae > Salticidae > Maratus > Maratus michaelseni. The sequence continues at coordinate 247,043,952 of OZ007596.1, read as the reverse complement.
ACGTTATACATGGCCGCACCATGACTCTTATGACGTCACAGGGACTGGATCATCTTTACACGGCAAGATGAAGCCTGAATACCGAAATACACGATTTTGAGATGGACACAACGAAAAAGTTTTTAAAAATATACTACAGGTTTTTTTTTTAATCTCTTAAATTTATTAATGGCGATCTACAAGCAATCCCGTGTGTTGGTTACTAGATAGCAAATTAAACAAATTAGATATATTGTTTATTTTTTTTCAATTTACCAGCATCTGATAATATTTTAAAAGGTACAGCTGTCGCATATGCTGCGGGGTTGGCGCGATTTTTGTTTTGCGCCATTTTGGCGAGAAAAATCCCGCTTTCGGGTACCTGTTAGACCTATCTTGCTTAACAGCTTGTTAGTTTCATTTTATTATGAAACAGTTTATTTTATTTTAAAACACACAAATTTTTTTATTATAAAGACACACAAATTATTTTATTATAAAACGTACACAATACTTAATTTATTGTAAAATACACAATGTTTAATTTAATATAAAACACACGCAAATTGCTCTAACAGGTTGTCACACAAAAACAAAATCTAGCCAATGTCGCCGGGTTATATTTTTATATTGTATTTGGTACTTTTCCGTTATACGGACACCGTTGTCGCCAAGCATACATTTGTATACATTTAATACATACATACATTTATATACATTTGCATACATTCACATACATTATGCATTAGCATACATTTTGGCATGGTGTCCGTATAACGGAAAAGTACCTTGTATTTTTTTATTTTTATATTATTATCATTATATATTTTTATTACACATATTTTTTTTTACAAAATTTAGGCTGTTAAAGACCAACTCGTTTATTTAATAATTTACAGTAATATTTCCCAAAGAACGATATGCAATATACTAAAACTGTCCCTGAAAAAATATCAATGCAGGTTCCATCGAAATTCATTCAGCAGAATCTTTTAATAAGGCTAATGTTTCATAATCGGGTCCAATTGATTATAGAAATTCCCCCCTAATTCTATAACTAAGCAAATATAGATATATATAATAACAAATAACTTTATAAATACAGATGTGTAACAAAATGTATATGACCTGTATATATTATGACATGTAACAAAAGTGAAAAATCATAAGAAGGTCAAAGATTTATTTTGTTGATACAGTACATACAGCTCATGGAATTTTGCAAGATAAACAATAATGAATTATATTATAACAGACTGTAAAGAATATTTTTTGAGCCATAATCAGAAATTTTGGTACTGTTTACGTATAGCGCACCCTGACAAATAATTACAAAACAAATGGTTAATACATTTTAACGTCACACTTTCATCAACTTTACCATGAACTTAAAACATTTTTTATAACATTCAGCTACTAATTACTGATCTGTAACACATATCTACGAAATAGTCTCTCTAAAACTATCACTCATTCACATTTTCAATAACAGATTTTGCTTTGCTCATCTTCGGTTTTCGGTATTAGAAATACAATACGTAAAAGAGCAATAAAATAATTATTTTGTCTTTTCACAATACTAATTTCCATCTCAAAACTACAATTGAAAGCAAACTCGCTGAAAAATGTTTTGTTCCGCCACAAAATCTCGGAATAAACAAATCAAAGTTTCTATTTCCCTTAGTATAAAAACGAATTTAATTGCAATTGCGCTATGAGGATACATCTAAAGTCTGTTTTAACAAACCATTACGCATGCATTGAAAGCAATTTTCAATTGCAAATTATTGCTAATTAACTGTATAAATATAATAATACTTTATACATATAGTAGATGATGATGATATGATTTCTGTAATAGGATTCGTGGTCAAGCTTTCGCTTCAGAAAAAAACAACGTAGACGAAAACTTTGCTGCAAACAATTCCTTAATTTAATAGTAATAGAATACAAATATGATAATAACAAAAATCTTTAGAAACTTACCTTGCTTTACAGGAAGCAATACAATTTTCAAAGTTTTTTTTCATCGATAAGACGTGTTTTTAAATGTAAACAAACATTTCATTACGCGAAAGCCTATTCAAAATTTGATCTGTTCTCTGAGAAGTTTGATCCAATGATCGTGACGTCATTACCCTGACGTCAAACCGTGAGCGGGCCATGTATAACGTAGGTCACGGAATGAGTCGTGATATTGAGCTCTTTATACAAAAATGTTCCGTTTGTCAGCAGACCCCAAATACAGAACCATTACAAATGAAACCAGTTCCTCAATTCCCGTGGCAACGAGTGGCCACTGATATGTTTGAATTTTTCGGAAATCAGTACTGTCTTATTGTTGACAGTTACTCAGGATATTTTGATTTTAAAAAATTAATCCATCCTTCATCACAGTCTGTAATAGAGTATTCGAAAGAATCGTTTGCAATTCATGGAATACCAGATATTATAGAATCAGACAACGGTCCGCAATATTCATCAGACGCCTTTTACAAGTTTGTCAAAGACTGGAAAATACAACATATTCCGTCTAGCCTGCGTTATCCTAAATCTAATGGCTTAGCAGAACGCTATGTTCAAATAGCAAAATTAATCATAAAACGGTGTGCTATAGAGCATACAGATGTCAGATTAGCACTTCTAAATTGGAGAAACACACCACGTGAAAATTTGCCTTCACCAGCTCAACGTCTCTTTGGACGACCTACTCGAGGTTTAATACCTATACATCCCTCTTTACGTTTGCCACGAATGTCATCTACTGTACCACTTCAATTAAGTAGAGAAAAACAACGTGCAGCTTTGACCACTTCCTCACGAAATCAGTCTCCAGTACTGAATAAAGGCCAACCTGTAAAGCTTCAAACTGATCATCGTATTTGGATTCCGGCTACTGTGTCAGACGCTGCTGAGACTCCACGTTCTTATTTTGTTACTACTCCTACAGGCAAGACTCTACGTCGAAACACTGCGCATCTCCGTCCAACAAAGGCTGTAATTTTACCAGACTGCCAGGTTGCCGTTAACCCTTCAAGTTATTTTCGACCGGAGAATGAGAATAGTACTTCATTGAACCAACCTGATGTTCCTCCGCTTCCTGCTCCAGCTGTAACTCCCTCCAAATCTAATAAGACTGTATGATGACCCGTTCCGGTAGAGTTGTTCGCCCTCTAGAACGTTTGAACTTATAAAACTTATTATAATTATCACTTATCATTTTTTTTATTGTAAGGGAAGATGTCACGTGAACAGTTTTTATGTAATACTACTTTCACTTCGTTATTATTACTTGTTCTAGAATAAACTACTGGTTTTGTGTTTCTTGATATTTCTCTTTATTTTATAACACCTAAGTAAATAGGATGTTACAACGTTCTAGATCAGGTCTCGTTCCTATCATTAGATACATTAGAGCTCCAACGGCTTGTCTATATGGAAAATCAACTTTGTTAATTTCTTCAGTATTTTACTATCTTAATTCCTTTAACATTGGTGTTGCTACTGGCTTCCATTCTTCAAATCCACATCTCTTAAGAACTTTCTTGGTATATCCTTTTTAACTAATAGTAGTAGCTCCGTTTTTCTTATATTCAATTTCAAGTCCTAGAAAACAAAAAGCGTTTCCAATAACTATCTTAAATCTGGCTTTCAACTTTTCGATGAATATTTTACACTTTTGTTGATCATTTGCAGCAATTAATCCAGCATCTACGTACAGTGCTATAATTAATTTTTTTCCATTCCTCTCTCGAATGTATAGACATGGATCGGTATCACTTACTTTAAAATCAAGTTTTAATAAAAATTGACCAAAACACTTATTCCAGCAACGTGGAGCTTCCACTATACAAACTATACAAACTTCACTATACTACTATACAAACTTCGCTTAAGCTTGTAAACTCTTTTTGTGCCGTCCTCATATCCTTCTGGTTGTTACATGTAGATTTTTTCTTCTAATTCTCCATACAAAAATGCTGTAGATACATCAAATTGTGATAAATGCATTCTTTCTTCAGCTGCAATACTCAATACCGGTCGTATTGTTTCTAATTTTGCTACTGGACTAAATGTTTCACTATAATGCCTTGACGTTGACTATAACCTTTTATAACAAAGCCTGGCTTTATATTTGTTAATACTGCCATCTGTATTTGTTTTAGCTCTTTAAACCCACTTACATGGTACAGCTTTGAAATCTTCTGGTAAATTAACTAATACCCAGGTCTCATTTTCTTTTAAAGAGGCTATTTCATTCTCCATTGCTTTTTTCCAGTTTGAACTTTCCTTGCTGTTGATTTCTTCTAAGTATGCCTCAGGTTTTCATTTTCGTGCATTAGTGACTCATCTTCCATTATATAATCATCAAACCTTGCAGGTTTCCTTATTGTATCACGTTTTCTTAATTATATGTCATGTGATGACTAGTTTCTTCATCACTGTCATCTTCACTATCTTTTATATCATCTTGCTCTTCATTTTCTTGAAGTTGTTCCTCTTCGTACTTTCCCTGATTAGAAAGATCACTTGTATTTTCTTGTTTATTATCGTTGAATGGTAACTGAACACAATTATCGCATTTTTAGGTAGCTTTCAATACAAAAAAGTATAAAGCTACCTATTGCAGCCGTTCGGAGGAAAGCAATTCCGGAAAATTTTGGTATATTTTCACCGATCATGACCCCCAGACCCCAAAACCATCCTCCGTTCAAATGTTGATATATATATATATATATATATCCAGATATACATATATATATATATATATATATATATATCTCACCTATGTCATACGATAACACTCGTATTTATAAATCAATTTGGATGAAACTAATTGTGTGTATTAAGCTCACCAATGTCTCAACCGAGTTCGTTGGCCTTCTTGGTCCACCATCTTGTTTCAAGATGGCAGCCACTTAAAGATTTAAAACTAAAATAAATTTACAAAAAAGTTAAAAATTCAAATTTATTTTTTGCTTACGTGTTAGGCCTTGGTACAAGGATAGGTACAAGGAATTCAAAATATGGGTTTTAAAAGAAATGATATCAAAATTTGAGTGACACCTTCACATGAATTTAATAGTATTATTTTAAAATTCAATTAAAATACTTTTTGGTTTGTCTTCTAAAGTATATTTACACATACAAAAAATGCTTATAATTTTCCAATACACTGTTAAATATATTACTTTCACTGAACCTATATTATTCATTGAAATGTATTTATTTCAATAAATTGATTTATCTTTTGTGCCACGCTATCCAAAATCATAAGTAAAATTTATTTAAATGATTATTTTACGTCATATTATCATTTTGAATACATTTCCCTTTGTTTGGATACTATGACACAAAATAATCATTTACATAAATTTTACTTATGATTTTGGATGGCGTGGCTGAAAAGATAAATCAATTTATAGAAATAAATACATTTCAATGCATAATATAGGTTCAGTGAAAGTAATATATTTAACAGTGTATTGGAAAATTATAAGCATTTTTTGTATGTGTAAATATACTTTAGAATAGACGGGCTATAAGCATGGGGTCCCCCGTACAATAAAATAACACAAATTTTTGAAAAGCGCACAAAAATTGTAATTGACAGAGAAACCAGTTTCAATAGGATAAACACTTGTTTGGGTATGTTTAAAACAGAATAATAGTTATTAAATGTGTAAATGTGCCAGCTTCTATTTTCACACAAGTTTTGTGGTTCAGTGAGATACTAAGATACTCCGATGGCTATGCATACGTGAAAAATGATTAAAAGAAAAAAAATATATACATTATAAAACGTGTATATAATAAAATAACACAAATGTTTGGAAAGTACACAAAAATTGTAATTGACAGACACACCTGTTTTAATAGGATAAATATTTGTTTGAATGTGTTTAATACAGAATTATAGTTATTAAATGTGCCAGCTTCTATTTAAAATAAGTTTTGTGGTTCAGTGAGATACTAAGATACTCCGATGGCTATGCATACGTGAAAAATGATTAAAACAAAAAAATATATACATTATAAAACGTGTATATAATAAAATAACACAAATGTTTGGAAAGTACACAAAAATTGTAATTGACAGACATACCTGTTTTAATAGGATAAATATTTGTTTGAATGTGTTTAATACAGAATTATAGTTATTAAATGTGCCAGCTTCTATTTAAAATAAGTTTTGTGGTTCAGTGAGATACTAAGATACTCCGATGACTATGTATACGTGAAAATTGATTAAAAGAAAAAAAAAATTGCACATTATAAAATATGTATAATTGAAGTAGCACAAATTTTTGAAAAGTGCACAAAAATTGTAATTGACAGACACACCTGTTTTAATAGGATAAATATTTGTTTGAGTGTGTTTAATACAGAAGAATAGTTATTAAATGTGTAATTGTGCCAGCTTCTATTTCCAAACAAGTTTTGTGGTTCAGTGAGATACTATGATACTCCGATAGCTATACATACGTGAAAATTGATTAAAAGAAAAAAAAATTACACAAATGAAATATGTATACAATAAAATAACACAAATTTTTGAAAAGTGCACAAAATTGTAATTGACAGAGACACCAGTTTTAGTAATAGGATACATACTTGTTTCAGAGTTTAATTCAGAATAATAGTTATTAAATGTGTAAATGTGCCACCTTCTATTTCCTAACAAGTTTTGTTGTTCAGTGAGATACTAAGATACTCCGATGGCTATGTATACGTTAAAATTTATTTAAAAAATATATACATTATAGAATATGTATACAATAAAATAACACAAATTTTGAAAAGCGCACAAAAATTGTAATTGACAGAGAAACCAGTTTTAATAGGATAAACACTTGTTTGGGTGTGTTTAAAACAGAATAATAGTTATTAAATGTGTAAATGTGCCAGCTTCTATTTTCACACAAGTTTTGTGGTTCAGTGAGATACTAAGATACTCCGATGGCTATGCATACGTGAAAAATGATTAAAACAAAAAAATATATACATTATAAAACGTGTATATAATAAAATAACACAAATGTTTGGAAAGTACACAAAAATTGTAATTGACAGACATACCTGTTTTAATAGGATAAATATTTGTTTGAATGTGTTTAATACAGAATTATAGTTATTAAATGTGCCAGCTTCTATTTAAAATAAGTTTTGTGGTTCAGTGAGATACTAAGATACTCCGATGGCTATGCATACGTGAAAAATGATTAAAACAAAAAAATATATACATTATAAAACGTGTATATAATAAAATAACACAAATGTTTGGAAAGTACACAAAAATTGTAATTGACAGACACACCTGTTTTAATAGGATAAATATTTGTTTGAATGTGTTTAATACAGAATTATAGTTATTAAATGTGCCAGCTTCTATTTAAAATAAGTTTTGTGGTTCAGTGAGATACTAAGATACTCCGATGACTATGTATTCGTGAAAATTGATTAAAAGAAAAAAAAAATTGCATATTATAAAATATGTATAATGGGGAAATTGCACGTTTTTCAATTTAACTTGCATCTGATAGAGTGTAAAAATATGAACATTTTGATACAATTTTTACATACATTTGAAACTTTTATAATTCATTAAATCAACTTTTAAAACCCAGTTTTTGTCGTGGCGAGAAAAAGTCGCGTCACGTGATAAAAGCTGTTCTGACGTCACTACACATGTAAACAAACCCTCGCTGTATTTCTCCCTGTTATTTCCTATGGGGATGGCTTGCTTTTCGCTGAATGGCTTGCTTTACGCTTTTTTCTTTTCTTAAAAATGATTAGTATAACAAATTAAAAGTATTGTAAATTGCTGTAATAAATAAATAATACTGTGAATTCCAGGTGAGGTTTTTATTCCATCGCGTTTCTAAGAATTGTCATTTCCAGATCTCGATGTAGAAATAAAGTATCAGTACAAGTTAATACTCGTACTACAATATTGTATTTTATAGAATAATGTATACTTTTATTTACTTATTTTTTGTATTAATATTGCACAATATAAAATAAAGTAATACAAATAGAATTTATTTCATTAGGGAGGGTGGAATTAACTCATAAAAATGTTTTAGTATTTCTATTTTATACTCTTGAATTAAGAATTTGGCTTGGCTTCACTATAGGTTTTATCTCTTCAATTGTTAAATAAACTGTTTTGAATCTTTGAAAACAGTTAAACTTATTAGAAAGAGCGAAATGTGCTGAGGTAGATTTAAGACAGCCTTACAGAATTTTTATATAAATATACACGGAAAAAGTTTAATAATTTTTCAAAAAATGTTTCCAGGTGTCTATCAAGACTTTTCTCACAGAGAGGGTCCTGTTTTTGTGAAATTGTGAGAAGTATTTTACATTTATGAAAAAACTAATTATAATTTTGTGAGTTTGAAATAACTGTTATATTCAGGTTCTTGTTTATAAATTTTTGACAAGATCTTTTATATATGTAAAAGCTACATAAATAGATTCTTTGACGACTTCAGTTGTTTTATGTCAGGTCAGATTTTACTTTTAAATTTGTAAAAGGTTTAGTTTTGAGATGGAAAAAAATTGTGAAAGGCCTATTTTTATGACAAAGAATTTTGTGAAGGGCCTGTTTTAAGGTGGAATGTTTTGTGAAGGGCCTGTTTTAAGGTGGAATGTTTTGTGAAGGACCCTGTTTTAATATGAAAAATTTTGTGAAAGGTCCTTTAAAGGACCCAATTTCTTCTTAAACAGGTCCCTGGACTATGCACAGGCAAAAAAATCAAGTAATTATTTTAAATACTGTCAGTTTTGTGAAATTTTCAGAATGTGGGATTGAAGGTTTTATGCTTTATAGATCTTTGCAGATTACAGATGATGTTTAGTTCATAAATTATCTTTTTTATTTTTGTATTCACGTATCTTTTATATTTTCATTATTTTTATTTTTTACGAAAGTTAGAGCATTGAGGAAAAGACTGATATAATTTTTTTAGAACCTGATTAATCTAAAATAGGACATTCTGAGAAACTATATTTCAAACAAACAAAAAGTTCTGCATCCATTCAAAAATTATACATAAGCAAATAACAATAAAACAGTAATTAAATTATTTTTACACTTTTTTATTTAACGCAACTTGGTTTTTGTATATAAGGATGGAATCTTGTTATCGGTTGTTCACTCACTTTCTGATAAATTAAGAAATATAAATAATAAGTGCAAAATTGTGTGTTTCCGATGACGTACAACATTTTATTATTTTTAGAACTTAATTATAAATTAATACATTAATTTTGACGCGTTTTTCCGTTAGCCCGAAACAGTTGATAAATCGAAAAATATTATCTGTGGTTATAATTGTATGCGACTTACAACAATTTTATTATGCATTAAACCACGGTGTTAAAAAAAGGCTAAATGGGTGTGAAGCTGCAACTATTTTGCATACTAAAAAGTAGAAAATAATAAATAAAAACTATACAGTGTAATATATATTTTTTAAAAATACGTTTTAATAAATTAAAAGTTTCATATTAATTGAATTATGATTATTCGTTGAGAAATCAATTTAGAAATCCTAATAAGATAGTTTAAATAATTCTTATATTTTTTTTTCTTTTCTCTTTCCATACCTTAAAACAGAAATAAAGCAACCATTATACATTTATTTTAATGAATTTACTGGCTCGCATTTTCTACCAAGCGTACAAAAAAAAAAAAAAAAAGGTTGTGTATTTTTCATGATCGGATTCGGTGGCCACGCCAAATTATTGTATTATATTGAACATTTTTTGGAAAAATCATGAATTACAATCATAAAATGAGAAAAAAAACAATAGTAATAAATTTACTCACGTATGTTGCAGTAATTGTTTTTCTGATCGGTGAATACACAATCAGTATTAAATACAGATTTTTTGTTTTTGTTTTCTGCATTATTGCTCAAAATTTCGTCTTCTCATAATTAATTTGAGTACATTTTTATCCTTAATATAACCTGCATAACACGAAATTATATTCATATCAAAACGAATTATTAAGCATTAAAATGAATTAAGAAAATAATGCATTTCAAGAACTACTATATAAATGCGATTTTACTTATGATTTCTTTTGTAATAAAACTATCATTCTTTTTTGGTTTAAATAAATAAGAGTAAGTAAAAGACAGCTTTAGTTTCCTGTATTTTTACCCACATGAAATGCAGTTTTTCTTCCCTAAAAGTAAATAAATAAATTTAAAAAAAAATCCGAAAGCCATAACTTTGTGTTTTTCGAATCCGACCAACTTCATCACTTTTCTAAATGAAAATTAATGTAAATGTATAAATAAATAATGCATTATATTTAGATATGTTAAAATAATCTTTTGACTTTAATATTTGTTTTTGTTTTTGTGTAAATGCGTCTTTAAAAGACGTTTATAATAAGTAGAAAGTAATGCAAAACAGCCTGCATGCATTCGACTCTAAAGCAGAATCCGCGTTTCATGTGTAGTGACGTCAAACCAATCCCGTCGCGTTTTCAGATCACGTGGTTTTGTTTTGCTTTTAGCGGAGTTTAAAACTCCAATAACTAGTTATTTAAAATTATTTTTGCGTTTCCGAGTTAAGATTTGAGGAATGTAAAGTCATCTTCATCAATTAAACATAAAATAAGGCATAATCTAGAATGAGTGCAACTTCCCCATTGAAGTAGCACAAATTTTTGAAAAGTGCACAAAAATTGTAATTGACAGAGACACCAGTTTTAATAGGATAAATACTTGTTTGAGTGTGTTTAATACAGAAGAATAGTTATTAAATGTGTAATTGTGCCAGCTTCTATTTCCAAACAAGTTTTGTGGTTCAGTGAGATACTATGATACTTCGATAGCTATACATACGTGAAAATTGATTAAAAGAAAAAAAAATTACACAAATGAAATATGTATACAATAAAATAACACAAATTTTTGAAAAGTGAACAGAATTGTAATTGACAGAGACACCAGTTTTAGTAATAGGATACATACTTGTTTCAGAGTTTAATTCAGAATAATAGTTATTAAATGTGTAAATGTGCCACGTTCTATTTCCTAACAAGTTTTGTTGTTCAGTGAGATACTAAGATACTCCGATGGCTATGCATACGTTAAAATTTATTTAAAAAAAAATTATACATTATAAAATATGTATACAATAAAATAACACAAATTTTTGAAAAGTGCACAAAAATTGTAATTGACAGAGACACCAGTTTTAATAGAATAAATACATTTTTAAGTATGTTTAATACAGAATAATCGTTATTAAATGTGTAAACGAATAAAAAGAAAATTACGATAAAATTACTAAAATGGTTGTATGGATCCTTAAATGAGTACCGTAATTTCCGTCTTCTAAGCTGCGGATCAAACAACCAGAAATTTTATTCAGTAATTTAATTCAAATATTTACAGCGATTTAATAAATTACGCTTTATAAAATTAAATTTCCTGGTCGAAACATGAGTGTTTGATCCACGGGTTATATGCCGGAAATTACGGTAGCTATTTTTCGCCTGTTTTCGGATTTAGGAATTTTATATAAAGATGATAAAAGACAATTTTTTTTTGTTGTTTCAGCAGGAAGATTAGGTTGATTTCTTTGTTTTTTACTTTTCCATTCAACGGTATATTACATAATACATAAATTAAATTACAAGATTTAAGTCTTACTCGATATAAATCTTTCTTTTGGTATGCAAAGGTAATTTGTAAGAAAATTTTAAATTCAGTTTATCAACTGTAATCGAGTGAATAAAGGTTAACTCTGTCCAAAAATCTTTCAGAATTCTATCAAAAGTTTTCTTTTGCAAATGTTTCCAAAAATGAAAGTTTCATTAAAAAAAAAAAAAAAAAAAACTGCAACCTATTTTTTTTTTTAAGTAGTAAAATAGATTTGATTTATTTAAAACATTGCCAATACATTTAAAAGACGTTGGAAATTAACCGCGTAGGGTTTGGTGTAATTTTTCAAAAAATGCATACTGTGTCATATTTACAAATCTGCCATCTTAAATAATGAAACTTTCATTTCGATTAACAGTTGCTTATCAAATGTAATTTATAGTATATAAAAACATAAAAAGAATTCCGATTACGGAATATTAAAAAAGTTGAGATGAAGAAAGACATCCGATTAGCTACTCATCCTAATCGGATCCTGAACCAATGTTGGTGTCAAACATAATCGATTTTAGAAACAATATGGTTTAAATTGAATGTATTAAATGTAAATTAAAAAAAACTACTTTATAGCGAAATCACTCTTCTTAAATACTTCAATTGAGTGTGACCCGATTACGGATGATTGCTCAATAGCTTTAATTTTCCACATATAAATCAATGTATTGCAATTTGAATTACATGTGCATATTCTGGAACATAATTGTCGAGGTTAGCCTAATAAGGAGTGTTATCAAGATATATACTGCAAAATTGAGGTCAATAACCTAAAAAAATATATGAAATACTCACACCATATCTATCAGTTTCTCCTTATTTGACGGAGGCATAGAATTCATTTCAGGATCAATAAACGTCAGGTGGTGAATCCAACTTAAATTACACTATTTCATTTTAAAAAACGAATTTTTGGATGATTTTAGATTCTTTCTTCAATCAAAATGGATTAGGATATATTTAAACATTATCTATTTTTTAAATGTCAACAGATGTTTTTAGTTGACAGCTATATAAATATTGCTAGTAGGATATTAATGTTTATCTACGATGAAATCAGTATACAGTGAGTTGCTTATCTTGATAAAACTACAGTATAAGTTCAAACCGCACAACATACTACAATAAACAAATATAATCAATATAAAGAGTTTCAAACGTAAAGTTAGCCAAAAAACTTGGTGGGTGTGGAGTCGTATTTTTATGTAATGGAATTTATTTCTTAAAACAATTGTAAGGTTATCCTTTAAAAAACACCAATTATAATTTTTAAAAGCTATATTATCTGGAACTCTTGGAAACATTACATGTTCATTATATATGTAACTTAAACTATATAAATTTCGGATTGCAAAATATCATGTGGTATCTGAAGCGAAAGCAAAATAACAATGAGAATTACACACCTGACGTTGGTTGTCCTGATCACTAGATTTACAAGATACAGTATGTAAAATCTGTCAATTCTTTACTTGTAATTATGTTACATTAATTACAATTTAAACTTTTTTTCTTTCAGGCATTTTAGAAATATTTTTATCACTGTCTCTATAACGATTGACGAATTTTAGAAGACACAAACCGTACTTTTAAAATACAGTGCTAATTTTAATTCTGTTAAAAACAACTATTTTAAATTAATTAGTTATTCTTGATTCTCGAACAGAATCAAATCAAAATTTTGTTTTCAGGAACTTTCACTTTGATATTCGGAAGGTGCGGTACAGCAATGGGGTAGTGTGAGTGTTTCACATCAGGCCTAGGACCCGGTTCCCTTTTGGGATTCCGGCAACGAAGCTGTGGCTCATTCTCGCTATCCGCCCGAGTGTGAACCTAGTGGCCCTTTTATAAGGTGCCACTAATGTCGCTTCGACCTTTGTCATCAACCCACTTGGGAAAGAGAGTTTGAAGCGCAGGTAGGCGTACGCCCCCGCTTCGCTCTCCGGCCGAAGAGCACTACCTAGAGGGTCCCCTGGTAAACTGGAACCCTCCTGGTTGTGTCTCGCATGGGCTCTTCAAGAGCCTGGAATCGGCGGATGATGCACGACTGCCTTCGGCAGCCGCGACCTCTGTCTTACCATAAGAAGTAAACTTTCACCCCCTAGAACCCGAGATAGGAAAGCGCCCCCTGGTTGTGAAACTTGGAACTTAAATCAATATATCCTGTTGATGTCAAGCCGAATGAATCAAACTGCATTGTGATGGGACCCATAGAACAGGAGTTCGCTGCAAAATCCGTTAGTTCCAACTTTCACCACCAGGGGGCGCACTCTGTTCTATACAAACATAGCTGAAATTTTTGAGGCTGTCGATTTCAAGCCAAATGAGCCATATCTCATCGTGATCGAGCCCATAGAACCCGAGATATGAAAGCATCCCCTGGTGGCGATACTTGGAACTAAAACAAATATATCCAGTCGATGTTGCGTCGAATGAATGAAAGTGCATTGTGATGGGACCTCAGAGTAAGCATATCTAGAGAGCTCATCCCCTTTGCTTTTCCCGGCGAGAAGTCGGGTCTGGATGACCCACGTGACAGTTGGCATTTGGCGGTAAAAAGGTTACTAGAAGTAATGCAAGTCTTGTCGCTTTATCGCAGCTCTTGGCAAGAGTACAATATTTTTAACCGACTTAAAAAAAGGAGGAGGTTATCAATTCGACCCGTATGTATGTATTATGTTGTTCACGCATAACTCTCGTAAATGTGCATCGATTTTGGAAATTTTTATTTTGTTTAAAAGAGTAAGGGTCCAAGGTGGTCCCATTTCAATTTCGTCAAAATCTGATCATTAGAACAAATTATTTTATTCAAATTTCCATTATTTTGATAATTTAATTTATATTCCAAAAAGTCCATTATTTGAATTGTTGCCAATTTGTAAAATAGCGCACATAATAATATTCCCTTTCAATTAAAAAACGTATTTACACGTGACTATCAAAAACAGAAATAAAACTTTAAAACAATAATTAAATGATCACGTGTTAAAAGCAGTAAATGTAGAAAAATACGTTATAAAAAATATACTTGCGCGTGAACATTAAAAAAGAGAAATAATTAAATTATTACACGTTCAAAACATTAAATGGGAAAACTTACGTCATATTTAAAATGAACAAATAACATAACCTCCAAACAGTTTCAATTTAACCCTCTGAGCGTTTTGAAAAAGGGTAAAATTGTGATGTTGTTTTCATTGCATTTTGTTTTAAATGCTAAAAAAATATGATTCTTTCAGTATTATAAATAAAACTTAATTACAAATATGAATGTAACCCTTGAGAGTATTAATCATTCTTCAATGTTTTGAAAATTTATTAAATCTATAGAATTATATTATCTTAAACATTGCATATATTGCAGTGAAACCTGGAGCTTAGTGAACGGAATATTACGTTCCACACGCTTAGAGGGTCAAAAACATATTTACACGAGATATTAATTTATTTGTAGCTGATATATTATGTATACTAAACTACGAAAAGTCCTTTTGGTCTATACCGGCAGGAAAAGACAGCCTACCTATTCCTTGGTTTTAAGATTTTAGTTAATTTTACTGCAAAACACTAAGCTATAAAAATGGATGGATCCCGATTACAGAAGATTCAGTCGCAGTTCTCGTCAATATTCAATTTGAATCAGAATTTCGCCAAATATGCTAGCTATAGCCAAGTTGGCTTCATTTATGGCAACTTGTTTTTGTCGCCAAATTTGTTGATATTTCGCCAAATATTGCCTAGCTTGGAGAGAATTTAACGCTGGCGAACATGAATATATAGTGTTGAGAATGTGAGAGTTAGAACGATCGTTACAACAATGAAATAAAACTTGCGAGATAGCATGTTCACTAAAACTCTTAAATTAAAACCGTTTATGGAGGAATCCTTCTGTCTTGTTTCAAAATGTCAGCCACTCTAAAATTTCAAAATGCTATATCTCAGGCATTTTTTAAGGTAGAGGCAAAACAAAAATTGTTCCGGTATCCTTGGATCAAGGCTGAACATTCAATTGAAAAAAACCTTTAGGATTTCTAATATTTTTAACGACTTTGTACATCTTTTTGAATTTGAAATCTTTAAGTGTCTATCATAGCGCCTCCTTCTTGCCGAATATCCCCAAATTCAACTGGGACCTGCAGGCCATAGTAAAAAACACATACAAAAAATTTGGTTCAGTACTGTGGATAACCTAATACACTTTTCGATGATACAATAATTTAAATGGAACAAAAATCGCTATCACAGTGCCCGCTTTCGGCAGAATATCCGGAAATTCAAGTCGGACCTGCTGGTCACAGCCAAAAACCTATAAATGAAATTTCGTTCAATTCTAGGTTGCTTCATAACTTGACACACTTTTCATTGATACAAAGAGGGCACACGCGGACAGACAGATATTTTGTGAAAACATGTTTTTCGGAATCTTTGACTCTTAAAACATATAAATCCGTCGAAAACAGGAAGGTGAAAAAATTTTGATCACAATACTTTCTTCTATTTAGATAGAAGAAGGTGAGAAAAGGAGGATGTTAATAATTTGATCCGATGTACGTATGTATGTATGTATGTTTTAGTCCTGTTCACGCATAACTTTCGTAAATGTGCACCGATTTTGATGTATATATTTTTTTGTTTAAAACTGTAAGACACCCTGGTGGTCGCATTTAAATTTCGTCAAATTCCGATGATTAGAACAATTTTATTGTTAAAAAATTTTCAAAATTAAAAAATGCGTGGAACACGATTACAGAACATTCATTCAAAATTCTCGTCAATCTGAATGAGAATTTCGTCAAATTAGTCAACTATAACCACGTTGGCTTCATTTATGGCAACATATTTTGATCGCCAAATTTGGCGATATTTCTCCAGTTGTCGTCCAGATTGACAAGAATTTGATTCTGTCAAAGATTTTATTAAAAAATATTTATTTAATGGATAATTTTGGTAAATTATAATTTCTATTACAAATTACTTATTTATTCAGCAGATGTTGAAATCAAGATAATTGTCTATTACTGTATTAATAACTAAAAAGTAGAAAATAAAATAAACTTTTACAAAAAAAATATTAACCGACTTAAAAAAAAGCACTAAAAAGTATTAAATAATTCTTTAAAATTCTCTAATGACAAAATGTTATCCATTAACCACAAATCTGATATCATGTGTCGGAATAAAAATGATAAATTTAATATGTACAGTTTAATACCCACCAAACATGGATATTCGAGAGAATATATTTTACAAGAGATGAATATACAGACTTATGATTCAGTTTACGAATATATACATATGAAAAGCAATCAATTACTTTTTGAAGTCGGTGCCAAACAACCCGAATCGATAAATTAGTAGATACTAGGTACAATATATTCACAATTCTTACTAAACTTAAAGTAGTTTGGCACCGACTTCAAAAAGTAATTGATTGCTTTTCATATGTATATATTCGTAAACTGAATCATAAGTCTGTATATTCATCTCTTGTAAAATATATTCTCTCGAAAATCCATGTTTGGTGAGTATTAAAATGTACATATTAAATTTATCATTTTTATTCCGACACATGATATCAGATTTGTGGTTAATGGATAACATTTTGTCATTAGAGAATTTTAAAGAATTATTTAATACTTTTTAGTGCTTTTTTTTTAAGTCGGTTAATATTTTTTTGTAAAAGTTTATTTTATTAAGACTTCAGAATTTTTCAGAAACTTCGGAACTTAACTGATAACACTCAGTAGCGAGATAAAGGGGAAGGTTCACCAGATATTTATCCTATTGTTTATTTACTTTATGCTTTATTTCTTCCATCATTCAAAGAATGGATTATTAGTAATAAATAAATAAAAGAAATTATTAAACTTTTGTTTAGATTTAAAAAAAAAAATTATATATTGTTTTAATAATTTATCCCAGTTTTCAATCTTTCACATGGTTTTATTTATATTTATTTTCATTATATACTTATTGTTTTTTTTTTAAATACAAAGTAACAAATAGAACAGAGAAAGTAAAAAAAATAGTTTTTAAGGCTGTTCTCAAATACAAAAGAGCTACTTTCTGACACATTTCTGAATTCATTCATTTTTCAGAAACTCATGAAATTGGCAGGTGTTCTCATTCAGAGACTATGTCATCGAAATATGTTGTTTTATTTTTTGGTAAAAACAGAAGACTTTTAAGAAAATACAGTCAAAGTCGGCATTTTGTACCGAATTCTCGACGCAGCATCGGGAAAATGGCGAAAAATGTGTCGTCACGGGATACGAATCGCTTATAACTCGATAAGTAATCTACCCTATATATATAAAATCCTAATGAAACGAATTTGTGAAACGATTTTATGAAACGAATTTATGAAACGATTTTATGAAACGACTGATTAAACGACTGATTATGTTTCAGGGCTATTTTTAATAAAATATTAAACGCTTGATGGTGAAATTAATACCAATTGTCCATAAAAATTCGCGGATGTCAAAACTGGTAATAGAATTTTGAAATTGGAATTAGTTTTCGAGATATTAATTTTTTTCTAATTTTAATGACATTTCTGTAATGATGGCAACTAATTACTCAGTTTTTTTTGGGACAAAAAAGGGAAAAAAAATTGAAAAAGATCCCGATAGGGATTATTGATTTCTTTTTATTCGTCATTTTCAAATTGAAATTGAATTTATCTTTTATTTCAATCGATAATGAAGACAAGATTGTGATTAAATTATGTTTTTCAGGAAAATTTGGAAAAAAAAATCACATTTCTATCGTCAGGATTCAATCGTCTGTCAGCATTTAATTTAATTTATAAACTGAAAATATTTTGAATAAATTCGTAAAAATGACGTCATTTATGTAAACGCAAAAGAAAGGGTGGGGAGGAATTAATAGTAATTATTATTTATTGATATCATTTTGTTATTTTTTTGTAAAATTTAATTAAACGAATTTATAAAATCGCTAATTCGGATATTTCAAACGAATATATAAAATAATAATTGCCCAACTGAACGGAAGGAGAATAAAATATCTTGCTTGGTTTTCTATCCTGCTTGGTTTTTTCCGCCAAGCTTTTTAAAAAAGCGTCAGGACCCCTATAATAGAAAAGCACCAAAAGTTCATTGGACTTATTTTCATAACTTTTGGCAACAAATCTATGTATATTAACGAATCTATCCCTTTTTGAAGCTCGAATTACGCCAAACCTAAAAGCAAAGAATCCTATACTGGAAAAGTATCCGATTTTCTTATGGACAATATTCAAGTGACATAACAAGGTATAAAATTATCGCGGATAGCAAATTTGTTTAAATATCTCATCAATTGATGCTGAATAAATGCAGGCATGTAGTGTAAAATTATCGCGGATAGCAAATTTGTTTAAATATCTCATCAATTGATGCCGAATGAATGCAGGCATGCATGCACAAAATATTTAATTAATTTTGTATGATAAATAATTATTAGAAAATTCGTATATACTACATATTAATTAAAATAAATAATTTACATGTTTATAATAACATGAAAATATGCATGATGGTGCACCAAAATAGAGAGAAAATTAAAACCTGTTACTGAAAATGTCTATAACATAGTACTTTTCAATACCGTGGTTCTTAATGTTACTCACAAGCAGATGGAAATTTTCTCATCCTTAAACGCAAAGGAAGAATAGAATACAGATCGTTGTTATAAAAGTCCGAGAGGTAGCCACAATTTAAGCCTAACCATTTTATACAAGCTGGTTTTCAAGGTGTAATTGATTTTATTTATCAATGGTGAAAACAGTCGTCAGTTGTCTCAACAGCTGTGTATGAGGCAATGATAATCAAAAAATGCCCCATTAAAACGTTAAAAGCATGGCAACCCAATTACAGATTTACCAATATTTTTAAAATAAAGCACGCTGTCATGTTTTTAGAGGCCTCGAAGTCTGAGCGGGGGTTGGCGAGCGTAGCTCGCAGGGGGTAGGCCCCCTAGTTTATTTATATAAAAAAAAAATCCTTTCGATTCCAAATCGTTTCACCAGTCAGACCTGGCAATTTTATGCTTTTACGTTTAAAAATTAATCAGAAAACGCGTCAGAAAATTTCCCGTTCTTGAGCAGTTCATTCGGAGTAAATTCAGAGTAAAATGTTTCGAACACACCAAAGAAGAATTTGTAGCTTTAAAAATTTCCCTATGTATTTTCGTTTCCCAGATCTTTCTTCTCTCTTCATCCTTTGGAAAGCTGTATATAAAATTTGAATTAAAAAAGGTTTTTATTAATGACATATATTTTTTAATGCAATGTTGATAAATTTAAATGCTAAAGCATGCATAAGCACAGTTTTATAAACAAGCAAGAGAAGAAATTATTTAAACAAATTGAATTTAGCCTACTTTTTAAAAATTCATTAACTTAAATTAATAAATGAAAAGCACTTCAATAAAAAGTAAAAAACATATACAAGTTGAAACATAAAAAAATAGACTTAATAAATAAATAAGTAAATAATGCATTGTTTCATTAAATTTTGCTATATATAAATAGTAATTATTAATTGAACTTCCATAACATTATATAACATTGGTTTGAGTGGTCGATAATAAATATAATAATTTCAAAACTTTTCTGAAGGTATAACAAGAGAGTAAACAAAACAAATACATATATATATTTTTTGAAATACTTCAATTAAAAATTATAAAATTATATTAAAAAAATGTGAAAATATTTCAAACATTGCAATAGTTTTTAATTTAGGTAATATTTAAATATTTTACTTTTAATATGTTTATAATTATTTAAAGCATAAATTTAATCTAAAATAGGAAAAAATATTTTTTTTTCAAAGAATTGTTTATGTTTTAAAAGAAAGAAAACAAGTTTCTTTTGGCGAAAAATTGTATCGCCAAGCACCGTTGTACGAGATGTTCTTAAAATGCTTTTTCAAATCAAATTTTTCCAATTCATTACACTTTTAATATTGAATTTGATAACACCAGATGATAGTAAGTCCTACTGTTGCATATATTTGTGATATTAAAAGTAAAATATTTCCTATTTTCAACATTTGAACGTGAATAAACTGTATCATAGTTAGAAAGATATGTTTTTAAGATCCTTTAAATATACAAAAGAGGTAATTAAAAATAAATACATAACGGTGAAAGGTAACAAAGCTTGTTTTGCTTGCTCTTTCGTTACACCCATAGGCACAACGGCTTGCTACTATGATATTTTTGAATCGCAAACAGTAAATAGTCTAATATCGCCCATAGAAACCTATGCTACTGACGCGTTCAGCGGATGCTTCTTGCCCAGAGTCACGTGACTTTATGCTTGCGGCAGAAAGGGTGCGGAGATTATCTCTCTAGATATGCTTACTCTGAGGATGGGACCCATAGAACTCGAGTTAGCTGCAAAATCCGTTAGTTCCATCTTTCATCACCAGGGGGCGCACTCTATTCTATACAAACATAGCTGAAATTTTTGAGGCTGTCAATTTCGAGCCAAATGAGCCATATCACGTCGTGATCGGGTTCATAGAACCCGAGATATGAAAGCGCCCCCTGGTGGTGATACTTGGAACTAAAACCAATATATTCTGTCGATGTCGAGTCGAATGAATCAAACCGCATTGTTATGGGAGTCATAGAACTCAAGTTAGCTGCAAAATACGTTAGTTCCATCTTCCACCGCCAGAGGGTGTACTCTGTTCTATACAAACATAGCTGAAATTTTTGAGGCTGTCGATTTCGAGCCAAATGAGCCATATTTTGTCGTGATCGGGCCCATAGAGCCCGAGATATGAAAGCGCCCCCTGGTGGTGATACTTGGAACTAAAACAAATGTATCCTGTCGATGTTGAGTAGAATGAATCAAACTGTATTCTGATGGGACCCATAGAACTCGAGTTGGCTGCAGAATCTGTTAGTTCCATCTTTCACCACCAGGAGGCGCACTCTGATCTGTACAAACATAACTGAAATCTTTGAGGCTGTTGACTTCGAGTCAAATGAGCCATACTTCATTGTGATCTGGCCCATAGAACACGAGATAAGAAAGCGTCCCCTGGTTGTGAAACTAAAATCAATATATTGAATTTCCTTAATAATTCGCGAGAAAAATTTGCAAATTTTGTCCATAGATCATAGGAAAACATCATAAATTTCATCAATTGGGTGCATAAAATCAAGAATTGCGTCGATAGGATGCAAATTTCGTCGAATGGGCATGGAAACGTCACAAATTTCGCCATTTTGTCACAAAATGCAAATTTTAATCGGTCGACAGAAACTAGACATGCCAAAATCGAAAATTCCATAGTTGAGAATTTCGTCCATCACTCAAGAAAAAAAAAAATCTTGAATTTTGTAAACCACTGGATAAAACCCGTGATTTCGTCGATAAGGCGTATAAAATCGTAAATTTCATGGATCGAGTACAGATAAACAGCGAATTTCATCGAATGGGCGGGGAAAGATCGCGAGTTTCAACGAACAGTCACAAAAAAAATTTCAAATTGTCCATAGATCGTAGAAAAACATCATCAATTTTGTCTATTGGCACTGTAAAATTGTAAATTTTGTCGATAGGTATGGAAAATTGCGAATTTTGTCAACTGGGCAATGGAAAAATCAAGAATTCCATCGAATGTTCGCAGAAAAATTGCAAATTTCGATGAACGGTCACAGAAAAAAAAAATCACTAATTTCACCATTGCCAAGAAAAGAAAAATTGTGAATTTCATTAATCGGCCGACGGAAACCACAGATGCCAAAATTGGAAATTCCATAATTCTGAATTTCGTCGGTTTGCTGTGAAAAAAATAATTTCGTCAACCACTCACGGAAAAAATAGCGAATTTTATCAATCACTCTTTTAAAAAAATCATGAATTTCGTCATCCACTCACAGAAAAAACTGCACATTTCGTCAATCATTCAATGTTAAAAAATTGCAAATTTTGTCAATCAGCTGCAGAAATGTGAATTTCATCAATGTTTATAGGTTAAAAATCATGAATTTCGTCAATCAGGCACAAAAAAAATATGAATTTTTTGGATTGAGGAAGGGGAGATCATAAATTTTGTCGAATGTGTGCATAAAAATCATGAATTTTGTTTATCGGGCACATAAAAATTACGAAATTTGTCAAGCAGGCACATAAAGATCAAGAAATTCGTCGATCAAGCATGTAAAAACCATTAATTTCGTCCATCGAGTACATAAAAAATCATGAATTTTGTCGATCAGGCATGTAAAAATCACGAATTTTGTACAATGAGTGCGTAAAAATTATGAATTCATGTGGCCACATCTAGCAACACATATTATTCGCGCCTTTTCCAATGGCACCATACCACCCAGTCGTCTGGCGCATCACATATATCCAAAATTTTCTTTTTAAAGCAGCATTCTAATACTGGAAAAGGAAAAAAAAATATGTTTCCTCTTCTATTCATTTTGATCAAAATAACATTAAAACGACTTGAAATGGAATATGTAATTTTTTTAAGGTTAAAAAGGCTATTTCTATTTTTCCTACATGAGAATAAATAAAATTGTCTTTCCGAAAGATTGAGCCCGAGCCCGTGTCGGGCTCGGGCTCGTCTCATCTCTACTTCCTACGACAAGCTTTTTCACAAAGTAAACATCGATTTTATTCTGTTTTGAGACTATTTACAAAGTTTTAGCAAGTTTTTCTTCAAGATTTTTTGACTTTAACAAACTTTTAGCAATATTTTCCTCCTTTTTTTTTGTATTTTTACAAACTTTTAGCAATATTTCCTCTGGATATTTTGATTTTTACAAACATTTAGCAATTTTTTTTCTTTTGGATTTATCTATTTTTACATATTTTTTGCCCCTTGCTTAAACTTTGTAAATTGCAATAAACGGAACAAAATCAATGTTTATTTCGTGAAAGAAATTCACATAGTAACTGTGTAAGTAGTGAGTTATCTGCCACAAAGCACACAGTTTATAATTGGGGAGCATCTCGAGATTCCTGATTGTTCAAATGCATGGAACTCATACAGGCAGCGGTTAATAACTTACATATATGTATGCTTCGCATACATTAACAAAAACCCCCTGGATACGTGTAACTCGCCGTGTAGTAGTCTCTAAAATGCACAAAACTCATACAACCAGCGGTTAGTAACTTATATATATGCACACTTTTTTAATGTACACAAGTACATTAATCGGAAAAAAAAAACCTGGATGCATGAAACGTAATTTTACACATTTAAATTTCTTTGAGCAAATATTATCTCAGAGCATAAAGTGTGAGTGTAATAATGAGTGTTCATAGAATAAAAAAAAAAAATATTTACAACAAACTAAAACTTAACCGACCATTGTGTCAATGTTTAAAAAAATTAATAAATCAGTAAAATTTGTATTATGTAATTTAATTTTTCGGTACTTTTCGGTTAGCCGGGCGCCAGTGATTTATGTACATGTATACATATACACACACACATATCTACACATATCTACATACACATATATATACATACACATATATATGCATATATGTAGGTAAAAATATACAAATTTATGTATATACATATGTATTTATATGTGTACATAAATCACTGGCGCCCGGCTAACCGAAAAGTACCAATTTTTCTTTATATTAACTTAGTTATTAAATATATTAAACCAATTTTGCATTATATTTTTCTTTTCTATTGCAATTTTTATGTAATTGTTCATAATTATACTCAGATTTTAAAAAATAAAATGTAAGCAAAGGGATGATCTATAATTTGCAAAACCCTTGGTCCCTAAGTTTGCGGATTTCACAGAGTTGACTGCATACCTATATATGTAAATCATTGTGGAAAATCTTAAAAAGAATACCTGCAATGGAATTGGAGTACCAATATTTACTGCAAACTAAATTTCAAGTTTTTCAGAAAACATATTTATCATTTAAAATCTTAAAAAAAGGTATTTCTAGTAATAAAAGATACAAATTGATACCAGTTACTCCCCTTTGGGGAAAAGTGTTCCATATCCTGTGCCAGTTGGCGCGATTAGCGTTCATAACCAAAATGACACCAAAGGGCAGTTTTAGCATCTTGTGAAATTTTTCAAGATGGCAGAAAAATATGCTTTTTAAATATTTATAAACAAACGTTTATTACACCGTGTTTTGTAACATCTTAAAAAAGTCCTTCCGGCCTGTACCGGGAGGAAAAGGTAGCTTTCCTATATCTTCGTTTTAAAATTTTAGCTAATGTTACACGAAAACAGCAAGCTAAAATGCAAAGAAACGTTTACAAAAGATTCGTTAATACTGAATTTGAATAAGAAATTCGCCAAATTATTGAGCAATAGCCAAATTGGCTTCATTTATGAAGACTTATTTTGATCGCCAAATTCGGCGATATTTCGCCAAATGTCGCCAATTTTGTCGCCAATGTCGCCAATTTTGGCGTTAACGGATATGAACATATAGTTTTATGCGTATGATTGGGAAAATTATTACAACAATGAAAGAAAATAATTTGCGAGTAATCGCGTTAATGTGCTGGTTTGTTTCAAAATGGCAGCCACCTTAGAATTTCAAACTGCTCTATCTCAGCCATTTTTTAAGATAGAGGTAAACCAAAAAAAGCTCTGGAATCCTTGTATCAAGGCCTAACACGTAATTAAAAAATAAATTTGAATTTTTAAATTTTTTGTATATTTATTTTAGATTTTAAGTTATTTTACATCTTTAAATGGCCGCCATCTTGAAACAAGATGGCGGACCAAGCTGGCCAACGAACTCGGTCGAGACATTAGTGACCTTAATACACACAATTAGTTTCATCAAAATCGATTCATAATTACGGGCGTTATCGTATGACATAGGTCAGATATATATATATATATATATATATATATATATATATATATATATATATGGATATATCTATATATATAAATCAACATTTGGACGGAGGGTGGTTTTGGGGTCTGGGGGTCATGATCGGTGAAAATATATCGAAATTTTCCGGAACTGCTTTCCTCCGAACGGCTGCAATAGGTAGCTTTATACTTTTTTGTATTGAAAGCTACCTAAAAGTAAGTACAATGCTAAGAGAAAATTTTATCGTCATTTTAAACAAGTAATGAAAATACATAACAATAAACTTAAGAAGCCTTTTTGTGATAAATAATGGTTATTGTCAGGGAGGCATATTGTAAACAATTAATAAATGAACAAAAAACTAACTGAAAATAACTTCTGGAAATCTCAAGAAACATGTGTCTCATATAAATAGCACTTAAAATCATAAAATGGACTAAAAATAAGCTAAAATTCAACTTATAACTCACTCGCAGCAATTACCAATCGTAAACGACAATGCACCTTTTTCTTTGGTAGCAAAGTACATATGAATTTAGTTATATTCCACAAATTTCTATTTGTCTACTAAATATAGTTCAACAGGAAAATGCATAACACAATTATAAACTACCCTTCAGAAATTCACTCCCATAGTTTGTAATACTTACGAATTCTCTTGTGCAGCCCTGTATACGATTAACCGAGTTTATAAATACACACGTTCTATGAAAAAATTTAGTTTTAAACTTAAAAACGCAAACCAAAGTTGAAAAAGCACTTATCACACATACTTTGTAATACTTACGAATTCTCTGGTGCAGCACTGTATATGATTAACCGAGTTTATAAACACACACGTTCTATGAAAAAATTTAGTTTTAAACTTAAAAACGCAAACCAGTGTTGAAAAAGCACTTATCACACATAGTTTGTAATACTTACGAATTCTCTTGTGCAGCCCTGTATATGATTAACCGAGTTTATAAACACACACGATCTATGAAAAAAATTAGTTTTAAACTTAAAAACGCAAACCAAAGTTGAAAAAGCACTTATCACACATAGACTGAAAATATCGCATATCTATTGCAACCAATATCTTTTGTGTGTCCCTGTAAATAAATGCAATGCACACTACACTTTCAAGAGAGGAATATATACTGCACCTCAGTAATGCATATAATTTTCAGTTTGAAATAGCGAAATATCACTAAATTACACTACAAACAATTTTTCCCCATAGATATGCAAGAGAATTATTTTGTTTGACCCTGTAAATGAATTGCACCCAATATTCTACAAAAAGTATGTTTTAATGTGCTTCATAATTATATATTAATTATATCATGTTTTAAATGGCATAGAGCTTGAAACGATTATTTCCCACTAACGGTAATGTAATGGAATACTTTTATCTGTCCCTGTAAAAAAACTATAAGTGCTACACACTTCAGTTGTAATAGGGAACATGCTATAGTAAACGACAATAACATGCAAAAATTTCAGGGCAATCCAAGTATATTTATGCAATTTAGAGCACGGACAGACAAACCGAAGTCACACACACTTTTCAACTAGGTAGGAAAGTGTTAAAAGTGCACAAAAATATATTTACATATAACTAGTTCATTCCAGAACAACAAGGCGTTTAAAAGAAATTATAATATATTTAGAAAAATATTGTGTGAATTTGCTAATGTAAATATATGCTGTGATTTGAATGTTTGTTCGCCTACAGAAAAAATATTATTTAAAAAAAAGCAACCCAAAAGGCTGAAGATTGCAACAGATCGCTTAACAAAAAATCGCCACATCTACCGGTACAGGATATGGAACTCTTGCTATGGGCATATTTCTTTTAAAATAGTGTTAATGGAGAAATTAAGCGCGTTCAGCAGACCTAACCAAAGTGACCGGTTACTTACCGGGGCAGTAAGTGACCGGTCAACAGACCTACTAGACAAAAATGATATTATTTACTTGTAGCGCCACCTGTATTACATTATCATAAATTTTCATGTAACCAATCACGTGACCCATCTAACCAAGATTTTTCTTTGGTTAGTTCGGTCCTTTACCGGTCACTTCGATTACTTCTGCTAAACGACGTTGGTTGCGTATCGGTTAGCAGCACTGAACGCCTTGGTAACTATAACTAACCGACCTTACCGGTTACGCACCAATGACATTACTGGATGCACTCATTGTCTATTTCTTCACGTAGCGCATAGTGTGCATACATGAACATTAACAGTTTGTAAACAACAGAGGAATTGCTTTTTTATTCACAAGTAAATTTGACGCTTTTCAGTGCTTCGTAAAAATCTGAATTTTTTATATATCTATGTAGTTTTAACCATTGTAATACAAAATAGAATAAAAAATACTTAATGCCTGATTTTCTTTAAAAACCTGGCTTCACAACTTTTGTCTCTCATGACAAAAAATTTTAGCTTTTATCAGTTACAGAAATATGTCTGTTTATTTATTTAGCTTGAAAATAATTTTATTTGTATTATACATTAAATAAAATTAGTAATCAGATGAGTCTTTAAATAAAAATAATAAAAAGTCTATTTTCGCTTTCGAAGTTTTGCAGTCACATATTAAATTATAATCTATAAATCTAACCTCCATATGAATTTTTCATACCTTTAAAAAAAAAGCTTAATGACTATTATCAAACATATTTCTATGACTGATAGAACTTTAATGGCATTTACTTTTCCCTCAAATTTGTTTGAATGAATTGAAAAGGGAGCGACTGCATTTAGTCTAACTATTTTTTAATGTAACATCTTTTTCGCAAAGGAAAAAAAAAAAGTTTTGTACAATAACAAAGAGGGCAAAGTTTATAAATATTTTTCAGTGCTCCGTAATCTTAATTTTTTAGATATGTTTAGTATTTAATTATTGCAATACAAAGAAGAATCACATTTTTAATTACTGTACAACATTTTTTTTTTCGCGAAAAAGATGTTACATTAAAAAATATTTAGACTAAATTTAGTCGCTCTCTTTTCAATTTATTCAAACAAATTTGAGGGGAAAATAAATGCCATTAAGGTTCTATCAGTCATAGAAATATGTTTAATAATAGTTATGTTCTTTTTTTTCTTCTTTAAAGTATGAAAAATCCAAATATGGTTAGATTTACAAATTACAATTTAATATGTGACAGTAGTTTGATCCAGTGAATCAGATTTTCTTCATTTAAATATAAATATTAATATAAATGAAGTTAAATATAGGTAACAATTATTATTTTTTTATTATAATTTTAAAATATTTAAAATAAAATCCATGGCTATTTATTTTAACTTCATGTTTTCACATTAAATTAATTTTAAAATGCATTTAAGACATTCTGCGATATTACACACACACACACCCTTTTTATCTTTTGTTATCAACAATCGAATACAAAACTTCGAAAGCGTAAATAGTCATCTTATTATATTTATTTAAAGACTCATCTGACTACTAATTTTACTTAATGTATAATACAAATAAAATTATTTTTAAAATAAATAAATAAACAGACATCCTATCCTTCTGGAACTGATAAAAGCTAAAATTTTTTGTCATGAGAGACAAAAGTTCTGAAGTCAAGTTTTTTAAGTCATTAAAATCAGGCATTGCCTATTTTTGATTCTATTTTGTATTACAATGGTTAAAACTATATAGATATATAAAAAATTCAGATTTTTACGAAACCCTGAAAAGCATAAAAATTACCTGTGAATAAAATGCATTCCTCTGTTGTTTACAAAATGTTTTCCCGATGTTCATGTATGTAAGCTATGTGCAACGCGGATGATTATTATTATTATTATCATAGCTTTGAGGTATTTTGCTACAGCTACATGCCGGCATGACCTCGATTGATCACATTTTATTTTATTCACAGAATCATATAATCCATAAATTCGACATCAAAATTTTCTTCACGGCGTATTTTCCAGAAACCAGACTAACAGCAAACCCGCGGATGATTACAACCCAGCGAATGGTTGGTTGTCAACGATATTCTAATGAGCAAAGGGAAATATATTATCCAACCAACAGGAAATATATTATCCTTAAAAAATTGAAAACTTATTATAAATAACAGTAAAACTGAATGCATATAGTTAAAAAATATTTCCCCTATTTAAAAAATGAATCTAAAAAGTTTTTCAACGAAATACAGATATATAAAATGCGAAATGTATTCTGAACAAAAAAGAAAAATATATAAGCGACAATTTAATTTAATACATATATATTACAAATTAAAACTATATTTTTGTATGAAAAAATGAGTCTAAATAATTTATTCGCTACATGCAGAAGGCTTAACTGTATCCTGTGACGAGATATTTAACCTTATCTTAGAGCAGTCAAAAGAGGTGATGCGGTCCCATGTATTCCTATGAGAAATCTCGTAGGAAAATAGTCCGATAAGTGGATTATATAGAAAACAAGAGTTTTCCTACGTTAACGCGAAACCACATTCGCTTAGTCTAAAACCGATTAATATAATATATTAATTTTAAAAAAATCGCCCGAGCCATTTTCGAGATAACAGCAACGACAATTTCAGAGGCCTTACATTTACCCAAATTTAGTTAAAAATGGACTTCCAGTTCTTAAAGTCTACTGCATGTAGAAATGTATAAATTTCAGGATTGAACTAGACCATAGATATAAGACTAATGTGAAAAAATCAAAACGGTATGCCTCATATTTGCTGAGATATTAAATGTCGGCGTTTTGATTTCTCTTTGATGTCCTTATAGCCGTTTATATAGAGTGACGGAAATCTTCGGTTTCTGGCATTCGGTTTTCGGTTTTTGCTGCGTCACTCGAGATGCTGCCGTCTCTCATGATAACACGTTAATGCTTTATTTTAGGTTTCTTTCTGATCCACAATTCACAAAGATTAACACCTTCAATGGTGGAAACGGAGATTCCGGTGTGATTCGTCCACTTACCTGCTCCGGTCATGTCGACGCTGCTGCACGCAATGCTAGACTTTCGGTCATCTTCCCCACTTAAGGAGCCGAGTCGGAACCACCTAGAGGAGTGCCCGGTCACATCAAAGATAAGAGTAGTCTTTATTACTGTGGCGAAGGAGATAATTTTAAAATTTCCGACAAGAGAGTTGAGCAAGTTGAATATTATACACGTGAAATGTATCAGTTGTATTATATGATTATGGAGTAATTTGGTTTGTTTACTCAAGTTTTTTTAATTCATTCTAAGTATAAATTTTGAATGAATCTCCCAATTTGTCATTCAGGTATACAAAAAATACTTTGTTTTAAAAAAAGTCCTTCCGGCCTGTACCGGGAGGAAAAGGTAGCTTTCCCATATCTTCGTTTTAAAATTTTAGCTAATGTTACACGAAAACAGCAAGTTAAAATGCAAAGAAAACGTTTACAAAAGATTCGTTAATACTGAATTTGAATAAGAAATTCGCCAAATTATTGAGCAATAGCCAAATTGGCTTCATTTATGACTTATTTTGGTCGCCAAATTTGGCGATATTTCGCCAAATGTCGCCAATTTCGGCGAGAATTTGGCGCTAACGGATATGAATATATAGTTTCATGCGTATGATTGGGAAAATTATTACAACAATGAAAGAAAATAATTTGGGAGTAATCGCGTTAATGTGCTGTTTTGTTTCAAAATGTCAGCCACCCTAGAATTTCAAACTGCTCTATATCAGCCATTTTTTAAGATAGAGGTAAAACAAAAAATGCTCTGGAATCCTTATATCAAGGCCTAACACTTAATTAAAAAATAAATTTGAATTTTTAACTTTTTTGTACGTTTATTTTAGTTTTAAATTTTTAAATGACCGCCATCTTGAAACAAAATGGCGGACCAAGCTGGCCAACGAACTCGGTCGAGACATTGGTGAGCTTAATACACACAATTAGTTTCATCAAAATTGATTTATAAATACGAGCGTTATCTCGTATGACATAGGTCAGATATATATATATATATATATATATATATATATATATGGATATATATATATATATATATATATATATATATATATATATATATATAAATCAACATTTGAACGGAGGGTGGTTTTGGGGTCTGGGGGTCATGATCGGTGAAAATATATCGAAATTTTCCGGAACTGCTTTCCTCCGAACGGCTGCAATAGGTAGCTTTATACTTTTTTGTATTGAAAGCTACCTAATAATTATATCAAACACAGATAATTTACTACAAACGTTTTGGCAGCCGTATGTTTTGATATGCTGAAATATAGATGGCCGCTATGTTTCTGGTATGCGTTTATTAATGCTGATTAAATTGTGAGTTCTGTTAAAGGTTTAGAAATGATTTGTATCTATATCTACTTCTACTATATATATAAAACACAAACGGAAATTTCGTTCCGTTCCTTTATAACTCGAGTTCCATTGAATGGATTTTGATGGAACTTGCGTTGTTCGATAGATAATTTTTCAGGGAAGGTTTTAGTATATAACATATTTATTGTTCTACGTGCATTAGTTACAGAATTATGATAGAAAGTTCTGTTATTTTGGCCGAAAAGGTTACCATTGCTAATTTTTTGGCGACTGTTATTGTTGCAGAAAGAAATGAAAAGGCTACATCTCAAAAAATAAAAGAAAAACTGTTGCTAATTTTATTTTTTTTTAAAGAAAGAAAAAAGAAAGAGAAAGAAAAGAAATAAAAAAAGAAAAAGGGTTTTGATGAGAGATAATATTATAAAACGAAAATATTTAATTTAAACATGATTGGGAATGTTCGTAATGCTTAAAAAATTATTCAAGGGGCAATATTGCAATTGAGATAATATTCGGCGATTTATCTTTTTTTTGGGGAATTTTGATTTTACTTTTGACCACAAACAATTTGATTTTATGCCAAAAGGTGGTTTTTTTGTTGCAGAAAAAATTGAAATGGCTATACATCTGGAAAAATAAAAGAAAAAACTGTTACTAATTTTATTTAAAAAAAAAAAAGAAAAAAAAAGAAAAAAAAAGAAAAAAAAGAAAAACAGTTTTGATGAGAGGTTCTAAGCCAAAAGGTGTTTCTTCAAGTATACGACAGCATTTTCGCAGTATTTTTTTTGGTACTTTTCGGTTAGCCGGGCGCCAGTGATATATATATATACATGTATATATACACACATATATATATACACAAATACATATATATACATACATATATGTACACTTATATGTATGAATATATACATATATATATATATGTATATACATAAATATTTATATATGTACATACATTACTGGTACCCGGCTAACCGAAAAGTACTTTTGTTTTTTATTCAAATGGCAATATACTTCCATTTACTTCTACATATATGAAATTTCGTTGCGGCTGCTTATAACTCGAGTTCTGCTGAATGGATTTTCGTAGAACTTAAATTGTAAGATAATTTTTCAGGGGAGGTTCTATTGTATAACATATCGTTCTACGTAGCTTAGTTATAGCATTATTCTGGGAAGTTCTATAATCATATCAATCCGATTATGAAAGATTAGCCTTCTGAAAAAGTTCTACTGGACAGATTTTGATGAGAATTGTATTGTCAGTTAATTAGATGCTATTTCAGGAACGGTTTTAGTGTACTACATATTGTTCTACGTTGCTTAGTCGAACAGTTATGTGTGAAGGTTATATAATCAGGTGAACCCGATTCCGAAAGATTAGCCTTTTTGAAAGTTTTTACTGGGCGTATTTTTTGCGACTTGCATTGTTAAGTAGATAGTTTGTAAGGATGGTATAAGTATATTTCATATCGTTCTGTTGGTTTTAGAATTATGTAGAAAATAATAATCAGATGAACCCAATTATCAAAGATTAGCCTTTACAAAAACTTCTACTGAATGGATTCTGTTAGTTAATTTGTTTGCATTGTTAGTTCGATAATTTTTTGTGATGGTTTTAGTATATTGCATATAGTTTTATCATTCTTTAGCAAACCCTAACTGCAAATGACCAAATGAAAGAGTTGGTCCATAACAGCTAAAATTTTGACTGCACATTAGAAAATATAATAGCGCAATCACGCCATTTTTCAGTAATGTGGAATGATATTATAGGTAAATATACAGATTGCTTTCAAATACAAGGTGAAATTAAACGATATATTTCGTTTGATTCAAGGTTCATTAGTGGAAACCGACCAGCGCAGCAGGCGTAGCTTGCTAGTCTTTAATATATTACAATTTAATCAGCATTAAATATTTACTACTTCTAACTACCTTACGATGGATCAGCTTTTGAAACAGGAAAAGTCTAACGTCGATCCCACGCGTGTTGGCGCGGAGGCTAAATGGAAACACTGAAAACGAACTTTTTCCAATTTTTTTAGTGAAATTTCAAGTATAATTGAGACAAGCAAGTTTCCGCTTCTATGTAATAGCGTTCCTGCTAGTGTGCTCCTTCATATTAATGATGCCATGAACTATGGATGCTGCTATTGCCATTTTGGACTCTTATCTATGTTACCAAACGAAATCAAATTTTTGCCAGACATTGCCTAGCCTCTAGAATACAAGAAAGTGGTGAGACTGTTACTGAATTCTAACACATACTTAACCCCTTCGCGACGAGCGTCCTTTACAGAATTTTTAATCTTTTGCCACCGGTTTTTCAAAACAGAAATTTTCGCCTAATTGAATCGCAAAAATGCTATCATTAAATAAGGCAAAGTTTGCAATAAAAAGTAAATGGTGGGAATAATTGAAGATTCTGAGCATCTTATGCGTCCCGTATACGTGTCGCTCGTCCCCAAAGGGTTAAGCAACTCAGCAAGGACTGTAACTTTAAAGTCGTGACGGCAGATCAATACAAGAGTGAGTGTATCAGAGACTCGTTCATCTGAGGTTTAAAGAATCCTTACATCAGAGAGCGTTTGTTGTAAAACTCCACTATTTAGAAAATGCTTTCGATCAAGCTAGGGCATTGCAATTAGCTGAATCTGACTCAGCATCGTATATGAACACTTCGCATCCTATACCTGTAGCTATTACAGATCTTCCTGATAACATTATCAAGGATAATCATTCAGCTGCCAGCTACGCGGCTTGAATCTGGAAAGCGTTTCTTTTGTGGAAATGATCGGTATGTAAGAAGCCTATGTCCTGCAAAAGAAGTACTGTGTAGAAGATGTGAAAAAAAAATACACCATCAAAGAGTATGCCAATCAAAACTACAGCGTGCCTTCCGTATCTCTGTTGCATCAGCTCACATCTTAGCTTCAGTGCCAACCTCACCTAGTTGTCTTCAAAAATCTACTACCAAAGTGCAAATTAATGGGATATAATTGAATGTACTTATTGACACTGCTAGATCACTTAGCTTTATAAACGAACTAGTATATAACCCCGTCAAAAATGACAGATTGTTGATCTGCGCTTCTTTTTCATAAGACTTCATACAAACAAACAGCATGAAGACTTTATTATTGAAAGGTTTGTACTGTAAAAAAGTACATTTTAAAAATGACAAATGATTTCTACAAATAAAAATGATGAGGATATATATATAATATATATATATATTACTCAGTATTAAATTTCGGAAGTAGTTCAACGATTAGACAAAACATTCAAATTAAATATTAACAAATAATCCATGTGCGAAAGTTTTTGTAAAAAAGTGTTATCAATGAGTTTCTAAGCCGATTGACTCACCACATAACTCATTGTTTGATTACATAAGCAAAATTAAATGCAAATTACGTTGTACTATGTATTCCTTATATTTTAATTACGTTTGATAAGAAAGAATCATTTTACAGTATATGACCCCTTATCCGGAATTCCAAAATCCGGAAAAACCCGAAGTCAGCAAAAAACTTTCGAAAATTTTCTAAATTTGTATATTTTTACAAAAATTTTTGAATTTTTGAAATTTTTCGAAAATTTTACCGATTTTTAATTTTTTTTCAGTCCATTGTGTTTCAGTGTGTAATCACTAAAATATTGTTGCTTCGGTAGCGGGTGAACACGCCCCCCCTCCCCCCCTTCTTCTCGAAATTAGAAACAAATCACTTTTCTCTCAAATTTTAGTTTAAAATTAATTTGTATTACGATTCGTTTGAAACAAAAAATAGTTATATAATTATTTTATCAAGGGTGATTCTGTTCCGAATTTTCCTAAAAATTTAAGGCATTCGGTTTCGAAAATTTTAGTCTTCAGTCCAAAGCTTCGAACATAACAAAATCTCGAATTTTGAGCGATCGTCGCCGAAAAAAACAATTATGTCTATCGTTCGAAGAAAAAGTAGACAAAAAAACGTGAATTTCGTTAAGTAATCGCGGAAAAACATGAATTTCTCCAAAGGATCGCGAAAAAAAAAAAACACAAATTACTTCAAAGCACTGCAAAAAAATTTCTAATTTCGTTAAGGGATCGCGAAAAAAGTGGAATTTCGTCAAAGGATCGAAGGAAAAAAAAAACACAAATTTTGTCAAAAGATCACAGAAAAAATGCGAATTCCGTCAAAGGATCGCGAAAAAAAAACCCCGCTAATTTCGTCAAAGAATCTCGAATTTTGTCAAAGGATCGTAAATGAAAGGTAAATTTTGTCAAAGAATAGCAAAAAACGCAAATTTTCTCAAAGAATCGCAGAAAAATGCAAATTTCTTCAAAGGATCGAAAAAGAAAACGCAAATTTCTTCAAAGGACCACGAAAAAATTATATTTCGTCAAAGGATCGTAGAAGAAAACCGCAAATTTTGTCAAAGAATAGCAGAAAAAAATGCAAATTTTGTCAAAGAATCACGAAAAAAAGCATGAATTTTGTCAAATAATCGTGAACTTCGGGAGAACCCAACATCCGGAAAATTCCAAAACTCGGAAAGCCTTTGGTCCAGAGGATTTCGCATAATAGGTCCTGTACTGTATTTAAGATGGAAGCAAAATTTCAAAATACGCCAGTAGATGGCGCCAATGTACTGGATTGATCACTCAAATTCTCCGTACGAAAGAATTCACCGCTATTTCTGAAAAGAAAAGTGCTGACAGAAAAAAATATATACAGAAATGTTGATATACGCGTTTTATATGAAATAGTTTTTGAAAGTTAAAAAAAAAATTAAAATATTTAAAAGCTCTAATATGCTTTTACAAATATTTTAACAGCAGAATCGGATGAAGCATAGCTTTTTCATTAAGCCTAACATGGCGCTTAACTATGGTCGATTCGCAGATCAGAGTGGTCGATCCCGGAGCCGTTACAGACACTTTTTTGCCTTCGGATTTTATTATAAGTAAGATATTACATTAAAAGATGTAAGAGAAAAGTTAAACTATACTTAAGCAAAATAACCTTGGCTAATTCCTCTCTAAGCTCCGATGTTAAGGGTTGCGGTGAAGTTACTGTAAAATTAGACAAACATGTGTACAATGACGTAAGAGTACTAATCATGCAAAATCTCTGTGCGGAATTTCTTTTTTAACACCAACACCGAAATTTGACTTCATATTTTGATTCTAGAGTAAATTTTGTGAAACTGGAACCCATTCGGTCAAAAAGTATAAGAAATGTAAATATATAAAGTTTTAACCTCGAAATGTTGCATTAATTTTTAATATTTTCATTCATATAGCCTGGCGATGATTTTTTTTCAAAATCAGCGTGATCAGCAAAATTTTTAATATAAAATGAAAAACATAATTAAATGTTGTTTTTCTACCGGGAGATTCGGAGGGGTAGCACCCCCTGACGAAGCATCTTATAGTTTATTTTCCTTTTGCTGTTTAAACAATATTTTAAAAAACTTAAAAAGAATATATATTTTATTTTTCAAGAAAAATAAACTAGTTAGATAAATTTGGAATCCAAGGTTGGGTTATTTCCTTCACCCCCTCTCCCTTTCCTTGCGGTTGTCTTTGGGCTAAATATAAAGCACAAATCGTACAATATTTTTCTAGCCATTAAAAGAAAAATATCTAAATCAAAAGTTTATTAACTTTGTCCTAATTATTTTACATGCTACTCTATAACCTATTACAAACAATATTGCCCCCTCCCCCCCCACTATTGTTTTGCTCTGAGTTAAGAACAAATTTCCAAATTTTTCGATAGTGCAAATGACTCATATTTGTATTATATTGGCAATACATTCACTGTTTTATTTTGTTCATGTTATTTCAGCTGTGGTTCAAACTGTAAGTGTGATGTTTCCACAACCAGCTCAGCTGCTAAAGGAAGCGGATACTGACATTATGGAAACTGCAAATGTTGCTCAGCTGCTTCTTGTTAAAGGAAAATGCATTAAAAAGAAAAAAAAATCTGAAATTTTATTTCAGTACACTTACAAAAAAAGACAAATGTTTCTTTAAGGTATCCGCACATCTTCAGAGGTGAATTTTTGAAATTTTCTCTTTATACCAATTTTTTCTAATGACATGTAAGTTAAAACTTTGAAAAATATATAAACATTTTACAAATTACGCAGAAATAATTTTTTAAAAGTGAAAAATAATCAAAATTATGTGAAAAATTGACATTTGTGCAAAACATGATAATTCAAAATCAAATCAATCATTCACATTTTGTAAATTGTATAATAAAGAGAATAATTTTCTCTAGGACATAGACTAGCCGCATTATAATAGCATCTCTATCGCAGAAACTATGGCACTTAAGTACTAATGTAATGAAAAATTCGTAAAATTTCTTGCAACTTTTTAACTTATATACCAGTGTAAATATAAAACTAATTAATATATCATCATGATTGTAGTCTATCCCTTCAATAAACATTTGTAAAATAAGTAAAAAAAAATTTCAAGGCTTTTCATGCATAATTTTTTGTTACAGGATGTTTTGCGTACTGTAAAAATCTGAAAAATTTCATTTTGAGAAAAAGCTAAAAATAACCTTTAAAGGCGGTTCTTTCTATAAAAATATTTATTATTCTTTAAAGGAACTGCATTTACTCCCGTTACTGGGAGGCCAGAGACTCTTTACACATTTTAACTTCTTGATTTTATGTGGTTCTCATGTTGATTACTCTTTACTTTGTTCCTGTGTTTGGTGTTATCTTTTTACTTATATTTCTGTTTTTTTTTTTTTTTGTTTTCATGATCTCTGTACGGCGTAAGGATAATGTCTGTTCGCCTGCTGCATTGGAAACAAAAAAGGTTTAATTATATAAACCATGTATTTTCATGAACATATAATCGAATTTAAATACTAAATCTCGAAAAAGAATGTAAACATACATTTCAGCTTACTTCCGGTTTGCAGAACGATATTTCTGGTTGTAAAACTCTTCGGCAAGCTGTAATAGATGTAACTTTAACCCCTTCGGCCCTGACCTCCTACTAATAGGACATATCTTTTATTGAGTGTTATTTTGTCTTAAACATTATTTTTATAAATTACAGCACCTAATAGTGATAGTATGAATCTCTACATTTTCTATTATGACTTCACTTATGTTTAGCATTTAGTAATAATAATAATAATAATAATTTTCATAATTATTAGCAAGCCGTTGGCATTTCTTTTAATTAAAACATACGTTTCACTCTTTAAATTAAAATTTGGGAATCCTTTTCCGAATTGGTAATTTGTGATAAAAGATAAAAAATATTACTAAATTTTTATGCTTGTTTAATTTAGTTGTAATAAGACATTTTCCAAACGTCTTCAAAAATTCTTCCTTAGACTATTGTTATATGAAAAACACGCAAAATAACTACCTTTGTGAGGTTTTGGTAAAGAACGCATTCGTTAACTTTCATTAAACCCTAAATTCTGTGATTCCGATAGATATTTTTAATTTTGTTAGCATAACAGTAATTTGTTTCCCAAAATTAAAAAAAAAAAAATCAGGGCCGAAGGGGTTAAACGGCTGTAACTCGGGTTCTAATTCAGATACAGACACAATTAGAGCAGAATTCAATAGGTAAAAAATCGGATTTTAATATTATTGCAAAAATGGAAAAGCGATATTTTCATCGAAAATGAGGTTTCAAAGGTATGTGGATACCTTAATCTATGAAAATATAATATAACCACGAACGGAAATATACAATAACCTCTTTCGAGTTACCCATAATTCCTAAAAACCTTCTTTATCATTAGAAATCTCAGAAATCGATATATTTTCGCGATTTAAAGAATCATTTATAAAAACAAAGTTTCTTTTGCTGACTATGATTTCGGAAACGTTTCCTAATAGTTTTTTATAGTGTATTAGTCTATTTTCTTGAACCGGAATATCGCTTTTTAAGATGTTATTAATTAACATTTTCAGCTGCGTAATTGAATTTATACATGCAAGAGTAAAGCAATAATATAAATTTTAATGTTAGACGGAGAACTTTCGAAAATGGAGCTTTTTTCCCCAGCGACTAATTCTTTGCAGTTTTTACTGCAGGGGCACCACTTCAAGACGAATCGATAAATCGCAGCCGTCCTAAACTCCAAAAGTTCAGTTTTCTCAAGCACTGTTCCGCGCATGCGCATGGAGTTGGGATTTATTTGTGGTTTGTTTCAATTGTGTTTTGTTAATGTTAGGTCGTTGTGGACGTACGAAACCTGAAATTAAATTTCAGGAAAGTTCCACGAAATAAAAATGTAGAAAAACAATGTTAGTTTTATTCAACGAATCCAGAAAAAAATAAAACAAAACAAAATTTGCAAAAATTATGTACAAAGGAAAAATAATTGATCTACAAGAAGAAATTTTAAATGATTCTACTGAATTGGAATCTGTTGATCACTTTTATTCTTTAAAAATACCTGTTTTGATGCAGGAAAAAGAGAATGTACCAAATAAATGAATTTGTGTTTGTACAAAATTTAAGTCATTATTTAAAGGCTTACTTAAGGAGGGTTATTCCAGATATAAATAATTTTGGCCTTTTTACAAGTCCTTATAAATTAAAATTAGCCAATTTCTGGCTCTTCCTCCCCTTATGATTATGTAATATTTTTTATCTTAAATTGCATATAAAACCGTAACATTTTAAAATAATTTATTTCTATTTATATGGGTTTATATCTAATGTGCTCACAGTTCAGAAATCACTTGACTTTTTTTAGGTAAAAGATAATGACCCCCCCCCCCACCCACCCAACATGATTGTATAGCACTAGAATGATACTCAGGAGAAATTTATAAGTATAAAATTCAACCTTATTATTAAGATTAAATTTTATACTTATAAATTTCTTTTTTACTTATTAATAAGAAAGAACTATAAGGAGCCTTTTACTAAAAATCAGAATTTTGTTAAAAGCAGTAAAATTTTGCAGTCAATATTTGAGCTAGCACTGCCACAGAAGAAAACTGGATTTACGGTTTTTAAAACTCCTCCCAGACCAATTGACAGCATATAAGATAATGCATATAATTAATGAAGAGTATGTTTTTTATGAACTGGAATTTTGTGAAGGAGTCTATTTTATGAAGAAAAATTTCGCAAAGAAGTCTGCTTTAAATAAAAGGAATTTTATAAATAAGTCGTTTTATTAGGAGAAATTTTGAGAAGAGCTCTATTGTATTAAATGGAATTTTGTGACGTGGCCCTAAATATGCCCCAAGTTTTGCCTGGATCGACACCTGGTTCAATAACAATGATTCAAAACCGCTCCCAAACGGAAATCTTGACTACACCACTGAAGACACTACAACATTTGAATATTTTCTTAAAGTAAAATCTCAATTTCGATACAATAACAGTATTTTTACAAGAAAAAAAAAATTACATGTATTTTTGAAAAAAAAGGCCCAAAAAGATTGTGCAAAATTAATTAAAGATAAAATCTACATAATTACAGTTTAAATTTTTAACAAGATTTTGGTTTTAAAATATCTCATTATAAATATTTTATTAATAATTATAAATATTACCAATAAAAGCTGGAAAATATAATTTATATTTATATATAATGATAAATACAGCTTATATCTAAAGTCAATATACGGAAAAGTTAGGGCCTCTTTACAAAATTCTATTTACTAAAAAGGGCCTTTCACAAAATTTAATTTAATCAAAAGGGACCCTTGAAAAAAAAATCTATTATTAATAAATTCTTAATTTAAATTGTCTTTAATTGCAAAATTTTATTTATCACAATTTTTTTTATATCAACCCTACATATAGAGTCCCCCCCCCTTCCCTTTTTGTTTCAAAGCAGTTTAAATTAAAATTGCTAATAACTGTAGAAAAATATCAGCTTAAACATGACGAATGCTCGCTAGATGGCGCCACCACATTTATTTTACACTATGTTTGAGAAAACTGAACTTTTGGAGTTTTGGACGGCTGCGATTTATCGATTCGTATTTCAAGAGTTTCTTAGGAGAGGTGGTGGGGGGGGGGGTTTCTTTGAGGGACACGGCTTGAAATAGCACGCGGGATTACGCAAATCGCCCACAAAATAAGAAAATCCCGCACAATAAAAAATTCTGTGCAGGATTTTTCCGTCTTAACTACTTTCACAGACCGGGAATATTTTTTTAATTTACGTAGAAGTCCGCAGATTTTTTACTTTTATTTATTTTATTTTATTTTTTATTTTTTTATTTTATTATAAATTTTTTTTTTACGGAATTACACAAAATTAGATAATATGTCAATCGATACCGGAAAAAATAGCTTTGCCAATTGTTAGCTGTAAAAATCGCTAATTTTCTCAAACTGCTGTGGAAAAATATTGCGAATTTAGCCGAAGATCGCGGAAACAAAGAGCGACTTTTGCCAATTGGTCGCGAAAAAAAAATAGCAAATTTTGTCAAACGATTTTTTAAAAAATCGTGATTTTTGTATAACTATCACGAAAAAAATCACGAATTTCGTCCAAAGGTTCCACAACAAATCACGAATTTAGTCAAACAATCACACAAAATAAATCGAGAATTTCATCAAACGATCACGCAAAATAATCGAAAATTTTGTCAGTCAGTTTCGAAAAAAAAAAAAAAAATCCGAATTTTACCAAACGATGGTAGAAAATAATCACGAATTTCGTCAAAAGATAGCAGAAAACAAATAGCGAATTTCGTAAATCAGTCGCAAAATATATGTGGAATTTCGACAAATGGTCACGGAAAAAAATCAATTTCGTCAATCGGCCCCAGCAAAAATCGCGAATTTCGGAAAATGATTAAGTGAATTAAGATGCAAATAATTTCCGTGAAACGAAAAAAAACCGTGAAATTCAACTGGTCATGAGGTAATCAGCCCCACAAACATCATCAATATGTCATGAAAATTACAAATTTTGTGATCCATGGGAATAAGAAAATTTTCCTTAATGATTTTCTGTCAATAAAAATTTTCCTTAATCCTTTTCTGCCTTCATCTTCAGACTATGATCTAAATTCCATACAATTCAGAAATCTGCACAATCCTTAGTCTTAGGTAAAGTGCTTCATTGGATCGAGCAAACCAATTTTACCCGAAACCGACACAATTCGTTCCCCGGTACGGATCAAGCCGGGCTCACGCTGCTTGTTCTCACTGCGAGCCAGGATGACTTTGACCGTTTGACTGCGGTCGGGACATACATGGCAGTGGACTATTAGGTAGCTTTCAATACAAAAATTATAAAGCTACCTATTGCAGCCGTTCGGAGGAAAGCAGTTCCGGAAAATTTCGATATATTTTCACCGATCATGACCCCCAGACCCCAAAACCACCCTCCGTTCAAATGTTGATTTATATATATAGATATATCCATATATATATTCATATACAGAAAACAATCGTTCTTTGCTTATAAATGTGATTTTCTTGCCCTTGAAAAAGTAAATTACTTTATAAGCTTTTATTTGTGTATATACTCGTGTGGTTTATATTTCATTCCTTATTTTCTATTTATTTAATTTTTTTTTTTTCTTCTTCTTAATTTGAATTAATAATGTTACTTTTATTAGGACTACAATTTTAATTTGTAAATTGACAGGGCTCTTTGGTATCGGGATTTCAGTGTATGTGGTCAGTTTCTTATGTTTCAATGGTTAAATTTTACTTAAAGTTATATATATATATATATATATATATATATATATATATATATATATATCTGACCTATGTCATACGATAACGCTCG
This sequence comes from Maratus michaelseni, assembly GCA_963931845.1. Classification (NCBI taxonomy): domain Eukaryota; kingdom Metazoa; phylum Arthropoda; class Arachnida; order Araneae; family Salticidae; genus Maratus; species Maratus michaelseni. The sequence continues at coordinate 247,000,355 of OZ007596.1, read as the reverse complement.
TATTTATAAATCGATTTTGATGAAACTAATTGTGTGTATTATGGTCACCAATGTCTCGACCGAGTTCGTTGGCCAGCTTGGTCTGCCATTTTGTTTCAAGATGGCGGCCAATTAAAAATTTAAAACTAAAATAAATATACAAAAAAGTTAAAAATTCAAATTTATTTTTTAATTCAGTGTTAGGCCTTGAAACGAGGATTCCAGAGCATTTTTTGTTTTACATCTATCTTAAAAAACGGCTGAGATAGAGCAGTTTGAAATTCTAGGGTGGCTGACATTTTGAAACAAGACAGCACATTACAAAAATTTTCATTGTTGCAATAATTTTCCCAATCAAACGCATAAAACTATATATTCATATCCGTTAGCGCCAAATTCTCGCCAAACTTGGCGACATTTGGCGAAATATCACCAAATTTGGCGACCAAAATAAGTCTTCATAAATGAAGCCAATTTGGTTATTGCTCAATAATTTGGTGAATTTCTTATTCAAATTCAGTATTAACGAATCTTTTGTAAACGTTTTATTTGCATTTTAAGTTGCTGTTTTCGTGTAACATTAGCTAAAATTTTAAAACGAAGATATAGGAAAGCTACCTTTTCCTCCCGGTACAGGCCGGAAGGACTTTTTGAAAAGTAATCTCTGCCATATCCATATATTTATATTAGGATATTTTCAAGAGAAATCTGCCACAAACAGTTTTTTGGAAATTGGGGTACGATTGCATATAAAAAAAGTCCTTCCGGCCTGTACCGGGAGGAAAAGGTAGCTTTCCTATATCTTCGTTTTAAAATTTTAGCTAATGTTACACGAAAACAGCAAGTTAAAATGCAAAGAAACGTTTACAAAAGATTCGTTAATACTGAATTTGAATAAGAATTTCGCCAAATTATTGAGCAATAGCCAAATTGGCTTCATTTATAAACACTTATTTTTTAGTCGCCAAATTTGGCGATATTTCGCCAAATGTCACAAATTTTGCCAATTTTGTCGCCAATGGCGCCAATTTTGGTGCTAACGTATATGAATATATAGTTTTATGCGTATGATTGGGAAAATTATTACAACAATGAAAGAAAATAATTTGCGAGTAATCACGTTAATGTGCTGTTTTGTTTCAAAATGTCAGCCACCCTAGAATTTCAAACTGCTCTATCTCAGCCATTTTTTAAGATAGAGGTAAACCAAAAAATGCTCTGGAATCCTTGTATCAAGGCCTAACACGTAATTAAAAAATAAATTTGAATTTTTAACTTTTTTGTATATTTATTTTAGTTTTAAATTTTTAAATGGCCGCCATCTTGAAACAAAATGGCGGACCAAGCTGGCCAACGAACTCGGTCGAGACATTGGTGACCTTAATACACACAATTAGTTTCATCAAAATCGATTTATAAATACGAGCGTTATCGTATGACATAGGTCAGATATATATATATATATATATATATATATATATATATGGATATATCTATATATATAAATCAACATTTGAACGGAGGGTGGTTTTGGGGTCTGGGGGTCATGATCGGTGAAAATATATCGAAATTCTCCGGAACTGCTTTCCTCCGAACGGCTGCAATAGGTAGCTTTATACTTTTTTGTATTGAAAGCTACCTAATAGTCGCCGATCCTGGCCCATAATCAAAAGGTTAGTTGTTTCGGGTGCAGGTTGGTTGTGTTTTCACTATTTTGTGTCGGGTTCGTGTTGACCCGACTTTTCAAAGAAATTATGAATATTTTTCAAATGAAACTAGTCGCTGGGGTCCACCGTAATACTTACCCATCATGGATAGTCATAATATAAAATATTAAAATAAAAAATTGTAAACTACTTATAAAATGCATTGCAATTCGAACAAAATCATGGCTTGATGACGTCATAAACTTTAAAGGCTCGATTACTGAATTGCTTAAAAGAAACATCCTTATAACTCCAAAAACAATAATCCTATTAACTAGCGGTTTATTGCATCTTATTAAGCGTCTCATTTCCAATAAAAATATATCTTTGAATTAAAATTTGGTTGAAATACAGGGTCATGAAAAATCGAAGAATATGAAAAATGGGATTACAAATATCTCGGCAACTCATTATCCGATCGACTTCATACTTTATGCAAAATTTGTTTTTTTATTGTCTTTTATATTCACTCCTTAAAATAAACAATTTCGAAAATTTTTATATACCTTTCAACAGAACGAATATTCGAGATTCCGAAAAAAATAGTTCCGGATAATCGAGGTTACTGAAATTCAATAAATTTCTTCCCATTATTACATACTAAGTACATACCAAATTACAAGTCTGTATCTCAAATTTTTCGGGAGATAGAGCGTTTACAGACACACAGACACGACACAGACATACAGACACACAGACGGAAGGCAATTTTTTTTTTTTTCTAAGAATATGTTTTTCGGAATCTCCAGTGTCTGAAACGTGTAAATCCGTCAACAAAAATTTTTCGATTTTCATAACGATTACAAGTCTTACCCTATACTACGTATGATGGGTAAGTAAAAGACTATATATTTGAATTTTTGTACTTAAGCGATAAAATTTTAGACTATTTTTCCATAAATGTGTTAAAATATGTATTCAGTTTCTTTTACTTGGGGTTCGGGTTTAAAGCCTGTCGGGTTCAGGTCGGGGGCAACCCGATCCGCGCAGGACTCAAGTCTCAGGCTGTGGAGATTATTAAGAGTGTACTGTATATAATATGATTTAATAAAGAAGCAATTGATTTGATAGTATTGTAATGATTGTAAGTTAATATAATGTGACATTAATAATGCAAAAATCAAATATTTAAGAACTTTAATTAACCCACTACTACCTCCACCACCGAAAAAAGGAAAAAAAAATTTGGGGGTAAAAGGGGGAATTTACCTCTAAAATTCTAGCCCTGAGGGGACGAGTTTTCTTTTGACCATGTTGTACACAGCTGAGAAACAATTGATAGTTTTTCTCACGTATGTTTTTAAAATTAGCCAAAATACTCATTAATGATAAATGTCTCATTTTGGGAATGTTGGAATAGCAACACTTCAGAAAACTTTTTTGATATTTATTAGCTTCTGTGCTTATTTAATGCTTATGCTTTTATTGTAATAAAATCTGACGAGTTATTTTAGCTTTTGAGCAATTTTTGAAAATTTTTTTTGTCTGACCTGTGATGACGGATAAATTTTATGAAATCTCAACTTCCTTAGGGGAGGGATAAACTGCTCCCCCAGCTCCCTCTAAATGGCGCCCCTGAGTACACTATATTTCAGATTTAGTGTTCATAAAAATTCGAGATTAATTTTTCCTTCATTTTTCAAAATGTGCTTTATTCAATATATTTAGGAAAACGACTACTTTAAATCAGAACTTCATTTATTTCTATTTTTATTTATTCCTAACCTTACGTATGTTTTTCATTTTTAATTCATAAATTCTATTTTTTAATTTTGGAAGCGCTTTATATTTTTAACGATAGATGGCGCTAGTTGTTTGGATTTCTTAATATCTCACAAGATTCGCACTTGATAGAGAGAGCACTCTTCCATCCGATGAAAAATAACCTTTTGATTGATCTTTGGAGATTTTTTGGAGATCTTTGGAGATCTTTTGATCTTTTGAAGATTTAATAAAGCTGAAAATGCCCAAAGCAAGAGGAAGAGAAAAGATAAATGCATAATACAGATAAAAGAAAAAATGGATTTTTATAAAGTAGTGTAAAAAATAAAGCTACCCTTCATCTTGATTTTTGATCATAAAAAATACAAAATTTTTATTCAAGCCAAGAAGCCACACTTTTCATTCAAAACAGTCAATGACTCTTTTTTTTTCTTTTTTTTTTGTGATACTTATTATTTTATTATTTTTCTTAAGATCCCCAGCAAAATTTTTATGAGTTTCATTAATATAGACAAGAACGCAGACGTTAAATTTTGTCTTCGTTGATACACATTGTTTCAGGTTCTATGAAATATGGAATTCAGAATATACTTTCGTTATTCAGAAAGCATTTAAAATTTTGATCTTTATGAAACATGGGTGTACAAAGGTACTTCCTAGTGATGAGTTTGAGCTTTTTCCGGAGACCGAAACCAAAAAAATGTTGTGTCTTCAGCAAGGCTTAATTTCTAAGAAAAAAAAAGCCCTAATATTCTGCAGTTCTAACATCCGTAGGGTACCCCTCCCCCTCCGCCGTCACTCTAATCTTCTTATTTATATTTCATACATTATTTTCAAAATTTAAAGCATTGTTTTTCTATTTAGCAAAATAAAAATTTTAAATACATCTATCAGCGTATACTTATAGCTATCAACTATTCCACTTTTTAGTTATTACTACTTCCAAATAGAAACCTTTGCCTAATCTTAATGTTAATTAATCGCAGAATTCTGCGATTCAATAAGCTCAGGATTATGATTCGGAAATAGTATTAACACAAAAAATGAATAGTTCGCAGCTATGCCGAATAGAAAAAAAGACTATTTCCGTTTACTCTTTATTCTTATCAAAATAGCATTAAAAGGATTTGAAATGGAAATAAATAAAATTTGAATTTAAGACAGATTGAGCTCGAGCCTGCCCAAAATCGAAAGACTGACATAAAAATCGAGCCTGTTTCATCTCCATCTCTTACGTCACTTATAACTGTTTTGATACAAAAGAAGGCAAAAGATTGCAAATGGGAGGGAAAGGAAAAGGTAATTTAGGATTCGTTTTTCGGAAGTGTTATTGCACTGGGCTCCGGAGCGCAGTGTTTATGAGCTCCGGTGAATTCTGGACAATATTTAAATATTTACTAAAAACAGAGAAGTACCGGAGCTGGGCTCCGCGCAAATTAAGCCCTGGTTTTCAGAGCCCAAGCCCAATACCGAACGCAGTAGAAAATTGTTAATAACATTTAAAAATTGTTTCAAGATTAATTTTTTAATTTGGAAACTTCTTTTTACATAGAAATACGTATTAATCCTAAATTCTCCCTCATAACTACGTTTCGTGATTTTCATGTGCCTGAAAATCTGTTTAAAATAGCAGATTTGTTATTTATACATAACCATTGGTAGAAATTTGCAAAAGTCACAATTCTAATTCTTTTAAAATACCATTGTAAAACTATGACAGAAAGACACGAGTTCTGTTTTCCAGTAATAGTACAAAAAGGGCTTCAAACAGAAAGCATGTTTCAAGGGCCCGGACGGACCAGGGCTTTTCGAACACGTCGCATCTCTAGTACAGTACTGTCAACAAAGAAAAAGAAAAAGAAAGAATTGTCTATCGCACTGTTTTTTTATGTTACTGATACTGGCTGTGTAAAGGTTTCAGAATCAGATAGAATATTTATCCTTATATTCCATCAATAACAACTCAATTCCCTTTCAAACAAAAATTGTAAAACGCCTTAAAAAACGTAGCACTGTTCTTTTCCAAATAACAAGTTTTTTCTCCCTTTTTTTAATTTGTGTATAAATAAAATTTCTCTTTGAGCCCGATCCTGAAGACTGGTATAAAAATAGAGTCCGAGCTCATTTCGGGTCCGGGCTGAAGGTCGGGTTGAGTCCGTCTTATCTCTAGTACTGTCTGCAAAAGGAAAAAAATAGAGGGTGAGAGAAAACACCTCGTACATTTCAATGACCAAATTGCCCCAGAAGAAAACGGTAATAGACATTCGACTGGAAATTGTCTTTTTTCAGTTTATGTATATATATATATAGCCCTGAAGAATTGCAAAATATGCTAAAAGATTTGGCAGAAGCTAGCATTAATGTGGGATTAAAAATAAATTTGGAAAAGACTAAGGTGATGTTCAATTCATTTGCATCAAAAAAGAAAATCGTCTACAACAACACTGAGATTAAAGATGTTGAAAGTTATGTGTACCTTGGACAAGAAATATCATCAGACAACAGTATCATGAATGAAATCAATAGAAGAATAAGAAATGGATGGAGTGCTTTTGGGAAGAACAATATTATTCTGAAGAGTAACGTGCCTCTTTGTTTGAAAAGAAAGGTGTTTAACCAATGTGTTTTGCCTGCACTAACTTATGGAGCAGAAACTTGGACACTAACAAAACGGATGGTACAAAGATTACAAACAACACAGCGAAGTATGGAAAGATGTATGCTAGGCATAACCAGAAGAGACCGAAAGAGAATAACGTGGATAAGAAGTCAGACGAAAGTTTTTGACATCATCGAGAGAATTAAACGGCTAAAATGGAAATGGGCTGGGCACATTGCAAGAAGACAAGACAATAGATGGAGCACAAACACCCTACAGTGGTATCCCAGAGATGTAAAACGACCAAGAAGACGACCTCAAGTAAGATGGAGTGACGAAATCAGAAAAGTGGCCGGTGTTAATTGGATGACTAAAGCACTAGACAGGCAACAATGGAAAAATCTGGGGGAGACCTACATCCAGCAGTGGATTGAAAACGGTTGATGATGATGATGATGATGATGATATATATATATATATATATATAAATATATATATATATAAATATATATATATATAAATATATATATATATAAATATATATATATATAGTTTGTCATTTACCAAACGGGGTAAATTAGGTCAAGTAGTTTAGGAATTATGAAGATTTAAATTTTGTAAATTCTAATGTTAAAAGTAAAGTAAGAAAACTTTAAAATAATTAAAATATTATGTGCGAAAAGCATTTAATGGTGAAAATCACTTCATATTTAAAATTATTTTCTTGTAGCGTGTGAACGAAAGCTTTTCTTCTAGATTTTATAAAATCCCCGGAGCCAGCGTCATTATTTTCTTAATCTTTTGTACAAAATGATTTTTAAAGGTGAAATTGATCGTACTTAATCAATCACGAAAACAACCGTCAGTTGTCGTGACAGCGGTGTGTACGGCCTTGGAAACTCAACAATCCCCCATTCAAAGGGAAATGAATGGCAACCCGATTACAGAAGATCGCCACAAGTCGTGATAATTATCATTCAATCTTCCGTAATCGGGTAATTTTTTTAAAACACAGCAAATTTGCGTATTTTTAGAGCCTGCAGATCTGCAGGGGGATTGGCGAGCGAAGTTCTCAGGAGGTAGAGCCACCTAGTTACATAAAAAAAGAGAATGAAGCTAAAATGTTCAATTGTTCGAAACAGTCGAGATGATGGAAGAAAAGCACAAGAATAAAAGACACTTTATAATGTATGATAGCCATACATTTTTTTTTTCGAAGTGAGAGTATGGATATTATAGTGAAAAATAATATATATATATATATATATATTTAAAATCAAATAAACATCTGTAATATAAATTAAGATAATTATTTCAAAATACATATTATTATATAATTTTGCCGGTTATTCTCTAAGGTTTTATTTTCTGTGAATGCAAATGATAACAGAAGAAGGTGTTTTTTAGGCAACCGGAAAGTAAAAATTCTCTATATCTCGAAAACTAATGATAATAATGGGCTGTAAATCCATATTTTTGATGACACACATTATTTTTACGTAAAGATTAAGTTATGATTCATAATTTTTTAGAATATGGATTTATAATAACAATTTTCATAATTAAAAATGTGTTTTTGTATTAAAAAAAATCCTAAATTGTATTTGGGTTCGTTTATTATATCTTATTAGAAAACTAGCTGCTGACCCGACCGGCGTTGTCCGTGATAATAAATTTAAACAAACCTCAAGTTCGTATGATTTTATATATTTAACCAGATTTCGTATGAAATTATATTTTTAAATGAAAAGTTCGCGAAAAAATATTCATATTTAGTGATAAAAAGGCTCGTAAAAAGAAATTTTCTTGTTTTTTCACGTAGGGTTGTTTCATAGTTTTTTTTTAAAAAAAAAGTTCTTATTGTCCGAACTCTTTGTAATTTTTATCGGTTATAAATTTAAAGGTAATGTAAAATTTCGTGAAAACAAAAATTGTTATGTAGTTGTAAAAGAAATATGTTTTCTTCTTGCTTTTTTTTTTTTTTTTTTTTAAATTTGTTTGAAATTTTCATTGAGTATACATATATAACTGTATCCAAGATCTCTTTAAAATTTCGGAAAAATATGCATTGAAATATGCATAGTAGTGAAAACATGAGGCGAAGCTACGCCGAAACACCCCGCTCTTTTGCGTTTTTTTTCGAAAATTTCTCAGATTTTATTTTTTTAAAAATATTTTTACACGTCCGAATGTTTTAAAATTTTTGTAGGTGATGTAAATGTGGTCTACCGTGATGGTCTAAAACGATTATGCTGAAATACGGACGGTTAGTAACTTTTAGCGTAGAAAAAAGATCGTCTCCGTGAGGCGCGAAATGACCTACGTACGCCGGTGTTTCTGAAAGGGTTAAAATTCGTATTTTTTAAAACCAATTACCAATTTCAGCTTTAAAAGAACATTTTCGGTTTGTCGGTAATTCTAAAATTGCACCCTGGAGGGACGTTGCCATAAGGGAGAAAACGTCTTTCGGGAAAACGACCCTTATTGAATTTTTTATCATAAGGTTAACAACGACATTTTTTTGAATTGATTACGGCATTTAAGACGTAAGAGTACAATCTTTCTGAATATGTTTTTCCATTTTAACTGTACCGAACAATTTGGCCCATTTAAAACTACGAAATAACACAAAAAACCGCGCGTTCGGTTTTTCATTTCATACCAATGCGTAAATCCGGGTTCTGTGCGACTGCTCTTGCCGACTTCAAATAAAGAGATGGTTTTTGATGAGTTTTTAATTAATGTGTCGGCTAATTATAAAAATTAAAAATCTGAGCTTCAGGTGCATCATAACCTGCCTTAGACTATTCTCTTACCAAATTTCAGACTTCTACGTGCGGTAGATTTCGCTAGCCATCGCAGACGAACACCCACAGACATTCAATACAGAGATTTCGAAACTTTCCTTTATTAGTACAGATAAACACTTCAATCGATAAATTTTCGGCAAGATATAAATTAAAGTTTGTCACGCGGATTTAACATTAGCATCCTCAAATTTCAACCCCTTCCAACTCTATGAAAATTTTGGAAAAAAAATACATAAACTATATAATTTTCCCGGGATGTTTTGACCCAAGGAACTTGAATGTAGTAATCAAAAGTTGCGTGTTGAAATATTGAATACTTCTAACCAGCAGGGCGGATCCAGATCTTCATTTAAAGGTTGGTCAATAACAGGCTTTTCAAATTTGATAAAATTTGGTAGCCAGCAAAAAATTGTAGTCGCCAGTAAAATCCCCCCCCCCCCCCCCTTCCCTGTTATTAGAAGATAAAAAGGTTTTTTATCAATTGAGAAAAAAAAATAATAACACGCATAGTTTAGAATTAATAACTACATAGTTTAAAATGGTACTTAATTTAGAAAGATAATATCTAAGTTTCTGATGAAGCTCATAAAAATTGTATTTCTCTGAAAAAAAAAAAGAAAAAAAAGAAAAGAAAAGAAAAGAAATACTGTAAATGATGAATTAACCGGCATGTTTGGAAAATGCTTCAAATGTCCGGATAGTTGAGTGCTACAAAATCTATATCTGATGAGGGGGGCATTGATAAAGTAATGAAGCAGGAGGACAATTTTTTTTTTGCCAATTTTCCTGTCAAAGTCAGTCAAATTATTCTGATTTTGTTATTTTAAAACTTGCAGTTGATGAAGTTATTTTTGCCAAATTAAAAATAAAAGTTAAAAACATTTTTCGTTTGAATGTAGTTTCTAAGCTTATTAGGTGCGTTCGTAATTATATAAATACGTAGCACCTTTAGTCGTCCTCTCTTCCGTCCGTCTGTTTGTCTGTCCGTCTGTCTGTCCGTCTGTCCGCATATAACAGCGCAAAAACTACCCAATCAAATGATTTGAAATTTAAGATACATTATCTTTGCAGAATTGTGTCGAGGCATTTCAAATTTTATGAAAATCGAATGAAAACTTTAGAAGATATTAATAAAAGTATTTACTAAGAAATTTGAATTTTTTAAAAATAAATCGGTGCTTTCTTGTTATAGGAGCTCCCGAGGTCCGTTTCTTTGCATTTTAACTTGCTGTTTTCGTGTAACATTAGCTAAAATTTTAAAACGAAGATATAGGAAAGCTACCTTTTCCTCCCGGTACAGGCCGGAAGGACTTTTTTGTATTGAAAGCTACCTAATACATAAACATACATTTCCGCGCTGATATGGTCAAATGAACTCACATATATTGTCAAAAGTAGATGTTTGTAAAAAATGTACGTGAAAGAATAATGAGAAAGAGTACGATGTAAAAGAATGTACGTGAAATGGCGATAGCTAAAGATTAAATTAAGAACAAGACCATTCCAAGATAAAATTTGGTAAAAATTGCTTTGAGACTTAACCGCCTAAGATCTCTTAGACGATTTAACCCGGTATTGTCAATAAATCAATCAATCAAATTGTGAATATCATTTGTATCAATAATGTTGGTATAATTTTCAGTATGGCCCCTAAATTCATATATATTCACAGAATTTAGTAGTAAAAGTTACGGTTTATTACCACATTTAATAGTAAACGTTATACGAGTTATTAACAATTGGTTGGTACCAGTTTTATTTTCGTACGATGATTTGCGGCTGATTTAGTATCTCCCCCCTAAAAAAGTCTTTTTTGGATCAAAAACTATGTATAGCAATTTAATCATTTTTTGCAGGCGCATACTTGACTACATTGTGATGTTCAATGTTCAGTCAGTTTTAAATTTGTCTAATCATGCAAGTTTTTTATTCAAAATTTCATTATCTGAATACAGATTTAATTCACAGTGTGAAAAAAAGTTTTTTACTTACTGGTTGCAAGATTTTAAAAAGCCCAAATAATAATATTTACAAACACCTTTCAAATGGAAAATATATTTATACGTGAATATTGAAAAAGAAAGAAAACTTCAAAATAATTAAGCAAGCTATTATATGCAAAAAGCATCTAATGGTGAAAATTACGTCATATTTAAAACGATATATTTAAAATGTGATGATAAAACTATTTTCTTATAGTATCTAACTTTTTTTTCTAAACGTTATAAAATTTCGGGAGGCAGCGACATTTTGTACTTAACCATTTTATACAAACTGATTTTCAAATATGTAATTGATCTTTCTTAATCAATCCTGAAAACAGCCGTCAGCTGTTGCGTCAACGGTGATGCGGCTTTGGGAATCAAAAAATTCCCCAGTCAAAGGGAAATGAATGGTAACCCGATTTTTTATAACCATGATACTGGTCGTGATAATATAATTTAAACTTCCGTAATGGGGTAATTAAAAAAATCAGAGCAAATTAGCATGTTTGTAGAACCTGTTAGGTCTGGACGGGGTTGGCGAGAGTAGGGGGGCTCATAGGATGTAGGGTCTCCTTCTTTTACTATACTGAGACATTCTTTTGTTATACTAGGGGGGGGGGAAGCGCCGCCTATTATAGTAAAATAATGTACGTGAAATGGCGATAGCTAAAAGATTAAATTAAGAACAAGACCATTCCAAGATAAAATTTGGTAAAAATTGCTTCGAGACCTAACCACCTAAGATCTCTTAGACGATTTAACCCGGTATTGTCAATAAATCAGCAATCTTCGAAAAAAAAAAAGAATTAGAAACAACAACAATAAAAAATTATAATTTAGCAAATTACAATAATCATTGGAAAAATGTTTCGAAAGTTAAAAAAAAAATAATAAAAAAATAAATTACCGTACTTTCGTGTTATAGCGGCCCCCACAATTATGATTATGCCAAGGTTGTAGTTATGGTTTCGCCAAGATTCTCGCAAAGCTTATATATGCATCCTATATACGCATATATATATATTATCCAAACACTTGCCCCAAAAATATGTGCCATATACGTCATTATACACATGTTATTTACATCTTATATACATCATATACACATGTCATATATATACATCATATATGCATCATATATGACTATAACTTGGCCACATACGTCAAGAAATGTTATATATATATCATATATTATTATAATGTTATACATGCTTTATAATTTGGCGATAAATGTGGGTCGCTTGGCGATTCATCCTTGGGGGCCGCTATAACACGAAAGTGCCAAATTTAGAATATATTAATGAAAACAGAAATAATTAAAATTGAAGACCACGTTTTTTGCTTTATAAGACGATTTCTCATCCGACGTCAATTTTTGAATTCGGCTTTTTTTCATATCTAATAATTTGCATCTATCCTTTTTGTAACTTTAACATTTTTGTAACGATTTTATGCATTTCTATTACTTATTCAAAGAAAAATTCTTCTAAAATTACATAATTTCGTGAAAAATTCTTCTAAAGCTACAGAATTTCGTTAAAAACGCTTAAAAAAAATAAAGTGACGACGTCAATAAAGTGTCGACGTCAAGAGGTCCATTCTCGACCGAAAACAACAACCATTTTCTCAATGGTTAAAAAGAATTAGAAAAAGTTCATGACCGCAAAACCGCTTGTAAACAAATGCATTTTTCTCACAGTGACGTAATAACAATAATATTGTCTTTTAAAATTAAAGCACGTCTAATAATGAAACCTTATTTATTTATAAGCTACGTCATATCACAAGATAAAAACAATGACAATGCGAATCCTGAAAAAGTAAAATAAAATAAAAGGAGTCATATTCATCTACCGCACAAATGGCGTCATTTTAAACGGAACTATAAAGAAATACCACTGTTGAAGTTTTATTTTTAGAAGCTTCAAAGACTGCCTTATAGAGCGCCCTATGCAGAAACTTGAAGCAACACCTCTGAACTGCGCAAGAGAGTGAAAAATAACAGGGACACAGGATCTAATTTGAGAACTAAGCCTGGATTCTCCTGACTTCGTTTCTTTTTTCTTCTGTTCTACGTTTATTTGTTCTGAAGAGGTTCGAAATCGCTTCAAAACAAATATCTTGTCCACCGTGTCTGCTACGGCGAATCCACTGGCTAATCTAATTGCTGAATAATATAATAATAATAAAATAAAAAGAGTTTACAAAAATCTACTCTTTTATAAGCGTTCAATGTTTATCTTAAAAATCACGTTTAGTTTCATGACTGCAATTCATGTAGTTCCAAAAAAAAATTACGTTACAATACGTTAATTTGGCGCGGGTCCAGATTACAGAAAATTTATCGCTTCGATTTACGCTTGATAGAAAACGGGGACTACTGAATTTACTGGGAAACATTATAATTTTTGCCCTGGATTTATTTTTTAAAATGTGGCAACAAGAAAAAAAAATTACAGAATTTAAAATTATTATTATTATTTTTTTTTTGGAAACAGAAGAGTGCAGCTGAGAAAAATGTTTCATCATTCAATATTTTAAAAACAAAATATAACTAAAAGCATTATATTTATTTAAAAATATTGCTCTTTATTTTTTTTAATTTATATTTCATTTTCTCCCTTTTTTGTGTTTAAAATATTTCGTTGTTGCAATTTCGCAGCTCGTTGGTCTATCTATATTGTGACAGTGGTTTGGCGCGTAATTATCTCCATTGTTTTTGTAACTCGTAAACTGATGGAAAATCTAACGATTTATCACCTGCTGTCGGCTAACGGACAAATGCCTTAAAACTATTAATTTTTCTTATTGATGAATTTTCTTATGGAAGGATCTTTCTTATTGATGTACATCTTCTTGATTAACTTTTTTGTTTGTCTGTCTATCTACATCTATCTCCCCCCCCCCCCCATCCCCTATCTATTTGCCTAACTAAACTAACTATCCATCTTATTTCTTTGTGTCTAAAAGAGGGACTAAAAGATTTTTAAAATTTTTTGTTTTCAGGAAAAAAAAAATAAAAAAGTCAAAATTACAATCTGATAATAAATATTTCTATTGAAAAATTTAAAACCATTTTATTTTAAATTTATTTCTCCAGAAATTGAAATTAAAATCTTCATAAGTACTACGCCAGAAAAGTTTAAATTTCATACCATAACAATTTTTGAAACTTTTAGGTCAACAACCTAACGGCTTCCGACTGTCTTAAGAGATATTATTTTAATAATACAATCTTTTCTTTGTCAAAAACGAATTGCTGTCAGCACATGTATAGAAAGATTCAAGGAAAAACGGATGTAAAAGACAGTTCTCAGAAAATCATACTATAAAAGAATTTTAAAAGTCACAATAGAGAACAAATATCTACTTTTATAACTATTTTATTTTTCGTACTTACGGTAAGGAAATTTTACGTAAAAGATTTTATTGATAAAAATACATTTTTTTTCTTGCTATTAAGGAGAACGTTTCAGTTATTATTAATATAAGATAAATAAGCAATTAATTTTTACTTTGTTCTATCTTTACAAGAAGAAAGTATTGGTTTCATATAAATTTTCGACTTCCGATTTTCGATGGATTTATACATTTTATAAGGTTCTGAATACGATTTGACTGCCTTTAGAAAATGTCTGTCTATGAGTCTGTCTGTCTGTATGTGACAAAAATTTGATGGGTGCTCTATCTCAAGAGCTAATGCACGGAGTTTAATAAAACCTTAGATTCAGTTATACCTTAATATAAATTGGTGCTGATTAGTTTTTGGTGTAAATCGAACAACAGGTGGCGCTGTGCTATGCTGCATTTTTCACCATTTTCGCAATAGCTCTATCTCAAGAACTAATGCAATGATTTTCATCAAACTTCAGATTCAGTTAGACCTTGACATAAATAGACGCTGATTACGTTTAGGTGTAGATATCCCAACAGGTGACGCTTCTACGCTACTTTTTCATGTTTTCACGATAGCTATATCTCAATAACTAATGCACAGAGTTAAGCGAAACTTCAGATTCAGTTAGACCTTGACATAAATATTTGCTGATTAGGTTTTTGTGTAAATCTTCCAGCAATTGGTGCTGTTATGCTGCATTTTTCAGGATTTACACGATTTTAACGATAGTCGTATGTCAAGAACTACTGCACGGAATTTAATAAAACTTTAGATTCAGTTAGATCTTGATATAAATTGGTGCTGAGATTCGTTTTTAGTGTATGTGAAACCTGTGTGAGACAGAAGAAAGCTTCGGGATTGGCGCATCCGAATAGTTTTTTTTTTTTCATTTTATTTTGCAAATGCATTGCATATTTACCAAAGGAATGGGCGTCTAGAAGAAGGGCGTATGTTTAAAATTTAAAATTTTACAGAAATGAGGAGAAAATGATTAGCGATGTACTGAGCATCTAGTGAAACATAGGCTCTCCTTATCATCTTAATTGCCCTCCCCCCCCCCGCCTCCCTTGTTGTCTTCATGCTGAGCATTGACGAGTAATGAAAAACTAGTTAGGTGGGTAAAGAAAGTAATAATTTAATTTTTAATTTATTGTTTTAATTTTTTAATTAAAGTAAACACATTTGTATATTAAGAAATTGTAATTTTTAACAACGGAAAATCATCAATCATTTCACATAGTCCCTTTTGCAACAAATCCCCCAATTTTCCAAAGTTTGGAACCATAGACCTTCTAATAAACTTCTAGCATCTTTGCTCTGAGTTTGTAACCCTTCTTCCAGACAGCCATTCAACTGTCGGAAAAAAGTTTTTTTCCCCTCTTTACACCCATATGAGTAATATGACAATGCAGTTGAAACGCTTATCCATTTTGTATTCCAAAATAACTGCCATATTGTAACTCAGCTCAGCATTAGTTTATCGCCAGAGCAGGGTTTTGCCCAGCGAAATATATTTTTAAACATTAATAATTTAATACCAGAAGGACCGGTGCGAAGCTTTCGCAATGCAATCTTTGAGATTATTTCCTGGTACGTTTTAGCACTAATTTTTAATTAACTGATTTTTTTTTTAAATCATACAACGCGTTTTAACGAAATGTGAGTGTACTATCTCAGAAACTTGTTCAAAAACTTTTCGAATGATAGATGCCTTATTCATCGTTGTATGTTTTGTATGTGCATAGTAAAAAGGATGTTGACAACAGAAATAATATATATGATGATTGCTTGTGTATAAGAAAATGGAAATAGATTGCCAGATTTTTTTTTCTCGCCAATGTCATTTCTCTAAGTTGCCATGACCCCTATACTAAAAAAAAAAAAAAAAAAAAAAAACAGAATATAAAAAAAAATTGAAACATTGAAACAGACGTTTAGTGAATTCCTATGAAAGCATTTCCTCAGATTTTGCAAACCTGTGTTCCAGAAATATCTTAAATACATAAATCAATATTTGGTACCCACTTTTTTGCAAGCCTCTGGGAACTTAAACATGGGATGTCCAAACTTTGTGGTCCAGCAGTCATTTAAGTGACGTCAGACTTCGCTGGCGTATTAACAGCTTAATGAAATATTAAAAAATAAATACTTACATTTTTTATAATTCCTAATGAACTGTATGTCTAAATGGAAGATAATCCTTAAATTATTCAATCTACTGGTGCTCCGATACAGTACGCATATACACAGCCATGATTAAACAAAGAAAACAAATGAACAATAGGTGACGCACGCGTAAAAATTAAATAAAAACCTGATTAACCCTTTGAGGGGCGGTGGTATATATTATATATCACCTAATTTTAATTCGATTCAAACCAGAAACTTTTAATTAAATTTTACTTTTTTAACTTTGACGAGAAAAAGTTGAAAAATTGCTTATTTTTATTTTGAACTAAATTCTTTCCTAAATTCCGGTGGGAATTCAACGTTACAGGAGCACAAGTGCTTGCCCCTGAAAGGGTTAAAAGCTCGATATTTTTTTCCAAAAAGTACGTGCAAGATATAAATTAACAATCGTATTTTAATTGCATTAGAGGATGACGTCATCCGATAATACGGTATTTTATTTTTGTGGCAACACTAATTTGAGGAAAATCTTTTCTTTCATTTATGAAATCACTGCCGATTTAATTTTTAATTAACAGCAATTTTTAATCGAAAAACATGTTTAAAAAAATGTAAGTGTACTACGTCAGCAACCTGTTCAAAATCCTTTCATATGATATCTCATTCATTGTTCTGTGTTTTGTATTTTCTTAGAAAAAGGGACGTTGACAACAGAAATAAAATATATGATTTTTAAACGATTTTTTTTTTTTTGGATTGGATAGCTGAGATCAATCTCTATTTCCGCCGTTAATTGCTTTTTCGAGTTTCTTTGTGGATTTTTTTTTAGAAGATACTTTTACTTTCGAAACCGGAAAGTAAAAGTGTCTTCGTAAAAAAAATTCGCAAAGAAAATCAAAAAGTAATTAACGGCGGATATAGAGATCGATCTCAGCTATCCAATGCAATTTATTTATTTATTTTTTTGATTTTGAAATACAAACGAGATGTTAGAAAATAACTTCCCCTTAGGATTAACATTAGCGAGCGGGTGTTTTCGCGTGAGGGGAGACGATCCTTAAGGCACAAATGATATATCGACAGTTTGAACAAAGTAGATTTAGCATGAACTATGCAATTATTTTATGAAAAGATATAAGTGTTAAATTACACTGGTGAGAAAAATTAAAGCAACAAATGCACAAACTCATGTAATTTGAATGATTTTGTAGCTAAACACATGGATCATGAACAAGATCTTTATTTTGTCATACCTGACATATCTTCAAAATTCAGAATATCGTATTTATGTGAAAAATAAATTTAAACAAGAATATAGGAAATGTGATTATAAAGTGGGGTGTGGAAAATTGAAGTTACTTTTTCGCGCCGTCTGAGAGATACGTAGAAAAAAATATGTAAGGTGTGTCTCTGACCAAACTGCAAGCTTTACATGATGTTTACAAGTTTGCTGTCTGCTTTCCATTATCCCAATTGAATGTTATTTCTCACAATCTGTTAAAAGCCTTTTCAGCGACACGTTCGATTTTCCACACGCGAGAAGTTTATCAAATTTGCATATTTCTATAAAGAGAAAGTAAATACCATTGGTCTACCCCAGCGAAGGCGAACCTTTTAGCGCATGCGTACCAACATTTTTCAGATTTATTATGTACCGAGGCTAACGAAAAAGACAGGCTACCGCGGTACATTCCACTTATCTTTTTTTACAGACCGCTAGAATGACGTGATGCTCTTTTCGTACACCTGCATTGGTGCATTCGAGCATCACGTGACTCCGGCGGTCTGTAAAAAAAGATACACTTGAAGCACCGCGGTAGCCTTTCTTTTTCGTTAGCCTCGTTATGTACCAACATTCAAACGTGCCACTAACATAATAACTTAATGAAAATATATTTAATAAAGAACTAATTTTTACAGAATTTTTACTAAAATATTTTTTTACTTATACTAAATTTGATTTCTAACTTATTTATTGTGCTGTATTAACTCAATAATACAACCATGTCGTATCAAAATCCCTTTTATTAATTTATAAATCAGATTTTATCTACTGTATACGTCCGATGCCGAATCTAGTATATATTTTCAGATCTTTAATTACATGACTGTAGAAAGAGGTTCATTAGGCATACTATTTAAATTATCTTTTAAAGTTCAATGTTCAAAAATAAAATATTAAAATTTGATAGAGAAGCAAAATTACTTGACAAACACACGTTTTGAATATGTTTTGGCGAGAAAATAGCGCTACATAACGCTAACGCTGAGATTAATAATGCGCTAATTCATTCAAATGTAACTGATTGTTTTTAATAGTTTATGCATCTTAAACAAAACTGTACTTTTTGTAACAAACATAAAATGGAATTTGTCTCATAAATTGAATGTTGTCTAAGCTTAACTAACTTTTTCGCGTGCCAGAAAAACCTTCTTACATGTAAGTTGGGCACGCGTGCCATAGATTCGCCATCCCTGGACTACGTGAATTCGTTGACCATAAGCAGACAACCCACTACCTTTTTTTGAACTTAATAGAATTAATTTATAGTTGCTTTTTTAATTTCCCCCCCAAGTGTACTTTCTCATTTAATTATTTCATTTAATCTATTTTAGTATATATCACTCTCACACACACACACACACACACACACACAAAAACTTGCTACATGTCTTACGGAAAGAGAGAGTGACTCCTGATATACCATTTAATTGCTGAGGCACGGATTTTTGTGGACCATTCTTTGTTAAGTATAATGATAAAAGGAAGGGTGTTTATCATAATGTGTATGTGTATATATTTTTTGTGTTTGGTTACAAAAGCCATTCATCTCGAAGTTGCAACTGATTGACATTCTGAGGGCTTTATAGCATACTTAAAAAGTTTTGTGGCACCAGATTCTGACACCAGAACACATACCTCGGCTCTGCGAGCCGAGGTATGTGTTCGAAATTATATTCGAATAATGCCCCAAAATTCACAGGAGCAAATAAAACGCTTTCAGGTTACACAACTTAGTTGTAAAACCAGACGATGGCCTTGCTGGTTGTATATGTCAACTGGGAGAGTTGACTGGAACTTCCTCCCACCCATAGCACCTAATTTTGGTGGCCTCTGAGAAAGTGGAGTTAAGGCCTTTAAGTATCATTTTAAAAGTATTTTAACCAATTCCAGATTGACCTATGAAGAATTCCAAACAATCTTTACCCAAATAGAAGGCATTCCAAATTCAGTCCGCTTGTACCTCTGTCGTCATATATTGATGTGTATGATGTGTTAACCCCTGCCCATTTCCTAATTGGCAGACCCTTAAATGTGGTTGTAGAGCCAAATTTCATTGAGGTTAAATACAATCGATTGTCTAACTGGAAAAAACTGACGAAAATAATTCAAATTTTTTGGATGAAATGGCAGATATATTTTCTTAGTAATTTTTGACAGCGGTTCCAATGGAAAAAGATAATGTGAAACTCAATGAGCTAGTGCTTCTCAAGGATGAAAATCTACCGCCTCAAAAATGGCCATTGGGTAGAATAATTGAGTTCTGTTTTGGTGAAGAAAAACGGGTTAGAGTTGTTAAGATAAAAACTCAATTTAGAATTTACAAACCACCCATTTCAAGAATCTGTATTTTACCTATTAAGGTGTAGTCTTATACTAGTGCTTTTTTCTTATGTGTGATTTAATATTATCAAAATATTTTCCTATTTTCCATTTGTATTTGAGATGAATGTATAATTTAATTGTTGATTGTAACCATTGCAACGTAGGGCGGAATGTTTCGTACCAAACCGCAAGTACTGTTGCAGCAGCGCCACCTAGTGAAAAAGCAAAAAGAGTGCTTCAGTGTTTTGTTCTAAGAGTTTTAAGAGTGATGTAAAATGGCGGTATTGTCATCACAATTTCTGAGTTCTATAATGAGAAATAAGCGTGTGTTAATACAGTCCACTGAGATGTGTTTGAACTTTCCTTTTGTGCAGTTTTATACAAAAAACATTACAAGACGATCTAGACTCGTCGTTTTACCGGAAGGGGCTAATTGTAAGCATTTCTAATGAAATACTAATATTAGTTAAATGTGGCTTTACTAAATAATTTGCATTAAAATGCTTATTATCACAAAAGTATTAGCTTTACATATATTTGTATTAAAACTTCAATATTGCAAAATATTACCTTTACTGGTAATGAAATATTTCTAACCAATAATGGAAAAATATAAACATCATAATTTTGGGGTAATATTTCATATCAATATTGCTAATATTTGCCAAGATAGACAAGGAACAAGGAACAACCAGCCAGGACACTAACCGCGAGGTTTATGGTTTAAATGTCCTGTCGGAAAAATTCCCTCCACCATCCAGCGGTTTCACAAGGGAACGAGCTTGATCAGCGGCGTTTATTTGAAAAAAAAAAAAATCATAAAACATCCCACACTGGGACAGATCTAAGCAAAAATGGCCGCAGGCCTGCTTTTAACTAAAATAAATTAAAATAAATTAACAAATATTAAGCCTAATAATAGAGAAAAAGCTATAACAAAATAATTTTCTGTGTATAATATTCATAAAATATAAAAATATAGAACAAAACACTAATCACTTTTTAAAAAGTGTTCTGTACTGCAACTCAAAAATTATGCACAAATTGTTTTCAATGTTCGTATAAAGTTCATAAAGCTCATGTAAAATCAAAGTTCGATTATAAACTCAAAGTTCAAATAATGTTCCCTTCTCTAAATAAGTTCAGGATACACTGCAATAGCATGATAAAGTTACCTATAGATAAAATTCTTACTGTTCCCAATGTACACGTATAGAGTTCATAGTTCGTTAAAAAGTCAAAGTAAGTTTGTAAATTTAAAATAGTTGCTCATGATTCCATCAATAATTATACAATATGTACACAACTCGACCTTTGTAGATCCCCACAATTAATCATCAAGAGCACCAAAGAAACTTTTAAAATCAACACACAGAACAGTTGAGCACAGTTAAACTCATTTCAGTCAAAATAAGTTTGTAAATTTAAAATATTTGTTCATGATTCCATCAGTAAATGCACAATATGTACACAACTCGACGTTAGTAGATCCCCACAAATAATCACCAGGAGCACAGAAGAAACTGTTAAAACCAAATCGCAAAACAGTTGAGCGCGATTACTCTCACTTGAACTTTGAAGAAAAAAATCATCACAAAAGGGGAAATTGTAAAGAAAAATATGCCTGAAAGGTATATTTTATGAATGGGTACATGCTATTCAGTTTAATGCTATTAAGTTTTTGTTTTGCCAAAATAGACAAGACTGGAGCACCAACCGTTAGGCAAAGGTGTATGCCAAAATAGACAATACAAACAATATTCGCCAAATGATATTGCTTTGTTGTTAGGGTAGTAACAGTATCTTACAGATTATTTGTAATATATTTTTGACCGCCAACTTTTCGTTTTTTCAAATCAAACAAAAACAGAAATTTTATTAAAACATGAAGTTAATAATTAACCACACGGGAACAAGAAACATTTCATTAAATTATTTTTTGTTTCAAATTATGCTTAATTGGCTAGGAAAAAAAAGAACGAAAAATCACGTATTAGGCATAGATTATGAAACAGTAACAGAATACACTATTCGGCTTGCTTAAAAAAAGCGTGGCTCCCATCCAATTCAGGACATGGAAAGCCATAACTATCTCAAAACCTGATCGGCACGGTAGTAATCCCAACCATGGGTACGACAGTGGCCGGAACAGGTTCGGTTCCCAGAAGGACGTCCGTGACATCCTGGACCCCGGGTTTTCCTGGACGTTCATAGGAACGACCAGGGCCCAGGGACTAATCAGGGGCTCCCTTCTGAGATTTACTCTATCCCCGGTCGAGATCATGGAAAACCTATAAAGGTGACCACTAGTCTCTCTTCCAGGGAACGGACAACACACCTTAAAAACTAAGTTAGTAACACAAATGATAGAAACAAAAAATAGGAAAGTTATTCTGACCCCCGCCACACGTCCAGATGACCAGGCTGGAAATGCCGTTGGGCCAGAGAAGAAGTTAATACAGCAAAAAGTGCGGTCCGGCCGGACCATGGAGTCGCCCGAGCCCGTTTTCTCATCCGTACTAGACATGTTCACCAGTTTTCCAAGTCCTTAACCTGCCGGCTTCCGACAACAGGCCCCAACCTGGATTTAGCTGTCTCCGGCGCCCCACGCCAGGGGCCCTGGACATGGCCAAGAGAAGCACTCATCTTGGCTATGTCCTGGAGTGTCGCAACCAGGACAGAGTGAGACTCAGGCCACTCGATAACATGCCCGGTTTGGAATCCCCAGACGGTACTTAGAACTGATAAGCGTGACCAACGAAAGCCGACCAGCCTGATGTTCCGGAAGCTACGTCGGTCTGCTGGGTTTGGGCTACGTCGATCTCCTGCTCCCTCAGGGACCCCGCTTTGACCCAAACTCAAAAATGAATCCGGCCACCACGGCGTCCTCGGCCGGGCTCCTTGTCTTCCTCCCGTGCCACGAAGTGGCCGGGTTGATTTAGGAACACCCGGAGGGGCACCCGTCCACAGAATACACTAACAGAACACTTTCAAATGCTAACAGAATATTATTAAGAAATTTCACCTTTTTTTATTTAATGAAATTGATCATAGTATAATCCTGTAACCGAATTCTTTTGAGTGTCTCTGTAAAACAAATGCTACACACTTTTTAATATATAGAAAACATGTTTTGTGCACTTCAGTGATTCCTTTTTAATTTTATTATGTTTGAAGTATCATCACTGTAAACTGAAATGTCTGAAAATCAGACATTTAAGTGTGTGAAACGGATGGTTAAAAAAAGAGACACTTTGAAGTGTCTTAAAATTTTAAGACATTTGTACGTGTCTTATTTTCAGACATTTGAAGTGTCTGAAATAGCGCCATTTTTTTTACCCGGGCAAACAGAATGTAAAATAAATTGCAAAAAATGTGAAGTGCTGCCATCTATTGTATCATTTCGATTACAGAAGGATAATCTGAAATCCTCATTCTACCCACGATTGGGTTCAATCTCGCGTCCTTCTGTTTACGAGACTAACTCCTTAACCAATCAAGCCATCTAGACATGTGAAGGATTTGGTTTTAAATTGAAGTAATGAGATGACTCGGTAGCGTGGTGATATTTTTATAGAATTAATTTATATATTTCTGAGAAATTAAAAAATTTTGGTAAGATTTCGTAAATTTCAAATGATGGTTAAAATTGTACAATTTTATTATTTATGTGGGGGGGAGGATATATGAATGATACATATTTTCAATTCAAATAGTATAAATTAAGTGATTAAACATATAACAAATTATAACATCTTGTAATTATATACTTCTTTAATTGCTAAAAGGCGTAAAATAAAAAGATTATAAAGAGTAATAATAAGTTCAAAATAAGGGGTCAAAACAAGTTCGGGGTCAAAATAAGTTTTTACAGAAAAAAGAGAATAATACCTGATATTAAGTATAATAGAAAAACCACAGTCCTGGCAAGATAATATCAAGAAGAAAGCATCCAAATAAATTTCAATGAAAGTAAAATAATTTTTCCCCTGCAACCTATACTATCAATCCATTATAAGGGAAACCATAGAAGTTATAACACGTAAAAATGCAATATGTAACGATGCAACATTTTAACTTACCAAATTTGCTTGTCATTTAACTTACAAAAATTGTGACTCGAGTTATCCTATGGTTACAAACATGGAAATAAACATCCAAGTAAAAAATAGAAACTAAATAACGTGCATAATTTAAAAAATACGTGAAAAATTAAATGATAGTATTACAAATGATTCCATAGATTGTGCAATTATAGAATATTCTTATTTGTGTGATAATGACTCAGATTGAGCTGAAACATGTCAACAGTGTAATAAAACTTATTTTACTGTTTATAATATTTTTATTGTACACCTTTTAGCAATTAAAAGAAGTATTAAATGTGATTATTAAAAATATAGGGGCGGGGTAATTTTTTCTGCGTACTTTCTGACACATTTTCCGACTCATTTTTTAACGCAAAGACAGGAGATTAGCTGTTGAAACGATTTAGGATCGTAATCAGTGTTCCATTTTTTTAATAAATGAATTACTTTTCGAATTATATGCAGATTCTGACTCTCACTTCTCGCTCCGAAAATTTGGTTTAAAACGCCACCTTTGACAGTATTTTCTGAAAGATCTGTTGTATTTACCAAAACATGGCAAACACTATTCGATTACATAGTTTCTGAATAAGAAAACCTACCCTTTTCCTGTTTTTATGAACAGAAATGAATTAAAAAAATTGTGATAAATTATCTTCTCTGAATATCTGAACAAGAACAGGGGTCGGCTTGAATAGTGTCGCCATCTGTTATCAAATTATTTTAATCAGTCCCAATTAAAATCAATCTTATTTCTTATAGACAAAGTTGACGAAATTCTAAGGTAATATATAGATGTGAACATCTAGAAGGTAAATTTAAACTCTAAAAATAAATATTTAAAATATTCTAAAGGATATAATATTTTTAGAAATGAAAAATTGTTATACACATTACATGAAAAAGAAATTACACGCTATTTTTATACACTTTATTGTCTAATATTACATCCCTCTATATTATATGTCTATATTATCTATGATATATACAAATTGTAAAGAGATTTTTATTAGTCGAATATTGCAGTTAGAGACGTTGGGACGCAAGTGATTTTCCAGGGCCCCACGCAAAATTTAGTGGATGGAAAGTATTTGAAGCAACATTCTTCTGTTCCGAAACCTTATTTGATATTGCTGGCATATACAGGGGCAAGATTGTATCACAGTCACCACGTATATCACACAATTGTAGTAAATTCAGAATTCAGACACTTAAGTGTCTGAATTCTGCCTTACTTTCATGTCTTATTTTCAGACATATCGTGATTATTCAGACATTTTTCTTAGTTATTTTATACCCTGGTAACAGTAAGACACTTATGTGTCTTAAATTCAGACACCTCTGATGTCTGAATTTGCACTGAATTTTCAAATTCAGACACTTAAGTGTCTAAATTGCTTTTTCAGACACATATGTGTCTGAATTTAAGACGCCTCTATTTGCAGTGATAACATCACTAAAATACATCGCAATTTACGTATTGTCACGTATTAGGCATAGATTATGAAACAGTAACAGAATACACTAGCAGAACATTTTCAAACGCTAACAGAATATTATTAAGAAATTTCACCTTTTTTTATTTAATGAAATTGATCATAGTATAATCCTGTAACCAAATTCTTTTGAGCATCTCTGTAAAATAAGTGCTACATACTTTTTAATCTATAGAAAACATGTTTTAATGCACTTCAGTGATTCCTTTTTAATTTTATTATGTTTGAAGTATCATAACATCAATAAAATACATCGTAACCCATTTTTCCTCATAGATCACAATGTAATGGAATTATTTTGTGCATCCCTGTAAACGAATTATAAATGCTAATTATTCTACAGTCCTGAGAAAGCATGTCTTAGTCCACCTCAGTGATAAATATAAATTTCATTATGTTTAAAATATAAATTTCATTATGTTTGTTATAAATTTCATTATGTTATTGTAACATCATTAAAATGCATCGGAAACGATTTTGCCCCATAGACCATAATGTAACGGAAATCTTTTGTGTGTAAATGAGATATAGATGATATACACTTCATTTTCAGTATCGAACATTCTATAGTAAGTATCATTAACATATAAAAATTTCATGACAATAGAGTATATTTACGAGAGTTCGAGCACGAACAAACAGACGGCAGGCAGACAGAAAAACCTAAACGATGAACACTTTTCAACTACGTTGGAAAGTGTTAAAAACGCAAGGATGGCAACTATGTATATTGTCACTCATTAACAGGCTACTTCACTCGGGCGAAAACATCCGGTCGCTAATGTTAATCCTATGGCTGAAATAATTTACGATATCTCGTTCGTATTTCAATATTTTTAAATGAACCGGTTTCGAAATTGAAATCGTTTCTCAATAATAAAAAAAAAACTGCAACACAAATCGAAAAAGTATAAAGAAGTATGCATAGAGATCGACCTCAGCTATCCAATGAAAAAAAAAAAATCATTCAAAAATATTGAAATGCGAACGAGATATCGTAAATTATTTCCCCCATAGGATTAACATTAGCGAGCGGGTGTTTTCGCATGAGTGAAGCAGCCACTTAAGAAAACTTTTCGATTATATTGCCGCATGGTATTAAAAACTTTTTCGATAAATGTATTTCTCACTTCCCTAAACAAGTTCCTCAATCAGAAATTTCAACATCACATCCTATTTCAAATCATACTCCCTCGCAAATGCCTAGAATATCCATTTTTCGAAAGTATTTTAGTCTCTCTGCCTTTGCGTAAGCTACCACTGACTGTTAAGGAGTATTACCCCCAGAAAAGACGCAAATCTTCTTATTCTTATATTTGCGTTATTTGTTTTTAGACAGTCTCCCTTACTTGGGCAGACTTCCAGACGTCTGCAAATATCGAATGCCTTGGTATTTTGGCTCTTCCACTGCTGTTATGTTGAGAATGGATCATCTAGAAACAGAATGATTTGCTGATTTCCTCTTCCGTTGCTTTTAAAGATATTTTTGCAGAGAAGCCAGCGATAAGGTAGTACGTCATTTTTGAAGCTACTTAAGTTTGTTCAAAGAAGCCAATCGAGTTGACGTGTATAATTAAAAAAAAAAGCTAAAATGTATTTGAATGTCGAAAAAAAGGAGACAATGAACAAGAGGAACTAGAGATAATTAGTCTCTAGTTACTAACAAATAAGGGGGTAATTTTGGCAAATTTGGATGCAATATTGGATCATTTTTACATGATATTTGAGAGTTTAGATCAGGGAATCTTATTTTTTTTGTTCCAAGGATCCTTTTTGCTAATAAAATGAAAGTCACGTACCCCCAAATATGAACCCAAAACCTCCCACATGAATTAATAAACTTTGCTTGAATTTAAACCTACCTGCATTATTTTTTTTTTGTTATTTTATCAACATTGTTTTGAGAAAAAAATTACTTGTGATAAGGCTCTGAAATTGAAATTTGAGCCACAATATGCATCCTCAACAAATATCATTTCCACGCGCAAGTTTATTTGTGCGAGCTATTGAAAGTTCTGAAAACGCACAGATAAGTACGATTGTTTAGATTTGTAAAAATTGTTATGTATTAAAATAAAATACTATGTTACGCTACTGGAAGCAAATACAAAATACACTCACTTGTAGCACACGTTACAAACGAAAATAACTGCATAATTTAATTAGATGTCATCAAAAATAGACATAATGATCTGATTATTTATTTATTTATTTTTTAAACCAAAGCCAACAGACCCACTGATAACGCACCACGGACCCCTTAGAGTCATTAGACCCAAGTTTAAGAAACCTTTGTTTAGATTTTGTAAACAAAGTTAAAGTTGGTACCTACTATTTACCTATTATTAACCTACTAAGCTACTACTTGCGCAATATTAATTAAACGTTGTCGAACAGGAAAGTGTTTCTACTCTACAGACAGTATTAATGATGTATTTGAATTAAATTTAGAGTATTTTTAATAAAAGAAAAAAAAATCTTATTGGTAATACATTGGAAAGGCCATTACTTTCGCATTACAGTCGTAAAAATGTAAACGTTTACAATGCAAAGTTGGAAATTATTACATTGTTGCACTTATAATGCTTACATTACAAGCCATTAAATATAATAACAGTGCAATATTGAGATATATTAGATTGCTGAAAGAGACACCATCTTCGTCGTTGTATTTTAGAATGATTTTTTCAAAGTTTATTTCAATAATGTTACTTAATATATAGGTATGAATGTTTTTGCTGAAATCTGCTAAAAGACTAATTTTATCTCAATATCAGTTTTTTAAAACTTAACATATGACAAATAAATTTATATCCAGATTTCTAAAAACTTCAAAACTAAGTTTAAAACTATATTTAGACAATTTCATAGAAAATACTGAAAAGCAGTAGTTTTATCAAAATGTTATAACAGCTGCCAGATTTTTACAAAGTACTGAATTACCATGTTTATTGATTAAACTGAATACACTTTGAAATAACAGTTAAAATTCAAAGAAAAAGAAGACTACACCAGATATTCTTAAACATTAGGGATAACCGGGACAATTTTAAGACAAAATGTAAACTTTTGTTATAAAAAAGCGTTTTTTAGATATATTTCAAGATTTATTATTTTTTTTATGTTACTAATATTATATAAATTATGCTCTCAGCATATTCATTAATTGTTTTTTGTAATTACAGAAAAATTAAAACAGGTTGGAAATTGTACGTTAAACGTGACAAATTAGGTGCGTTCGTATTATAACTAGTTTTACAACGTAAAAAAAAATCATCCTTATTATTTCAGTGAAATGAATTATATCGTCTGCTATGAGCGAAATGAGCATGCCTTTTTTTTTTCTTATTACGTATGCCGCGTTTACAGATGCGATATTTTTTCTACACCAGACAGCGCTGCAAAATTCACCACGGAGATCTTGCTTTACGAATGATTACCTCCATGGTTTAATATTTTTATGACTCATAATGAACGAATCTATTGTGTTTATTTTCTTTAATGGATTGATATATTCGTCTTTCAACCTAATTTCCACCGAAGTTATCTCAGAATCTATACATATTTGAATATGTATCTCTCAAACAAACAATTTTTTTGAATGATCTTTCTAAAAATGCAACTTTTATGCAATTTTATTCGAAAAAAAAAAACTTTGAATAAAAATGCCCTCCTGGTATATGAAAAAAGAAATGGTCAGCCCAGCCCGTATTTGCTTTTCATCAGTCACATGATTTGCGTTTTGATTATTATATAGATTACGTGATAGGATTTAACAGAACGAAGGAAGAAAACTTTTATTAATATCTTTGTAAGTTTTGATTAGATTTTCATAAAATTTGAAATGACTCGACAAAATTCTGCAACTATTATATATATTAAATTTCAAACTATTCGGTTGGGTAGTTTTTGCGATGTTATATGCGGACAGACGAACGGACGGACCAAACGAGGACTACGTATTTATATAATTATGAACGCACCTAAAAACAAAAAGTGTCTAAATATTTCCCCGGCAATTTGGGTAATTCTTATAAATTAAAGGGAGAATTATTAGACCCTGGATTTCTATGTTTCTGAATAGCAAATAAGATGCTTATAAGTGGTAATAGTCAGCCAGTATCTGACTGTATTGTGTACTTCACAATGGAAAACTAATAGGCACTTTAATGCAAGAGGGAAAATTTTTATTACATGTATCTTGGTATCACTCTTTATAATATTTTATAAAAAGAAAGTATTTAATAAAAGGAAAATCGTGTCAATAACTAAGAATTGTGTAACTATTCATTGTGGATATACTAGGACAGCTGTTATTTAAAAAGCACAAGAACTGAAAAGTAAATTAACTCAAAAAGAAAACTTAAAAATTATATTAACATAAAGTAACCTATTATTCATCTCAACTAGAAGCACAAGCAAATTAAATTAATTTTTAATAGTTAATTTACAGAAATATTTCTGTAGAACTTATTAAAGGTTTTATATAAGTCAGTAATCTCATCTTTGCATGAAATTTTAAATCGGTCCACTGAATCAGTCAGAACTGAACCTTAAAGTACAAATTAAACAGGAACTTTGTTTATTTCCGGTATTGCAGGCCATTAAAATTTATAGCTTCCATACCATTTCATGAATTTTATTTCTAGGTTCTGAGTTTTTTCGTTTCCTTTATAAATCTTCAACACTTTGCCCATACGGTATATAGATTCATAATAAACTGCAGCAAATTTGTCACAAACAATGTTTTTTATTACATTTTATTAATTGAAGCTTCAGTTGACGTGGATTTCTTGGTAGGACAGGTTTTTCAATATCACTGGGAGCATTGGGGTTGCCTGATAAACTGATGTCAGTGGATACATCGTTGTGACAACTTTCATAATCTGATGAATTTCCAGAATCTTCTGGCAAAACATTTTTCTTTGAAGACTGCTCTTTCTTTTTTAGGAACATTGTCCCCCCCCCCTTTTTTAGGTGCGTTCGTAATTATATAAATACGTAGCACCTATTGTCGTCGCTTGGTCCGTCCGTCTGTCCGTCCGTCCGTCCGTCTGTTCGTCCGTCCGTCTGTCCGCATATAACAACGCAAAAACTACCCAACCAAATGGTTTGAGATTTAAGATATATTATCTTTGCAGAATTTTGTCGAGACATTTCAAATTTTATTAAAATCGAATCAAAACTTTAGGAGATATTAATAAAAATATTTATTAAGAAATTTGATTTTTTTTTTTTTTAAATCGGTGCTTTTTTGTTATAGGAGCTTCCGAAGTTTAATCGTCAAGCGACCGAGATATGACAGAAATTAATTTGCAGACGATATAATTCATTTCACAGAATTAAACATCATCAAGATCTGAATATTTATATAACTATCTACAGTACGAACGCACCTCGTTTGTCACGTTTGACGTACAATTTCCAACTTGTTTTATTTGTTATAATAATTATCGTAATTTCTGGCGCACAATCCACAATCAAAACATAATCAAACAATTATGTTTTGAACCAGAAAATTTATTTTATAAAATGTAACTTAGTAGATCGCCGTAAATATTTGACTTCAATTACTGAATAAAATTTCTAAGTCGAAACATAATTGTCTGATCTGCGGATTATATGCCGGAAATTACATCCATATCTATTTTTACATGCTTTCTTTTAAGTATTTCTATATGTATGTGACAGTCAAATCTTGTTACTCATTGTTCACCCACTTCCTGTTGACACCGAGCTTTGAAATTTGGAATATATATGTATTTCTGAATCCAATACATGAACTGGATATTGATTTTTCAAAATTCGGTCCCTAAGGGGGTGCCAACGTCGACCAAAAACTTGCATTTTCCCATAAAAATAACATTAGGATTTTTTCATATTCATTGAAAACATAGCTCCATTGTTGTAACATTCAGACATTTTAACCACATTTTTGCCTGCATCATTATGACGTCAGCATTGAGTGATGCACACATTTGTGCTTTATAATATAAATTGACTTTTTTTGTGAATTTTAATGAAGTGTTTTAAAAATTATTTTTTTTGCAGTTAATTTATTCTTATTATTTCCTTGTACAATACGTCTTCGGGTTATCTTATTTAGTAAAATTTCTTCAAAGCTTCTATGGCCTGTAGAATTAACAACAAGTTTTTGGGGTGTTTTTCTAGAAGTAGAAGCATCCCCTTGGCAGACTAAGTAAACATGTTGATGCTGGTCTGTTAGATGTTGATGCTGGTATCTTAGATGTTGATGCTGGTCTGTTAGATGTTGATGCTGCTCTGTTATATGTTAAAGCATCATTCTGCACCTCTTCAAATTCTTGTCCAGCTTTTAGATGATGAAGATTCAGTTTCAGTAGCTGCAGGTATACCATACAGTATATTGGACTGCTCCAGTTTGTAGTATTTACTGCGGAATTTACTGGATAAATTTCAATAGGAAGAAAATTCCGACAAAATATATTTTCTCGTCAACTTTGACAACCATACTAAAATATTGATGAAATCCGCCCTTTACTTACCCGTCATACGTAGTATAATAGGGTAAGTCTTGTAATCGTTTTAAAAATCGAAAAATCTTTTTTCGACGGATTTACACGTTTCAGACACTGCAAATTCCGGAAAAAAAAATTGCCGTCCGCCTGTCTGTGTGTATGTCTGTAAACGCTCTATCTCCCGAACAAATTGAGGTAGAGTTTTGAAATTTGGTATGTACTTAGTATGTAATAATGAGAAGAAGCCTATTGAATTTCAGTAACCTCAATTATCCGAAACTATTTTTTTCGGACTCTCGAAATATTCGTTCTGATAAAAGGTATATAAAATTTCGAAATTGTTTATTTTAAGGAAAGAATATTAAAGACAATAAAAAATCATAAATTTTGCATAAAGATTGAAGTCGATCGGATAATTAGATGCCGAGATATTTGTAATCCTATTTACCACACTCTTCGATTTTTCATGACACTGTATATCATTCAAATTTCAATTCAATGATATATTTTAATTGGAAATGAGATGCTTAATCCGACGCCGTAAATCGCTAGTTAATAGGATTATCATTTTTGGAGTTATAAGGATGTTT
Organism: Maratus michaelseni; assembly: GCA_963931845.1. Taxonomy (NCBI): domain Eukaryota; kingdom Metazoa; phylum Arthropoda; class Arachnida; order Araneae; family Salticidae; genus Maratus; species Maratus michaelseni. The sequence continues at coordinate 246,967,749 of OZ007596.1, read as the reverse complement.
CTTTTACGCAATTCAGTAATAGAGCATTTAAAGTTTATGACGTCATCAAGCCATGATTTTATTCGAATTGCCCTGCATTTTATAAATAGTTTACACATGTTTTATTTTCATATTTTATATTATACCTATCCATGATGAGTAAGTTGGCCCCCAACGACTAGTTTCATTATTGTCCATTTTGTCATCATTTTCTAGTTCCCATGTTGCAAGTTCTTTTTATCAGATAGCATTTTAAGTGAGCGAAAGCAACATTTGTCTAACGGCTGTAAAATGTCAGTTGTGTGAGCAGGTAGTTTCAAAATTGAATACTGTTAGAATGAGTCAATTCAATTCTGCAAACTTAAATGAGATATATGTCCATCAAAAATAATATTAACAATGATAATAATGATTGTGATCCTAAAACGTTTTGCCCAACTCTTTACTTTAATGATAACTTAAACAACCCAGTTTCACTTTTAGTGTCATTTTCAAGTAGTTTCACAATTATAAGTAAAAAATAATCACCAAGTTACAGTTAATAAACCTTAGTCTCTATGTAAACTGCTGATTTTAACTGTAACCTGATATTTTTGTTTACTTGAATTTGACTTTATTATGCTTTGTAAAAACAAAATGCTGTGCTGAAATCAAAGTTAAATCATTAAATTTTTAATAAAGTAAAGTAGTAGCTTTGTAATATTATTGATTTTTTTTTTCAAATTGCAAATAATGCAGCAAATGAATGGATAATCAATGGTAAATGGCCTCTTGAAATGCTTATTTTTATATTGTAACTCAGCGTTATCCGGGCCCGTGATTAAACCTTAAATAAACCCCAAATGTGTATTATTTTATATATTTTACCCGATTCATGAATTTATATCCTTAATGACAAAATCGCAAAATCGTAAAATAACATTTACTTCTTTTTTCAAGTAGGATCGTTATATAGTTTAAAAAAATAGCTGTCCAAACCCTTTGAAATTTTCAATCGTCATAAATATAACGGTTTTACAGCCCGTGTAAAAATTACGTCAGAAATATTATCTGGTTGTAAAACAAATATGTTTTCTTTTCGCGTCGGGTCCGTTAAAAAAAAAATAGTATTCGTCGTCCGATTTCTCTGAAATTTTAGTCCTTTGTAAATATAACTGTTTCCAAGTCCTCTATAAAAATTATGTGAAAATATATGCATTTTAAATTGCCTTTTTCAGAGGCTTGTACTAATCTCAGTTTATGAATCTTAGAATTTTCTGTTATTTGATTCAAAGGTAGTCAGTTCCTTCTTTAATACCATTTAAAATCTGAAACTAAAGCAAATAAATATCTGCTATAAACAAATTTGAAAGTATTGCAAATAAAAGTTAGTGGATAATTTTTATAGTTGAATAGAAAATGTTCTACAATGTGGATAACAGCTTAGGGAATTTTAAACACAATGTGAAAAGGAGTTTAAATACTTGCATTCAAATACAATAAGCAAATAAAGTTAACAGATTTTAAACACAAAGTGATTTTAAGATGTACCCGAAGTTTTGTGTCAAAAAATTACGCCGGTTATCGCTACCCTAGTATCAAAACTTTATTGAACCAATATTATTTATACTGGTTATATTTTGGCCAATATTGATTATATCTTGGCTATATTTTGACTAGTATATAAACAATACTGGCATAAAATGTTGACCCAATATCGGGGCAATAGTGGCGGCTTTCACTGCAAATAGTTCCTAATGTAAATCCGATACTTCTGTGATTGTATTTCATTGGAAATATTTATAATGTAAAATCAATATTTGACCAATATTATTTTATTGGAAGTATACCGGTGAAACCCCATTATAATCAATGTAATCAATATTTGTTGACTACTACAATAATAATTTTTTCAAAATTACCTTTTCAAATATTGATTATTTCTTGACTATATTTTGACCAGTATAGACAATATTGGCATTAAATGTTGACCCAATATCAGAGCAATATTGGTGGCTTTCTCTACAAATATATCCCATGTAAATCCAATACTTCTGTAAATGTTGCATTTCATTGCAAATATTTACAATGTATACAATTGAACAAAATTCATATCGGAGTGTAGTTTGCACCATAAAACGTAAAAATAAAATACATATGCTAAAAGTGATTACAGTAAACATAAAGGTTTAAAAACTGTTTAATAAACAAAGCGACTAGTTTCGTACACACTTCACGGTGACATTCTCAGGATCTGTAATTATAAATAAAATATTTTCGCATAAATGCATTATGTATGTAAGCAATATGTATTCTATAAACAAGCTTAACGAGATATTAGGTATCATGAAAGCAGGTGCTTTAATAAACTAGTCGTTGGGGGCCACCGTAATACTTACCCATCATTGATATGCATAATGTAAAATATTAAAATAAAAATGTGTAAACTACTATAAAATTCATTGCATTTCAAATAAAATCGTGACTTGATGACGTCATAAACTTTAAAGGCTCGATTACTGAATTGCTTGAAAGAAACCTCCTTATAACTCCAAAAATAATAATCATATTAACTAGCGGTTTATTGCATCTCATTAAGCGTCAAATTTCCAATTAAAATATATCTTTGAAGTGAAATTTGGATGAAATACAGGTTCATGAAAAATCGAAGAGTATGGAAAATAGGATTCCAAATATCTCGGCAACTTATCATCCGATCGACTTCATGCTTTATGCAAAATTTATGTTTTTTTATTGTCTTTTATATTAATTTCATAAAATAAACAATTTCGAAAATTTTTATACACCTTTTATCAGAACGAATATTTCGAGAGTCCGAAAAAAATAGTTCCGGTTAATCGAGATTATTGGTCGTTATTGAAATGAAATAGGCTTCTTTCCATTATTACATACTAAGTACATACCAAATTGCAAGTATCTATCTCAATTTTTTCGGGAGATAGAACGTTTACAGACACACAGACAGACGCCAAAATTTTTTTTTTCTAAAAATATGTTTTTCGGAATCTTCAGTGTCTGAACGTGTAAATCCGTCAAATTTTTTTTTTCGATTTTCAAAACGATTACAAGACTTACCGTATACTACGTATGATGGGTAAGTAAAATGAGCATCTATAAATGTGATTTACTTTATCTTATTTTTAAAATTATGAAGCCTCGCGCCAAATTCTAAGTAACTCAAAGGAGGCTTATTCACCCTCGCTGTCGCATATTGATTTCTATTGATTCGTGGAAAATGGATGGGGAATAAAATCTTGATTGATAAATTATTTTAATATTTTAAATTAATCTGTAAAGGTTCTATGCTATATAGTCTGGCTAAACAGGATTTCATAAACATCCGATAGTGATCAGGTTCTATTGGATCTACTTTCTTACAGATTATGTGTTTTTTTTTTTTTAATGGAAGGCTTTGCAATAGATCACTGAGAAAAATGACTCTTTCAAATCTGAGTAAATCGATGTTTTCATTTTGTTATGAAACTTTTTGTTTCAAATAGGACGACCCAATGTTTTCAATTCTGAAATACCAGAAATACACATAATATTGAAACATGGACATACTCAAAACTGTTCACATAGAGGTCAGTTCATGCTCATTTTTGAAACATGGACATACTAAAAAATTATTAGAATCAGCTCAAACTCATTTTTGGAACATGGGAATGCTCAAAAATGAGCACAAAGAAGTCAGTTCATACTCATTCGAATGAAATGCAATATTTCCATTTTTCAAGAGAAAAATAATTCCAGCGTTAATGGGTTAAAATGTGTTAAAAAGAAAATTTAGTCAGTTAAATTTCAATATCCAGGGAGCGCTTTTTCATTTAAGAAATATACTGATAACAATCGAATTGAAAATTTGTATAATTTATATCTCCCCCTTCCCCACATAAATAATAAAGTTGTACAATCTTAACCACCATCTCAAATTGACCAATTCTATCCGAAATCCCGTTAAAAATTTCCAATTTTCTCAGCAACAAATTAATGAATCCTATAAAAATATCAACATGTGTCAGAATTATTCGATGACTTGCATTTAAAATAAACCACTGATGTGATCTGGATGGCGAAGTGGATAAGGCAGTGGACTTGTTGCTAGTAGGACTCGAGTTCGATGCTGGCTCTGTGTCAAAGCTTAAATTTAGTTTATCCTCCCATAATCGTAAATAGAACCAGAGATGGCAGCACTAGCGCTGTTGTTTACTGTTGTTTGAAACATGGACATACTCAAATAGGATCACATGATGTTTTATTCTTGAGTGCGTGCCTGTTTTCAGAAATGAGTGTATACATGTTTCAAACTTGAGTAATTTTGATTTGGAGCCATTTTGACTATCTGACATACTCAGATTTGAGTATTTTTTGCTCAGTTTTGAAAATGTCGTTTTTAGAGTGAGATATATTGAATTCGTTAAATTTATATTTCAATCTTTGAAAGATTCCAGAAAAAATAATGTAAAGCAGAAGATATCTTGGAATTTTTCTCATTGAAGTTTCTTTTCTTCTTAGTATCTATACTCAGAATTAATCATTTATAGTGCTTTCTTTATACCCGTTATTTCTTTCGATATCACGTATTCTATTTAGTTCATTCAGGGTGAACACGCACACACACACACACATATATATATAATGATTCATAATACTGAGATTTCATGGTAGGTTTTTTTTATTATTTATGTTTTCCATTTATTTATTTCTTACTATAACAATTAATGTATAAAAGTACATGACATCTTTAAATTAGTGATTTGATCAGATTTTGTTACACGAACTTGTTTGTTGTCTTCTGGTTTCAAAATTATATATATATATATATATATATATATAGAGAGAGAGAGAGAGAGAGAGAGAGCAATTATACTACAGATGCAAATAAATACCTGGTGTATAATCTCAATAATTTCTGTTTTTTAATACCGCCATCTGTCGGTGAATTTTTTTTACTTTTTTTTTTTTTTTTTTTTTTTTTGACACGAAAAGTTTTACTTTTTGACAAACCTTATGTTCCATACAGCACTCCGATGCGGCAGTGCGTTAAATTTGTATCAATTTTTGAAATATGAAAGGTTTTTTGGGGTAGCTGGTATATAGATTCGGTTATCTAAGTTTAATAAATTATTTTGAAAAGACATTCAAAATTAATATTAAAAAATAATAAAATTTCAGTAAAGAAAATAATAATTATAAATATACCAGAAAAGTTTTCAAAAGAAATAAAGTCGAAATCTTAATAACTAAAAGTTTTTTATTCAAAGAGAAGATAAGGGTTTTTTGCCACTGATTTATATAAAAAAAAACACAACTTTTTATTTTTATTTTGGAGCAATTATTCTACACGAGCATGTTATATTTTAGTTCGTCTGAGATAAAGTTTATTGAACTTTTGATGACATATCTGAAAAAGTGCCAACTCTGAAACTTTTCAGAAGCACTGAGGTAAAAGTTATTATTTTTTAGCTTCTAGTCATAAATATACATTCGTAATTTCATTCTTTAATTGTGTATTTTTAAATGAAATATATCTTTTTTCTAAGCACATTATTTTTTGTGAACTGTAGAAATTAAATATTAAATAATTTAATTATAATTAATTTAGTCATAAATTTATAAAAGTAAATAAATAATTTATTTTTAATTATAAAAAATGAACATACTGTAACCATCACGAAAGTTTCTTTTGCATCATTCTAATATATATAATTTAAATAGCGTATAGTTACACACCATCAATTATGAATACTGAAACTACTGAATGTATATTATGAATACTTAAGTAATATGAATACTTAAGTATAGTGCATTTCTTTTAATTTAACAAGGGCTTACAGAAATCAGTAAATAATACAAAAACACAGCACGACAGCATCTCCTGTTTGGTATATAAATCCAAAATTGAATAAACATACTTATTTTTAATTAATAATCTCAAATATGAAACTTGGTGCATTTCTTGGTGAAAATGAGATACATTTATAATGTTTTTCGAAAAAAGCATAAGGCCGATATTTTGTAATCAAGGCCAGATTCAAGGTTGGTATTAAACAAGAGCGATTTTTGGAATTAAATTTTTGGCAACTCCGTGAGTTATAACAATAATTAAAACAATGGAGAGTTCTTTATACGACAGACTAGGTTGGCGTTCTCCTAAGCATAGCATAGCAGCGCTCTTATTGAGTGATCATAACTAAAATTGAATCGGCTTACTTTTTCATAATAAGAATCTTAGATATGAAATGTGGTGCATCCAATATATGCCAAAAGATATATTCCAATGAGATCGCCATAAACATTTCATAACAGTGCCATCTGTTGGGAGATATATACTAAAATCTAGTTGTTTGGTTGATTTTATGACGGCGGATTATGTATATGAGGGATATAGGCTCTAGGGGGGGTAGTGCCTTCCGTGGGGGTCTTTCTAAGGGATCCTAACCCATATTAACGCAAGGTTCGAAGAAAACCACGGAAAACTCCGAACGGTTAGGTCGATGAGCGCGACATGGATTTGAACCCAGCACCTCCCGTCTGCCAGTTTTGAGAGCAGAACTTCTCAGTCTTTGGTGGGGCTTTAAAAAATCCAGTCAATGCCAATTTATGCCAATGTCTAACAGACTATGAATTTCATGAAATTCAGTCCACTAGTTCTTGAGTTAGAGCTACCAAAAAATTGTGTAACACGCAGACAGACGAACAGGCAGTCAGACATATATTATTATTACATATACATAAATTCACAGACACACGCGTATTAAATAAATCATAATAAAACTTAACTGAAAAAAATACACTTTCTTTTAAATCCTTAACAAAATGACCCCAAACCAAGAATACTCTAGATGTATATCATTGACTCTAATTGCAATATACTATTAAAATATTTTATCTAAAAATGCCAGGTGGGGAAATAAAACATAGGTAGAACTTAACAAGTTTTTCATCTAATGCAGCGCTTCCCAACCTTTTTCCTTTCACGTACCCCTTGCTTAGGCTTTTCATTTCGGCGTACCGCCATTTCTCATAATCCCCCCCCCCCCTTTCTCCATATATTATTAACATTTTCATCTCCCGTGAATGCAAAATCCATATTTTAAGAATTATTCATTATTATATTTTCTATTCATTGAGGGAGCACTGATGTTTCAGTATGAATTGTAAAGTATTAATATTCAGTATTTATCAGTTATGAGAACATGCCTATTAACAGCTGCACTCAGGTACTCTTGTGTTTCAAAATAATCAGATTGTTTCGAAGAACTCGTAGTTCCCGAATCATCAGGTTGAATTTCAATCACAGTTGCAGTGATCTTAAGACTTCCAGATTTTAACCAGTTATCCCTTTTAAAATATAAAACCAAATCATTCGAATAATAAATAAACACTTCAAATTAAAATTCATTAAAAGGAAGGAAGCTTTTCGATTAGTATGCGTATAAAATATATAAGTACTCATGCAATATTATTTACAGTGGGCGGAGCTAAAGACATAGAATAATCAATAGATTATTAAGTCTAGTGGGCTTTTACGCTCATTTTGAGTGTAACATATTGGAGTTAAAGTGACATATTGGAGTTACACCTGAGACTGAGACTAACTTTGTAATCCCAAACTATCAACTTCCTTTATGTGTTTTAAGTTAAACCATTTTTGTGATTTCCGCCATTACCGATATTATTTTCACATACCTCCAGCAGTTCCGCCACGTACCCCCAGGGGTACGCGTACCCCAGGTTGGGAACCGCTGATCTAATAAATAATATTACACAAAAATAAAGAATGAGCATCAATCATACATTAAAAATAAAAATATAACCATATAAATACACACCATAAAGCGCGAACTTTACAGCATTTACCATTATGTATTTTAAATTTGAAAATAATATTTATAAGTTAAATATTAATAATGCTTCCTGTCCTCCACACACACACAAAAAAAAAAGGTTGGTAAAAGTGGTAAATTAGCCATTTTACATAATAATGTTTCATTTGCTAAATGTTTTTAAGAAAAGCCTAAATAGATACAATCCCCTAAATCTGTGTAAATGCAACTAGATATTAACACTTTCAGGATCGCAAGTTTACGTCTTCTGAACAGAAAGCCTCGCCTATGGGCGTTAATCTTGCATGTTGTCTTATTTAATAAAAATATTTTATAAAAATATAACCGTATAAATGCGCACCATAAAGCTGCAGCATTTAATAATATGTATTTTAAATCTGAAAATAATATTTATAACAAGCCAATTCTTAATACACCCCCCCCCCCCCCCTTCCTTCTCACACACACACACACACACAAATTTAGGGTAGGTAAAAATGGTAGATTAATCATTTTACATAATAATGTTTCATTTGTTAAATGCTTTTCAGAAAAACATAAGCAGATGCATTCCCACTAAATCTGTGGAAACGCAGATAGATATTACCTCTAATTTTCGTCTTTTCAACAAAAAGAACCGCTTATGGGAGTTAATCTTGCATATTGACTTATCTCTCTATATTAAAAAAAATAACCACCACCGTCGCAGCAGCCGCTGTCTATGAAGATTTTGTGCCTTGAGGTCTTTCTGGACTAATATTCAGAAAACTATTGCATATAAAAATATAAAAATTGGTAGTTATATAGAGAAATGTTTGATAAACATGCTGAAATAGACAGTTTTTAAATCGAAGAATTATTTTAAGCGATATTTAATATTAAAGTCGGACAAAATAGCTCACTTAAAAATTTTTATAGGAACGAAAACTATGCTAAGGAATTTAACTATAATTTAAAAGGATATAGTTGACAAGCTTTGTGGTGTGCAGAGTGCAATAATTTTTTAAATTTGACTAATATTTTGAGGCTTTAGTTCAATTTTTATTCAAATTTTCGTTATTTTGATGGAGATTTATTTCATATTTCAAAAAGTCCATTATTTGACCATATTTAGTCCATTATTATAGCATCGTTATAAACTTTTCCCGATGCAGCTACATTGTTTACTTAACCATTTTGCACAAGTTGATTTTCAAATGTTTAATTGATCTTATTTTATCAATCACGAAAACAGTTATTAGCTGTTATGACAGCAGTTGATTCGGCCTTAAAATCCCCCAGTCAAAGGAAAATGAATGGAAACCAGATTACAGCAGATAGTAACTGGTCGTTTAATTATAATTCAATCTTCCGTAATCGTTTTAGAGTTGATCAAATCAGAGTGTTTTTAAAGTTTGATGTGTCAGAACGGGGGTTGGCGAGCGTAGCTCGTAGGGGGCAGAGCCCCCTTGTTTATTTAACAAATAGATTTTCTGCATTCGTGTTTATATTACAAAAGGATATATATTCGGGAAAAAATTGATAGTTGCTGAAGAAAGACAAAGACATGAACAGAAATTTTAATGAAAAAATGGATATCATGACATAAAGATTACAACAAAGCAAAGGGAGGTTTGATCAAAGAAGCCACACTCAACAGCCATCACGGGGGAATTCGGGACATGAATCTTGCAAAAACTGCCATAATTCTGCTGATCATTTGGGTTTTTGTGATACTGACAAGTGTGTTTGGTTACTTACTCAATCACGACACACATATAATATTTTACAGGATTGCAATCAGGGGGGTTACGAGGACAAACGCTAAGATTAGGACGACCCCCTCACAGAAGACACATCAAAACTACATCGCATTTTGTGTTCTTTCTGTTTCGTAATCTCCACTACACCTCGTCATTACACTTTGCACCATTTTTGCGGTGTTTAGGGCTATTCTCAAATCCAAACTGGCTACTTTAAGACACATTGTTAAATTCAAATTTGGGCGCAAATGTATTCAATTGGCAGGAGCTCTTATAGAGAAACTTTGTAATGGAAACACGTGTTCCATTTTTACGTAAAGGTAGAAGATCTTTCAGAAAATACTGTCAAAGTCTGCATTTTGAACCGAATTTCAAACGCGACAGCACAAAAAAGGAGAAAACCGTGTCGTCACGTGACACGAGTGCTTATAACTCGATAAGTAATTTATTTATCAAAAAATGGAACAGTCATTTCGATTCCAAACCGCTTTAAAAGTCAGGCTTGCCAATTTTATGCCTTTACGTATAAAAATGAGTCAGGAAATGTGTCAGAAAGTCTCGCGTTGTTGAGCAGGCCATTTGGCACTTTAAGGTGCATTGAGCAGCTGTCTTGATTGCGGAATTGAGTTACCGGCACGACTCATCACAATATAGGTTACTCTCTTCCATTATTTGAAAGATTTCCACCCTTCCCTTTTCCGCTATCTTTGATATGATGGGTGTATCTGAAACCAAACGATATAAATAGGTAGAAATTGTTCATTTTTCGCAACAACCCATAAATTTATACTACTTACAAACTGTCAATTTTTTTTCTCGAACATCCTGTATAATAGTGATACTTTTTCGTAATCGATGTAATTATATGCGTAGTACACCGATTGTATAGGTACCAAAATTGTGTTTTAATTTGTGAAAGAATGTAAGACATAAAATAACGCACGTACGGAGAGTTACAGATTTCCAAATGACGTGAATTCACTTCATCGGTCGCGAACGTTTTAAGAAATGTTAAATTTATTAAAATATTTCGTAAATAAATACAAAAAAAAAAAATGAAATGCAATTGAAAAGCAACATGACCATATATTTTTTAAAGTCATACATAAAATAACACAAAAGCTGACTCCGGTAAACATGTGAATTTTTACATAGCTAACCAACAGAGTGAAAAATGTCCAAGTTGGGAATCGAACCTGTACCCTTGGAATAACGCTCCAATGCTCTACCATTAAGCTACGAGGACGACACCCAGCCTGGGCAGCTCTCACTCACATATGTCGGTAAGGCCACAACACAAGATGGAAATGTCATCAATAGCGCACATAACCTGTGGCAAACTTGAGACGACACACAAAGCCACACAAAGCCCAGCATAGGTCAACACATATAAGTAATTTTAATTATTTTTTTCATTTATTTTTCAGCTGTGAAATACATTTGGACATTTTTCACTCTGTCAGTTTTACGCTTTGTTAGGAATGCAAAAATTCACATGTTTATTATTCAATAATTTCGGGCGAATTTCACAGCTGAAAATTAATTGAAATATTAATTAAAATTACTTATTATTATTAATTTTTTTACTAATACTAATTAAAATTACTCCGATGTAAAAAAAATAAATAAATCTGTAAACTACAATACCGATATCGTCGGCGCAATAAAAGTATTTCAAGGTGCAAAAGAAAGTTATCTGGAATACGATAACCGGGAGGAAAAAAAAAAAAAAAGATTTTTTTTTTGCTTTTATTATTTCCGGAATAATACGGATGTTCTATGGAGTTTTGGTACAAAATTGAGGACGAATTTGGTGGAAAATGATTAAAAAGCTGACATTTTGCTTGTACTTTGGTGTATAATTATTTTTCTCTATCTTTATGCTGGAATTTTTTCTCATTATTGTACTTTACTTTGTGAAATAACTTCAAACTGAGACAGAGTCTGTCCCGAGAATTTGAATCACGATTTGGCAAAAGGATGGCTATTGTTTCGTTTGTTTAATTAATTTAAAAAAAAAAAAAAGGAAGAAAAAAATGTTCTAGTTTTTAACGTAGTTTTTCTTAAACGGTATTGTTTGTATGCGCTGCATACTAACAGGCTTTTGCTTTTTGTTACTAATTGCAGCTTTTATCTACTTTCAAATCTGCGATAATAAAAGTTAATGCACAAATACAATGTGTCAAAAATGTTTAACAATTTCCTTAGACTTTCATATGTAGACAAAGAATGTTCGTGGTCTTTCTCTCTGTTAATCCACACTTTAACGCTCTTAAAATTACGAAAATATGAACGAAATTAGAATTTGTATTTGAAATAACCATTATCATGTTTTCCATCAAAAATACTTACTGTATAAAATATAAATACTTATTTATATTTCATTTTCGCTACATAGCTTCATTAAACGAATTATTCAACTACACACAATGGAATCCGAGATTGTAAGTACACGGTATCTCAGTTTAAGAACACAATTCATTCCAAAAGAAAACAAGAACGAAAAATCATGCGTCAAGCATAGATTATGAAACACTTTCCAACACATTCAGAAAACTGTAACGAAACTTCACCGTTGAATAAGGTTTAAGAAGGTATGTAAGTAAACAGTTTATAAAATATATACCAAATTGAAAAATGCAGTTTTGGAAATTACCTTCCAATGTCAAAAAAATAGTCGCATTATTTTGTGCAGCCCTGTATATGATCAATAGATGTGGCTATATACCATGATAAAATTTAGTTCTATTAGAATATTCACATTTAGCAATTTTTGCCAATCGATGGAAATGCATCTTTTGTACAGCCCTGTATATTATCTGAAGTTTTTTGTACACACCACCTATTAAGCTAAAAGGCAACTTAAAACTCACTCACAGCAATTATCAACCGTAAACGACAATGTATATTTTTCTTTGTGTGGCCCTGTATATGAATTTATTTATATTCCACAAACTTCTATTAGTCTAATAAATATAGTTCAGCAGGAAAATGCGTAACACAATTAAAAACTACCCTTATAAGCACTTCACTCCCATAGTCTGTAATACTTACGGATGCCCTTGTGTAGCCCTGCATATGAACAACCGAGTTTATAAACACACACGTACTATGAAAAAATTTAGTTAAACTCAAAAACGCAAACCAAAATTGAAAACGCACTTATCACACAGACTGTAAATATCGCAAATGTACTGTAACCAATATCTTTTGTGTGTCGCTGTAAATAAACACAATGCACACCACAATTTAAAGAGAGCAATTTATAGTGCACCTCAGTAATGCATAATTTTCATTATGTTTGAAATAGTGAAATATCGCTAAATTGCACCGCAAACGATTTTTCCCCATAGAGCAACGTGTAACAGAATTCTTTTGGTTGACCCTGTAAATGAATAATTAATGCTTTGCAACCCATGTTCTACAAAAAGCATGTTTTAATGCGCTTCACAATTATAAGGTAAAGCTAGGAGAGTCTGCGCACAATTTAAAAGAATAGCAATAAAAATTCTAAATCTAAATTTTTTGCTAAACGCTCCATGAATAATTTTTACTTCATTTGTTTTTTATCCATTTCCATTGCTATTTTGTTGTTATGTTGTACTTTAATAGAACAGTTGTAATAAAACCAAGAAAGTTATTTTGCGCAATATGTCCTTACAGGGTTGGTGTGATTGCGCACATGGGTAGGAGAGATTGTTACTAATAATAACTACAATTAAATTGTTAACAATAATAATTACACTTAAATGACATTGCTGTAAGGTTTTTGTGAACAAATTTTATTGTATTGGGAGTGAATATTTCAACCTAAGGCTTAAAGAATCAGAAAAAGGAAATAATTTTAAAAACGATTAAAAAATTTTAATTAAAGGAAAAAAATTAAAGAATCAGAAGAAGCAAGTCCAGTTAAGATTACAAAATAAAATTATGTAACTTAATAACACGTTTAACTTAAAATTAGTCCATTTTCATTTTTCATTTTTTTATGCAAATTTACCAATAAGCTGCGTAATCCCTCCTAGCATGGAAATTAATGGGGACAATGCGCCATCTCTCCTAAGTAGCAGATGCGCAAACTCTCCAATTTCGGTAGGAGAGATTGCGCCGCCTTTTATTTATACATGGCCGCTACTAAAACGAACCGTTGATGTTCACATTGTTAGTCTAGGTTAGTAGCTTATGAGAAATCGTTTAAGTTTAAAATATTTTGTACTATTGACATTGTATAGAAATTTTGATGAAATTTTGATGTTAATGTATAGCTATGAAAATTCAAGCACTTACTTTGGGAAAACAAAACAAAATAGCAAGACTTTATCTTAGACGCTCAAAGCAATCAACGTGCACTTTCAAGTAGACACTCCACTACTGTTGTTGTACAACTACCTGGAGTCGCTGCGCTCCCACTCTACTCCTTCTCCACGAACCTCTATGTGCGCAATCTCTCCGACCGCGCCATCTCTCCTGGCTTTACCTTACATTGAACACTACGGTACATAAAAAAATACAGTACTGTACGTTTTATGAAATAATCATAATTTTCTAACATATTAATAAAAGTTTAATAGAAATCTTACACATATTTTCAGTGGCCAAATTTTGGATGACTTGGGATTGAGGAGAGGGAAGAGAATGTTGCTTTTTTTTAAAACCACTTGGACTGCTAGACTAATTACGTAGACTAATTGATTATTTATGAATATGAAAACGTATGAAATTCGTTAGTACCGGGATCATACATCGCATGTATGTGCGCATGTAAGAGAATTGTGCATGTGTGCAGTATAGCATGTAAGAGAAAGAAACATCAGTGGATTCGGAACCTCGATTTAAAAGAATGTAAAACTGCATGAATTCTGGTAACTTTATGATAACTATTTTTTATAAATACAAGAAAAACAAGAAAGAAAAATCATGCGTCAAGCTTAGATTATGTAACACTTTCCAACGCTTCCAAAATAGTTTTACAAATCATACCGTTTAATAAGCTGAAAGATAACATCTAAGTAAACAGTTTGGAAAACGTATACCATATTTAAAAACATAATTTCAAGAATTTCCAACGTATACAATATTCGGAAAAATATCCGAATACTTTTATTCAACTCTGTATATGATCTATAGATTTGTATATATACTACATAGGATGCTAAATTTTAGTTCAGTTAAAAAACGCGTAGCACAGTTTAAAATTCTCCTTCTGGAGTTTCTGTCAATAAACGGAAATGTGTTCGCGAACTTTTGTGCTTCCCTGTATATGATCTACAGAATGTATACACACCACGTAATAAACAAAAAGTGAGTTAAATTAAAAATCGCGTTCAGTAACTTAAAAGGCACTTCCAGGAATTATTGTTAACAGATAGTAGAGAATTCTTTTGTGTGTCCTGTAAATGAACGATGACTGCTATACACACAATATTTTGTAGTAAGCCTCTTGTAATGCACCTTAGTGATATATATAAATTTCAATGCGTTTAAAATAGTGAAACAGTATTTAAATAAACCGCAGACGATTTTTCTCCATAGACGTAATGTAACGGAATTCTTTTGACTGTCCCTGTAAATTAACTAAAAGTGCTATGCACACCCTATTCCATATTAAGCTTCTTGTAATACACCTTAGTGATATATATAAATTACAATGTGTTTGAAATTGTGTAACATCATTAAAATAAACCGCAAATGATTTTTCCCCATAGACCGTGATGTAACGGAATTCTTTTGAGTGTCCCTGTAAAAAATACTATAAGTGCTACACACTTCAGTTGAAATAGGGAACGTCCTATAGATAACGACAATAACATATAAAAATTGCAAGGCAATCCGAGCATATTTACGGGAATTAGAGACGGCAGACGGCAGACAAACCGAAGTCATAAACACTTTTCAACTAGGTTGGAAAGTGTTAAAAACGAATAATAATAATAACTAGTCGTTGGGGGCCACCGTAATACTTACCCATCATGGATATGCATAATGTAAAATATTAAAATAAAAATGTGTAAACTACTTATAAAATGCATTGCAATTCAAATAAAATCGTGGCTTGATGACGTCACAAACTTTAAATGCTCGATTACTGAATTGCTTGAAAGAGGTTTTTCCTTATAACTCCAAAAATAATAATCCTATTATCTAGCGGTTTATTGCATCTGATTAAGCGTCAAATTTCCAATTAAAATATATCTTTGAAGTGAAATTTGGATGAAATACAGGGTCATGAAAAATCGAAGAGTGTGGAAAATAGGATTCCAAATATCTCAGCAACTAATTATCCGATCGACTTAATGCTTTATTCAAAATTTATGTTTTTTTATTGTCTTTTATATTCGTTTCTTAAAATAAACAATTTCGAAAATTTTTATATACCTTTCATCAGAACGAATATTTCGAGAGTCCGAAAAAAATTGTTCCGGTTAATCGAGGTTATTGAAATGAAATAGGCTTCTTCCCATTATTACATACTAAGTACATACCAAATTGCAAGTCTCTATCTCAATTTTTTCGGGAGATAGAGCGTTTACAGACACACAGACACACACACAGACACACACACAGACACACAGACGGACGGCAAAATTTTTTTTCTAAAAATATGTTTTTCGGAATCTCCAGTGTCTGAAACGTGTAAATCCGTCAAAAAACTTTTTTCGATTTTCAAAACGATTACAAGACTTACCCTATATTACGTATGATGGGTAAGTAATAATAATAATAATAAATTCTGCTCGTGGACCGAATAAAATTTCGCTGGAATTACTTGTTCGAAGGTCGAATTTTTCTATAACACTTTCTACTATAATATGGACTCCGATATTATTTTACAAAATACAAAAAAAAAAAAAAAAAAAAAAAAAAGAAAGAAAGAAATGAAAAAGAAACAGCTTAAGGGGAGGAGCCGATTTAACATTGTATACCTGTTTATAAACAAATTACATGCTTATGAACATCGTGCTAAATCGGCTTCGTTCACGTCGAGACGTCATCTAGGGCCTTAGACATTTTTGATAGGTTATTTATTCAGATTTTTAGAATAAGAAGTTAGCAGATAAACACTAAGAAGTTTGTTTTTGCCTTTAAAATTTCAATATATATATATATATATATATATATATATATATATAAAACTCACAAAATCGGTAGAATTTTCCTTTTAATTTTAAAACAATATTCACTTCCAAATGTTATATTTATTTTTGATGAAATATGAAACTTATGAAGAGTTGAAAACACATGTTCGACATTAGTTATATAAGATGTCCCAGAAATGTTATCAAACTAATGACATCATTAAAGAAAATTATTAAAAAATTGAATTAAATACGTTTCATAACAAGAGGGGATTTTTCTAACACATAAACAAGTTTAGTAATACTCGATATCATCTAATTATTTTCAGAAAGTTGTGATAATTGGCTAATTAACTTTTTTTTTTTTTTTTTAAATCCACCTAAATGCCTCGGGTTTATTCTTCACAACGTTAAATGTAAAAATTAAGTTTTCAAGGGAAAATAATGGTTTCATATTTAATTTTTACCCTTTAGATTGTTATTGTTTAATTTAATAAAAAGAAATTCCCTCAACTCCAAGTGATTTTTTGTTTTCACAGCAGTTATATACTGGGGTGATCAAAAGTCCTTGACACATGTTGTATCTATAAAAAATAAAATAATAAGCATTCGAGCGAGAGGTTTATATGAACTACTTCTCATGAACGAAAGTTTTATTAAAGAAAATCAAAAATATTAGTGCAAAAATTCTCCCATAGATAGATAGATGGTTCTACACCAGCAGCTCTTAAATTGTGTCTGAAGGCTTTTAAGGAGCCTCTTCACTGAAGATCCCCGATCGCGAAATCCTATGTTAACCTATGGGAAAACGTAGAATCGCGATGACTCATTGCCTAATATAATTATTAAAATACGGTTTTCACCATCAGAAACTATACGTCAGATGCCGACGGTGTGCGTTTTTAAAAACTGTCTTCTTCAATTTCAAGTATTTCTATGAATATGTTAAAATTTCATCAAGTGGAAATTTCAAAGTTTGTAGGGATTTTTTAAATACTTTTAAATTTTTAAAAACGCACACCGTCGGCATCTGACGTGTACTTTCTGATGGTGAAAACCGTATTTTAATAATTATATTAGGTAATGAGTCATCGCGATTCTACGTTTTTCCATAGGTTAACATGGGATTTCACGATTGGGTAGTTTCAGTGAAGCGGAAAAAAACGTTTAAAAATATTGAAATGCAAACGAGATATTTGAAAATAACTGCCCCATAGGATTAACATTTGCGAGTGGGTGTTTTCGCGTGAGAGGAGAGGACCGTTAAGGGGCCGGCCTCTTCACTGAAACTACCCATTCGTGAAATCCTAATGTTAACCTATGGAAAAACTTAAAATAGCGATGACTCATTACCTAATATAATTATTAAAATACTGTTTTCACCATCAGAAAGCATACGTCAGATGCCGACAATGTGGGTTTTTAAAAATTGTCTCGTTAAACTTTAAGTATTTAAAAAATCCCTACAAACTTTAAAATTTCCACTTGATGAAATTTTAAAATCTTCTTAGAAATACTTGAAATTTAAGAAGACAGTTTTTAAAAACGCTCACCGTCTGCATCTGACGTGTACTTGTTGATGGTGAAACCCGTATTTTAATAATTATATTGGGTAATGAGTCATCGCGATTCTAAGTTTTCCTATTGGTTAACATGGAATTATGCGATCGGGGAGCTTCAGTGAAAAGGCTCCTTAAAAGCCTATACACTAGTCAAGAAACGAGAACGGTAATGTTAAAGCTATGGAAGAAATTTAGTCAAGAAACGAGAACGGTAATGTTAAAGCTATGGAAGAAATTTTTACAGATTTCGCGCTTGTATTTTAATATTTTTAAATGATCTTTTTTTTTCACAAGATACCTGACGTCGATATCTAATGTTGTGCGTTTGTACTTTTTCGATTTTGGTTACAGTTTTTTTTATATGAGGATAGTTTCACTTACAGAACTGGTTCCAACCGGTTCCGAAAGTATCGGAAGCATTAACGAATTACTAAGAATACAGTTTAATATGTAGTATAATTAATTTATACATCTCTATTTCTTTATATATCCTCATCAAATCGTATTAACTAAAATACGCCAATCGACAATGGACCCAATCACGGAAATTTACTTAATATGTATAAGAATCTCCGCATTAGCGAACATATTGCAACTGATAAGCAAACAGACATGAAGAATAAATGCTTAAGTGCGTTAAGCGGTTTTTGTCAAGAAAGATGAAATACGTAACAACAAAAAATATGCGAAATGCTACCATGATCGCAAAAGTTCTTGATTTGTTTATTAGAATCTTCCGATTTAGCGAAAAATTAAGGAAAAAAATTAAATTATGATTAAAAGTAACGTATTACAATATTTAATATACATTTAAAGGAGACCAAACTGGTCGCCAGTGGCAGCTAGCTCCAAAAATAATAATCCTATTAACTAGCGGTTTATTGCATCTGATTAAGCGTCAAATTTCCAATTAAAATATATCTTTAAAGTGAAATTTGGATAAAATACAGGGTCATGAAAAATTGAAGAGTGTGGGAATAGGATTCCAAATACCTCGGCAACTAATTATTCGATCGACTTCATGCTTTATGCAAAATTTGTTTTTTTATTGTCTTTTATATTCATTTCTTAAAATAAACAATTTCGAAAATTTTTATATACCTTTTATCAGAAAGAATATTTCGAGAGTCCGAAACAAATAGTTCCGGTTAATCGAGGTTATTGAAATGAAATAGGCTTCTTCCCATTATTACATACTAAGTACATACCAAATTGCAAGTCTCTATCTCAATTTTTTCGGAAGATAGAGCGTTTACAGACACACAGACACACAGACGGACGGCAAATTTTTTTTTCTAAAAATATGTTTTTCGGAATCTCCAGTGTCTGAAACGTGTAAATCCGTCAAATTTTTTTTTTCGATTTTCAAAACGATTACAAGACTTACCCTATACTACGTATGATGAGTAAGTAAAAGCATTGCAAACGATTTTTCGCCATACATCATAATGTAATGGAATTCTTTTGTACACCCCTGTAAATGAACTATAAAAGTTACTTATTCTATACTACTTGGAAAGGATGATTTCATACGTCTCAATAATGCATATCAATCTTATTATGTTTGAAATGTTGCAACATCAATAAAATGCATAGCAAATGATTTTTTCTCACATACCAAAATGTAACGGAATTCTTTAGGGTGCCCCTGTAAATGAACTATAAATGCTACATACTTAATTTTTAATACTGAACATTGAATAATAAACCTTAATAACATATACAATTTTCATAGCAATCAGAGCAATATTTACGCGGGTGGCAGAAGGCAGACAGATAAACCGAATTCCATAAGCAGTTTTCAACTACGTTGGTAAGTGTTAACAAGAACGAAAAATCATGCACCAAGCACAGATTATGTAACACTTTCCAACGCTTCCAAAATAATTTTACAAATCATTACCGTTTAATAAGCTGAAAGATAACACCTAAGTAAACAATTTGGAAAATGCATAACACATTTAAAAACGTAATTTCAGGAATTTCCAACATATACAATATTCGGAAAAATATCCGAATACTTTTATTCAGCCCTGTATAGGATCTATATATTTGTATATATACTACATAAGATGCTCAATTTTAGTTTAGTTAGGAAACGCGTAGCACAGTTTAAAATTCTCCTTCTGGAGTTTCTGTCAATAAACTGAAATGTGTTCGCGAACTTTTGTGCTGCCCTGTATATGAAATACAGAATTTATACACACCAAGTAATCGACAAAAAGTGAGTTAAATTTAAAATCACGTTCAGCAACTTAAAACGCACTTCCAGGAATTATTGTTAACAGACAGGAGAAAATTCTTTTGTGTGTCCCTGTAAATGAACGATGACTGCTATACACACACTATTCTGTAGTAAGCCTCTTGTCATGCACCTTAGTGATATATATAAATTTCAATGCTTTTAAAATAGTGAAACATTATTTAAATAAACCACAGACGATTTTTCTCCATAGACGTAATGTAACGGAATTCTTTTGACTGTCCCTGTAAAGTAACTATAAGTTCTATTCACACCCTATTCCATATTAAGCTTCTTGTAATACACCTTAGTGATATATATCAATTACAATGTGTTTGAAATTGTGGAACATCATTATAATAAACCGCAAATGATTTTTCCCCATAGACCGTAATGTAACGGAATTCTTTTGAGTGCCCCTGTAAAAAAACTATAAGTGCTACACACTTCCGTTGGAATAGGGAACATGCTATAGATGACGACAATAACATATAAAATTTGCAGGGCAATCCGAGCATATTTCCGGGAGTTAGAGAACGGACAGATGGCCAGACGGCAGACGGCAGACGGCCAGACGGCCATACGGCAGACAAACCGAAGTCATAAACACTTTTCAACTAGGTTGGTAAGTGTTAAACAAGAACGAAAAATCATGCGTCAAGCATAGATTATGTAACACTTTCCAACGCTTCCAAAATAATTTTACAAATGATACCGTTTAATAAGCTGAAAGATAACATCTAAGTAAACAATTTGGAAAACGCATAACATATTTAAAAACGTAATTTCAGGAATTTCCGACAATATTCGGAAAATTATCCGAATACTTTTATTCAGCCCTGTAAAGGATCTTTAGTTTTCTATATATACTACATAGGATGTTAAATTTTAGTTCAGTTAAGAAACGCGTAGCACAGTTTAAAATTCTCCTTCTGGAGCTTCTGTCAATAAACGGAAATGTGTTCGTGAACTTTTGTGCTGCCCTGTATATGAAATACAGAATTTATACACACCAAGTAGTAGACAAAAAGTGAGTTAAATTAAAAATCGCGTTCAGTAACTTAAAAGGCACTTCCAGGAATTATTGTTAACAGATAGTAGAGAATTCTTTTGTGTGTCCTGTAAATGAACGATGACTGCTATACACACAATATTTTGTAGTAAGCCTCTTGTAATGCACCTTAGTGATATACAGTGTCTCACATAAGTGATGGGACACTTGTGCTTTACAAAAGGAAACTAATCAAATAAATTAAAAAAACATGTACACATTTTTTTTGTGGGTGTGTTTCATACTTAAATTTAGTAAAGATTATTACATAACATACATTTTGTCAAAATATTAAAATATTAATTTAATAAAAATACAAATGTTTAGAACGGAGCAAAAAATAGCTCACATAAGTGATGGGACACCATTATATATGCAACAAAAATCGTCTGAAATAAGCAATAAAAATATTTTTTGGGGTTTTATTTTTACTTAAAAGCAATTGGCAATAATTTATAAAATCGTCTGCAGTATTTCTCTCCAGTTTGTTTTGGAATTTTTGTGTTTTTTAGCTCTGTGTAGTCATGAATGCTAAACGAAAAGAAACTTCGCCTGAAATTCGAAAATTAGTTATTAATTTGCATATTGAACGTGGAAAATCTATTAGAAAAACTGCTGAAACAGTTAACTTGAGTCGTTCAACAGTTTTCAATATCATTAAACGATATAAAAAGAATCATATGATTCAGGATAAAAGAAGACCTGGCTGACCATCAAAGCTATCCAATGGAATAAAGCGAATTATCGTTCGAAATATTAAAAAAAATCCAAGAATTAGTGCTTCAAAAGTTGCTGCTGATTTACAAGCATTATATGGAATAATTGTTAATCCTGAAACTATTAGAAGGGTAATTCGATCTGCTGGATATCACGGTAGAGTAGCCAGGAAAAAATTCTTCGTAAGTGAAAAGAATAGAAAACTCAGACTAGCTTTCGCAAAATCCAACATAAATAAGAATTCTGATTACTGGAATAAAGTTATATTTGCTGATGAGAGTAAATTTAATATATTTGGTTCTGACGGTAGAATCTTGGTGTGGAGAAAACCCAGGGAAGAACTTCGCAAACAGAACTTGGTACCAACAGTAAAACATGGTGGAGGAGGAGTTATGGTATGGGGGTGTATGTCGTCCGCTGGAGTTGGTAATCTTGTTTTTATTGACAGTATAATGGATCAGTACAAGTATATTGATATTTTAAAGCAAAATTTGAAATCTTCAGCACGAAAATTGAACCTTCATAACGATTTTAAATTCTACCAGGACAATGACCCCAAGCACACTGCTCTGAACGTTAGACTCTGGCTGCTATATAACTGTCCTGAAATAATAAAAACACCACCACAATCTCCAGACTTAAATCCCATAGAGAATATTTGGCAAGAATTGGAATCAAGAATTCGCAAACACACCATTTCTTCAAAACAACAACTAAAATCGGTGCTTCAAGAAGAATGGGGTAAAATCACTCCAGAAATCACAAAAAAAATAGTCGAATCCATCCCAAAAAGATTAAATCATGTTTTAAAAGTAAAAGGAAATCCAACAAAATATTAAAACCTTTTAAAAAGTAAAATTTTTGGATAAATATTTGATGGAAAAGTAAGTGTCCCATCACTTATGTGAGCCATTTTTTGCTCCGTTCTGAACAATTGTATTTTTACTAAATTAATATTTTAATATTTTGACAAAATGTATGTTATGTAATAATTGTTACTAACTTTAAATATGAAACACACCCAAAAATTTTTTGCACATGTTTGTTTATTTATTTTATTGCAGTTTCTTTTTATAAAGCACAAGTGTCCCATCACTTTTGTGAGACACTGTATATAAATTTCAATGCGTTGAAAACTGTGAAACATTATTTAAAACAACCACAGACGATTTTTCTCCATAGACGTAATGTAACGGAATTCTTTTGACTGTCCCTGTAAAGTAACTATAAGTGCTATGCACACCCTATTCCATATTAAGCTTCATGTAATACAATTTAGCGATATATATCAATTACGATGTGTTTGAAATTGTGTAACATCATTAAAATGAACCGCAAATGATTTTTCCCCATAGACCGTAATGTAACGGAATTCTTTTGAGTGTCCCTGTAAAAAAACTATAAGTGCTACACACTTCAGTTGTAATAGGGAACATGCTATAGATAACGACACTAACATATACAAATTTCAGATCAATCCGAGCATATTTACGGGAGTTAGAGCACGGCCAGACGGCCAGACAAACCGAAGTCATAAACACTTTTCAACTAGGTTGGAAAGTGTTAAAAAGGGATCTACGATGAGTAAGAGATTAAAAGCCGCTGCTGTATACCTTCAAATATGAAAAAAAAAATCATCGGAAACTCAAGATAAACAGTTAAAAACCATTTTTAAAAAGATCTATGTGTGCAATGACATGGAGTGCGAAATATTGATATGATTTGAGCTAAAAAGAGTACACACGTTGAAACATTGTAGTAGATTGTGCAAAATTAACTGATTGAGTTTTTGATGCTTTATTCTAGCTTTGAAGCCTTAACGCCGTCTGTGGGAAATATTTTGAACTAAATTTTTACATGAACAAAACTTTCGTTATCTAAAAGTATTGGGCTTTTTCACCATATACAACTTTAATAAATGAAACAGTGGTAAAAGATACACACATTGCTAAATGATTTACTACATTAAAAAATATATTACGTTAAAAGATATAAAATTACATATAAAAACACAAATCTACAGATTCGGCCTACATCCGAGACAGCGCTTAATTTGCATCGGAGCCCACCTTAGCTCACATCCGGCACTTCTCTGTTTTTAGTAAATATCTAAATATTGGCAAGCATTCACTGGAGCTCATAAACACTGCGCTCCGGATCCCAGTGCAATAATGCTTCTGAAAATTGAATCTGAAATTACATTTCAAATAATTTTAATGCTATTTTCATCAGAATAAAGAGTAAACAGAAATAGTCTTTTTCTTGTGAACTATTCATTTTTTGTGTTAACACTATTTCCGAACTATAATCCTGAGCTTATTTAATCGCAGAATTTAGCGATTAAATAACATTAAGATTAAGCAAAGATTTCTATTTGGAAGAAGTAATAACTAAAAAGTGGAATAGTTGATAACTAAGTATACGCAGATAGATGTATTTGAAAATTTTATTTTGTTAAATAAAACAACAATGCTTTAAAATTTGAAAATAATGTGTGAAATATAAATATGCAGATTGGAGTAGCGGCGAAGAGGTAAGCTACGGGTGTTAGTACTGCAGAATATTAGGGCTCCAGTACTTTTTTTCTTAGAAATTAAGCCCTGATTTGAGGACATCATCAAGATATAAAGTCAATCATAAGATTCGCAAACATCTTATGATTGACATTATGTCCTAATGATGGCCTCAGATGTGCGCCGAAACTGTAGATTTGTGTTTCTTAATGTAATTTTATATCTTTTAACGTAATATATATTTTTTTAACGTAAGTACATCATTTAGCAATGTGTGTGTCTTTTACCACAGTTTCATTTATTAAAACTTTCGATCATGAAAGTATTTTCACCCAAACCGCACTTCCGTACTCCAATTACTCTTTATTTTTAAAAATTGAATTTCAAAATATTTCAAGGAGTTTTGTACAGGGTGTCCATGATTAAACGACCCTACTTTAAAGTTGTCTACAGACGAAACTATTGGTCAGAAAGTTGTGAAATTTTGTGAAGGACATAATGGAAGAATGGGAATTTGTTAAAGCGAAAACAAAAATTAGTTCAAAATTTCGCCACCAATTGGCACTTTTAATGAATTACACATTTAGCATATATTTACAATAGTTTACACTAAGTTTACACTGTAGTTTACACTGTTTATTGCAACAAAACATGTTCCACATGACGGCCATCATTTTCAGCTACCATCTGGAATCGTAAGATAGCATGTTCCACAGTTGACTGCAGTGTGTTCTGGGAAATGCTAAAAAAATGTCGTTAAAAAAGTTTTGTTGAACATCTTTTGTTGTAATAAAATTTGTAAACTATCGCAAATGTATGCTAAATGTGTAAATAAATTCCCAATCCTTTATTATGTCCTTCGCAAAATTTCACAACTTTCTGACGAATAGTTTCATCTGTAGACAACTTTAAAGTAGGGTTGTTTAATTATGGACACCCTGTATTTTAGCTCTATATTTAACCCTGCATTTCAACGCTAGTTATATAAGATGCCTAAGAAATGTTATGAAAATAGTTGCAAAATAAAATTATTAATATATTAAATATGTTTCAGAATAAGGATAAATCCCAAAGTGGATTTTTCTACGCATAAGCAAGTTTAGTAATACTTGATATTATCTAATTATTTTCATAAAGGTGTGATAATTGGGTAATTAACTTTTCTTACTTACGCAAAGACCTTGGATTTATTTTCTACTGAGACGCTAATTGCAGAAATTATCTTTATAGAGAAGAAACAATGGTTTCATATTTAGTTTTTGTCATCCAGATTGTTGCAGTGTAATTTAAGTAAAAAAATTCTCTTAACTGCAAGTGATTCTTCGTTTTACAGAAACAGTTTTAGGATATTTTAAAAGAATGTCGAATATAAATGTCAAATGTGAATATCGAAAAACAAATATGGTTTGAAGTTATTATTTTCTTCTAACTATAATAGAAGGAAGTATTATAATTAAAAAAAATTTCTGGTTATCGACGGATTTACATGCTTTAGGGTTCAGAAATCCCCCAAAACATGTTTATACAAAATGCCTGTCTGTCCGTTTGTCCGTGTGTTTGTCCTTATTTTATCATCGAAAAATGTATGAAGTTATGCTTCAAATTGAACCAATTTTTTTTGTATGTTTTTGGCTATGGCCAGCAGGTCCTACTTGCATTTGGGGATATTTCGACGAAAGGGGGCGCTGTGATCGCGATTTTTGTTCCATTTTCATTATTGTATCATCGTAAAGTGTATGAAGTTAGCCATAGAATTGAACCAAGTTTCATTTGTAGGTTTTTGGCTATGGCCAGCCAGTTCCAGTTGAATTTGGGGATATTTTACCGGAAAGGGACGCTGTGATAGCGATTTTTATTTCATTTTCATTATTGTATGAAGTTATGCATAGAATTCAACCAAATTCTATGTAAATGTTTTTGACAACTGCCTGCAGGTTACAGTTGAATTTGGGGCTATTCCGCTGGAAGCGGGAGCTGTGATAGTGATTTTTGTGCAATTTTCTCGATTTTTCGTAGTTGTGTTGTACATTAATTGCTGGTGCAAAAAAGGGTGTTTTGTATCCAGGTAACCCGGCGCTTCGCAAGCAGCTGACGTACAACAGAATTATGAAATATAATGATTTTATTGGCGGTGTGATAGAGAATTTTGAAGTTATTAACATGTATGAGATAGAAGAAAGTTTTGAGATTGGTAACATCCAACTAGTTATTCATTGAATTTCTTGCAGTCTGCTGTACGGTATAATCAATTAACAGTGTCGAATTCACACACTTTTCTCCGGGAGGGATTTCTGTTGCTCTGGGGGGGGGGGGCATTATAGAGCTCCGGAGGGGAAATTGCACTTTTTAACCATTGAAAGTATGAAATCTCAAATCTTCCGGGGGGTGACATTTCGATGCCCCGGGCCACCCCCTGAATTCAACACTGATCAATGAATCACTGCAGATCTTCTTCCAATACTGCCAAATGCCCAGTTTACCATTCCGATAATTACTGGTTGTGCCATGAATGTTAAAAGGTATAATTAAAAATTGTTTTGGCTTTACAATAAGTATAAAAATTAAAAAAAAAATATGTTTTTTTAAATACACTTTTTTATAAGAATTGAATGTTTAATTTGAAAAATCACGCCACATTTCATGACTGCAATTCTTGATTTTCCAAAACAATGTCCAATACAATACGTTAATTTGGCATGGACAACAAGTCCGATTATGGAAAATTCACCGCTTTTTTTAACCCTTGGTAGAAAGCGCAAGCTAATAAATTTAATAAAAAATATATAATTTTTGCTCTGTTTTTTTTTAAGATATGGCAACAGGAAACGAAAAAAAAGGCATTATTTAAACTATCTTTTTACGATTTCTAAATTGATTTCTGAACGTATAATCATAATTTAGTTAATATAAAACTATTAATCGATTAAAAAGTATTTAAAAAAATTATTTACTTTATTTTTCATTTATATTTACTACTTTTTTAGTGTTTAAAATATTTTGATTTTGCAGCTTCACAGCCACTTGCCCTTCTTTGGCGAACGTGGTTCGACGCAATTAAATCCATTGTTGTTGTATACAATAGTAACCACAAAGAAAGTTTGGCGATTTATCACATGTGGCGGGCTAGCGTAAAAATGCCTTAAAATTAAGTTATTCATTTATAATTAAGTTCTGAAAATATTAAAATGTTGTATAGTCATGCGAAACACACCTTTGTATACAATTTTAATAATTCTAGCCTATCAAGAAGTGAGTTAAAAATCAATTACAATATTCCATCTTTATATACAATAAATAAGTTGCGTTAAATAAAATAGTGCAAAAGCAAAACTTTACAAACAAAACTTTTTTCAAAACTGCATAAATGTAAGTAATCCTTAAACATATTTGATATGTTATTATTTTTTTTTTGCAGATTGCTAGAATAAACAATTATCAGATAAACTAAGAAATTTAATTTTACCTATAAGAAATCACCAAAAAAGAAAGATAAAACACAAAATCAATATAATTTTCTTTTTATCTGTAAAATAATTTTCACATCCATTTTTTTAACATAAATGCTGGACGATTACACCATGAAACAGTACTACATTAAAGACGTGAGTATAAAATATCATTTATTTCAATCACTCGCCATTTCAGTTATTTTGATGGGGTCCATGCCAAGTTTTTGCAACATTGGATAGTTATCACCGCTGCTTGCCATTTTTAGGTGCGTTCGTAATTATATAAATACGTAGCACCTATAGTCGTCGTTTGGTCCGTCCGTCTGTCCGTCCGTCTGTCTGTCTGTCCGTCCGTCTGTCTGTCCGTCCGCATATAACAACGCAAAAACTACCCAACCAAATGGTTTGCAATTTAAAATATATTATCTTTGCAGAATTTTGTCGAGACATTTCAAATTTTATTAAAATCGAATCAAAACTTTAGGAGATATTAATAAAAATATTTATTAAGAAATTTGATTTTTTTTTTAAATCGGTGCTTTTTTGTTATATGAGCTTCCGATGGATGTTAAATCGTCAAGCGACCGAGATACTTATTTTATGACAGAAATTAATCTGCAGACGATATAATTCATTTCACAGAATTAAAAATCATCAAGATCTGAATATTTATATAACTAGCTGATACATATATATCTGAATATTTATATAACTAGTTAAGATATTTGTATGAACAGTGTCATAAAATATATACTTAACTAGCTGTTTAACCCGTTCTACGCACGGGATATCATGAATTTAATTCTAAAACGTGCGTACGAACGCACCTCGTTTGTAACGTTTGACGTACAATTTCCAACTTGTTGGTTTTGAAGTTGGTTATCCGACAGTGGGTGCCTGATCATTCTTCATCGGTAATACATTTAAAGCTGTTAGATTTTTGTCCGTTAGGAGGTGCTTCTGCATCGTTTTTGCTTGTGGTTGGTTGGAACGATGGTTGATGGTTAACCTAGTGAATGTTTTTAAATTTGTGGACAGCAATAATAATGTGGCAACGGACGGCTTGTTTTTCAACCCCAATATTTCAACCTAATGATTTAAGAATCAGAAAAAAGAGAGAATTTTAAGAACAATTAAAGAATTTTAATTAACGAAAAAAATAAAGAATCAGAAAAAGCAAGCCTAGAAAAGATTACAAAATAAGATTAAGTAACATGATAACACGTTTAACTTAAAATTAGTCCATTTTCGTTTCCACAGTTTCCATGATTTCTTCTTTGTTGACCGAAGTTGTCGTCGTCCACAATCGATGCACTTATTGCTGTAAATGGTGCAACTTTCGTGCAACTACCTGCCACAAATAATACATTTTATCCAGTCACTGATCAAAGTTGTATCTTGGTACATTTCTCGACATTCAGTGAACTCATCCTCATTGCCCTTCGTTTTCTTTCCTTCAATTTTTTTTATCGCACTTTTTCTGGAAGCATCTTATCTTCAGCTGTTTACCTTTTTTTGTAGCTGCTTCCTTCTTAGTCTTTTTTCATGTATATTTTGTGGATCGGTAACATCCGTTACACGCTTTTTCCTTTTTGATTTCGTTAGCATTAAACTACTTTGTATAGTAGGTAAAAGCTTTTCCAAAACTTTCATAGGTGTATTTCTGAGAGTAACATTAGACTACTCAGAAGTTAATGGTTAACAAATGCATGTAGCTGCTGCAATGGGATGCGAGGATAGGCCTAGAATATGAGAAGTTTGGGTTTCAGTGTTTGTAACGAGTACTGTTGTTGAAATGGATTGGTGTGGATTCCGGTGGTAACTCAACGGTTTCAGGGACAATTTGATTCATGTCTTGATCACAGCCTAGCATACATGCGTGTTCTAGAATCACTTCAATTTTTAAAGAGTAAATTCCAGGTTTCGATAATTATGTGCTTTTTGAAAATTATTTCAAAATTGATTCATTCATATGTTTTACATGTAATTGGAAATTATGTAAATTTACCAATAAGCTGCGTAATCTCTCCTAGCGTGGAAACTAATGGGAACTACGCGCCATCTCTCCTAAGTAGCTGCGCAAACTCTCCAATTTCGGTAGGAGAGATTGCGTAGTATTATATTTACACATGGCCGCTTCTAAAACTAGCCATTGGTGTTCTCACCGTTTGTCTAGATTAGTAGCTTATGAAAAATCGTTTAAGTTAAAAATATTTTGTACTACTGATATTTTATAGAAATTCTGATGAATAGTTATGAAAATTAAAGCACTTACCTTAGGAAAATAAAACAAATAGCAATGATTTATCCTAGACGCTTGAAACAATCAACGTGCACATTCAAGTAGACACTCCAGTGCTCCTGTGACTACCTTGAGTCGCTGCTCGCGCACTCTACCCCTTCCTCCTTAACCTCTTTCTGCGCAATCTCTCCTGGTTTTACCTTTTTACAAAAAAGATAAAGTGTGAGATCTCCGCACGGGTTTATTGCAATATTTAGGAGAAAAAGATACCAGCGATCGATCGAAGAGCAGTGGTATTTCATTTGACTTAAAAGCTATACTTTGTTATAATAGATTGCATTATATTTTATATGTATACAAGTTATTTTGCTTTGTCCCATGTTTTGTTTTTTGAGGCGGATGATGTAATCCTCTAATGTGGTTAAAATACTATTGTTAATTTTATTTTCTCGCGCGTGCCTTTCGCTCTCTTCGATCAGTTTTCACTGTAACTTTGATGGAATAAATGATACGATATTCTGGCTTGACTAATGTTGTTTGCAGATAGTTTTATGCTTAATTTTTCTTTAGAAGCTTAAATCTGTAAAAAATATTAGATATTGCTAAGAAAAAAATATTAGATTGTAGTGCGAAATCTTTACATCGGTCTACTGGTCTATAATATATTCGCCAAATGGGAGCTCTCTGCGAAATACCGTTTGAGAGTTATCGCGTTCGCTCTTTCTATCTCTGTCACACACAAATCATGATTGAAATCATGATATCATTTTACTTACACTGTCTTTTCGGAAAGTAAATAGGGAGAGTTGAAGATGCATGTTCGACATTTAGCCCAGTCAAATTGTAGTTTGAGGTGGAAAATTCTGATGTAATTGTTTTCAGTGGCTTATTTTATGCTTTTCGGGGTGCTGAATACGAATCTGAAGTTGTCCAACAAAATTTCTTTCGGCAAATTTGTTTTTTTTTTACAAAAAACCTGTAAAAAAACGGACTTTTTTCGGTTTTTTCAAAATAACTCCAAAATTGTGCATTTTGCGTGAAAGTCGGCAATATATGAGTTAAAGAGAATAAAATTTCCTATATTTTATGTTATGAAAGTTTTTTTCTATGATCAATGGTTTAGCCGTGAGAGTGCCGCAAAAATGGGTATTAAAAACAAAAAACTGTAAAAAAAAACGGGAATTACGGCCCTGTATGTCAATGTAACATGGAAACAAACCATTTAACCCAAATATTAACCATCAGTGATACTAAAGATTATATTATTGACTATATTTTATGCAGTTAAGGTAGGGGAAAAGTGTGGATCCGGCACCAGTGGAAGCTGGTAGCAGTGGAGTATCTCCACCTCCTCTCAAGATGACTCGAGTCAAAGGTGCTCTTCCTCCGGAGAGCTCGTACTCTAAGAGGAGATAAAATTTTGAAAAAGGGGGTAAAATTAGGTACAGGAGGTAAAACTATCTAAAAACGTCGAAAAACAGTAATTTTTGGAAAATAGCAATAAACACTTTAAAAAAATTCAATTGAACAATTACATAAGTATAATAATGAATCCTCTCCAGACACACAAACAATATTTTTAATTCAAAACTTAACATTTAAATATGTGTATGTTTTTGCTCCCAGAGTTGCAGAGGTACTAAATGTATTGAGCGAGCAAGAAGATCACGCAAACAAACTTCAGTAGATTTGATGTTCGACGAAACAATGATGCTTACAGTACCACGAGAAAAATTCCTAGGCAATATAAAAAACAAAGAGCGTTTTATTTTAATGTTGAACAATAAATTTGCAGCAGCTGACATTCACACAAAACAGGCACAAGAAAATGTGGATACACTGATTATCACCACAGCAAGGGACCTTGCGTAACAACATAACTCTATAGTTATCGTGGGTGAAGACGTAGATTTGCTGGTGATCATGATTGGTCTCATTCAAATGTATATTTTTTAAAGCCAGGCAAAGGGACAGTTTCACCACTCATTTTTTCTCCTGACTGCAAACTTGAATAATCGGTTGCTGACAACGTATTATTTTTACATGCTAAGTGGTTGTGATACTACTTCAGCCTTTTTCAAAGTAGGAAAGATGAGGTTTCTTCAGACTCTTAAAAGAAACCCTCATTAATTAAAACCATTGAAATTTTTAAAGACCCTATGGCAGATGCTGTTGCGATTACTGATGCTGGCAATCGTTTTTTTGACTTCCTTGTACAAATTATCTGACAAGGAAACCACGTCATTGAACAAATTGAGGCATCTATGCTACCTTAAGTCTGCATACAAGGCATCAACCCATTTGGCGTCCCTACCTCCTACTGAGGCTGCAGCTAAACAACATTCTTTAAGGGTGTATTTTCAAGTTCAGCAATGGCTTGGGAATGAAGAAAATCCTGAAATCCTAGGTTGGAAAAGCACCAAAGATGGTCTAGATCCAATAACCACGCTAGAGCCACCAGCACCTCAAGCCGTTCGAAAACTCATTTATTGCAAATGCAAGAAGATATGCCATAAAAACTGTGGATGTAAAAAAAGCAGGCCTCAACGACTCTAATATGTGTCAGAACTGCGAGAGCAGTTGTAATAACATGCCTAATATTGAATTAGAAGAAAACGAGGATGACCCGAATACCCTGAAGTACTTGAAGATAATTATACATAAATCAATCCATTTCACATTTATTTTTTCATTCATTTTTAATTTGGTGTGGTCAAAATATGTATCCCAATACAGTGTGCATAACTATTCAGTTTAAAAAAAATTAAAACTAAGCCATTCATTATTTTTTAAAACGCTGGTACGTAGTATAATAGCTTTTTTGCTCCCTGATTTGGGGTCCAAAAGTGACCGATTCCTGAAATGAGCTGTAAAAGAGGGCTGATATTAAAAAGAGGTAAAAATAATATTATGATAAAATGCTGTATGAATCTTAACTTAGTTATAATTAAGTTCACCGTTTAAAAAAAATATTATACGCACCAGTTCTTCTCCGGAGCATAAGTTTCGATCCTCGGGACAAAAACGGCTTTTCGCCCCCGTATGCGTAAATAGCTATTATATAATTAATTTCCTTTTTATAGGTGTAGAAGACCTAGAAGACATACCATCAAAAACCATGAAACCATTGGCCAAGAGGACTCGGTTTGACTGACAAGTTCATTTCAATGTCAATAATAATTTAATAATTAATATTGTATAAAATACATACCTACCTATTTTACTATATTATTTAACATTAAACAGTTTTCATACTAATCAATCCTGAATCAGTATTTATCATTTTTTGTACCTATACAACCTAACATCAACATTTTACATATCTGCACACATGTATAATGATGCATTTAAGTTATATGACTTCAATAAGGAGGCGGATGACTACTTCGTGCATTCGTCATTGCTTTTTTCATAACTATTCAAGGTCCCAGAAAATTACTTGCACATAAATTGTAGATCATTTTATCTACTTTTTTAAAGTATAGTATAATGTATACAGTAAAATGTTTATTTTTAGGTCTTATGAACAGAAAGGCTGTAAAAAAATGTGTTTTTTGCTATTTTCCGAAAAATACTGTTTTTCGCCGATTTTACCTAGATTTACTTCCTCTACCTAATTTTACCTCTTTTTACAAAATGTTATCACCTCTTAGAGTAAGAACTCTCCGGAGAAGGAGCAACTTCGACTCATGAAAGTAGGTGGAGCTGCTCCACTGCTCCCAACTTCCACTGGTGCCGGAACCGCACCTTTCCCCTACTTTAAATGCATAAAATAGAGTCAATCATATAATCTTTAATATCACTGATGGTTAATATTTGCGTTAAATGGTCTGTTTGCATGTTACACCGACACACAGTGCCGTAATTCCCGTTTTTTACAGTTTTAGTTTTTAATACCCCTTTTTGCCGCACTCTCACGGCTAAACCATTGATCATAGAAAAAAACTGTCAATGCATAAAATGTATAAAATTTTATTCTCTTTAACTCATAGATTGCCGACTTTCACGCAAAATGCACAATTTTGGAGTTATTTTGAAAAAACCGAAAAAAGTCCGTTTTTTTACAGGTTTTTTGTAAAAAAAAAAGTTTGCCGAAATAAATTTTGTTGGACAATTTCAGATTCGTATTCAGCACCCCAAAAAACATAAAATAAACCACTAAAAACAATTACACCAGAATTTTCCACTTTAAGCACTTTTTGAACACAATTTTACTGGGCTAATTACTTATACAGAGTGATTAAAAAGATTGGACAAACTTTAAGAGGCGGTAGTGCACGCCAAAACAGAGAATTTTTGTATACGAAATCAGAGTCGTAATCTGTTTTTCTCTCTCAAATATACAGGGTGGTCTGATTCCAATTCAAACATAGCTATCGCTCATAACTTTAACAAAAAATAAATTAATAAGTAAATAAAATTTAACCCCTTGCCTGTGACGCCCGAACTCAGTTCGGCTAACGCAAACGCGCCAATTTTGGAATGCCCGACCTGAGTTCGGGCAAGAAAAAAAATCGGTGTTCCAATTTATTGAAGCCCGAAACCAATTCGTCCAATGCTTAAAAACAATGCAAAGAAACTTTTAACTTGCGAAAAATGTATATACTTGCCTGTCAAACATAATGTGGTTTGAATGAAATTTGGGAAGAACTGCAAAATTACAAAAATCCGACAAATGGCGCTAAACTGCCGAACTTTTTGCGGGAAAGTATCGCCATCTAAAAATGGGAACCATCGGGAAAATGGTAAATTACATATTATGCATTGGACGGACTGAGTTCGGGCTTCACGGAATTGAAACACCGATTTTTCTCTTCCCCGAACTCAGATCGGGTATTCCAAAATTGGGGCATTTGTATTGCCCGAACTGAGTTTGGGCGTCACAGGCAAGGGGTTAAAGAGAAAAAAAATCTATTTTTGGCACGTTTTTCTCAAATATATTCCACAGGCAAGGGGTTAAAGAGAAAAAAAAATCCATTTTTTGCACTTTTTCTCAAATATATTCCACAGGCAAGGGGTTAAAGAGAAAAAAAAAATCCATTTTTGGCACGTTTTTCTCAAATATATTCCACAGGCAAGGGGTTAAAAAAAAAAAAAATCGAAATGAAGATATTTGAAAGCAATTTTCACCTTACTTTGTGGGAAATGCAATGACATCATTAAAGTGGGATGGGCGTGTACAGCATATTTCGGTTAGGTGAAACCGTATGAACTGACAATTATAACAACAAGTGGAACAAGTTGGAAACTGTACGTGAGACGTGACGAATAAGTTGCTTTCGTACTATAACTAGTTTTATAAATATTCAGAGATCTTGGTGCAATAGCTGTGGCACTCTTATGCAAAAAATGCCTGGATACAAAATTTATTTTATGTGCAGATTTTCATATTATAGATATTAATTTTAACTTATGAAATTGAGTTTCAATACACTTTTACAAACAATTAATTACAATTCTGTTACATTATACTATGCGCAAATATCCAATACAAGACAATGTAAAAAAAAAAAAAAAAAATCCTTGACGACTCGGCCTACAGTCACAGGTAGATTTCGAAGACGCAGATCGTGGGGCGCCTGTTTGTTGGGAATTGCGGAAGAAAAGACCTTTTTGCCATGGTGTGGCAGTTGGAACCGCCTACTTCGAAACCTAACTTGTTTGCAGGCGGAGCCAGCAGGGATTTTTTTTTGTTTTTAATTTTTTTTTTTTGCTATAAAAGTGGGTCCTATAAAAAACTTGTCAATATAAAAGTTTTAGATAATATTAAGAGGGTTTATAATAAATTTAAGCGGATTTGAAATCTTGGGAATTGACGAAGTTTGACGACAGCCCCTTTTTCTCCCCCTTGGGGCCATTTTTAAGGATATCAAAAATCTGTCATACATACATTTTCGGCCCTTCTCCTAGAAGTAATAATAACTTCAAACGGATTCGATACGTATCATAATTAAGAAATTATGGGGTTTTTTTCTGTTTTCACAAAAAGTCCCCCCATCTTCCGCCCTTGGTTCGATTTTGCCCATTAACGAACTTGACCGAGATTTTATGCCCCTTGATTTTATGTATCAGTTTCGAAGAGATCTGTGCAGAATTATTGCAGTTATCGTGGTCAGAAAAAAGTGACATAGATAGATAGATAGATAGATATATAAACTTTTGAACTGGGGGTGTTTTTGGGTTCTGGGAGTCATGATCGGCGTAGATCTGCAAAATTTTTTCAAAATTTCCAACTTAGGTGAGAATGTAATAGGTAGTATTTCTTACGAAATCTACCTAAAAATCATCGTTATTATTTCAATGAAAAATGAATTATATCGTCTGTTATTATGATAGGATTAATGTCCGTAATAAAATAAGTACATTTTAAGTTGGCAACATTCTATCTTTTGTTGACACTTACTGAAAATTCCAATAGGAAACTTAAGCCTAGCTTTGAAAACTTCAGAACTTGAAATCCATATTTAGACTATTTCCATTTAATATATATTTCTCCGGAAACATCTATCCAAAAAACTGTCGGTAGATTATAGGATTGCTATAATTTAACGATTTTAGTATAGAAATTCGGTTTTTAAATTCAGTAATACGGAAATAATAGGACTTCATCTAAATAGGACGTAATTACTATGGCAACCTCGAATCATTACTTGTCATGGGATATCATTGAATTAATTACGTATGATAGGATTTAATAGAATGAAGAAAACTTTTATTAATATCTTTTTAAGTTTTGATTCGATTTTCATAAAATTTGAAATCACTCGACACAATTCTGCAACGATTATATATATTAAATTTCAAACCATTCGGTTGGGTAGATTTTGTGCTGTTATATGCGGACGGACGACGACTATAGGTGCTAAATATTTAAATAATTACGAACGCATCTGGAGCGTCTAATTAGCGCTATTTGGATAAGAATAATAGGCATTAAATTAAAGTCTAATAATGCTTAAAGTGATAAAACACATAACACGGAATATTTAAAATACCTTTTTAATGTAGATTACATATGTTTCGTTTTCACTATCGGTGACATCTTCGGATCTAAATGATAAATACAATATTCTCGCATATTTTTGAAAATGGTAAACATTTCCATGGTAAACATATTAAACATGTTTACCATTTTCAAAAATATGCGAGAATATTGTATTTATCATTTAGATCCGAAGATGTCATCGATAGTGTGAACGAAACATATGTAATCTACATTAAAAAGGTATTTTAAATATTCCGTGTTATGTGTTTTATCACTTTAAGCATTATTAGACTTTAATTTAAAGTTAACAAGTGATTGTATTATATTATTAATAATAGGCATTTTCACAATTTCTCGTGATATCCTTACCTATAATACAAAGAAAGGTTAGTCCCTTTCAAATAGCCTTAAAATATCTTCCTTATTTATTAAAGTTAGAAACAAAAATCCGAATTCGAGCTCTGCATCGAGTCGGGTAACACGATTTTACCCGATCCGTGGTTCAAGTCGGGTCGGATTGACGCTACCTTTTTCTTTGCGGATTGGGTTCGGTTCGGGTTACCTTTAAAAGTTTCGGGTTCGGGTTGACTCGATTTTTCATAAAAAAGTCCTGAATATTTTTCATATGAAGAGCTATATATTTGAATATTAATGAGTGCATATATTCAATATTATGCAAAAATGATAAAATTGATATTAAGATATAGTTGTAGACTATTTTTTCCTAATTGTATTAAAATATGAATTAATGTTCTTTCACTTCGGGTTCTGGTTTGAATATTTCTGGTTCGAGTCGGGTTTGGGTTGAAGGATTTGGGTTCTATCGGATTCGAGTCAACGAAATTTTTGTTGCAGGGTTCGGGCTGACTTTAAGCAGAAATTTCGGGTTCGGGTAGGGTACAATCCGACCCATGCAAGACTAAAATTCGGATTCGGAAGATCCTAATTTGATTTAGTAAATTAATTGGGATCTTAGTATCACTTAAAGTGCGTCCAATCTTTTTTAAATCATCCTTATAAGATGTTCTAGAAATATTGGTATGAAGCTAATTACGTTATTAAAGAAAATTATTAATAAATTAAAAGTATTTCATAACAAAAGTAAGTCAAAAAGTGGATTTATCTAACACAAGTTTACTGATTCTTGATATCTATAATTATTTCAAAAAGTTGCGGTAATTGGATTAGTAACATTTCTTCCTATCTAAAAACTTTGGGTTTATTTTCACCTTAGTAATAAATGCATAAATTATATTTTTAAGGAATAATTTTAGTTTTTAACAATGGTTTCATATTTAATTTTTGTCATCCATATTGCTATAGTTAAGTTTAAGAAAGAAGATCCCGTAATTGCAAGTGATTTCTTTGTTTTTATTATTGAAATATCACGTAATATCTTGGAGAAAATCTATATTACAAGGCAAAAACATGTCCATGAGTATCGATGATGTCATATTGACGGTCGCAACGACTTGAACAATCTATTTCAATTTATAGTAAATTTTTTACATTTCTAAACATCGCACAATTTAAATTTTTATCCTAATATCGAATAGAAAAAAATGTACTTTCAAAAGCATTTTGTTTGAAATATGTATCTCAATTTACTAATTTTTGTATGGTTTTTAAAAGACCTACTAAACAGATGAACATTTTCTCTCAAATTTAAAATTCTTACCTTTTGTACAATGCTCTTGTGTTTTTTTCAAGTGCGCACTAAGAATAATTACTAGTTTCTTGAATTTAATGATACATTTTGTGTGTATTGAATTTCTTATAGCATAGGACAAGCTTGAATTTTTCAGATAATGTGCATTAAAATTCTAGTAAGGTAAAATAATAACACTATAGTTAATTATTTTAGGCTTCTGTTTTTAGCTTTACAGTCTTACATTTGTAACCTTAGACTATTGGTATAATTACCTTCAGATAATGAACTATCATATTTATTTTTGTAACATGTATTAATCTTTTACCTCACAAGTAACTTAATATATAACTTACAAGTAACTTAATCACAAGTAACTTAATATATAGTAGTAGTAACTTAATGCATATAATTGTGTAAATATTCTAAATATGTTATTTATTTTATTTATTATTAATGTGTTATTTATTTTAAGTTATTATGTTTTATTTGAGTTATAATATATGGTGCAATTATTACTATGGATAAAATGTTTATCTTATTAATCAGCGAGTACTCTAGAAAACAAACTAGGATTTAATATGAAAAGATGTTCTTAATAATTGGCAAGGTACGCTAATATCTCATTGTTGTTAAGTCTTAGGGTAAGAGAAAAAATTAAAAGGGTAGAATATCATGATGAATAAATGTTGATTATGCTTCATATATTTAATATTTACTCTATTTTTTGAACCCGTGATGAAATTAATTAAAACCTAGATTGACTTATGAGGAGAAATACATACTACATTATCTTAATCATAGTACACTGGAAAGAAAAAAACAATTTGTTGATTTTGCAGTATAATACTGGCATTCCAGCTACCAGTATTATACCGTAAAATTAACAGTAAGAAACAGTAAAATAAGTAGTAGTTCGCTAACCGCGCATGCAAGGTAGCATATTACTTCTTATTTTACTGTTTATTACTGTTGATTATACAGTAAAATCAACAATTTTTTTTTAAATTTTTTGCTGTGTAATAATTTATAACTCGTTCCAGTTAAGACAAATTTAATTAATACAACACTAAGGTAAGTTTTTCTAAAAATTTTGAGTCATGTCCATTTGTATTACGCTAGTGTATACTATGATATTACTATGTGATATACATTCTGTGTAAAAAGCACCCGGGATTTATCAATTAAAAAACGCGCATAAGATATATTACGGCAATTCTCCTATATAAGTTGGTTACCATTGCACCAAATCACAACGTGGAGTTTGAGCTTCATATGTGACTTAATGTATTGACAGCAGTTTTTTTTTAGTCATAACTTTTCAGTGCTGTGCGATTATTGACAATGGTAAAAAATAGTTAAACAAAGAGTTTTCCTTAAATTTTGTGTTTCAAACGAAATTTCGTGTGTCGAACATTTTGAAAATATCCGAAATCTTGAGCTACGGTAACGTACCATCGCACAAAGCTATCGTTATGGAAAAGTTTTTGGCCAAAAACGCAATGAATGTTATCGACGAAGCGCAACACCACCTAATATTGCCCCCTGCGATTTTTTCTTGTTAACCTAAAACTAAAAGTACCACTGCGAGTAATAAGTCATTTTGAGTCAATTGCGGCCATAAAAAAATTCGCTAAAGGAATTAAAGTCAACGAAATTGCGTGGTACTGATTGAAGTCAAATTTCAATCAGTCAACGAAAAATATATGGAGGACTGGGTCAGCAAGGAGGACTGTCATATGGAGGACTGTCATAATTATATTGGATTCGATGAGACCTACTTGAAGGCGACAGAATAAATTTGATGAATAAATTTTTTTTTTCGTGTTTTGTTTAATAATTCCGAATGCTTTATAGAGATATAACTTTTAAAAATTGATGAATTGAAATAATACTATAAGTTATTATAAAATTAATATAAAATTACCCCAAGATGTGAGATTATGAGAAATTATTTTTTTCGTGTTTTGTTTAATAATTCCGAATGCTTTATAGAGATATAACTTTTGAAAATTCATGAATTGAAATAATACTGTAAGTTACTATGAGATGAATTGATTGCATATTTTGGCTATATTTTTATGAATGCAAATAAATGCATAAATATTTAGAAAATTCATTAAAAGTGCATATTTCTATTACTTTTCTTTAAAAGATATA
The DNA here is from genome assembly GCA_963931845.1 of Maratus michaelseni. Classification (NCBI taxonomy): domain Eukaryota; kingdom Metazoa; phylum Arthropoda; class Arachnida; order Araneae; family Salticidae; genus Maratus; species Maratus michaelseni. The sequence goes on along the minus strand of OZ007596.1, from coordinate 246,926,554 downwards.
TGCAGAACGTTCCCAAAAGATTGAAATGTGCTTTAATTCCTTTACCTGTTGGTAGGAATTGTAGTTTGCAAGATTGTTCTTATTAAATTGCGAAATAAGATTATGTTAATGAAATAGCCTTTCCATAAAATTTCCAAAAGTTACACTTTTTAAATTTTTACACGTTTTCCCTTGACAAAATTGGTCATTAGAAAATATTTCGGTTTGCTCCAACAAAAATGATTACAATAAATTGCATAACCACTTTTCGTACCATTTCAAAGGTGATTTCATCAGTTAAAATAAATATAAAATAAAAACTAGCTCTTAAAAAATAAACAAATCTCCCTCTTTTATAAGCATTCAATGTTTATCTTGAAAATCATGCCCAATTTCATGATTTTTTACAAAAACTGCCTTTATAATACATTAATTTGGCGTGGGCACCAAACTCGATTATGATTTTTTTTTTTTTTATGCTTAATAGAAAGCGCAAACAAGGGAATTTATTTAAAAATATACAATTTTTGCTCTGTTTTATTCTTCAGATATGGCAACAGGAAAGAGAAAAACAATGTTTAAACTATCATTTAAGTAGATTTCGTAAGAAATACTACCTATTACATTCTCCCCTAAGTTGGAATTCCTGAAAAATTTTTGCAGAAATACACCGATCATGACTCCTAGAACTCAAAACCACCCCCAGTTCAAAACGTTATCTATCTATCTATCTATCTATCTATATCCCTTTTTTATGGACACGATAACATCCATAATTCTGCACAAATCTCTTCCAAACTGATACGTAAGATCAAGCGGCATAAAATCTTGGTCAAGTTCGTAAATGGGCAAAATCGAACAAAGGGGAGGCAAATGGGGGGGGGGGGGGAAGGGGGGGGGCTTTTTGTGAAAACAGCAAAAAACCCATAACTTCTTAATTTTTATATATATCGAATCCTTTTAAAGTTATTATTACTTCTAGGAAAAGGGCCGAAAATTTATGTATGACAGATTTTTCATTTCATTAAAAATGACCCCAAGGGGGGGGGATAGGGGTTTCAGAAGAAAAAAATTCATAACTTTGTCAATTCACAAGATATCAAATCCGCTTAAATTTATTATAAATCTTCTTAATATTATCTACAACTTTTACACTGACAAGTTTTTTATAGGACCAACTCTTACAGAAAAAAAATAAAAAAAATAAAAAAATAAATCCCTGCTGGCTCCGCCTACTGGCAGAGGTATATTTCGAAGTGGGCGGTCCCAACTGCCGCATCATGGCAAATAGGTCTTTCTTCTGCAATTCCCAATAAACAGGCTCCGCACGGTCTGCGTCTTCGAAATCTGCCTGTGCCTGTAGGCCGTCATCAGGGATTTTTTAAGATTTCTAAATTGCTTTCTCAACGTATGATAGTAAATTAATTAATATTGAGCTAATAATTGATAAAACCATATATATATATTTTAAAATTCTGTATTAATCTATTCAGTTTTTATTTATAATTTTTTGTACTTTGTAGCCTTTAAAATGTTTCATCGTTCCAGTTTTACAGCCATTTGGCCTATTTTGGCGAGCGTTTATTGGAGCATCATTGATTGCATTGTTGTTTCAACTCGTATGCAACTGTAAGGGTTGCAGAGAATGTTTGAAGATTTATCACCCGCGACGGGTTAACGGAAAAATGCCTTAAAACTAATGCATTAATTTATAATTAAGTTCTAAATATATTAAAATGTTTTGTATTCTCGGAAACCCACTTGCGAACGTAATTCGTTTAATTCTAGCATATCAGGAAGTGAGTGAAAAATGGATTACAAACTTACATCTATATATATAAAAACCAGGTTGAGTTAAACAAGAACGAAAAATTATGCATCAAGCATAGATTATATAACACTTTCCAACGCTTTCAGAATGAATTTACAAATATTTACCGTTTAATGAGGTGAAAGATGGTATCTGAGTAAACAAAGTCAAAGTCAAACCAAGCGGGGAGCCTAACCTTTCGGCTTAAGCTCAACTATCCCCGCCCATATATGAGTATACAAGGTCAAGGTCAAACTAGGTTTGGAAGCCTTCCTTTCGGATTAAGCTCAACTATCCCCGCCTAGCTGGTTTGTTTACCTAATTATACTGAGCATTACTAAATTATACTTTGTGATATTGAGCAATAATGCAACTATGTAATGCTAAAATACAAATTCTAAAAATACAAAATTCCAAAAATACAAATTCTGAAAATACAATTTACCAATTTGGAAAACGCATAACACATCTGAAAACCCAATTTCAGGAATTACCAACAATATTCGGAAAAATATCCGAACTCTTGTGTGCAGCCCTGTATATGATCTATAAGATTTGTATGTATATTACATAGGATGCTAAATTTTAGTTCAGTTAGAAAACGCGTAGCACAGTTTAAAATTCCCCTTCTGGAATTTCCGTCAATATGCGGAAATGTATTCGAGAACTTTTATGCTACCCTGTATAGGATCTATAGCATTTATACACACCAAGTAATAGACAAAAAATGAGTTAAATTTAGAAACGCGTTCAGCAACTGAAAAAGCACTTCCAGCAATCAATGTTAACGTACAGTACCGAATTATTTTGTGTGTCCCTGTAAATGAACGAAGAATGCTCTACACACAATATTCTATAGTAAGCCTCTTGTAATGCACCTTAGTGATATATATAAATTTCAATATGTTTGAAATAGTGAAACATTATTATTAAAATAAACCGCAAACGATTTTTCCTCATAGACCGTAATGTAACGGAATTCTTTTGCACGTCCCTGTAAAGGAAACTATAAGTGCAATGCACACCATATTCTATAGTAAGCTTCTTGTAATGCACCGCAGTAATACATATCAATTTCAATATGTTTGAATTTCAGTAACATGATTAAAATAAACCGCAAATGATTTTCCCCCATAGACAGTAATGGAACGGAATTCTTTTGAGTGTCCCTGTAAAAAACTATAAGTGCTACACACTTCATTTTCAATAGCGAACATGCCATAGTAAACCTCATTAACATATATCAATTGCATGGCAATCCGAATATATTTACGCGAGTTAGAACACGGACAGACGTCAGACAGACAGACAAACAGAATTCATAAACACTTTTCAATTATGTTGGAAAGCGTTAATAAAAGAGTGTAATAATAAGGACCATTCACAAATTAATGATAGCGTTCTTTAGATCAAAAATATTATACCAACTGTAAAAATATTTGTACCACAAATACATAAAGCAGTACACAGGCAGACATCATAGTAAAAAGGCAAATGTAGTGTTAAATTCTAGAAACTTAATTAAAAAAGTTAATTAGAAAAGCATTTTCAAAGTGTTTTCTCTCATCTGCAATATAGTAAGGATCAGAAAAATTGGCAAATTCTTTACATGCAAAAATCAAACATTTTTAGATAAACAAAAATTTCGCTTTCACGTCTTTCTTTTCATAAAAAAAATTTACATGCTCGAAGTTTTTAATATGAAGCAGTATCTTTTATCAATCTTTTTGAAGTAAAATATTCATTTTCCTTTTATATTTTCCTTGTATAGGTTAGGAAAGCAAACATTGACTTTGGAATAGAAATTCAAGCCCCCGAACAAAATACTTGTCAGTTTCAACTTGAAAAACTCTTCTTTGATCTATTTCTATTCTCAGAATTTCCATTACAGAAATAAGAGAAACTTGTTGAATTTTATTTATCTTTCTGAGAAAAAATAATTTACTTCACTACTAAATCAGCTCAGCTAATTTTTCTGTTAATTTTCTCGGTAACGGTTGAGGACATTTTTTTTTGATCAAATACGAAGTGGAATCCGATGAAATTTGAAGAAATAAAATGGTTAATAAGTATAAAAATAAAAATAGTTCTTTCAAAGAAAACACTCTTTTATAAGCATTCAATTTTCATCTTGAAAATCACGCCTTTTTTTTTTTTTATTTATCTTCTTTCCGAAAAATTTCCAATACATTAATTTGGCGTGGGCACCGAACTCAATTATGAAAAATTCGCTGCTTTTTGTACGTTTTATTAAAAAGCGCAAGCAAGTGAATTCATTAAAAAATATATAATTTTTGCTAAGATAGGGAAACAGGAAAGAAAAAATGAAACAATATTTTAACTATCTTTTTAGGATTTCGAAATTGATTTCTCAACGTATCATCGCAAATTATTTAATACTAGTATATAACCTCCGTCAAAAATGACAGACAGTTGATCTGCGCTGCATTTTCATAAGACTTCATACAAACAAACAACATGAAAATTTTATTATTGAAACGTATGTATTGTAGAAAATTACATTTTAAAAATGACAAATGATTTCTACAAATACAAATGTTGAGAAATTAAAAAAAAAAATTTTTTTTTACTTAATATTAAATTTTTGAAATAGTTCAACGATTGGACAAAACATTTAAATTAAATATTAAAAAATAATCCATGTGCGAAAGTTTTTGTAAAAAAGTGTTATCAATGAGTTTCTAAAGAGTTTCTCTTTCTCACCACATAGCTTATTTTTTGATTATATAAGCAAAATTAAATGGAAATTACTCGGTACTATTTATTCCTTATACTTTAATTACGTTTCATAAGAAAAAATCATTTTATTTACGATGGAATCAAAATTTCAAAATTTGCTTGTATTATCTGCCGGTAGATGGCGCCAAATATTTAAAAAAGAAGCGTAATAATACTGGATTGATCACCAAAAAGCCTCCATACGAAAACTGTCACTGCTATTTCTGAAAAAATTGATTACAGAAACGTTGATATAGATATTTTATATGAAAATATGCTGAACAGACATGATTTGAGGCAGAAGAAATTATCGTTTAGTTGTCATATGTTAGCATGTGTTTTTCATTAAGTCTAACATGACGTTTCGCTACGCTCGGGTTTCGCAATGGAAGTAGGTTCGCATCTCCGACTCGATTCACTCTAGAATGATAACCTACAATATACTTTCCTACACTTGGATTTGTCGATAGATGACTGCTAAAATAGTTTTTGAAGGTTTTAAACAAAATTAAAAGCTTTAATATGCTTTTACAAATATTTTAAGAGCAGAATAGGATGTGAAGCTTTCAAAGAGTCGTTCATTTGTGATTCATTTGAATTTGTGATGCTGAATGGCAACAGTGTTCATTTGTTTATATCTGGGATTCCGGGGTTAATCTGGATTTTTAATTAAGAACTTAAAACATTATAATAGGATATGATATACATGTTTTACAACAAAATGTGTTGAACAGACATGATTTTAAGTAGAAGATATTATCATTTAGCTGTCATATGGTAGCATGGGTTTTTCATTAAGCCTAACATGGCGTTTAACTACGGTCGATTCGCAGACCAGAGGGGTCGCGCCCGGAATGGTTACCAACAATTTCTTGCCTTCGGATTTTATTATAAGTAGATCAATCTAATAATTGATAAAACCGTATTTTTAAAAATTCTATCTTAATCTCTCCAGTTTTTATTTCTAACCAGTGGTCCCGTGCGAGGATTTCGCACTGCAGTCTAATATATATTTTTTAGCAATATGTTATACTAGGGGGCTCAGCACCCTACTCGCTAACGCTCGTCAACCCCCCGTGAATTGCAAAGCAATTCACATTGAGACCGCTACGCGATCCCAGATCCCTTCGCTCGCTCGCCCCTTTTTATTTTTCTAGTAATTCTAGCCGGAATAAGTACTACAATAAATCATTTGAACTTATGAAATTGACAATTTTTTTAATGTAAAAAGTAATTGAAAACTCCGTTGAAAACGCATTAAAACGTTTAAAAATGCATTTAGTTGATGCTACTAAAGGGCATATAAATCATTTAAATACTATGAAAAAAGGATCTTGGAAACATAATTAGTTTAAAACTTATTGCACCTATAATATTGTACAGCACGGCTTAAAATCATTAAAAAAAAAAATCATCAATGATTGTTTAAATTTTGTTCGACATTTTATTATTCTAATTGATTATAGATTTCGGAAAAAGAAATTATTTTTACTTTTTTACTTCAATAAAACAGCAGCAGATGGCAGCAGGGGCATTCTAGAAAGTTTATAATTTATTGTCTCCGATTTTTTTTTATCTCCGATTATGAGTGAAATTCGTAAATAAATTCTAAATAAGAGTTGAGAATTAATCTGAAATTAACAATATTACTCATAATTAAAATGAGGAATCATCTCAGACGCTTTGGATTACGTTCATATTATTTTATTTTTAATAATTGCTAGCTTGAGTTTCACTGCTCTGACACTGACCGCCATATTGGAGGCGGAGCTAACACAATGTTGTCTGTTCATTGGTCTGAGCTCTGGAAACTACGGTTGTTGCCAGGATAAGGTAGAAATTCAGCCCTATTTCTGCGCCACGTAAGACAAATATATATATAGATTTTTTAGATGCCGGTTTAAAATTCTAAAGAAAAAATAACGATAAAAATATCTGAAAACAGCATTAGTCAAGACAGAATATTATCTCATTTATTCAATCAAAGTTACAGTAAAAATTGATCGCGCTTGAGAAAAAATTAATAATCATATTTTAACTGCATTAGAGGATGACGTCATCAGTTTCGGATGAACATGGTCAAAGAAAAATAAATTGAATAAATAAAAAATACAATTTAATTGTTATGTTGGGTTTCTTAAACGAAACATTTTTTACTTATTATTTAACCTCTGTTTACATAAATTAATTAACTAAATTCATTTTTGATATTACCTATGCCAAATATGTAGAATTATTAGAAACTTAAAAAAAAAAAGATAACTAAAATTTTTGGAAAAATAGACAATAATTAAATAGTCATTCAAGTTAATTAACCAACCCAACCTCTTTTATGAGATTCTGGTACTCGCACCATTGTAAAATCAAGGAATGCAGATCATACATACTATAACAAAGCATACATTTTAGACTAAACGTGAAATTCCACTGATTCGATCAATCGATGGTGTGTTTTTATTGAAACATTTGAATTTGAATTTTTTTAAATCATAAATATAAAATAAACACGTGCGGAGATATACCAATTTATCTTTTTTATACTATTTTTTTAAAGTATATATAATCATTGTTGAGCACGATATAGTGCGGTATTTTATTTTTGTGGCAACACTAATTTGCGAAAAACTTTCATTTCATTTACGAAAGCAAATCTAATTCAATTTTTAATTAACTGCAATTTTTAATCAAAAACTTGTTTTAACAAAATGTGAGTGTACAATGTCAGAAGCCTGTTCAAAATCCTTTCATATGGTATCTCATTCATCGTTCTGCGTTTTGTATTTGCTTAGAAAAAAGGATGTTGACAACAGAAATAATATGTATGATTTTTTTTTTTGACTTTGTATTCTTTAAAATGTTTCATTGTTGCAGTTTTATAGCCATTTGGCTTATTTTGGCGAGCGTTTATTGGCGCATCCTTAAATGCATTGTTGTTTCAACTGGTATACAACTGTAAGAGTTGCAGATAATGTTTAAAGATTAATCACCCGTGGCGGGCTAACGAAAAATGCCTTAAAATTAATGCATTAACTTATAATTAAGTTCTAAAAATAATAAGATGTTGCACTGTTATCGGAAACGCACCTATGAACGTAATCCTTTTAATTCTAGCATATCAGGAATTGGGTTAAATATCGATTAAAAAATTCCATCTTTACTTACAAAAACCAGGTTGAGTTAAATAAAAGAGTGTAAAAAGAAACTGTTGGATTGAATTTATAATAAATCTACATAAATAATTGCAATAAAACATCATTATTTTAAAACAAACATTATTTTTAACCAAAGTTACCGAAATATTGCTTCCATTAACTTCAACTTTTTAATTTATCGAGAAATTAAACTTTGTTCGTATAAGTAATCAATAATCAGTAACATGTAATCAAGATAAGTAATTATGATAAAGTTATCAATTGAAGCTCTGATCTTTGGTAGCATGGAATGAAACATCAGCAAAAATTACGTTATTCTGACACAATCATAATTTATTTTTTAACGAAATCTAAATACAACTTTATTTTTACCGTCGCAAAAATTACATTCGTACTTCTCATATTCTTTTCCACCATTTAAAAAATATTTTACCGCACAATAGGTTATAATTAATTAATATATTTCGAAACTTGACGTCACGTTTGCAGTTACAACTTTGCATGGGAACAGTCGCACTCTGGGCTTGAGGCTCTAATCTCAGTACCGCAGTGTAAAAAGCCCAAAAATTTAAATCTTTTAGACGCATTCATAGTAAAACATTCAGTTTTATCAAAGAAAATGCTTGTTTCTTTTAAATATGATGTCATTTTCACTCACTGAAGAATTTTGACTCCCTCTCAGATTAACGTCTTAAACAGTGACCTACGTTATACATGGCCCGATCACGGTTTGACGTTAGGGTAATGACGTCATGATTATTGGATCAACTCTGAGAGAATACAGATCAAATTTTGAATAGGGTTATGCGTAATGAAATGTGTGTTTACATTTAGAAATACGCCTTATTGATGGAATAAAGGTTTGAAAAGTGTATTGCTTCTCCTGTAAAGCAAGATAAATTTCTAAATCTTTTCTTTATTATCATATTTGTATTATATTACTATTAAATTAAGGAATTGTTTGTAGCAAAGTTGTCGTCTACGTTGCTTTTTCTGAAACGAAAGCTTTGCAGCTAATCCGATTACAGAAATCGGTACTTTTCCGTTATACAGACAATATGCCAAAATGTATGCTAATGCATAATGTATGTAAATGTATGTATGTAAATAAATGTATGTATCTAAATGTATGTAAATGTATATTAAATGTATGTAAATGTATGCTTGGCGACAATGGTTTCCGTATAACGGAAAAGTACCCAGAAATCTTGTCATCATCATCTCTATAATAAAACCGTAAGTCATGTGACTGTCATCAACAGTTCCGGAATGTCCGTTCCACTTTTTCATATGCCAGGCGGCCATTTTTATTAAAAGTTATTTTTTCGAATAAAACTTCATAAATGTGATATTTTTAGAAAGATCGTTCAAAATAAATTAATATTTGAGAGATGACTTACGTTCAATTATGTATATATTCTCCAATAACTTCAGTTGAAATTAGCTTCGCAGTTCAAATTCTCTATCCATGAAAGTAAACAAAAAAAAAAAAAAAAAAAAAAGATTCATTCGTCGTGAAGGTTTAAAATATTAAACCATTAAACCATGGAGATAATCGTTCGTAAAGTTAGTTTTCCATGAAAGATTTTTTGGAGCGCTGCCTGGTGTCAAAAAAATAATTCGTAGCAGTAACACAATCAAAGTTTACCATAATTATGTGCTATAACTCAACTTCATTCTTTATCTTTTCTTGATCTAAGCTGAATGTAAACAAATACAACTCATGTAATGATATTTAATGAATCAAATTTCGAAACAAATTGTCAGTTAATTTGGTATTTATGTATTATACGTGAAAGGAAGAGAGACCACCGAAAATGATTGTTAATCACCAATCATATTTACCATTATTAATGACCAATCGCTTTCAAAACAGTAATTTAATATACATTTACAAAATACATAACATCATTAAGTACTTTTGTGTTATTTGGGCGCAAATCTCGCCAATAGAATTTTTTAAATCGCCAATACCAGCTTTTATTTTTCGCGTTTGCAAATTAGAAACGATACTTTTATTTTGAAATCAAATGTTCTGATGGAACAGCTGTCGTAGACGCACCGGGGCACTATATTAACTATAGAGTTGCAATATAGAGAGAAAAAACGGGTTGCTGTAATTAGAATTATAGGCGGTAATGTTGGTGTGACATATTTACGTGATTATCAAAACTGGCTTCCAAAAGTTCAATGTTTCACCAAACCATACTCGAAAATTACGTGTTATAATATGCACTCCGATTATGTCACATTATTCAAGACGTTTTAAATGAGAATAATGATAGATTTTCTTCTTGATTCTCCCGTAATCAAGTCTACAGCCAAAGTTAGCGAGAAACAAACAAACAAACAAAAAAATATTGGCAACAATATGGTTCAGTGTAAATGGTGGATATCATTAAAGACTTTCACAAAATAGACTTCATTGCACCAAATCGTATTCACTAAAATACGCCATTTGGCAATGGATCCAATTACAGAAAACTACTTAATATGTTTAAGAATCTCCTCATTAGCAAGCATATTGCAACTGATAAGCAAAAGGATATGAAGCATAAATGCTTAAGTTGGTTAAGCGGTTTTTGTCAAGAAAGATGAAATACATAACAACAAAAAATATGCGAAACGCTACCATGATCGAAAAAGTTTTTGATTTGTCTATTAGAATCTTCCGGTTTGGCGAAGGATTACGGAAAAAAAAATAAATTATGAATAAAAGCAACGCGTTACAGTGCTTAACATACATTTAAGGGAGACCAAACTGGTCGCCAGTGGCGGCTAGTCTACTATATTTATAAAGCGCAAATTCGTATTTCATTCTGATCGGTTAAAACTCAAGTTCTAACGAACAGATTTTTTATAGGATTTCAGTGTTAGTTTGGTAATTTTTAAAAGGTTCTATCATCAGGGGAAGCTGATTATGAAAGATACATTTATCTATTGTCATAGGCGTAGCCTCGGGGGGGGGGGGGGGGCACGAGGGGGCACGTGCCCCCCCAACTTTCTGAACATCAATTTCTAAAATATGATACAGTCAATTAAGGCTTGTCTTGTATTGACCCAAAATGGAAATGAAATAACTACTTTAATTTTCATTTTATATTTCTTTATTTTTTTTACTTAATCAGATGTCAGATCAGTATAGATAGCTCAGGTCTTTTTCTTTGAAGTGATGAATTTGGTAGCAAAAATTGTGTTGTGCAGTACAAACCCTGATACGAACATTCATTAAACGAAAGTTTGAACTCTCTCTCTTACAGCTGCGGACAATTTCAATTTCTCAGCTGTTTTTCGCGCTGTCTGCGGTTAGTATCTACATGTACTTTTTTCCCTTATCATTCCGTCTGTAGACTTTAGAAAATGTAGTTGTGTTTATCAGAGCGGGAGTTCTGTTTCCCCGCAATATATATTTCATTTAATTAAATTTGTTGTAACTTTAATTATAATTTAATCAAGTCATAAATATCCTGCTTTTCCAAGCTGTGTCGCTGGAATTATTTACCAATGGAATGCAACCACCCATCCCTAAGTTTATAAAAAATAATTAATATTTTCTTCATTTAGTTATTAAATATGTTCCTCTCTCTTACTTACTTATTATTACTTATTATTATTTATTATATTTTATTGAAAAAACTTAATCTTCTACTGTACCTTCGCATTTTTGAGATGCAATGGTTATGATTTTTTTTCAAAATGTAAGCCTTCTTGAATGAGCAGTTTTAAAGTTAATATACAGCTGTTACCTTGGTAAACGATGGTAATCCGTTCAAGAAATACCGTTGTTAAGCAAAACCGTTGCTATCGATGGTACAATTTTCCCTACAATTTTGAAGGCGCACAAACATTAAATGATTAGTTACTTCTTAAAAGTGCCGTCTTATTGAAACTTATTTCAAATGTCTTAAAAGTTTGATAAATGTCTTTTATTTATTATCAGGGCCGTACCAAGGGTGGTACGGGCGGTGCCCCCCCCCCCCCCCCCCCACACACACACACAGGCGCCAGATACAGTTGTTGTGGTGCTGTTTATTATATTTGTTACAAAAATATTAATTTCAATAAAATGATCTAGCGGAGCTTCCCTCATTTACTTGTTCGGTTTTTTTTTCCAAGTAAACCTCCAATTAAACGAACCTGGTAGTGGGGTCCAACTGCTTTCAACAGCGTACACCCGTGCAGGCTACGCCTGATCTGGTCTCGAATCAAACTATCCTTGAATTTTTTTAATTTTTATTTCGACCGAAATTAGTTTAATATTTTTGAGCATCGTATTTCACGTTACGACGATTTAGCATTCTTTCAACTTTAATTTAATCGCAAGAAAGCAAAATTTAACAGAGTTAGTTATTTCCGTTTCGAAAAAAAAAGGTAAAAAGTTTGCCGAAAAAGCGAAAAAACAATAAAAATTTCGCGAGCAATTCAAAATTTGCAGAGGACAAAATATACTTATATTGGTCTAAAAGCTTGAAAACTAATTCATCTTACAAGTGTTAAAAAATTGCCGCTAACAGCGAAAAACCGCAGAGAATCGGGTACAATTTTTTATGTGCGCGATTTTAATACAATATATCTAAACCGGATTCCTTTCGCCGCAGAATGCAAAGAAACGCTAAAATACTCTCCCTCTCTCTCTTTTTCTTTTTTTCCTTTTTTTTTTTTTTTTTTTTTTTTTTTTTTTTTTTTAAATCGCAGAGAACAAAATTTACTATATTAGGCTATAAGATTGAAACTCGATTCCTGTAACAAATGTTAAAAAATTGCTGCGAAACGCAAAAAAAAAAAAAAAAAAAAAAAAAAAAAAATTAAATCGCATGATAAATTAAAATCATTGTACGAATGATGAATAAACTTTATTGAAAATAGAAAAAAATTTACTGTATTATGCTAAAAGATTGAAAGTGAATTCTTTTTATGAATTTGAAAATATCTACACAAAACGTGAAAAAAAAATCCCATAAAAAAAATTCCACGAAAAATTCAAAAACCACAGAAGACAAAATTTACTGTATTGTGTTAAAAAATTGAAACCAGATTTCTTTTACGAATGTGGAAAAATCGCCACAAAACGTATAAAAACGTAAAATTTGTATAAAATTTCGAAATAATAGCGAAAAACTTAAAAATCTTAGAGAACAAAATTTATTACATTAGGTTAAAAAATTGTAGCTGGATTCCTTTTACGAATGTCAAAAAATCGCCACGGAACGCGAAAAAGGCGTTAAAATTGCATGAAAAATTAAAACCATAGTACGGTTTCCGAATAAACTTTATTGAAAAGAGAAAAAAAAATTACTCTATTGGACTAAAAGTTTAAAACCAGATTATTTTCACGAATGGGGAAAATATCTCCACGAAACGTGAAAAAAAAAAACACAAAAAAATTTCTCTAAAAATTAAAAAATCGCAGAGGACGAATTTTACAATAATGGGTTAAAAGGTTGAAACCAGATTCGCATCACAAATGTTAAACAATTGCCACAAAACGCGGGAAAACACTAAATATCACATACAAAATTTAAGAAAAATTTAGAAATCACTGAGGACAAAATTTACTATATCGGGCTGAAAAATTGAAACCAGATGTATTTTACGAATGTTTAAGAAAATCACCGCAGTACGCTTAAAATTGAATAGAAAATTCGTGAAAAATCTAAAAATCGCAGATCACAAAATTTGCTATATTGGACTAAAAGATTGAAGTTCGATTCCGTTTACGGATGTAAAAAAAATCGCCGCGAAACGCGAAAAATCGCATAATAGATTTTCAAAAAATTTAAAAAATCACAGAGTAGGAAATGTACTATATCGGCTGAAAAAATAAAACCAGATTTCTCGTACGAATTTTTAAAAAATTGCTTCGGAAAGATAAAAAACGCTAAAAATCACATAAAAATTTCGCGATAAATTAAAAAAAGGCAGAGGACAAATTTTACTATATTGTATTAAAAAATTGAAACTTAATTCCTAACAAAAATGTTAAGAAATTATTGCAAAACGCGAACAAACGCTAAAAATCATATAAACATTTCGCAAAAAATTAAAAAATTGCTGTACGACGAATGTTTAAGAAAAATAAACTTTTAGGTCTAGGGGGCTAGAAGATCGAAACTGAATTCCTTTTACCCAATGTGAAAATTTTCTGCGAGGACGTTTTTAACCAAGATACCATTGTATATATATATGGGAATGCGTGCGTGCGCGCGTGTGTTTAATAAACATTTGTGCCCCCCCCCCCCCCCCAAAATTTTCGGTCACGCTACGCCTATGTCTATTGTATACTATATATATAATGCAAAGGGGAATTTCGATCTGGCCACTTATAACTTGAATTCAGTTGAATGGATTTTAGATGTGACTTGTTATCTAAATTTTGAGGGAAGGTTTTAGTGTATAACATATCGCTTTATGTTGCTTAGTTTTAGAATTAGGGGGGGATTTCTAGAATGAATTGATCCCGATTATGAAACATTGGCCTTATTAAAAGATTCCGTTGAATGAATTTCGATGAAACTTGCATCGCTAATTTTTCAGGGATAGTTTTAGTACATTGCATATCGTTCTTTGGGAAATCCTACTGTAAATGATTAAATAAACAAGTTGTCTTTAACAGCCTAAATTTTGTAAAAAAAAAAATATGGGTAAGAAAAAATATATTTGATAATAATATAAAAATACAATATAAAAATATAACCGGCCGACATTGCGATATTTTGTTTTGTATGGTAACCCGTTAAAGCAAATTGCGTGTGTTTTATATTAAATTAAACGTTGTGTATTGTACAATAAATTAAGTATTGTGTGTGTTTTATAATAAAATAATTTGTGTGTCTTTATAATAAAAATTTGTGTGTGTTTTATAATAAAATAAACTTTCCAAATAAAATAAACTGTTTCATAATAAAATAAAACTAACAGGTACCCGAAAGCTGGGTTTTTCTCGCCAAAATGGCGCAAAACAAAAATTGCGCCAACAACGTATGAGATAGCAGTTCCTTTTAAAGTATTAACAGATGCTTGTAAATTGATATAAAAAAAAATTAAACAAATATATATAATTTGTGTAATTTGCTATCTAGCAACCAACACATATGAGATTACTTGTAGATCGCCATTAGTAAATTTAAGAGATTAAAAAAAAAAAAAAACCTGTTGTATATTTGTAAACTTTTTACTTGTGTCCATCCAAAAACCACGTATTTCGTTATTCGTGCTTCATCTCGCCGTTTAAAGATGATCCAGTCCCTGTGACGTCATAAGAGTCATGATGCGGCCATGTATAACGTAGGTCACGCTTAAACTCAGTATCAGCAGGGTGAAATAAAAATCGAAACGTAGCAGCGTTGTGAGTAAAAATCTGTGTTTTTTTAAACGTGACGTCATTTTCTGTTTAAAAAAAAAAGTTATTACTTACCCATCATACGTAGTATAGGGTAAGTCTTGTGATCGTTTTAAAAATCGAAAATAATTTTTTGACGTATTTACGTGTTTCAGACACTGGAGATTCAAAAAAACATATTTTTAGAAGAAAATTGCCGTCCGTCTGTCTGTGTGTTTGTAAACACTCTATCTCCCGAACAAATTGAGATCGAGACTTGAAATTTGGTATGTACTTAGTGTGTATAATAAAATGTTAAAATATAACTAACAATATGGTACTTCTCCATTATCCCGTCAACCACTTTTCATATAAAAAAACTACCGCCAAACTATAGGATTTAACACAAAAAATGCATGATCATGGCGTCACATTCGCTTGACGTCAGAGGCATTACATGTGTTTGTTATGGCATCAAGTGGCTTTTGATTTGACATATACATATATTTTTCATTATGTGTTACTGATTTATTAATTATTCCATTAATTAAAATAACAATTGCATCCTTAAAGGGCAGTGCGATGATATTAAAAAAGAAAAGGCATTGAAAAATGTTGTGATGAAGAGTTACAATAGATCAGTTTCAACTAACGTCACGAACATTTATTCACCAGCCGAGAGGGACAATTAAGAAAAATAATGTAAATAAATATCAAAGATTTTTTTTTTCTGTTTTCATTAATATATTGTAAATTTTATTGTTTAAACTTACTAATAGTTGACACTTTGGTGAGTTGGGTTTTTCCGAATTTCTTGTATTTTATTTATTTGTTTATTTATTTACTTTTTATTTATTATTTTTTTGAGATTCCAATGACAAAATTTTTCTATTTGTTTATTTGGCGTTACAGTTTGGCGATAGTTTTTTTTTAATGAAAATTGATCGACGGATAATGGAGAAGTACCAAAAAGACAAATAAACGTTGAATTAAAAATCCCTCCATGAAATAACTAAGACGTGTAGCGCATCTGATGTCAACTGAATGAGACGCGACGTCACGATCATACACTTTTGACGTTAAATGATATATTTTGGCGACAGTTCTTTTCTTTTATAGAAAGTAGTCGACGGGATAATGGAGAAGTAACCAATCTTCTATAGCATCGTTATAAAATTCTCCGATGCAGCGGCATTGTTTACTTAACCATTTTACACAAGTTGATTTTTAAATGTTTAATTGATCTTATTTAATCAATCAGGAAAACAGTTGTTAGCTGTTTCGACCTTAAAATCCCCTAGTCAAAGAAAAATGAATGGAAACCTGGTTACACCAGATAGCCACTGGTCGTTTAATTATAATACAATCTTCAGGTAATCGTTTTAGAGTTGATCAAATCAGAGTGCTTTTAAAGTTTGCGGTGTCAGAACGGGAATTGGCGAGCGTAGCTCGTAGGGGTCAGAGCCCACTAGTAGAGTATAAAAATGTTCTACTGGAAAATGCGGTGAGGCAAGCGTGATAGAGGAATTTGTTCTTTTACAGAGTGTTTTTAAACTAACGAAACAAACATTCAGGGATGGTAACATACGTCAAGATTCGTAATCCACATTTTAACTAAAAAATAGAGGATATATCAATTCAAGTCAAACTCGTATTTTCGTTCATAACTTTAACAATAATGAAGATATTATAATAATATTTTCACCTTACTTCGCTTTCTGCGAAATATTATGACATCACAAGAAGTTCTGACCTCCAGTGGTGTTAAATAACTATAAACGACACTTTCTATATTTCGGATCAAAGATCAAAGTCGATTACTGAAGAATGCTACGTGGGGCGTAATGCCCACGTTTACTTCACATCTAGATGAGAACAGTCTATGGAGATGGAATCAGAAGATTCAGAAATATAAAAATTCTCTTACAGCAGACAGCAGTGGAGTGATGCTGATGTAGGAACAATCTGGATGTGCACTTTGATGCTTTGATTGTTATCAGAATGGTGAGCATGGGGGGAGAGGAGGTGGGAGGGGGAAAAGGCCCCATCAGAGCCATATATTTTTAAATTATTATTATTATTTTTTAATTTAGTACATCATGCAAAGAATTTATTTTAAATGGGGGGAGAGGAGGTGGGAGTGGGAAAAGGCCCCATCAGAGCCATACATTTTTAAATTATTATTATTATTATTTGTTTAATTTAGTACATTATGCAAAGAATTTATTTTAAACAAGTTGCAAACAATTAGTTTATATAAGATTCATGTAATTAAATTATGTAAGATGCAAAGAAAATTAAGTATAGTTACAGTTAAGATGCAAAAAATAAAATAAATATATATCCATATTTCGGAATGTACACTGCAAAAAAAAAAAAAAAAAAAAAAAAAAAAAAAAAAAAAAAAAAGTGTTGATTGATTTTACAATATGATACTGGCACTCCATCTGCTAGTATTATACCGTAAAATTAACAGTAATAATCAGTAATACACTGCCGCGCATGCGTGGTAGACTGTTTATTACCGTTAAATTTACGGTATAATACGGGCAGCTGGGGTGGCAGTATTAAAACGTAAAATCAACAGTTTTGTTTTTGCAGTGTAACTTTTAATTTTTTCTTATTGTAACATGAAATTTGTATTTAAAACTAAAGTTCATGTATCTTAATTCAGTATCTGTTATATAAATTATTTCATATGCCCATATATTTCTTTAATCTGTAATAATAAAAATTAGGAATAACGAAAAGAAAAAATTAGAACAGTGACATTTGAAATAATTTCAAAGTAGAATCTCTCTCCTCCCTTTCCAGAGCAATCACATACAGTGCTTGCCTTGCGTGTCAAGAATGTCTTAGGGCAGCCTTGTATTCACGATCACATAGATAATCTATCATGCTTGTTTATTTTATACATTTTAAGATTTAACATTAATTAGTTGGGACGGAAGTTATTCTAATCTTTTAAAAGACACCTTTCCCCAATTTTAAAATGGAAGGGCAATGGCCATCTGCCAAAACAGAAAAAAAAGTTGGAAATTGTACGTCAAACGTGACAAATGAGGTGCGTTCGTACTATAACTAGTTTTATAAATATTCAGATCTTAGTGCAATAGCTGTTGCACTCTTATGTAAAAATGCATGAATACAAAATTTATTTTATGTGCAGATTTTCATATTATAGATATTAATTTTATTTTATGAAATTAAGTTTCAATACACTTTTGCAAACAATTAATTACAATTCTGTTGCATTAAAATTACACTGTTCGTACATATCCCATACAAGACAATGTAAAAAAAATCATCGTTATTATTTCACTGAAAAAATGAATTATATCGTGTGTTATTATGATATGATTAATTTTCGTGATAAAATAAGTACATTTTAAGTTGGCAATATTTTATCTTTTGTTGACATTTACCGAAAATTCTAATGGGAAACTTAAGCCTAGCTTTGAAAATTTCAGAACTTGAAATCCATATCAGACTCTTTTTCCATTTAATATCTATTTTTCCCGAAACATCTATCCAAAAAACTGTCAGTAGATTATAGGATTGCTATAATTAAACAATTTTAGCATACAAATTCGGTTTTTAAATTCAGCAATACGGAAATAATATGACTCCATCTTAAATAGGACGTAACTATCATGGGATATCCTTAATTACGCATGATAGTATTTAATGAAATTTGAAATGACTCGACGAAATTTTGCAACGACTAAATATATTAAATTTCAAACCATTCGGTTGGTTAGTTTTTGCACTGTTATATGCGGACAGATGGACGGACCAGACGACGACTATAGGTGCTACGTATTTACATAATTACAAACGCACCTAAAACCCTTTGGTTTTTGACCATGTGGTTGGTGTAAATATTTGGGAATCACTTATTCCCTTCCATGTGGTGCTACCATGCATTATTTTACTTTACACACAAGTTAAATTAAACTAACCCAGTTAATTATATAAACATGAAAGAAAAATCTTGCATCAAGCGCAGATTATGAAACACTTTGCAACACTTCAGGAATACAACGGAACATTACCGTTTAAAAAATGGTGAAACTAGATTTCAGAAGTTACCATCTAATATAGTCAGAATGATATACTCAGATTTTTTTTTGTGCGTAACACAGTACATAATACGTATAAACAGTAAAATAGCTTATTTTACTGTTTATTACAGTTAATTTTACGGTACAATACTGGCAGCTGGGATGTCAGTATTATACTGTAAAATCAACAGTTTTTTTTGCAGTGTATGATTGATAGATCTGTATATACACTACATAGTATGCTAAAATAAAAGTAAAATGTCTTAGTTACAAAACGCATAACACAATCGTAAGTTCACCTTCAGCAATTTCCAACAATAGACGGAAATGCACTCGAATATTTTTGTTCAGGTCTGTATATTATCTATAGATTTTTATACATTACTCAAAATAAACTAAAATTTAATTCACGAAAATAACGCACAACATAACTTTAAACGTACTTTCAGAAATTACTATCATAGACGGCAGTTCTGTATATGAATTTATTTATATTTTACAAAACTCTCTAGTATATAAACTAAATATAGTTTAGCTGGAAAATGCATAACTCAATTAAGAAACGTCCTAAAGCAATTTACGCTAATACACAGTAATGCTTTCGAATTATTTTGTGTAGCCCTGTACATGATATGTAGAATTTATACACACCATGCATTTATGTAAAAATTTAGTTAACATAATCGCATATCACATCCTAAAACGCACCTCGAGTTTTTATCGCAAATAGACAGTACTATAAACGAAGTATTTTGTGTGTCCCTGTAAATGTATATGAATGATAACTGTTATGCACGTCATATTCTACAGTAAGCATCATGTAATGCACCTCAGTAATGTATAAAATTTTCATTATGTTTGAAATAGTATAACATTGTTAAAATACGCTCCGAACAATTTTTCCCTGTAGTTATGTAATCGAATTATTTTGAGTAACCCTGTAAGTGAATGATAAATGCTTTGTTCATCTTATTATACAGAAAGCATGTTTTAGTGCATTTCATAAATGTATATAAATTTCATCATGTTTGAAATAGTATAACATTGTTATGCTCCAAATAATTTTTTCCCGTAGTTATGTAATCGAATTATTTTGAGTAACCCTGTTAGTAAATGATAAATGCTTTGCACATCTTATTATACAGAAATCATGTTTTAGTGCACTTCATAAATGTATATCAATTTAATTATGTTTGGAATAATGTCACACCATTAAAGTACACCGCAAACGATTTTCCCTATTGACCATGATGTTATGGGATTCGTTTGAGTGTCCTTGCAAACGGAATTTAAATGCTACACACTCCATTTCCAATAGCGAACGTGCTATAGTAAACTTTAATAACATATATCAGTTACATGGCAATCTGAGTACATTTACGAGATCTAGAGTACGGACAGACAGAAGACAGACAGCAGACAGAGAAACAGTGGAAATGGGATTTAATGGATTAGAATAGTTTTTGTCCTAACTGAATGCATATCATGAAATTACAACTGATTGCATTTCATAAAATTCATGCAACATTTTGAGCTTTAAAAATGTAATCAATTAAGACAAAAATCATTCTTACACTTTTAAATGGCCCTCTGCACATATATATATATATATATATGCGTCAAGCAATAGATTATGAAACACTTTCCAACACATTCAAAATACTGTACCAAAACTTCTGAGTTTAATAAAGCGAAAGACGATATCTAAGTGAACAATTTGGAAAATGCATAAACAATTTGAAAACTCAATTTCGGCAATTACCATCTATATTCGGATAATAATTCAAATTCTTTTATGATTCCCTGTATAGTGTAACTCTAGGATAGATGGCCATAGTTTTTAAAGATTGAAATAATTTTTTTCTGAATGCAAATACAATAAATATTTATGCATATTTAAAATTCTTATACATATAAATTCTTATACATATGCAAAGCATTCAGATATCTAACTCAACAAAAATATTCAACCACTAAATTAAATAAACATTAAAATTTCACTTACTTTTTATAATCGAAAAACACAGCTGCACGTCGCAATGAATTAGCTCGTTGAGCAATTTCCTATGAACAAAGTTTATGCTGCGATCTATGATCAAGTTTTGGAAATATTTAGGCTAGCCATCTCTCTTCGATGACCATCTCTTCTAGAGATACCCTATATGCTAAAATTTAGTTCAGTTAGAAAATGCTTAACGCAGTTGAAAATTTCCTTTTATCAGTTTTCGTCTATAAACGGAAATGTACTTGAATTCTTTGTACAGCCCTGTACATGATCTATATTATTTACACACGCCAAATAATATAAGAAAAATCACTACAATTTAAAAACGCTTACCACAACTGAAAACACACTTCCAGCAATTATCGTGACAGTACTGTAACCGAACACTTTTGTGTGTCCCTGTATATGAATGATAAATGCACACTATATTCAACAGTAAGCTTCTTGCTTTGTACCTCAGTGTTACTTATCAATTTTAATATGTTTGTAATAATCTAACATCATTAAAATACATTGCAGGCGATTTTTCCCATAGACCATAATGCAACGGATTTCTTTTGAGTGCTCCTATGAACGAACTATAAATGCTACAAACTTAAGTTTCGATACCGAACATGTCATAATAAATCTCAATAACATATATCAATTACATGTCAATCCGACTGTTTGTACGGGAGTTAGAACTAAGACAAACAGACGACCGGACAAACTGAATCCATAAAAACTTTTCAACTATGTTGGATAGTGTTAAAAAGGTTTTTATTATAATCATGTGCCAGTGTAAAAGTGTAAAAATCACTGTTCACCTTCTTCAGGTAGTATGTATTGTTTTACTTTACATTGAAGTTAAGCTAACCCAATAAACTATTTAAAAAAACAAAAGCGATTATGTAGAAGTGCTATTTAAGAGATTGGAATAAGTTTTGTCCCAGCTGATTGCTATTCATACAACATTTTGAGCAGAGCTGGCGCAAGACATTTTACTGCCTGAGGCGAGCATTATTTTGCCGCCCCAATGCCGCGATTGTTTTTTCACCACTTCTCAAAAATTTTTAATAATAAGTAAATTAATATGCTAACTATAATTTATTTGAAAGAAAACAAAATATATATAATTTACATTTAAGAAAATTAAAATAATAAAATTACTTAAGAAATTTTGCATCTATTTTGCAAAAATAACAACAATTAAAAATATGTAGAAAACTCTATATAGTAAGCACGTCAAATGCACCTTCTTAAAATTGGAAAAACACAATGCAAACGCATTGTTAAAAATTTATTTGTTACTATAATAGGTGCAAATACTAAAAACATAGGTTTAAAACATTAAAACTATTTATGATGTAAAATCAGATGTCAAAATACCTAAGCGCTTTCGGCTAAACATTAGCCTTCATCAGAGGATAAAAACCAGTCGAAAAAGTGCACTGGACAGGTGGAAAACGGGCAAAACCAACAAACTATGAAATAGAGGCATTGAAGGAAGATGGATGGATACCACTAAAAGCCTTGGGGGGGGGGCTTGCAAATTAAAGGAAAGGATTAAAGAACATACAGCTGACATAAAAAAAGGTAAATTATCCTGCGCTTTATCCAAATTAAATCAAGCTAAAGAAATTGATGTATTTTTCAATAAGGCTAAAATAAGTGTATACACAGTTGCATTATCAGAGAGTCCCTAGAAATTTTGAAAAGAGGTGATAATACATGTAATGATGCATTGTCTTATTAGATCCTACGTATTTGGTATAATGTGCTTGGTGTTACTGGGATTTTTGGTTTTTGCTGACCCCCCCCCCCCCCCCCCCAGCTTTTAGTGGTATCGACTCATCTTCCTTTGATGCCTCTATTTCATAGTTTGTTAGTTTCTCCCGTTTTCCACTTGTCCAGTGCACTTCTTCGGAACTGTGTTTTTCGACTGGTTTTTATCCTCTGATGAAGGCTAATGTTTAGCCGAAAGTGCTTAGGTATTTTGACATCTGATTTTACATCATAAATAGTTTTAATGTTTTAAAACTATGTTTTTAGTATTTGCACCTATTATAGTAACAAATACATTTTTATCAATGCCTTTGCATTGTGTTTTTCCAAAATAACAACAGTTGACTTGATTAAATGAATAAAAATGTTATCATATTCTAGTAATATTTACAAGAAAGCATCATATCAAGAATTAAACTGACGCCTCAAAACCTCATTCGCCTTGCTTTTTCTTTGGAAAATGCATTTATTGTATCGACATTATGAATATTAGAAAAAAAAAATGTTACATCAGGTGAAGCTAAGTTTAAAATATACATTATTAAGCCAAAATATTCAAACATTTAAAAACAATCAAATTACGTATAAAATTTGTATAGAATTTCAAATAGCAAAATAATGATATCAGTAACAACACTGTTAAAAATTGGCAGCAAACTGTCCACTCATTTGCCGTTTTTATAGAAAATGATTACTCAACCGTAATTTAACTCTATTATTGCCTATATTATGGTCCGAATACAGTTAAATTACGGCTATGTAACCGTTTTCTATAAAAACGGTCGAATGACTGGACAGTCTGATGCAAATTTTTAACAGTGAAGTTACTTATATTTTTGAAATAATATGCACAAAAATAAAATCCCCTGTTAGCAGTATTTAAAAGAAAACAATTATTAAAAATAAAACAAAACTTCATGATCTAACTTTCCTTGATTTTTCTTTGGCGAAGTCATTTATTATAATACGAAATCAATATTATAAAGCAATTACACTATCAAGCGTAAAATGATAAACATACTAACGCACACTACGTATATATTCTTGAAATTAAATAGAAAAATTATGATCAGAATAGAAAATTACATGTTCATTTGAAATTGTATGGTGCACGAAGATTCAATTTTTCATCAGTAGTATTTAGAAAAACACAACTATCGATAGTGAAATAAATAATTCGATACTGATTCGCCTTGAATTTTTTTTGTGAAAATCGCTTATTATATCATCCTAATATTAAAAAATAATTGTATTTTCATTCGCTAGAATAATTTAACTAACTGACCCGACCGGCGTTGCATGGACACATGAAAAAAATAGCACGAAGTGCGAAAAAACTAAAAATCGTAATTAAAATTGCAAAAAATTTAACAATCGCTGTACGAATTCGGAATAAGCTTTATTGAAAAGAGAAAAAAATTACTATATTGGGCTAGAAGATTGATGCCGGATTTCTTTTACTAATGTGGAAAACTCGCAGCGAATTGCGAAAAAACGCCAAAAGTTGCATACAAAAATCGCAGTTGACAAAATTTACTATATTGGGCTAAGAGATAAAAAAAAAATATATTTTTTTTTCGAATGTCGTAAAATTTTTGAAAAACGCGAAAAAACTCTAAAAATCGAATAAAAATGTTGCAAAAAGTTCAAAACTCGCTGAACGAATTCAGAATAAGCTTTATTGAACAGACGACAAAATTTACTATATTAGGCAAAGAGATTAAAAAATATATATTTTATGAATGTCGAAAAATCGCCGCAAAACGCAAAAAAACTCTAAAAATCGAACAAAAATGTTGAAAAAATTCAAAAATCACTGAACGAATTCAGAATAAACTTTATTGAACAGACGACAAAATTTAATATATTAGGATAAGAGATTGAAGCCTGGTTCATTTTACTAATGCGGAAAAATCGCCGCGAAACGCAAAAGCAAACACGCTAAAAATTCAAAAATCGCAGAGGACAAAATTTACTACTGTATGCTAATACATTCTAACAATAATTCTTTTCCGAAAGTCAAAAATCGCCGCGAAAAAGTGCTAAAAATCGCATTGAAAATCGCTGAATACAAAATGTAACGTACTGGGCTAAATGTTTGAAACCGAATTCCTTTTATGAATAGAAAAAAATTGCCGCGAAACGCAAAAAATGCAAAATATTGCACTGAAAATCGCAATAAAAATCACAAAAACTTTTTTTTACGAATGCCAAAAATTTCAACGCGAAAACAAGAAAAAAACTCTAAAAATTGCATTAAAAATCACTAAAAATCGAAAAATCGCGGAGAACAAAATTTACTACATAAGACTAAATGTCTGAAACCGAATTCCTTTTACGAATGTCCAAAAATAGCCGCAAGACGCTAAAAAAAATGTATATATATATCGCAGAGAACAAAATTTACTAATAGTGGACTAAGACATTGTAACAGGAATTATTTCACGAATGTCAAAAAATTACCGCGAAATGCGATAAACACTAAATATAGCTAAAAATTTAAAGATCGCAGCTGTCAAAATTTACTATAATAGACTAAAAGTTTGAAACAGAATACCTTTTATGAATGTCAAAAAATCGCCACGGAATGCGAAAAAAGCGAGCTGAAAATCACATTAAAATTCAAAAATTGCAGAGGACAGCATTTGCTGTATTACGCTAAAAGTTTGAAGCCAAATGCCTCTTACGAATGTCAAAAAATCGCCGCGGAATGCAAAAAAGCGCTAAAATTCTAAAATAGAGGAGGACAAAATTTACTATATTAGTCTAAAGGTTTGAAACCAAATTCCTTTTAGAATTCAAAAAATCGCTATGAAATGGGAAAAACTCTGTAAATTGCATAGAAAAATTCAAAAATCGTTGTACGAATTCCGAATAAACTTTATTGAAAGCAGGATAAAATTTACTATATTGGGCTACAATTTTACAACCGGATTCCTTTTACTAATGTAGAACTCGCCAAAAGACAAAACAAAACAACAACAACAACAAAAAATCGCAAGAAATCGCATAAAAATTACTAAAAATTAAAAAATCTCAGAGGAGCAAATTTACTACAGTTGGCTAAAACATTTTAAAAGGAATTATTTACCGAATATCAAAAAATCGGCGCAAAAAGACTCTAAAAATCGCATTCAAAATCGTAGAAGACAAGATGTAATATATTAGGCTAAATATATGAAACCGAATTTCTTTTATGAATGTGAAGAAATCGCCGCGGAACGCAAGGAAAGGCTAAAAATTGTATTGAAAATCGCAAAAACTTTAAAAATTGCGGAGTACAAAATTTATAAATTAGGTTAAACGTTTTAAACCGAATTTTTTTAGGAATGTCAAAAAATCGCAGCAGAACGCTAAGAATCACATTACATTACAGCTAAAAATTCCAAAATCGCGGAGAAAAAAATTTACTATATTAGGCTAAAAGTTTGAAACAGAATTAACAGAACCCCGGTCTGGACATTTTTTCACTCTGTTGGTTGTACGCTGTTTAGTAAAGTGATAATTCGCATACTTTGTATTTCAGAATTAATTCCTTTAACGAATATGAAAAAATCACCATGAAACGCAAGAGAACGCTAAAAATCTCATCAAAAATCACTAATAATTCAAAAATTGCCGAGAACAAAATTTACTAAAGTGGACTAAAACATTGTGACCAGAATTCTCTCACTGAAATTATATGTAACTTCTTTGACTATAATTATATGCAATGTACTCCGTATATATTTTGTTTTAAAGAAGAAAAAAAAATCTATATTTTGTTTTAAAGAAGAAAAAAAAATCTCTCTCTCATTTTTTCCCTTAGGTTTCGACATATATAATGACTAAATGCCGCCCTTCTAGGGTTCCGTCCTGAGGCGGCTGCCTCATCTGCCTCACCCCTGGTGCCGGCCCTGATTTTGAGCTGGAATAATAATTAATTAGAACAAAAATCATTCTAATCTTTTAAATGGCGTGCTTTCACAATTCCCACTTGGAAGGTCAATGGCCCTCTGAAAAAAAAAAATATATATATATTAAACTTTTGATTATCTGCTAAAGAGTTTGAGAATTATTTCATAGGTTTGTGAGGTAGCATGCATTGTTTTATTTTACACACAAGTTAAGCTAGCTCAGTAAATTAGTTAGAATTTTTTTTTTAGGATCATGAGATTTAAGAGACTGGAATAAATCTTGCCCTAACTGATGATACAACATTTTTAGCTTGAAAAGTAATTAATTGCAACAAAAATCATTCTAATCTTTTAAAAAATATGATTTTACAATTTTCAAGTGAAAGGGCGATGACACTCTGCAAGAAATATTTTAGTTTTCGATCATGTATTGGCGTAAAAGTTTCAGAATCACTTCACCCTTGCATGAGATAACATGCATTATTTTACTTTACACGCAGGTTAAACTAACCCAGTAAACTATTTAAAAAAACAAGAGACATCATGTGAGGTGTAATCTAAGAGATTAGAATAACTTTTATATCAACTGATATATTTATATAACATTTTGAGCTTGAATAATAGTTGGCACAACAATCATTGTCATCTTTTAAATGGCATACTTTTACAATTTCCAAGTAAAAATGCGATAATCTTTTTTAAAATAAATAAATAAATAAATAAATAAATAAATAAATATATATATATATATATATATATATATATATCAAATCACTTCACCCCTTCTTGAGGCAAAATACATTCTTTTATATTACCTAGTAAACAAGAACAAGATAACCCAGTAAATTATTTAAAAAACAAGGAGGATCCTATGGAAGTGTGATTTAAGAGATTAGAATTGTCCCAACTGGTTATTAAACCAACAATATTTTGAGCTTGAATAATAATTAGTTAGAACAAAAAAATTGCGATTTTTTTAAAAGACATATTTTCAGAATTTTCGAAAGAAATGACGATGGCCATCTGAAAAAAACATACATGTAGTCTTTAATCATGTATTGATGTAAAAGCTTGAGAATCATCTCATCCCTCTTTGAGGTAACATGCATTGTTTTACTTCACAAGTTAAGGTAACCCCGTAAACTATGTAAAAAAGAAGGGCGATCATATGGTAGTGGGGTTATATGGAAAAAAAAGGGCGATTCTCTTTAACAAAAAAAATTTTTTTTGATCATGTGGCTGATGTAAAAGTTTGAGAATCATTTCAGCCGTCCATGAGGTAACATGCGTTATTTTACATTATGTGACTGATGTAAAAGTTTGAGAATCATTTCAACCGTCCGTGCGGTAACATGCATTATTTTACATTATGTGACTGATGTAAAAGTTTGAGAATCATTTCAGCCGTCCGTGCGGTAACATGCATTATTTTACATTATGTGACTGATGTAAAAGTTTGAGAATCACTCAAGCCGTCCGTGAGATAACATGCATTATTTTACATTATGTGACTAATGTAAAAGTTTGAGAATCACTCTAGCCGTCCGTGAGATAACATGCATTATTTTACATTATGTGACTGATGTAAAAGTTTGAGAATCACTTCAGCTGTCCGTGAGGTAACATGCATTATTTTACATTACACACAAGTTAGGCTAACCCAGTAAACTACTTAAAAACCAAGGGCGATCATGGCCTCTTGGAATCTTTTTCGACATCTAAGAATATCTTTTGCTAGCTGAGAAGGATGCTTGCATTAGGTTTCTTTTTTCTGATTGGAGAATCGCGGCGCCCAAAACGGATGACGAAGAAAAGCGACCCAGGCGGAAGCAGTTTCTAAAGTCGAAACTTCTTCAGGAGTTTTCTTGGTGCCCGACTAGGAACTTGTACTCACTCCTCAGCTCTCCCCGTAGTTTCTCTTCATTTCTTAGGCAGGTAAATACAGATTTTTCTCCTTCAATTCTAACGGATAAGCAATACGTATTTTGTGCGAATTTCACATTGCATTATGCAAAATTTTCACGTACGGGGGATTATTTCAAACTTCTGGTGTTTATATGTGTAAAGAGATGCCACTGTGTGATACTTAAGCCTCTGATAAATAATAACTTCATATCAGGTCGTATTGATTTTACTGTTTTATCATATAAACCTCATATGAAGTTAAATAATTCTTGTTAAATACAATATAATATGTCAGAACCATAAATACTTTCTTTTGAAGTATTCGCTTTTAACAAATTTGCTTTTGATCTGCGTAAGAGAAGGTTTTCTCAAAGATATTGTGCTCTTGGATATAAACAAGAATATCACCCAAAATATATTTTTTTACTTTCTTCTCTATGTTAATGTATTCAAATTATTGCAGAAACAGTTTAATAATTATAAATTATAATAATAATATTTTTTTAGCACTTGTAAACGTTATAACTAGATCGTTCTGTAATTTTGTAATAAATATAACACTTAAAATATAATGCTATTTTTTTCTCAATAATTCAATTTAAATCTATCTTGAGTGCAAAATATGATTTTTATCTATTTAAAAATAGTATATGCATGTGATGGAGAGGGAGACTATTGAATTACAAGTAAAAAGCTTGACGTTTTTTTTTCTTCAAAATTTTAATTTACTTTAAGTGTTAACTTGTGATTGAAAGAAATATAAAAAAATAATGTTTGGTCTAGATGTTTTTCAACTTATGAAAATCGTTGGATTTACATTATTTAAATTGAACATTTGTTAATAAGGTTTAGAGTAAAAATGCTTTTAATTGTTTCCCCCAGTTTTTATTTGAAGTGTGTCTTTATAAGTATTACGAGCAGTATGTTTGGGCTAGAGTTTTTTTTTTTTTTCATTTCACTGCAACTGTTAGATTTACATCATTCAAACTAAACAATTCTTATTAATGTTTATAGCAAAAGTAAATTTACTGCAGTCTTTAAAGTGTATTCCCCATCTATTATTTAAAGTGTGCCTTTATCAGTATCACGAACATCATGTTCGGGCTAGCAAATTTTGTTTTTCTAGTTCAATAAAGCTTATAGATGAACATTATTCAAGTTAAACAATCATTATTAAGATTTGCAGGAAAATGCCAAATTTTGCTGTTTTTAAATTATTTTCACTAACTTTTATTTGGACTGTTTTTATAAGTATTACGGGTAATATTTAAATGAATACTGCAGCACTGTGAAATCTCTACACTGCGGAAAGAAAGTGTTGATATTACAGTATAATACTGGCATCCCAGCTGCCCGTATTATACCGTAAAATTAACAGTAATAAATAGTAAACTAAGCAGTAATACGCTATCGCGCATGCGCAGCAGCGTATTACTGCTTAGTTTACTGTTTATTACTGTTAATTTTACGATATAATACGGGCAGCTGGGATGCCAGTATTATACTGTAATATCAACACTTTTTTTGCAGTGTACATGATGATTTAAAATTGATCGTCCATACTTTAACCTTTTAATTTTGGGCACCAGGATTTTCAAATAAAATTTTCTTTCATATTTAATCTCTGAAAATTTGTAATTAGATAAGGCAAAATTTTCTGTACAGAAATACCAGTATTCAAATTTAAGGATTCACTGCGCCTTATATGGCGCGTCTACGTGACGCTTGTCCTGTAGGGGTTAAGGGGAGGGGGTAGAGTATACTAAAATAATATTTGTATAGAAAGCCAGAGTTGTAATCTATTTTTTCACTTAAAAATACAGAGGGTCTGATTCCTGCTGGAAAGTGCTTCATAATCTATGCTTTACGCATGATTTTTCTTTTTTAAAATTTTTATCTTGAAGTAATATAACCTTCTACGAAAAAGCTTTAGTTATGTTTTGTTCCTAGAATGTTCTAAAATTCATACATTTTGAGTGTATGTAATTTTTTGATATACAGAAATTTGACCGCATTCGATTGCTATTTCAAAAAGTAATATTTATTGTTAACTGAAATTTAAGTTTAAGAATTTCGTATAGTATTAGAAGTTGCTTTTTTGCTTTAAAGGACATTGTTTTGAAATTGTAAGTATAATTTTTTGTATAACATTTCCATAACTGAAAAAAAAAAACTTTCAAATAAAAATATTTAAAAAATTTATTCTTTAAATTATAAAATAATGCCAGGAGAAAAAACATCCAGTAAATATTTTCCACTTTTAGGGGGTTTTAACTTTTAAGCTTGCATGCTCAAATTCCGTCTTTTAAAAATGTACACTTACTCTGTGTTATAAAGTATTTGGCAAAGTGTAAAAATTGATTGTTAAAAAGAGTAATGAACAGTTTTAAATTGTAATAAAGTTTTTGCATGAAAAGTATGTAAATAATATCTAAAGAGATTTAAAAAAAAGAATGAAAAAAAAAATTAAATAAAAATAATGTAAAAAATTCTTTTTTAAATACTAAAATATAAAGAGAAAAAGAAGAAACATACAAACATTCGCAGTACTTTTTACAACGTTTTAAAATTGAATGCTCAAATAGGTACTTAAACGTTTGCACTTGTATGCGTTTCTAACTATTTTATCAAGTGCAAAAATTACTAGCTAATAAAAGTAACAAAACTAATTTTAAATTTCACAAGTAGTATAAGGAAATTTGTTTTACGAAATAGTTTTATTCATGCATTTATAACTAATGAAAACTACATTATTTCAGTCTGAATAAAAATATTTCTAACAAATATCAATTCAATGTTGCTGATATTTGAAAAGATTTAACATTTCTCATCGCATTTACATAGCGCTATTTGTTACATTTCTGTGATCAAAAATGCAAAGACATAGAAATGGATTTGGAAATCAAATTAAAAAGGAAATTAAATGTAATGAAATTTTCTGTTTAGTAGTATTATGAGATATAGGGAACATTTAAAATTTATTTACTTTGTAGCTTCACTTTAAAATGCGCGAAATCATACGTAGTTTATGTAGAAATAATTAAAAAAGGCTGTACGCTTATGTTTCCATTAGAAATGCTTAAATCTAATTAAATACACAAATCAGGTCTTCTGGAAATGAAAATAGTTCTATTAAAAATGTATTAATAGAACCTTATTTAATATTTTTATGATAATAGCATGTTTATGTGAAATATTTAAACTCAGAGGACTGGAAGTTGCATTTCATAAATGCTGAAGGATTTTCTGGATGCGCTCTAGAGTCTTGCGCGGGTTAAAATATCTAAATGGCTTATACCCAACCTGAACCCGAAAATTCTATTTCAAGTGAACACCAAAACCGGTCCCGAACTCGATAAAATCATTTTCACTGCACCCGACTCGAACCTGATAAAATCATTTTCACTGCACCCGACTCGAACCCGATAAAATCATTTTCACAGCACCCGACTCGAACCTGACACATTTCAACCCCAACCCGAAATGAAAGGAAATTAATCCCTACTTTAATACAACTATGGAAAAGTAGACTACAATTATATCCCTAATTTCAATTTTATATTTTTTGTAGAAAAATGGACGTATGTATATAGATATATACTCATTAATATTAGATTTAAAATACATAGTTTTTTTTTAAATCTGGAAATTATTCAGACCTTTCTCTAAAAAATCGGATCAATCCGAACGCGACCCACAAAAGTCAAAACCCACCCCGAACCCGACCACCAATGAAAAAAAAGCGTCAACCCGACCCGAACTATGGGTCGGGTTGGGTTCGGGTAAAGTCGGGTCACCCGATACGATTTAGGACTCTATACAGTAAATTCTTTCTGTTTAAAATATCTCCGGGTGCTTTTTACAGGCAAATATCACTTATGCCAATATTGTTATGCATAGATTGATTCTAGTTAAGCTCGCCCCCACCCACTCTAGCCTCAAATTTTCATAACTAGTCACTTACTTCCAATTAGGGTTTTTATGTCCGTAAACAGTCTCATATAAGCCTCAAAATTATTTGTCAAATGTTTAGGGGCAATAATATATGTCAAGATAATAAAATTTTGTATAGGGAATTAGAGGTATTAGGCACTTATTCAGTCAAAAATACGATGTCTCACTCGACGAAGACCGCACTGCAAAAAAAAAAAAAAAAAAAAAAAAAGTGTTGATTTTACAGTATACACTGTAAAAAATTTTGCAGCAAAGTAACCGGTTATTCGACCGTTTTCTATAAAAACGGTCCAATGACCGTACTTAAACGTACATAACCGTAATTTAACGCTATTTTGACCATAATATTGCTCATATTAGGGTCAGAATACTGTTAAATTACGGTTATGTAACCGTTTTTTTTAACGCTCGAATGACTGGTTACTCTGCTGCAATTTTTTTACAGTGTAATACTGCCACCCCAGCTGCCAATATTATACCGTAAAATTAACAGTAATAAAAGTAAAATAAGAAGTAATACGCTTCCGCGCAGGCGCGGTAGTGTATTACTGCTTATTTTACTGTTTATTACTGTTAATTTTACGGTATAATACTGGCAGCTGGGATGCCAGTATTATACTGTAAAATCAACACTTTTTTTTTGCAGTGCGGGTGTGCGTTCATAACTTTGTCAGTAATGAAGGTAGTGTAATGATATTTCAACAAATCTACTTTGCTTTCTGTGAAATGGGATGACGTCACGAGAATTGCAGGAAATGGCGACCATTCACGTCTAAATAACACTGAACTAGACACTCCGTTTGGATTACATCTGACAGTATTTACTGAGTTATTGACCGACTTACTTTACATTCTCAGAAATTCCTGCAGTGCCTTTCTTTTTCCAAAGTATGTCATTACCATGGTTCTCTCTAAACTATTAATTGAAACCTTTATAATTTTTTAATTTGATAACTAAAAAGATGTTTGTTCCTTAGAAAAAATTGCCATAGTTTTATTATATGGAGCAATTGAGCTAAGAATCAGGAATTAAAACAATAGAATTTTGTCTTTTTTTTTTAAATCCAAAAGGATCAGGGTCCATAAGGCTTACTGGACCCTGCGCTCATAGTGTTTTTGGCCCATGAAATAAGACTGAAACTCGATTTTGTTATGCTGACTTAATAATTCACTTTTTAATATTAGAAAGTTTATCCTGTACGATTTCAACAATATTTGTGACATTTCGTTTGGATTTATACGACTTACACAAGCTCAAAGTTCGTATTATTCGTAGTTTTTGAGGTAAAATACGCAATTTCTCCTAATTCTACCTCAATTATTTATATGAGCGCATTCGTGCAACACTTTCTTCTTTACATATATTATAAAATACATCAAAATGTACAATATATGTAAAAATAAAAGTGTTGCAAAGCTGCGCTCATAGTAAAATATTAAAAAATATATTAAAAATTGAAGTAAAATTAGGAGAAATTGCGTATTTTTCATCAAAAAAAAAAAAAAAAAAAAAAAAAAAAAACTACAATAATACGAACTTTGAGCTTGTGTAAGTTATATAAATCCGAACAAAATGCAAACAATATTGTTGAAATCATACAGGATAAAACTTCTAATATTAAAAAGTGAAATAATTAAGTCAGTATAACTAAATCGAATTTTAGTCTTATTTCATGGGCCAAAAACACGGCTTATGGACCCTGATCCTTTACCATTATCTGAGAATGACACATAACGATAATTTCAAATGATAATTTAAGTCACTTGTTGGCATTATTTTACAACATACAGTCTGGATCCCATGCCACAGAGTCGATGGCGGCCCCCTCTATCGACATTATGAATAATTGAGGACAATAGTAATAAAAGCATTTCAACATTTAATTTATACTTGTGACTCACTATTTACAATAAATAAAAAATGTGACAACAATATATTGTAAAACCTCTGAATAGCGGACACCTTGGGACTGCAAAATTTGTCCGTCATTCGGAGGTGTCTGCTACTCAGATGTAAAAACATGTAACTATATCAGTGTTGGGGGTTGAAAAAAGTGTTCATTAAATAGAGGTGTTTGCTGCATGGAAGTGTCCATTATGGAGGTTTTACCATAATCGGTGTGATATTTGGTGGACCCCTCCGTAAGTGTTTATGCATACTAAATTACAAATAAAATGAAAATTCTTATAGATGTATAAAAAACGACAGTTTTTAACTGCAAAGTTTATATTGTTCTACATATTTTATAAATTTATAATAGTTATACATTATTTAGAACTTAATATTATGTATATTAATGTACAACAATTTTGATATTGTTTGAAAATCCTGTTTTAAAAATATTGTTTACAAAAATAGACCTGTACACATCTATTTTTGCCTGATAAAACTGTAAATTTTAAAATTAAAAAAAATATATATATACGTTATACATTAATAGTAATAATATATACTTACAAAATTCTCGTTTAAAGGAAACAATAATAATAAAAATAAATAAATGTTTGTCATTTCTAAGTGTATTTTAAATTAAACATACATTTCAGCTTACGTTTCAAATTCTCAAGCAAAAATATAAAAAAAGTACATAAAGAACTCCCATATTATAGAACTATTTTCTAAAGAAATACGAAAACAACAAATCTTTTGGGAGCTTTGTTAAAAAAGAAGAAACGGAAAGGTTTATTTTCCAAGAAATGTATACATTCAACCTTGTTTACAAATCTATAAATATTTACAACAATAAAATAAATTTGTGAGAATTCGTATGGAGAAATGGAAAGTAAACTATAACATACATAGTATATTGTATTTTATTGTATATGCAAGTTTATAACCGAATAGAAATGTTTCTTCTTGTTATTTCTTATATTTAAATAGCCTTTTAAAAGCGTTAATGTTAAACCAAAGAAGTAATAATCTTTTTAAGGTTTTATTGAACTACGCGTTTTATACTTTTTAATAAAGGAGTCGAAAGGATAATAATATTTGTTGCAAGTCTGTACATATGTTATGATGTTTATAATTATACTTTAGATAAAAAATGATTGGATTGAATTTGACAACTGTGACACTGTTGGCAATTCATGTATAAAAATTCAAAATGACAGCCGAGATATCCCCAAAATATTTTTCTTGAAAAGTCCATATTCGGGAAAGTCCATTTCATTATAATATTGCAATAATGAAATCGGTTTGAACAAATGAGTTTTACCTAATTTGTCTTAAGAATACGTAGCTAACCTAGTTTAACCATAGGTTTTTTCATGATCTAAATTACACAGCTTTGGGCGTCAATATAGTACCCAAATTTGGTTTAAACATTTCGTTCTAACAACTGATAGAATTAGAATTATAGTATTCAATTTTAACTATTAAATTGAAAATTATACTTAATATTTTAATCATGAATACTAAAGTAGCCTAATAAATATTAAAGCACTACATAAAAAACATTGCAAGTGATTGAAGAAAAATATTTTTTATTTTAATTTTTAAAAGTTAGAACAGAGAATTCAAGAAAAATTTTAGTATTTTTCTAAAATCTGTTCATCATTAAAAAAAAAAAAATAATTCTACATGACTAATCCTACTTGAACTTTTTATCAATTGGAATATAATTTTTTTTTAATGTTTTCGAAATACCACTGAAATTTTAGTCTATTGTTTAACGTTTTTCAAATAATTTTTAAAATTGTAGAATTTTATTGGCTTCCCTTCTTTCTGTTTGAGGAACAATACGTCTTAGTGAAATAAATCGCATGCGTTATTCTATCCCCGCTAAGAAAATATACCCATTGCTTAATTTTCTTTCTAAAATAATTAATATATTTTAGGGTTTTATTTTTTTTTATAGTTATCTGTCACAATTCCGCTATTTATCTGAATCATATAAACTGACTCCTCTCAAGGCTATTTGATGGAAAGTTCTGATAAAAAAAAAAAAAAAAAAAAAATCTTTATAAAGTCACTTGCTGCTTTGTTTTTCCCTACGAATTGGGTAAAGTGACTCTATACGCGACTTTCCGAACATTTTGTAGAATACCGTGGATTCAACTGGATTCGAACACTGGACCTCCCGTTTCGAAACTAGAAAAGTTACCTATGAACCACTAATGCTTGACGACATCACCGAAATATTTATCAATTGCTACTCTGTCAAGGTTTCCTTGGTGATTTTCTTTATAGAATCGGTCGCAAAATGGTTTGAAAAGGGTTTAAAAAGGGCTTAAATACCTAATTCGTCCGCCGATTTGTACGAAAATGTACACTGTTCTTGCGACAGTGGTCTATAACATATTCTAAAATTGGAGCTCAATCAGAAATATCGTTTGGAAGCAATCGTGCTCACCCATCCACCCAACCACACACATCATGGTTACAATATTTTCTTTACACCATGTATTCGGAAAGTAAAAAATTAAAAATCTACACAAATTTTCAAACAATTATTTTTTTATTTCAAACCGTTTACTGTGATATATTGGTTAACGAAGATAATTCGTTATCACATTCGTTATCCAAAATCATCGTTAACCGTAACGTGAATTTTTGTCCAATTAGAATGCAACATGGTTGTGTTATGTAAGCGCGTGATGCATCCAATAAAATTAATTCGTTAGCTAAATCCACATTCGTTATTTAGTCAGAAAAACAGCGAAACAAATATTCGGTACTCAAGATAACTTTGTATCTCCTAGACTAGATAATTAAGATTTGAAATTAATTTTTGAATACAATAAATCAGATTTTATTCAGTTAGATAAAAGACAAAATATCACCATGCAAAATTTTATAAGCTATAATATGACAAAAATATTAAGAAACTTTTTTCCCTTTATTATTTTCATACTTGTAACCTTCAAAATTAGTTTCCCATTTGTAAACATATAACAAACAATTCTTTAAAATTAGTTTTCCATTTGTAAACAGATAAACAAACAATTCCTTTATATATTTTTTCCATTCATATTCACCGCCTTTAGCTGGAATTTTTTAGAAAAGCTATTAATTTTTCCTGCGTAGGATGCAATACATACAAACTTTGATGTTTGCTTTGGTGTTGCGAAAATATTTCAATGCCTCGGAACTTATGCAACGAAACGCTTTATGTACATATTTTGAAGATTTCATTTTATGCCCTGCAGATATTTAATGAGGTCTTTATATTGAAATTCTTTGGCCTCGATTCAAAAGGAAGAATCGAGCGTACTATTAAAGAATTTTTTAATATTAAAATAAATGATTTAAATCCGCAAACAAAGATATTTCTCAACATATGAAATTGAAACATTCAGAGATAATAATGCTTCATTAATTTCTAAAAAGTGTTATATAAAAACCGTAAAACAGTAAAAAAAAAAAAATTAATACGAAGTCATCTAATTAAATTTCAATAAAAGCAAAATAATGTTTCCCAACAACCTATACTATCCATCCATTATAAGAGAAGCCATAGAGATTGTAACAGGTAAAATTTAATATGTAGCGATACAGCAAAATTTAACTTGTCACAATTATGGGCTGAGTTACTTCCTAGTTACGAGTATCGAAATAAATATCACAGTAAAAATAAAATAACGTGAGTAATCAGAGAAAACTTGAATAACGTGAATGATGGCGTTTCTAAGCATTGCATTATAGACCGTGCAACTTAAAAAAATTCTCATTTGTCTTGAAAAAAGATTCGGTGAAGCCGAAACATGTAGATAGTTTATATATAAAACATTTTATACAATTTTTTAAAATTTTTATTTAATACCTTTTAGCAATTAATGAAGACATTTAAAAAATAAAGTAAAATAATTGAAAAAGACATGTTCCAAGTTTGAACTATTTATATTTAACGGTTCTTGACTTATAACAATTTAAAGACGATAATTGTTGAAAAACCCGTTATGCAGAAAAACGCAAAAAGTTTCCATAACAACCATTACTTGAAAGTAAGATTTTGAAAACAAAGAAATAATATATCCTGTTCTAATTAAGATAGAAACATGATTTAAACGTCATTTTAAGTGAAATACAGAATTTTGTAATACAATAAAATATCTTAAAAAATTTGAAGATTTTTGTGTCCCAAACCCTCTTAAACAAACTTAAACGACTTGAATTTACAGAAATGCATTTTGATCGCTTAAGACATATTCTGATTAAAACTTTCTGTTTAGGTTCCCCCCCTCTCTCTCTGCTTTTTTAAAGAGTATCTATTTTTTTAAAATAATTATTCTCTCGGATATAAATGCATTTAAAAATAGTGTGTTTGAAACTGCTGTCCTTTTTTGTATGACTAATTTATCATAATTCCAATAACAAATTAGATTAAACTTGAGAATAAGTTATAAAAAGGTATCATAGTTATAATCTTGATAATGTTAATTATGAAGATGATATCTCCATAGTGATGATGAATATAATGTAAATTTCACCTATTACACTGCACTCATCAATATCGATGAGTTTAATGTAAATTGCATTTTCGATACTCCAACTTCCCTCAACCCTCCCACACTTTAACATTAGCACTTTAATTCATGCACTTTATTTAACTTTAAAAGTTATGTATGCTTTATAACACGTTCTCGAAATCTTACATCAATATTTCATTTTTCTTTTCCTTTTTACAAATGTGTGATAAACGTTTAACAGTCGAGTATGATGAAAGACATATTAAACTCACTAATATACAACAACTGAATTAGATTTCTTTTGAAATTTTTAATGAAAGATTTTCACCAGTTTGTTAAGAGAAAAAAATTTTAAGCGGAAAAAAGGAACAACTTTTAAATAGTCCTAAAATAGCATTTTGATAGGAATTACTTAAAATATGTTGGCATTCAGTTCTTTCTTCTTTAAATAACTTTTCTAATTGTTCAAAGATTTTTTTTTAACTGTTACATGTGGCTTTGAATGCAAGGCGCTTCCATTTTTCTTTTCATCATTAATTATTTTAACTGTTTTTCAGTATTTTTAAAATAGGCCCTTTCGTGCAATATTTTAAATGATAGCCTAAAGACATGCCACAAGTTAGTAAAGCATTGTAAATGCTTTTGACCCGATCAACCAATTTTGAAGGTGCGTCACTTCCCTTCTTAGGGTGCTGCAAGAAAAAAAACAAGCTTCATCTTGAAAATCCTTAAACGAAACCTTATTTAGTGTTGAGATCAGGAACAACACCAACTCTATTTTTAGCCCCCCTTCTTCCTATTTTCTTTCTCGCGTCTCCTCTGTACTTCTTGGAAAAGATTTTTAGGTTAGTTTTATGTTCCGGAAGATGGTCGTATATTTTTAAAAAAGATCTGATGACAGGTCAGGTCGGAAAAAAAAATCTTGAAAAGTATCGGCCCTTTTTAATTTTGCATTTTTTATTATCAATAAAATTACACAAAAAACAATAAAAGAGAATAATTGAAACGAGATAAATATGCAATTTCGACATTTTCTACTTCTTCCTCTTATTAAAAAAAGTTGGAAATTGTACGTCAAACGTCACAAATGAGGTGCGTTTGTACTATAGCTAGTTATATAAATATTCAGATCTTGATGATTTTTAATTCTGTGAAATGTATTATATCGTCTGCAGATTGATTTATGTCATAAAATAAGTATCTCGGTCGCTTGACGATTAAAACTCGGAAG
This sequence comes from Maratus michaelseni, assembly GCA_963931845.1. Lineage (NCBI taxonomy): Eukaryota > Metazoa > Arthropoda > Arachnida > Araneae > Salticidae > Maratus > Maratus michaelseni. The sequence goes on along the minus strand of OZ007596.1, from coordinate 246,886,329 downwards.
CTCGTATAACAAGAAAGCACAGATTTAAAAAAAAAAAATCTAATTTCTTAATAAATGTTTTTATTAATATTTTCTAAAGTTTTGATTCGATTTTCATAACATTTGAAATGTTTCGACAAAATTCTGCAAAGATAATATATCTAAAATTTCAAACGATTCGGTTGGGTAGTCTTTGAGTTGTTATATGCGGACGGACGGACAGGCGGACAGACATACGGACAGACAGAGAGACGGACCAGACGACGACAATAGGTGCTACGTATTTATATAATTACGAACGCACCTAAAAAGTACATATCTGAAAGTTATACCTAGAATATATGTTCAACATTTCTACTATATATATATATATATAATGCAAATGGGAATTTCTTTCCGGTCGATTTTAACTTGAGTTCTGCTGAATGAACTTAGATGGGCTATTAGTTAGGTAATGTTTCAGGCAAATTTTTAATATATAATATATCGTTCTACGTTGCTTAGTTATAGAATTATGGTTAAAAGTTCTATAATCAGATGCTCTCGAATTTAAAAAGTTTTACTGGACGGATTTTGATGAGACTTGCATTGTTATTTAGATATTTTTTCAGAGATGATTTTAGTATGTTGCACATCGTTCTATCGTTCTTTACCAGACCCAACTATAAATGATCAACTAAAAGAGTATTTTATCCCTAAAAGACCAAATTTTGTCTGACACATTAGAAAATATAATAGCGCAATGGAGTTCGTATCTCTTTCAGCAATGCGGAAAAACATTCCAGGTAAAGGTCCACATTGATTTAAAGTACAAGATCAAATACATCTATATATTTCGTTTGGAGAAATCGACCAGCGTAGCGGGTGAAGTCTACCAGTATTTAAATAAACAAATTTATAATTAAACAAATCCTCCATTAAAAATTAAAAAAATTAATTAATAAAGAAAATACGTTTTTTATGTACCCATATAATTTTTTTATTGGAGTAAATACTGCTTTTTAAAACAAGAACGTAAAATTATTTTTCGCAGCAACTTTTTTGCATTATAATTCAAAGTAACCTTAATTTAATATATATAGTAAACCTCCATTCATCCCGATCGATATCACGATGTAAAAAAAAAAAAAAAAAAAAATGCAGTGAAAAGATATTTTATTGACATGCAAATTGTATGCATTCGTTTGTAAAATTATAATTTGCTTGAAACTCCTACTTACAATAACTCTAAATATTTTAAATCTAAATCAAACAGATATAAAAGTCTAGTCCATTAACGAGCCAGCATTATTCTGTTAATGACGATTTATTATTATCTATTCCAATTATCTAAAGTGTCTTTGTAATAAAACTATGTGTAAGTTGCAGTGAACATACACTATATTGCCAAAGGTGACCGGTCACTTGCGATTTTAGACGTTTTGTTAACTATCTAGAAAAATACACGAGGAATTAACCTGAAACTACAGGTGTGTAAACAGTATAGTATAGGTTATATATTTCCGCGAAGATTTTTTCCCGAAACCCCATAGGGGACTGTCAACAAATTAAAAAAGAACGAATATCTTTTGGATTACCCTGTAAAAACTAATGTAGCAAAAGCATTCAAACTCGAGATTATTAATAAGTGGCTTATTGTAATATACGTGTTCATTTTTATGAGGATAGCATGTATACTCGTAGAGAAATTAAGGTTTTTATAAAAACAGTCCCAAATTGCACCAAGTTTTTTGCTTATAATTTGCAGAGTTCTTAATATAAAAAAAAGTTATTTTGCGAAAATATGTCAAACAATATTGTACATAATACTCTGCAATCAGAATTAAAAAATAATAAAAATTGGATGAAAAATGAACAGGTTTACTAAAAAATGTTTCACTGCGCATGCGCGAATGCAATCAAAATATAATATGCATGATGCATTAGATAAGTATATAGAACAACTTTTGTGAAAGTCTCAAAATCATAGCTTGAAAATTCTGAAAATTATCGTCGATAGAATAAGCTCGAAATCCGTTGTTCCCAAAAAGAAGCAAAAAGATGAGGGGTTGTATCAAATATCTGTTGATTAGTGCCAAGATAGCGTACACAATATTGCACGTACTACTATATTTGGATACAACTCCTCAGCTTTCTGCTTCCTTTTGGGAGCAACGCATTTCGAGCTTATTCAATCGACGGTAATTTTCAGAATTTTCAAGCTATGATTTTGAGACTTTCACAAAAGTTGCTCTATATACTTAGCTAATACATTATGCACATTATATTTTGATTGCATTCGCGCATGCGCAGTGAAACATTTTTCAGTAAACCTACTCATTTTTCATCCAATTTTTATTATTTTTTAATTCCGATTACAGAGTATTATGTACAATGTTGTTTGACATATTTTCTCAAAATAACTTTTTTTTATATTAAGAACTCTGCAAATTATAGGCAAAAACTCGGCGAAATTTGAGACTGTTTTTATAAAAACCTTAATTTCTCTTCGAGTATACATGCTATCCTCATAAAAATGAACACAGTATATTACAATAAGCTACTTATTAATAATCTCGAGTTTGAACACTTTTGGTACATTAGTTTTTACAGGGTAATCCAAAAGATATTCGTTATTTTTCAATTTGTTTACAGTCCCCTATGGGGTTTCGTGAAAAAATCTTCCCGGAAATATATAACCTATACTATACTGTTTACACACCTGCAGTTTCAGGTTAATTCCTCATGTATTTTTCTAGATAGTTAACAAAACGTCTAAAATCGGAAGTGACCGGTCACCTTTGGCAATATAGTGTATTTAATGTGAGGAATGTGTACAGGAATGTGTACCTCACATCAAGAAGTATTTAAATTTCTTTGTAATCTGAGTATGTTTGTGAAAGTTTGAGCACGATTGAATGGATCAACAAGCCGTTAGATTGTTTTAAAATTTATAAGAGACCATCTGGGAAATGCATTAGGCCAAATAAAATAATTCAACTAAATCAGTGCATTCATAGTAAAGTTATGTATGATCATACGTTAAAATATTGTACACGAAATTAATGTAGACTATTTTTTTTTAATTCAGTTAAAAACACAAAATGTGTTTAACTATTCTATAAAAAAAGTAAAAACAAACGGTATCAAATATTTTGATCAAAGTAAGCAACATTTAATTTATTCTTTAGATCTAAGATATCCAACATTAATATTGAAGTGTAATATCCTCATACGCATCAAATTTTAATTTTCAAATTAAATACCTTTAGAGTAATCTATTTTAATAACATTTCATTATTAACTTTCTGCAGTGAAGTCTTATAGCGATATTAATAGAGACATTTCGTTTCATTAAACTCGCGTTTAAATTCAAAATTCAGATTGAATTTATTTCATTTTAATTTACGTGTAATTTGGATAACTGCCAACATATGAAAATAAATAACAATCACATGAAACATAAAACAAAGTGCAATTATAAATCTTAATCTTTAATTCCATTAATTTCTAAGCAGGGTACAATTTCTTTTAAAATAAAAATTTATTTTCAGAATGAATAATTACCTATTATCCATGCCTTTAATTCTTTAATAATTAAAGGTCATTTTCATGTACATTTTTTTATCCCTCTTTAAATATAACAATAAATTACACGCTTCATCTAAGTTATTCTGATAATCATTATTTATGAGTTGTCATGTATTACACGCGAATAATGTATATATTTTTAAATTAATTTAAAAACAATTTGGCACGTTTTCATTTGTAATAATCAGTTTTTAAATCAAAGGAAACGTGCCAGAATTGGTTACATTTCTTTTATTTTGTTCCATTTGGCTTGGAAGCAAGACTCGGTGTATTTGTTGAAAATTCTTGAGAACCGTTCCAAAAAACTTCGCAGACATAAAGAGTCGTTACAGAACATTCCCTTTCTTCTTCTTCTTCTTCTTCTTTTTTTTTTTTTTTGAGAAACTTTTGAAATAAATAACCCGACTTAAATACATTTTCCGGTAACATTAATACCTTATCATTGCCGGAAAAAGGAAAATCTTCAAATGACTTTCTTTTTTCTTCTTTCTTCTTTTTTTCTTTTCTTTTCTTTTTTTTTTTTAAAATGAAGTATTAAGGTAGTCCGTGAGACAAAAATCTTGAAAACGGGGCATTTTTACTATTTTAACCTAAAAAATATTCCAGAATTTTGAATAAAATGACGCATACTGCATGTAGTAAATACAAAAATACAATAGTTAGATCAAAGGACTTTTTTTTAAATGAAGTATTAAGGTAGTTCGTGAGACAAAAAACTTGAAAACGTGACATTTTTACCGTTTTAGCCTAAAAAATTATCTAGAATTTTGAATAAAACGACGCATACTGCATGTAAATACAAAAATACAATAGTTAGATCAAAATATCATTTTTGTGTTGCACTATTTGCAGTTGCCTAAGAAAAGTACTAAAAGCTCAAATATATCTGTAGTTACGTTTGTAGATATAAGTTTTTAAAATGAACAAGAGCATCAGGCATAGATTTTGAAACATTTTCCAACATTAACAGATTATTATTAAGAAATTTTACTTTTTCGTACAATGAAATGAGATATTCAAATAAGCAATTGAAATGAAATGCATCGCAAACAATTTTTTCCCATAGCCCATAATGTAACGGAATTCTTTTGTGTTCCCTGTAAACGAACTATAAATGCTACACACTTCATTTTCAATAGCTATCATTCTAGATTGAACCTCATTAACATATGAAAGTTACATGTCATTCCGAGTACATGTATGGGTACTTTATCCGGGCCAGGAGATAGATCACCAAAAATGGTTGCCAATTGTCAATCTTGTGTTTCGTTTCCCATCATATTCAAAACAGTAATTTAACATTATTAAACACATAACATTGTTAAAAATAGTAAATATAATTGAACAATAATAAATAAATAACAAAAAACTATAAACTAAAAAAAAAAAAAAAAAAAAAAAAAAAAAAAAAAAAAAACTATATATTATAATAGACTTCAATAAATAAGTAAGGGTTACTGTAACCAGCATAATTGGAGCCCTGTTTGGCACACTTGTATCTGACCTGGCCCGGATAATACGTAAGTACCCATTTATGTGAGTTAGAGAACGACCAAACAGACAGATAGACAGACAAATCGAATTCATAAACGTTTTTCAACTATGTTGGAAAGTGATAAAAAGACCGTTCCAGAATTGGTTGCTTTTCTTTTATTTCTTTTCCATCTGGCCTGGCAGCAAGATTCAGTGTATCTGTAGTAAATTCTTGAGAACAGTTCAAAAAGAATTTCCCCGACATAAAGAGTCATTATAAAGCATACTGTTTCTTCTTTTTTTCTTTTTTTTAGAAATGTTTGAAATAAATAACCCAAATTAACTGCATAATCCAAAAAAGAAAAAAAAAATCAAAATGGCTTTCTTTTTTCTTAAGAAATGAAGTATTTAAAGAATAGAAATGCGATCTAATGAGACAAAGAATATTTAATTTTTAAAATGTTATTCTTAAATTACAACCCTACGTCATTCTGATGGAATTTATTTCTGAATAGTTACTTTGGACAAAATAAAATATTTTACAAGTAAGTTTTATAAAAAATAATATCGACTTCAAGGGATTGTTTATTACCCTGTCACATTGATATCAGTTGATGTACTTTAGTATGAGTGGTTTTTCATAACAGAGTGTTTTTGTGAAAACCCTTTATTGTTATCCAAATTCATTTTAAATACCATTGCTGCCAATATCGCTCATTTCGACGATCCCAAATTAAAATTCTTGACGTGCCTCCGTAAAGAAACTGCAAACGATAAGACATTTATTAAAAAAAAAAAACCCTGAGTAATACTGTGTATTTTAACAACATATTCAAATTGCTCAGCGAATGACAAATTTTTACGAAAGTTAGAGCTCGTATCTATACTAACAAAAAAAAGAAAAGATGTTTTTGTGTATGTGCGTGTCCACGATGGCTAGGACTATCTACCGCACGTAAAGTTATGAAAATGTTGGTGAGGATAGTCCAGGGCAGGTCCTGATGCACCCGATGCTTAGATTTTTTATTTTTTATTTTTTGTTAATTAACAGAGATATTAATTAAAAACCACAACGAGCACTAATCAAAAATACATAATTTTTCTCAAAATAAAGCGCGGCGTTGTTTTCGGAAGATCGTTAGCAGTGACGATCCGATCGCTCTTAACAGCTCTTTTTTGCGTGCTCTCATCGGCTAAACCATTCGAAACACAAACAAACAAAAAAAAGACCCCTTAAGATACATACTTAAATATCGTACTCTTTACTTTAGGGTGGCATAATCTGTTTAAAAAAATGTTAACCCTTTCAAAAATTATTTTAAAGAAACTTTGAATTCGTGTTTTTTCTATCTTTTTTCAAAGTTTGGATCGGTTTCATTTTTAAAGATACGGAAAAACGAAAAACACCCACTCAATCCGGATACTTTTTACTCTTTGACGCAACAATCTATTTTAAAAAAGTACGAATATTAACCCTTTAAAAAAAATCGTGACAGGAAGTCATTTCGCGACTCCTCGAGACACTCTTTTTTTTTCTTAGGCCGAAATTAACTACTTACATATTCTTCGACTGCCAAAGGCAGTGGGGCGACCAGCATTAAGTTCGATTGGAAAAGTTTTCGTTAACACTGATTTTATGTATATTTAAGGTTATTATAACGGGCCCGGGCAATACAGGACGGGTCAGTAAGTAATTAAATAAAAGACAAGAAATAAGATAAAAAGACAAACATATCATTTTTGGATCCTGATGAAAATTATAACGAGACCACTACCAGAATAAGCACCTTTATAACAACAGCAGTAATAAAAAAAATAATTATGAAAATCGGAGTGTCTTTTCTAAAGTTATGCATGAACATACATAAAAAATAACGTATATACAAACGAATTGTGTAACTTCCTTTGTTAAAATTCGGTTAAAAATGAAATATTAATATATAGAATTTTGAATTAAAGAGACAAAGAATCTTTGAATTATTTAGCCTTTATGATGCCATTTATATTACTGAATATTTACTTCGGACAAAATAAAACTCTTTAACATTATTACTATTTACATTTATTGTGTCTACAATTAGTGGATTCTTTAAAATTGTTTTCTTATAATCCTATTTTGAAATGATACATCTGTTTAAAATATTTCAAGCAAGATATACGTTTTAGGTAAATACTTTTTTTAATGTATTTCTAAAAATGTTGATTTTGATCGAATCAACCCAACTTGCCCTGCGGTAATTATAGAATAGTTTAAAAAGTATTATGCATTTGTAAATTTTAATGATTTTGTATAATATTATTTTATAGTTAGTAGTGCATAACTGCGCTAAATATTTCAACTTTTAGCAATTAATTCCCAGTTCTCTGAAAAATAAGAGATCAGCAATTTTGGAAAAAATTCTATAGAAAAGCAAAAAGATCATAGAAAAGGTTTAAACTTATTGATTACTACTGAATTTTCGAAACTAAGAGCAATTTGTTTAAAATTTAATTTTTAATAAGGTTATTTACATGCTAATTACATCACGAATTTTAAAAATAATTTTCAATACTATATTTATATTTATTATCTTAAGGAACTCCAAATTAATTACATTATTTTTTTTAATTGAGCAATTTCGGAAGTTTAATAACCATTTAAGACTTTTAGAATATCGATTCTCCGTAGCAATTTTCCTGGGGTTTGAATTGCATCCTTGTGACAATTTGAATAAATTTAAAATGAAAGATTAAAAATTTAAAAAGAATTTTACTCCGTGGATTTATAGAATATATTTGTTTGTTTTGATAATGGCTCAGATTGAGCTGAAACATATGTCAATAGTCTAATAAAACCTATTTTACTGTTTATAATCTTTTTATTTTGCACCTTTTAGCAATTAAAAAGAAGTATATAATTACTAGGTGTTATGATTTGTTATATTTACTACCATTTTGATAAGAAACACTATTAACAGGGCTTTTTTTGGCTAAAATTTTAGTGCTCTGTTCATGGCTAAAAGCTTAAGATAGAATCATGTGAAATTTGTGATAAAAAGTTTAAAAAGTTAGCTGGTAGGAAATTCACTATTTTTCTTTTCTTTTTTTAAATTCCTACTATTAGCTCACTCTCTCTCTCTATATATATATCTTGTTCAAATTTTCAATCGTTAATAAAATATTTTCTATTCATCGACTCAAGTTCAAATACATTTTTTTAAACTTGTAGTGGATGACACTTTATGTTAATACAGTTTTTTCAAATATTAATTCATTCATTAAATTTAATTAATTCATTTTAGTTTTAAATGGGAGAAAAAAATTCCTCCCATTGTTTTCATAAATGAAATGAAAGATTTATCTCAAATGAGTGATGCCACAGAAATAAAATACCGCAACGATGATTATAAAATAATGTTCAATAAAGATAACGTGGGAAATTAATGCTGCGCGGGTTTATTTTATATATTTATGATTAAAAAGTAGGAATTGACTTAATTTTTTTTTTATATTACTTGTTCTTTATTTATTTTAATGATCTACATAATTATACAGCCACCTATTGGAAAATTTTTAAACTATTATTATTTTTTTTTTAATGCAGATCTTGTTTTCGCATGCTCCAAACACTATAAAAACGAAAAAAATTAAAAATATTTCAAATACTTTACCTTGTAGAGCCCTTCAAACAAGTGCACTTGAATTATGGTCACCCTGTATATCATTACACTCTTTTATTTACATCAACTTGGTTCAAGTAAAGATGGAATTTTAGAATCGATTTTTCACTCACTTCCTGATAGGCTAGAGTTATAAAAATATGTACACAGGTTTCCAATGACAATACTACATTTTAATATTTTTAGAACTTAGTTATAAATTAATACATAAATTTTTAGGCATTTTTCCGTTAACCCACCACAGGTGATAAATCGATAAATATTCTTTATGGTTACAATTGAATATGAGTTACAACAAAAATAGATTTAATTATGCGCCAAACCACGTTAGAAGAAAAAAAGGCCAACTGACGCTGGCAGAAGCAAAAACGAAATATTTAAAAAACAAAAAGGTAGACAATATGAATAAACAATAAAGAGTGTAACATATATATTTTTTAAAAATACACTTTAATCAATTAATTGTTTCATATTAATTAAATTATGATTATACGTTGGAAATCAATTTAGAAATCCTAAAAAGGTAGTTTAAATAATGCTTTTTTTTTCCTTTCCTGTTGCCAGATCTTAAAAAAGAAACTTTGCGAAAATTATATATATTTTAAATAAATTCATTGAATCGTGCTTTCTACCAAGCGTGAAAAAAGTGTCGAATTTTCCATAATCGGGTTCGGTACCCCGTTAAATTAACGTATTGTAACGGAAAGTTTTCGGAAAAATCATGACTCGCAGTCATGAAATGAAGCGTGATTTTTAAGATAAAGATTGAATGCTTATAAAGATGCATTTTTAATAAAACTATTTTTACTTTTATACTTTTATATTTTATACTTTTTATTACTATTTTTACTATTATAGTGGCCATATGAACTTTTAAACGTCCTATTTAAGCATTATCAAAGTCGTAGAAAGCCTTTTCAACTTACAAATTTGTATATATAGGGTAGATTAACAAGCAATTTCAGGTGATTAAAAAAAAATCAAAAATACAAAGGGACTTGTAAAGTATTTTCCTTTAGGGCATTATTATTTTCAATTGTTACAATATGTCATCTTCCTTTCGTAAATATTAGAATATCATCTTGACTCAAAAATTTTTACGGGAGTTAGACTGTGACGTGACAACGCATAAACAGATAGACAGATTGAAATCGTAAATACCTTTCGTCAAACTTCTGATAACTTACCAATGCTATCAAAATTATGTAAGTACGAAAATTTTGAAGTAAATCTGCAGATTTATATAACAACATGTATGAATAGACAGTGTTTTCAAGTATAGAAAATCATAAAATTGAATACGAGTGTTGATATGTTCTCCACATTCAAGAATCTTTTTCAAATAATACTGTCTATGTTGTTGATATACGAGGCGGAAAGTTATAGATGTAAGTTTTGAACAATTGACGCTTTTGTAAATGCACTTACGTAATATTCTATACTTCAAGGATATGGTGGTGAAAATACATACTTGTTGTTCCAAAATATCTTTATTTTATCAACTATGTATTTTAAGTTTGAAAAATATATATTTAATCGCATTATATAATCAATCATAATACATTTCGTATTATATTGATATATGTAGTTTATATAATCTTATTGTTTATAAATTTATATAATCTTATATGTTTTATACAATCATTAAAATGAAATTTTAAAGATCTTCTTTACACGTTGTAATGAACCCTGATTATGCAAAAGCTCTTTTTAGAAACTGTGAATTATTTTACAAAAAAATTATTATTTTGTTAAATTTCTTTCATTATACATCTTTAAATATTTTATTAAGGATGTAGTTTCAGAAAAAAGGCAAAATGTTCCAGATTTAAGGCTTGCCTAGACGCACAATTTTACATTTAAATGTTTTTTGCTCATTTTTATTTGAAATTTACATTTATTTACGCATTTCTTCTAAAAATAAATTCCTTAAAAGTTTAAAATTACAAAATTAAATGTTTAAAATTTTAGCCATGTTTAAAATTTGATAGATCTTCTGAAAGAGTAACTCTCTTTACATATATATTTTTTAATTTTTGAGTACAGAAAATAAGAAATATTAATTTGTCGTCCTGATTTAGAAAAATATTTATTTAAAAAAACTAACAAATTAAAAAAACAATAATGTACATTTGTATGAGTACTTTTTACTACGAGAATTATACTTTAAAAGAATTTCTCTTAAAACTGAAAATCCAATGACAATTTAAAGACTATTATAACTAAAAACTTTATACAAATGTTCTTAACATTATTTTTCATAGAACTTTACATATATCAAAAGTAATTACTGTGATTATAAGGTATGATGCCTACACGATGTCTACAAGTAAAATCAAATCCTGTAAATAATTTCCACATAGATAAATAAATTAATTAATGGTCTGAAGAGCTTCTATACCCTATGTATATATTAAAAATGAAAGCCTGAATGGATGTATTCAAATTATGCAAAAAATCAAATAAAAAATACTGAAAAATATTACAGAATAAAAAAAAGCAGGATTGAATTATTGCATTGATTTGATATTACGACAAGAATTTTTTGTAGAGATCTCATAGTCCCAAATATATTTCAAAGAAAAAAGTAAAATATAAAACTAAAATTCTTGAATCCGTGATACAAAACCACACAGAATGTGAAATCGTCTCAGTCCAGTATAAGAATGGGAAATAAAGGATTTAATACTCAACTGGTCCTTGTGATATAGCACGTTCTTTGAGAATTGCTAAGATATTGTTCCCATTATGTAGTTAAATGTTAGATTAAGCATTGAAAAAGCTTTGGACTTCACAATTTTTTTTTCTGGAAAGGTTAATGCAAAGAATATTATGTAAGTAAAAATAGATTAATACTGAATACACGTACAATAGCCCCGCCCCCCCCCCAAAAAAAAACAACAAAAAAAAACAAAAACAAACAAACAAAAAAATTTAACTACCAAATTGTCTGTGAAAAAAATATCCGGGAATAACCATTCGGCTGAAAAATATGTCTTCTTTCATTTTATGTTAAAAAAATAATTCCAGGAAATCATTTTCATACTCAACTTGAACCAAACTCTGAAATTTTCAATACGAACACCCAATTTTGACAGCATATTTGTTTTTTCTGTAAAGTTTACCTTAGGATGCCAAACGGCAAGTCATTCGATCAAATAGTTTAGGTATTATGAAGGTTTAAAGGTTTTAAAGGCTCTTAATGTCAAATTCTCTTTTAATCGTTGCAATACAAAATTCAATGCGAGTAGTTTGTAAAGCATAACTCAAAAACTACTTGGCGGAACGAACTGTAAATTTCGATTAGCTTATTTAAAGCTTTTAGAAATCGATTTCTGTTAAAAATTTCCTATGTTACAGTTAATATTTTTGTCGAAAAACAATTTAAAAATATGTATATTTTCAAAAAAAAAAAAAAAAAAAAACATGAATTGTGACTTGTGATTTTTTAAATAGAAATCAATTTCTATAAGCTCTTAAGCCCAGTTACCATATCTGTATTATAGTGCTTCGAATATGCGAAATTTCCGGCTTCAAAACTTATCACAGGAAATATATGTTTACGAACTGCAGACTATGATAAACAAAATTATGCAATATAATTAGTCTAATATATAACTTTCTATGCTTCAACTTATTCTGCTCAAAATAAATGGAAGCACATATACTACACTGTTAAAAATTTGCAGCAAACTGTCCAGTCATTTGACCGTTTTTATAGAAAATGGTTACATAACCATAATTTAACACTATTACGACCATAATAAAGGTAATAATATGGTCATAATAGAGCTATTTTACGGTTATGTAACCGTTTTCTTGAAAAACGGTCAAATGACTGGACAGTTTGCTGCAAATTTTTAACAGTGTATTTTACAAAATTAATAATAACCATGCAACGTGCATTGTGATCTCTAACATATAACAAAATAGTGTGTGTATGTGTGGGTAATATAGCAATATGTTATATAGCAATAATTTAATATAGTAATAGTAGCATTGTTTTATAAATACACATTTTAGAATACCTTTTCCATAATTTTTTGTAGTATGCGGCTGTTTGAAATAGAAAAACACATGTAATTTTAAATAAGGATTTTAAAGCCTTTTTTCTATTTTTAACGTCATATTTCTTAGGTAGCATGCATGAGCAAATTATTACTGTGAATTGTAACTGAATAAAAGCAGATTGTGAAAAGTTTTTGTTAGCTGTATTTTTAAAATAGTGTTTCAATCAAATGACAACAGCAATATATTTTTTTATTTTTAGCTTTTTTAGTATTTTGCTTTTCTCTCTAACAATGCTTGTTTATTTTACAGGTCCCAATAAGCTTGGGCCTCTCATCAAATAACCATGGCAGAGTGAGTATATTTTTTTAATTTTGGCATGAAATTTTTAAAAAATAATTTAAAAGCAAATTGTTAATTAAATACTTTTGAAAATATAGGCAGTTAAATAGTATTGCTAAATTAACGATAGTAGTTATTATTAACCAATCCGTGGCATACCCCACTTTTCGAGCAAGCTGTTCACACTGGGTCAATTTGACCCTAGCTAATTTTCTTCAAGCTATATCTTCGCCAGTTTACACCAAATGTTTAGGTTTTATTATATTTTTTTATAGTTTTTGAACTGTACTTTAAGATCATTTCGTAAATTTTAACGTGGAAATTATTTTAACAGAGAAAAATTCATGTAGAAAGGACTATGTTCTCAAAAAGGTCCATTTTACTTAAAAATAAGAATAAATTTTTCTGAAAATTAAAATCTCAAACGGAATTTTAAAGTTCGTGGTTCTAAAATACTTCTAAAAAATACGAATGGTAAATTCTAGTACACGGCAAAAAAGACAAATATTTCTTAATATAGCTTTCATTATTCTTAAGGTTTACGAAAATACACTGATGTCCAAAAATTAAGGGGCAGTGACTGATTTTTCGATTTCAGACGTTTTGTCGAATGTCTACTGAAATTATTTACGAATTGTCCTTGAACTTGAAGAATGTAAAGAACACGTTTGATTTCATAATTTTCAGTGAAGATTTTGTCACGAGGACAATTAAGGAGGGGGGGGGGCAATAATAACGTTAATAATAAAATACTATTTGCGATCACCCAAATGACAGAAAATGCTTAAAATGGTTTGTCACTGTAGCAAATGACTGTGAAAACGTTTGTTCAACGTTTCTGTGTGCATTTGTGTAAAAATAGCCCGCATATTCTTGAAAATGTTAACGTTTCTGTAAAAAATTCAAAAGTTTTTTTTTTTTTTTTTTTTTTTAAATAGCATGCACTTTTCAACCGATTTTAACACCGCTTTCCGAAAACTTGACAAAGAAGAGTAGAAATAGTATACTGCAATTAAAAATTAAAATATTGAATATTTGATGAGATATGAATATTTGTATGAAATAAATTTTAACTGTGCATGCGCAAAATACTGCAAAGATGTTTTTTGTCAGGATTTGGTAGTCAATACTATAGAACAACTCATATAAAAAGACCAGTCAAATATCGTGAAAACGTAAAAAGATACAGACAATAGAGTGAGCTAATTGATAAATTGGAGAGGAAATCCCATATAATTCTATGGGATAGATAAATTAATCAATTATATCTCACCCTGTATCTTTTCCGTTCTTTTTCCTGTATCTTTATTATTACGTTTGCCTGTATCTTTCTGAATTTTCACGATATTTAAATGGATTCTGTTACGTAACTGAAAGTGCTTACTTCCGAATTGGTAGCATCTTACAAGATTAACAAAATAATGGTAATTTTAATGTTAATGTTAATGATATTAATTTTAATGTTAATGTTAATACTGTTAATTTATCATGTTTTTGGAACATGAAAGTCTTCACTTAAGAATTGATAGTATTAAAAAAAAACGATATTTCGGGTTAAGAAAATTGATTAATACACTGTAAAAAGTATTCGGAAACGTTTCCAAAAATTGGGCTGCAAAAGAAACATTTGTTTCAGAAATGTTTTCTAAATCTTGGAAATCTGTTGCTTCCTGATGTTTCTGAAGATAAAGGAATGCTTTTCGGAATCATTGGTTACTCAGAAGAGGTTATATTATATTTTCGTAAACTTTAAGAAAGATAAGAGCTAGATTAAGAAATATGTCTTTTTTTTACCGTATGCTATAAAAAAAAGTGAATTAAAGTCTATGGGTGAAAATTACTCGGTCGTTCTCAAAGGGTTAAATAGCATTAACTATTAATATACGTTTATGAGATGAAATAAAAGACTCATAGTTTATTATGTATTCAATGTTATATCTATAACAATATCAATTGATATAATAATTATTTATATGTCCCGTTGTGTGAATTTCAGAATAATGTATCATACAATTACACTAAATCATCTCTGACGTAGGTAAATCTGCATAAAAAATGATGTATTCCTCGGAAAAAAAAATCGGAATAAATTTGCTGTATACGATATACAGTAATATCAATGTTTGACTTTGATTCAAGAAAATTTTTATCAAGCTATATCGTACCAGTTTACACCAAATGTTTAGATTTTATTATATTTTTTTCATAGCTTTGGAGGTCTACTTTAAGATAGTTTCATAAATTTTAACCTAAGAATTATTTTAATAGAGAAAAATTCATGTAAACAGGACTATGTTTTCAAAGAATTTGGCACACAAAGAATTCGGTTACAGCACTGACTATAAGCGATAATTACTGGAAGTACGTTTTCAGTTGTGGTATGCATTTTTAAACTTAACTAACTCTTAGTGTATTGCATGGTGCAAATAAATTCTATAGCTCACATACAGGGCTACAGGAAGGATTTCTTACACATTACGGTCTATGGACCGTAATTGCTGAAAATGAATTTTTACTGCGTAGGGTGCTATTGAATTGTTTATATAGTTATGTCCTTTTAGTGTATATTAGCTGATCCGCGACGATTCTGAGCGTAGCTGAGGCCGAAATGGAAGCAACCACCAAACCAATCAAGCATTCTGGGGGAAAATTCTTAGTGTCGAAAGAAAAAAAAATCGCCAAAAATTCAAAAATCGGTGTACGAATTTCGCATAAACTTTATTGAAAAGAGTACAAAATTTACTATATTGGGTTGGAACCGGATTCCTGTTACTAATGTGGAAAAATCGCAGCAAAAGGTGAAAAAAAGCTAAAGTCGCATAAAAAATTAAATTAAAAACAAATCTATTAAAAAATTCCAAAATCGGGCTTTGAGGTGCAAAACTTCATGCACATACCTTCCCACCAAATTTTGTAGCTCTTCAGAACACAACCGAAAAACACACAGACACACACACAAACACACACACAAACACACACAAACTTCCTTCTTTATTATACTTGGGGATGAAGAAATGAAATTTATTAACAGTATTCTGATAGTGTTGAAAAGTGTTTCATAATCTATGTTTGATGCGTGATTTTTCGTTCTTGTTGGTAATGAAAAGAGAGCAATGACTTTTCTGGGACACAACATGCATTTTCGCAGCGACCGACCGACGTATTAAAGAATAATAGTTGTAAATTCGACATAATAAAGACAAATTTTAACATTGTTACGTACGCTTTCGGTCCAGGTAAGATCGGCGTACAATTACACGATATATAAAACAGAAACGTATTAACCGCTGTATCAGTCACATACGCTTCACATTAGATTTGTTCACTGCGTCGCGTCGAGTGAATCGTATTTGCTTTGGCCATGGAATCTCGTTCCATTAAGTATGTTTCGCACCAGAAATTTAAATTAGCAGACTATATGAATAAACACTACTTAGTAAATACATTTCCTTAAATAAAATTTCTGGTTGAAATTGGCGTTTTTGCGTTGCTCGTTCCATAAATATGTTTCATATACTAGAAATTTCAATTTGTAAAACATTTAAAATAAATAATACTTAAGATACACAATTTATCTATTATTAATTTAATATAATTTGTACTTTATTTATTTCTGGCCGAAAGCGGTCTTTGTGTTGTTTATTTTTCTTTTTTGCTCTTCTTGAGTCCATTTAATTTTTTTGCACTGTAGTTGTTGTTCTGGACTTCGGCTACGCACATAAATCTAAGATCCACATTGCTCTTCCTAAAGATACGGAGACTATGGCTCCAGGGACTCTGATTAATGAACTCGTTCCAAGTTCCAAGTTTTTCGTTAAATAAAATTTCTGATTGGAATTGGCATCTTATACGGCAGTCTTGAAAATTACCGTGGCGTTTAGTGTTAGTTCAGGAAACTCATTTTTTTTAAAAACATTACGGCGAATTTTTTTAAGACCTTAGTAAAGGGACCGGGAGGGATAATATGCTCTACAGAATTGGTTTTCTTGTCTGAGCAATCCCTCTTAGATAATCAAATCAAATCAAAGGGTTAAAGGTGCTATACTGTATATTGCGTATCATGTTATATCATAAGTCTGCGACATTGGCTTTGGATTATGTTTCTATTTCCTAAAACATCTCAGTTTCACCATGCACATAAAATTTTGGGGCAGTTTGGGAACCAGGAATGCTATTCTCCCACATCAAGGTAATTGGCATTTTATTTCTTAACTCTTAATCTTTTCAGGGGCAAGTAATTGTTGTCCTGTAATGTTGAATATTCACCAGAATTTTCGAAATTTTTTTAAAAATAAATAAACGCAATTTTAACACCGTTTCTTTAACGTAAGTTATGAAAGAGGTATTTTATTGAAAAATTCTGGTACAAATTTTTATTAAAATTAGGTGATAAAAATAATATACCCTACTCTTCAAGGGGTTAAATATATCTGGGTAGCGATTAGGGAAAGAGTTTTATGAAACCACATTAATATAGAAATTCTCAAACTAATTTTACTAATTCTATTTAATAGAAACTCACGTTAATCAGTATTTTTAGTCTTTTCTCTTTAGATCTGTATCCGTAATATTCTAAGAATTTTAAGTATGCAACGAATGAATATTTCAAATACAGAAATTGCGTTCCACGACAAGAACGTATTTCTAATTAAGTTCTGATCAAGATTAATTAAATATCGCAATTAATTTAGAAATGTAATCGAAAAAACAGTGTTAGGTATGAGCTCTCTCTATATTAAAGAATGTACATTCGAACGGACTTGCAAATAACGGCTGAAATAGGGTGATTTTATTTTTTAAAGGAATGCAATGTATTTGATGTATTTAATTTTTTGGGGATTAGAAACGAACATAATATGCTCAATCCTAATATAAATCCTTCAAATTTACTCTATCTAATACGGTATATTCAGTCGAATTATATGCCAGGCTAGCTTTGACTGTTGTTCGGATGCTTACTTTTTCTTAATTTTTTAAATAATAAGGAGGGTGGGACATCTTGGGACACTTTTTAACTAATGATCTTTGTATATTTTATTTTTTGCTTATTGTTTACACAATACAATGAATGTTAAGTATTGTTTGATCATTGGCTTAGTAAAAAAATAAGGGGCTGTAATAGGAGCCTTAGAAAAAGTTTAATTGAAAAAAATATACACCCTTCAACAGACCTAAACTGACCCATATGCTGAGGGAAGGTGGGGCACACTATTTTACATGTTATTAACACTGTTGAGATAAATTATTCAGTAAAGAAGGATTTAATTTAGTAATATGTAATAATAAAAGACACCAATTATTAAATGATAAATTAGAATAATTTTACATATTACTTAAACTGTTGAGAAACATTATTTAGTAAAGAAAGATTTAATCTAGTGATATGATAATAAAACTCGTCCGTTATTAAATAACAAATTACAACAATTTTCCACTGTTCCGATGCATTATTGAGTAAAGAAAGATGTAATCTAATGATATATGATAATAAAATTCACCAGCTACTAAATAATAAATTAGAATAATTTCACATGTTACTTACACTGTTGAGATACATTATTCAGTGAAGTAAGATTTAATCTAGTGATATATGATAATAAAACTCGCCAGTTAATAAATTACAAGTTACAATCATTTTACATGTTACTTACACTATTCAGATACACTGTTCAGTAAAGAAATCTGTAATCTAATGATATATGATTGTAAAACTTACCATTTACTAAATAATTATTTAGAATCATTTCACCTATTACTTACATTATTGAGATACATTATTCAGTAAAGTAAGATTTAATCTAGTGATATGTGATAATACAACTCGCCAGTTAATAAATAACAAATTATAATAATTTTACATGTTACTTACACTGTTCAGATACATTGTTCAGTAAAGAAATATGTAATCTAATGATATATAATTGTAAAACTCACCATTTACTAAATAATAAATTAGAATCATTTCACATATTACTTACACTGTTGAAATACATTATTCAGTAAAGTAAGATTTAATCTAGTGATATATGACAATAAAACTCATCAATCATTAAATGATAAATTAGAATCATTAAAGAAAAAATTATTTATTTGAAACATTTACGAAGACATTAATAATTATCGTGTATTTTTTCTTATCTTTGCATAAGGTGCTCCATTACTATGATTCTCAAACTGTCTCCTTTCCTGTCTTCTGGTTTTATAATTTATGTTTTTTAAGCTTAGGACTGCAATGGGATTTTTAAAGCTTAATCGCATGCGTAATAAGTGTATTCGAAAAGTTTGACATTTCTTTTTAAAAATGTTTACTCTAAATACTAATAAAAAACAAAAACCAACAACAACAACACCCCCCCCCCCTCTCCCCAACAAATAAAAAAGAAAACACTTTTAAATTACTGTCAGAACGTTGTCAGAACAGAGAAAGTTTATCTAATCTGTTTATCGCATGAATTTTATATACACTCACAAAGAAGGTTTCCATAAGCGCATAATCAGAAAAATTTGAAAACATGATAGAATATTTTTCTCATGAGGATATATATATATATATATGTCTATGAAAAAAAAATTCCTGATATAGTGTTCGTAAAAAAATATTGAAAATTTTGTTTTATGATGATTTATCGCCAGTTGGCAACAAAATAAAATTTCTAAAAATAAGCTTTTATTGTAAATACTCTAGTTTAAGTAAGTTTAAATTAAATAAATACAATTTTATAACTACAGTTTTATCATATACATTTCTATGTATATATAATGAAATTTAAACTTGTATTGTACGGTTTAGGACAAAATTTTAAATTGATTAAAATTGTTTTAAACTCAAAATTAAGTTACGATTCTGAACACTTTTAATTCGACTTTGATAGTGCAAGAATATCAGACAAAAGAAAACAGTACTGTTGCCATGGAAACAACGAATTATTCAATATAGAAATATATAACGAAAACGTTCTTAATCAGACAGTTACTTTTAAAATACACTTAAAATTCATCTAGCCGATGAAACTGTGTAAAATTAAATAATTGTTATATAAAGCTTATAGAAATAATAATGCACTATTTCATCGTTTAAATTAAAATTCGTTAAGTACTGTGCATTTAACCCTAGAACTACCGAAAATTTTACTCAACCTTGATTAAAAACATTTTGCACCAGGATTTTTATTCAAAACTATTTAACTTATTTATTTACTTTAGATCTCTGTGGTTTATATTTTTATCAAACAAATTCTGGTTTGAATGTACTTGTCAGGTCCATTGGTCCCGTCTGCTAGGTGGAGGGTTAAACACACATTTAATAAGCAATTTCCAAATGCATTAAAATCGCTTGTATTTGACGAAGAAAAAGTGTTGCTAGCTATATATTTGGGTCTTTTTGCGCCAAACACTTGAAAGTATTTTATTTTTTTTACAGATTTTCTACTGGAATTGCGCATTTGAATATTTAGAAAACTAACTATCTTCACTGTTAGGCTAAAAAATAATTATTTTTAGAAATCCTTTTTAGTGTGCTGTGATGAATTGTGTTTCAGGAAAGGTGTATCTGTCAGTTTTGGTTTTAAATGTATAATTATTTTACGAAATTACACAATGAAAAATTTCACATTTCCATGCATATCTCACTAAAAACAGCTTGATATTCCATATATACCATATCCCATAAAAATAATGAATGCGAGAAACACATTGCAACATGACCTCTACATAATGAATAATTTTAATTGCCTTAACCTGCTTTTTCTTTTCCAGAAAATTATGATGTTTTATTATTGGATTATTTTGCTGATTAAATGCACAAAATAGCTTGAATTTTGCACTGAGTTTCATAAAATTACATTATATGTTATACACGAGAACTTTGTATTTCATAAAATACAGACCTCCGGTTATTTATTAACGTAATTCTCTATTTTGACTATCAGTATGTTTTGAAGGAAGACTCCAAAAAGCAGAAAATATTTCGAGTGTTGGCTAAGAATTCTGGAAAATTTGTCAATGTTTGGGATGCTTAACACATTCCATCCTTTTGAATTCAAAAACAAGAATGTTGGCTCTTTTCCTTTCAAATGATCTTTAGTACATTTCTAACAAAAATATTTTCAAAACTGGCCGTTGATAAGTAAAATCTTCTCTTTCTTCTCACTGAATCAAGAAATGATTTAATTGGTTTCCCATGGTATACACGCATTAAACAAATTACATATATTAAGGAAGCCGTAGATTTAGTGATAATATCTGTCTCTTTCATTAATTTACTATAAATTGGAATAAATATCTGGGATAATAACTAATTTATTATTGGAAAAAATAATGTTATTCACTGTTCTTACAAATTTCTTACGAGAGGAGCATGATAAATCATTTATTTTCGTGATTCAATATCTGAAGTATTATAAACATGTTTTACTGAATAAATAATTACTAGAATATTCCCCTGCACAAAGCAATATTAATCTTATATATCAGCAACTAAACGGTCTCTGAAACATTCATTTACAAACTGATTACAAATAAGCATTATCAATCAATAATCATTAGTTTCTAATATTAAATGAAACATTATTGTGAGGTTAAAAGCTATTTCATTGAATCTACAAAGTAGTATATAGGAGACAAAATAATGTCCGAGTACACTCAAATAACTCTTGAACGGGTATAAAGCTAGAATAGCGGAACAAGTGTCTGTCTATACAGTATAATGACTATATGTGTTATCATATCAAAATTACTACAGCGGACCTAGAAAGAGAAATGTAGAAGTTAGCTACTCTAATTTAAAAACAATGAGATACAGGAGGCAATATAATGTCCGAGTACACTCAAATAACTCTTGAACGGGTATAAAGCTAGAATAGTGGATACTCTGAAAATATAACACAATGAAGAAAGTCAAGCGTCTTCATTCTGTTATAAAATGACGTCTTACATGTTCACTGCAAAAACTTTTTTTGATTTTACGGTATAATACTAGCACTCCAGCTGTCAGTATTATACCTTAAAATTTACAGTAATAAACAGTAAAACAAGCAGTAATACGCTACCACGCATGCGCGGCAGCGTATTACTTCTTATTTTACTGTTTATTACTGTTGATTTTACGGTATAATACTGGCAGCTGGAATGCCAGTATTATACCGTAAAATCAACATTTTTTTTTTTTTTTTTTTTTTTTTTTTTTTTTTTTTTTACAGTGTAACAATAACTTGATCTGAAATGTTAATTTTTCGACAAACAATCATCAGCTTAAATACGTCACCGTTCACTTCACTGTAAAAAAAGACAGATGTTTCTTAATCTAGGAAAATATAATATACCCACGAACGAAAATATACAATAACCTGTTCCGAGTTACCCACATTTAAGAAAAGCGTTTTTTATCTTTAGAAACCGCAGAAACCATATATTTTCGAGATTTAAAATATATATATATATAAAAACAGTTTCTTTTGAGGCCATTGATTTTAGAAACGTTTCCGAGTAGTTTTTATAGCGTATTAATCACTTTTCTCAACTTGGAATATAAGTTTTTTGGATGTTATCCATTCTTAAGTAAACATTTTCATGTTCAACAAGCATGTTTTACAGACAAACATGATAAATTAACAGCATTAACATTAACATTAAAATTAATATTATTTTGTTATTGCTACATGTATAAATTCAGTTACGCAGCTGAAAATGTTTAATTGAGAATTAATAGATCAATATTCCGATTTGAGAAAATTGATTAATACACTATAAAAACTACTCGGAAACGTTTCCGAAAATAAGTGGCAGCCAAAAAACCTCGTTTCTATACATTCTTCTCTAAATCTCGAAAATATATCGGTTTCAGAGGTTTCTAAAGGTATAGAACGCTTTTCGGAATAGTGGGTATCTCGGAAGAGGTTATTGTATGTGTTCGTTCGGGGCCATATTATATTTTCCTTGATTAAGAAAAATATGACTTGTTATTTTTAATAGAAGTGCACTGTAAAAAATGTCCAATGTTTCTTATTTTATGGAAATATGCTATAACCACGAACGAAAATATACTATAATCTTCTGAGTTATCCGAAATTTCAAATAGCATGTCACATTGTCTTTTGAATCCCCAGAAACGAATACATTTCCAAAATTTAAAGAATAATTAATAAAAACAAATTATTTTTAGCTGCTCGAATTTTTCAGAAACGTTTCCGAAGGGTTTTTATAGTGTATTAATGAGTGTCCTCAGCCTGGAATGCCTGTTTTTCTAATGCTATCAATTCTCAAGTAAACATTTTCATGCTAAAAAAAAATGTTTAACAGACAAACATGCAAAATTAACAGCGTTAACAATAACATTAAAATTAAGATTATTTCTTTACTCTTTCATGTATAAATTAACTTATGCGGCTGAAAACGTGTACTTGAGAATGGATAACATTCGAAAAACAGGTATTCCAGCCTGAGGACACTCATTAATACACTATAAAAACCCTTCGGAAACGTTTCTGAAAAATTCGGGCAGCTAAAAATAATTTGTTTTTATAAATTATTCTTTAAATTTTGAAAATGTATTCGTTTCTGAGGATTCAAAAGACAATGTGACATGCTATTTGAAATTTCGGATATCTCAGAAGATTATATTATATTTTCGTTCGTGGTTATAGCATATTTTCATAAAATAAGAAACATTGGTCATTTTTTACAGTGTGTGGAAGATGCATATTTACAATGATAGTAACACATGTAAGCAAGTTACAAATTATTTTATTAGGAAAATCAAGTTAAATATGTTCAGTGTGTTATTAACTGCAGCATCGATGAATGATTATTGAAAAATTAACATTTCATTAAAAATTAACACTTATTCATGGTAATCTAACTCATGTTTTTCTTTTTATTTCATGTTCCTCACCACTTCATTTCCGATAACAGTGATGTAAGTATTATTTTGTATTTTCATATTTCTATTGCTTTGTTCTGAATAACATTTTTGTTCATCAAAATTAAAAATAATTGCTATTTAAAAAAAAATTATATATCAACGTTATATCAACTTATGAATTTGTTAAAAATATATAATATGCACCAACCATCCGTCTTTTTTCAAACCAAAACAAACTAAAGATTTCCATAAATAATAATAAAAAAAAGTTAATAAATAACTCCATTGAAACAAGAAACATTTCATTGAATAATTTTTCTGGTTCCAATTATTTTTAATTTACTTGAAATAAAAAAGCCGAATGGTTGACAGCTAAGGTACATATATGAGGTGTTTAGAATCAAAGGGAATCCATAAAAAACTATCCAGTGATATTTGGAGTTGCAGTTCACATCAGCTCATAAGAGTCACAGGAGACTAGCGCCATTTGTTGCTCATATTTTCAACTTATAACGGTGTGTTTGTGTTAGGCATCGAATAAATTCGCCTACAGAGCAAAAATTAATTTCAAGGAATATTTTGTGAACAGAAAATGGAATTCATCCACTTTGATTCTGAAAGCCCCATATACAGGGTTCGCAGAAATGACTGGCAAAACTTACATTCTACGCTGGTGGAGCCATGGCAAAAGCTAGTTTACTAATAAAACTAAGACATAAAAACAAGTTACAGTTTATTTTAATAAGAAAATCAAGTTAAGTATGCTTAATGTGTCCCCATTCACTACAAGAAAAAAAGTGTTGATTTTACAGTATACCACTGGCATCCCAGCTGCCAGTACTATACTGTAAAATCAACACTATTTTTTCTTTTTTTTGCAGTGTTGGAATAAAGTTGAATCAAATGTCAGTTTCTTTTTTTTTTAGTGCTAACATGATGAACCTACTAATCAATTTACTCAAGAGGGTAAAATTGCAATTGAAAACTTTATAAAAGTAATGATAAATATGAAGCCATAATAAAGAAGACTTTTAAAAATAATAAGAAAAGGAGTGATTTAATAACAATCATGTTTATAATTGTATTCGACAATATGCACATCTCCTGACAGTAATATTTTAATTCGAATTCAGACAAGATCTCCATTACAATGATTATTTTAATATCTCGAAGTCTTGAAATGTCATTCTATGAACTGCCGTCTGTATGTAGTTACATACTTTGTATGAATATTTAAAATTCAAATATACTTGACAACTTATTTCGATTAGAAATTTTGAATATACCTTACATTTAATATTTTATTATTACGAAAAAATTACAGACATCAAATGTGTTTCATAATTTAATATGCTTACATTTTAGAATTTCTCGGTTATTTGGAAAAATTCCAATTTGCAGTTGATTGCTTAGTATGTTTTATATGGGCGCAGGGAAGAGAAGACCAGAGAGGGACATTCTCCTTTCCTGTTTTTTTTTTGTTTTAATTAACTAAATTTTATTTATATCTAAAGATTCTAAAAAGAACTAAAATTTCTTCTTCCCAAATGACTTAAAAGAAATAAGCACTAAGAGTAAAAGGCACTAAGAATTTTTTCATCATTGGTATCCTGCCCTCCTATACTCCGCGTGCAACATTTATTTTATTTTATTTTATTTATTTATTTATTTTTAATGTTTAAGTTTTTAACTTTTTTTTATGTTGGCGATAAAGGGATATTCCTTTCATTTGGACGAAAAGAGATAAATCAAAATATTAATATTTTTTAATTATTAAATTTCTGTTTTGCTTTTAACATTGATATGCTTAAATGTATCCTTGCATGGGGGGGGGGGGGGGGGCAGGGGGTGGCTGCGACAAAAAATTCTTCATTTCGCCTATTTAATGTCCATTTTAAAAAGTGCAGGTTTTAAAAAAAATCTTGAAAGATATCGCCATTTTGACAACCGGTCTTTTTTCGGACTTTCAGTGACACCTCTTTCCCCAACGGCAAGAGAAAGATTTAAAAAAAATCTAGACAGAGAGTTTTATTTACATCTGTTTTAAAATCTTGCTCCTCACTGAATTTAATTTTGCTGGCGCCCATGTTGGTTAAAGAACCAAGAACAATTTCGATTATTTTGAAACTCAAATATTAAATAATATGTTATTTTATAAATTTAATTATGTAATACTTTCCAACACAGTTGAAATGTGTTTATGACCCCGGTTCGTACGTCTGTTTAGTCGTCTAGCCACGCTTTAATTTTTGTAAATATACATCGATTATTACATTACTACCATATATTATTTAGATTTTCTATAGGACATTTCTTAATGAAAATGGAATGTGTAGTATTTATAGTTCGTATACAGGGACACGCAAAATAATTCCGCCACGTTATGGTCTATGGAGAAAAATAGTTTACAATGTATTTTAATGAAGCTACAGTACTTCACTGCAAATTCTCAGCACACATTAGGAACACATTTGGAACACTTTGATTAAAAAAAGTGTTCTAGTTACCTTAGTGTACTGGTAGTGTTCCCTTAATGTGTTCCGAATATGCTCCGCTATAAAGAAAATTTTCTGAAAGTGTACCGAAAGTGTTTCTGCTCAGGATATCTGTTAAATCTAAACTTGGGAACACTTTTGAGAATGGATTGGGAGCACATTTGGGCACCACTTGTGAAATTATCGCTTTCAGAAAGTGCACCAGAAAATGTGCTTAAAAAAAGAAGTGTTCTCAGAAATATTCGAAAAATTGTTCCAAAAAGTGCGCTTCAAAGTGTTCTAAAAAAGGTGACAAAATAAGTGTTCTAAAAAGTGTTATGAAAAGTGTATAAAGATTTGCAGTGTTCAAACACAGAGGAATTGATATAAATTTTTGAGATGAACTACAAAAGTCTCTTCATTGAATGTGGTGTGCGTAGCATTTGAACTTCATTTAACTATCTTCCTTTCCTGTATTAAAAGATGAAGTCTTGTTACACTCTCAGAAAAAAAAAAATCGTCAAAAAACGTAAGAACTACAGGCAGCAAGTTGCCGGAGCATCCCTTTGATTGGAAAAGATTTTTCTCTTATTTGAAGAAATTTCCCTCTTTTGACGGGGGAAATTTAGGAAATTTTGGGTTTATATTCGCGAATTGTTTGTGTAATGAAGGGAAAGGGATATACGTAAGAATTCCGTTTCTAATACGAAAGAGTTCTAGGCAGAACAGTTGCCAGTACACCCCAGTGATTTGTCGAAAATGTAACTTTAGATTGGAGTATTTCGGGTAATTTCTACGTGAGATTGGTGAGTTTTATGTATTTTGGGGGAGAAGTGGGGAAATCAAAAAAGAAAATTTCGTGCTTTAACGAAATATAATCAACGGAAAAATTAGTTCAATTCATGGATTTTTGTTTTTTTTAGGGTGTACAATATTCGGGAAGTGTTGGAAGGTGTTTCATAATGTATGAGTGACGCATACTTGTTGATGTTCTTGCTTGTTTTTATGAAATTAAATTTAAATATTTCTTCCATAATTACAGGAGCAGAAAAAGATACAAGATGAGAAGGAAAGGAAGAAAGCCGAGGTCAGAGCTCGGCTAGAAGCTGCTTCCGCCCAGAAAAAGGCTAAGCGAGGTTTCATGACCCCAGCCCGTAAGAAGAAGCTAAGGGTAAGATGTTTGATTTATTTTTATCTCGGAAGTATATTTCATAAAAGAGAATGAATTGTATTTGCAATATTTATACAAGTTTGTTTACGTATTTTTAAATAACCTAAGTATTTCATTTAATGTCCTACGAAACTAGTGTCCCAGCTTGTCAGTTTAACAACATGAACTACATCTTTTTAAACAGGAAGAAGTAAATAGTGCGTTTTATTTTTAATTTATGTAATTTTGAGACATAATGTAATTTAATATTTATCATTATGATAAGCTATTAAAGTAAAGCTAACAAGGCAATGCTTTCCTGAACTAATAATTGCTGTCCTTAATTCACTTATGCTTTAAGAAAACCTAAAGTTTTTAAAAAACTTTTCGAAGCTTTTATTGAAAATTGTATGCATCGCAATATGTAATAAATACCAAATTTAACTGCTAACTATACTTATATTTAAATCCAACAGCATCACGGTTAAATTTAATTATATTCCTGGCTTGAGTTGATGTTTTCGTGACTCTTTTTTTTTTTTTTTGATTTGGGAAGAATTTGAAAATCTTGCAAAGCTTAAAAGAAAAAAAAAAAAAAAAGACTAGGAACAAAAGTACGAAAACAAATTCCACAGTTTCAAAACAACTTTTATATCATTAACTTAAGATAGCATCTGTGTTTTAATAAAAATCGCAAAGTCGTTCTCTTTTATTATCTATTTTCTTAACACCTTGCGGACTCTTAACTTTACTCCAGTGGCATAGGCAACACGTGTAGCACAAAATGGTTGGACCAATGTTGGCTGATTGTTTTCCGAAGTTTGCCCACTGTAATTGAACCAAAGTGCGAAAACAAATTTCATAGTTTCAAAACAACTTTTATATAATTAATTTAGGATAGCATCTGTGTTTTTTAAAAAAAATTGCAAATTAAAAAAATTGCGTTCTTTTTTATTATCTATTTTCTTAACACCTTGTGGACTCTTAACTTTACTCAAGTGGCTTAGTCAACACGTGTAGCACAAAATCTTCGGGCAAATGTTGGCTAATTGTTTTCCTAAGTTTGCCCACAGTAATTGAACAAAAGTACGAAAAAAAATTTCACAGTTTCAAAACAACTTTTATATCATTAACTTAAGATAGCATCTGTGTTTTAATAAAAAAATTGCAAAGTCGCTCTCTTTTATTATCTATTTTCTTAACATCTTGCGGACTCTTAACTTTACTCAAGTGGCTTAGTCAACACGTGTAGCACAAAATGGTTGGGCCAATGTTGGCTAATTGTTTTCCGAAGTTTGCCCACTGTAATTGAACCAGAGTGCGAAAACAAATTTCATAGTTTCAAAACAACTTTTATATAATTAATTTAGGATAGCATCTGTGTTTTTTAAAAAAAATTGCAAATTAAAAAAAATTGCGTTCTTTTTTATTATCTATTTTCTTAACACCTTGTGGACTCTTAACTTTACTCAAGTGGCTTAGTCAACACGTGTAGCACAAAATCTTCGGGCCAATGTTGGCTAATTGTTTTCCCAAGTTTGCCCACAGTAATTGAACAAAAGTACGAAAAAAAATTTCACAGTTTCAAAACAACTTTTATATCATTAACTTAAGATAGCATCTGTGTTTTAATAAAAAAATTGCAAAGTCGCTCTCTTTTATTATCTATTTTCTTAACACCTTGCGGACTCTTAACTTTACTCGAGTGGCTTAGTCAACACGTGTAGCACAAAATGGTTGGGCCAATGTTGGCTAATTGTTTTCCGAAGTTTGCCCACTGTAATTGAACCAAAGTGCGAAAACAAATTTCATAGTTTCAAAACAACTTTTATATAATTAATTTAGGATAGCATCTGTGTTTTTTAAAAAAAAATTGCAAATTAAAAAAATTGCGTTCTTTTTTATTATCTATTTTCTTAACACCTTGTGGACTCTTAACTTTACTCAAGTGGCTTAGTCAACACGTGTAGCACAAAATCTTCGGGCCAATGTTGGCTAATTGTTTTCCCAAGTTTGCCCACAGTAATTGAACAAAAGTACGAAAAAAAATTTCACAGTTTCAAAACAACTTTTATATCATTAACTTAAGATAGCATCTGTGTTTTAATAAAAAAATTGCAAAGTCGCTCTCTTTTATTATCTATTTTCTTAACACCTTGCGGACTCTTAACTTTACTCAACTGGCTTAGTCAACACGTGTAGCACAAAATGGTTGGGCCAATGTTGGCTAATTGTTTTCCGAAGTTTGCCCACTGTAATTGAACCAAAGTGCGAAAACAAATTTCATAGTTTCAAAACAACTTTTACATAATTAATTTAGGATAGCATCTGTGTTTTAAAAAAAAAATTGCAAATTAAAAAAATTGCGTTCTCTTTTATTATCTATTTTCTTAACACCTTGTGGACTCTTAACTTTACTCAAGTGGCTTAGTAAACACGTGTAGCACAAAATGGTCGGGCGACTGTTGGCTAGTTGTTTTCCCAAGTTTGCCCACAGTAATTGAACAAAAGTACGAAAACATATTTCACAGTTTCAAAACAACTTTTATATCATTAACTTAAGATAGCATCTGAGTTTTAATAAAAAAATTGCAAAGTCGTTCTCTTTTATTATCTATTTCCTTAACACCTTGCGGACTCTTAACTTTACTTAAGTGGCTTAGTCAACACGTGTAGCACAAAATGATTGGGCCAATGTTGACTAATTGTTTTCCCAAGTTTGCCCACAGTAATTGAACAACAGTACAAAAACAAATGGCACAATTTGAAAACAATTTTTATATCATTAATTTAGGATGGCATCTCTGTTTTTAAAAAATTGGAAAGTATTTATCTTTTATTATCTATTTTCTTAAGGGGCCGCTTCACTAAAACTCTCCGATCGTGAAGTTCCAAGTTAACCAATGGAAAAACTTAGGAACGCGATTACTCATTACGTAATACAATTATTAAAATACGGTTTTCACCATCAGAAAGTAGACGTCAGATACCGACCATATGCGTATTTAAAAATTGTCTCCTTAAACTTTAAGTATTTAAAATATCCCTACAAACTTTGAAATTTCCACTTGATGAAATTTTATCATCTTCTTAAAAATACTTAAAATTTACGGACAGAATTTTTAAAAACACACGTCGTCGGCATGTGACGTCTATTTTTTGATGGTGAAAACCGTATTTTAATAATTACATTATGTAATGAGTAATCACGCTTCTAGGTTTTCCCATAGGTTAACAGGAAATTTAACGAACTCAAGTAGTCTAGTTAACACGTGTAGCACAAAATGGTTGGGTCAACGTTGGCTAATTGTTGACTAATTGTTATCCCAAGTTTGCCCATAGTAAGTGAACAAAAGTACGAAAACAAATTCCACACTTTCAGAACAACTTTTATGTCATTAATTCCAAGTTTGTCCACAGTGAGAAACCGTGTCGTACCATTGGCTAACGAAACATTTGCTAACAAAGACCCAACAGTGGTCCAACCATTGGCTGATCAGAATTCTGATCAGATACATTCCAAATTAGAGGGGCCTCTATGTACACTATCATTTCCCAACTCTGTTTTCACAAACTGCCAACGATGGGCCAACAATCTGTGCTACTTGAGAAATAAACGTGTTTTGAACGAGAATTTTTATTTAATAAAAATAATCAAATATAAACTGCACGAAAATAAGCTACATGTTATTAAATAAAATTTATGGTTACAAATATGTTTTATACAGACATGTATTATAAAATTTAAGAATATTCGTAGTCCGTCTGCAAGGTGTTAATTACAACTTAAATGTAATGACTTTCTCAAGAGTGATTGATGCATGTTACGTGTGCACCAACAGACCTTGCTGAGGAAAAAGGCCGCCGAAGAGTTGAAGAAGGAACAAGAAAGGAAAGCCGAAGAGAGGAGAAGGACAATTGACCAAAGATGTGGAACGAAAAAAGATCTGGATAGCATCAATGAAGGTAAAAACCTTAGAAATGATAACTTTTGATGATAATCATAAAGAGAAATCAAACTTAAAAACAGTGAATCAAATAGGAGTAAGCCAAATTGATGTTTAACAAAGTTTTTTTTTTAAATAGTAAGAATAGCAGGGATTTAATAATAATCATGATAATTATTTAATTCTAAAATATTCACATGTCCCGAGAAAAATATTTTAATTCGATTCCAGGCAAAACTTTCCATTACGATGATTTTTTAAATATCCAGAAGTTCAGAAATGCCATTCTAGAACTGTCTTGTGTATGTAGTTACAAAATTAATTTCTATGTTTATTTAAAACTCAAAATTACTTCGTAATTTATTACGTTTAGAATTTATGCATATTCATTAAATATAATATTTTAATAATATGAAAAATTTACAGACATAAAACGTGTTTCGTAATTTAATATGCTTAAATTTTAAAATTACTCAGACTATTGAATGATATATTTGAAGAATTTGCAATTTTCAGCTGAAACCTTAGCACGATTAACATGGGCGCTTGGAAGAAGAGGCAGCCTTTTTCTGAATTTTTAGATTTAATTAACTGAATTTTCTTTATCTCCAAAAATTCTAATAAAATTGTTTGGCACAGAACAGGACAAGAATTGTTGAAAATATACGTACAGCTCTTTAATTTATGAGAATTACGAGTTGTTAGCATTATTATTTTTACAGAATATCACAATGCAATGATCGTCGTATATTACACGTTACACATAGACATGCAATATTTGTACTGTGATACGCTTTTGGTAGTTAACAGTTTCATGAAACTATTTTTTTCTCATTCTTATTATGAAACCATTTACAAAAAAGTCTAAGTTAAGCAATTTCCACCTCCAAGGCAATTGTGCATTGGTGTATACCATTATTTGTCAAAATGAAAGCGCAAAAATTGTTCCACTCGCATTTCTACGCAATTAGTCGAAATCTCTTAAATGGTAAGAAAGTTGGCTTACTCCCATTTGACCCACTTTAATGTATATATAAAATTTAATGGTTACTACCAAAAAAAAAAAAAAAAAAAAAAAAAAAATCGAAGAGAAAACTTGCATTTTATAAACAAAACGCATTTTAATAGAGAAATCTATGCATTTTAAAAGAAAATCCTACACACACACACACACACACACACACACACACACATATATATATATATATATATATATAATCAGATCTTTCTAAATTGTTTTCAGCTCAACAAATAAATTACACCAAAAAACATTTTTTAAAGTTACGTTTTTAATTTTTAGCAAAATTGTATATTTTTAAATATGTTTTTTAAAATAATTTATCCAATTAACCCCCCCACCCCAACAAATATTGAGAAAATTCTTCTAACTATTTAACAATTTAAAAGCATCTAAATTCAGTGGTTAATTAATGGCTTTAGAAATCCTCAAAAGCGTGAAAAATTCATTTCATGTCTTCATATTTCTTAGTAACTTAGACAAAATAGATAAAATTAAAAACTTTACCTAACTTAAATAATTTTGCATAAAAAAATAAATTAACCCATTACTAATCCCTTTAAAAGATTTTTTCTAATTATTTCTAAACTTTAATGGGCACGCATATTTTTAATATGATATTTTCAAGGTTTATTTTTATGAATTGTCATCAAATAACATATTACGTAACATTTCAAGTTATGTAATGTTTATTATTAAACAGCGTTTAAAACAAAGTGTTTCATATCATAATATATTTTCCATTTGTTGATCTGAAGTTTTCCACAAAATACACATGTCTTCTTATTTTATAAAAGCATAGTTTTATATATTCCACCATAAAGTCTTCGTATAGAGAAACTTTGAAACTACACAAAATAATATTTGCTTTGAAAGATATACATTAAAAATAATGTTGATATAAGTATAAAAGAGGTAATGGACAAAAGAAGCAAATCATTGTGTCATCCACAGAAAAATGTTATTGAATGTGAAAGAATGTTGTTTTTCATTTATATCTGAAAAATAATATTAGTATATTCTGCATATTTAACAAAATTTTCTTCAAAGTTATTTTTCATTTTATATAAGGTATGTCACATTTTAAAAGAATATAGAATTTTACTTTAAGCAATCATGATAGAATTAGAAGATTCATGTACATTTGAAGAGAAATCAAATCTGAATCTATATCGTACCGATGATTAACTTAGAAAAAAAGGACACTGAAAAAAAACTAATTATCTACGATAAAGTCTCGATTTATCATTCATCACAAAAATATGCTTAAAAAAAAGTATCATTGGAAAGAAACTTTTTTTAATTAGAAATTATCTAAACTTCGTTACTTAATTTCCAGTAAACGGTATAAAGCAGCTATTGCTGATGACAAATACTTGCGTATATATTTTTTTCACTCATATTAAAACTCCTAAATTTGTGTGGAAAATGTTTTTTTAATTTTTTGTACTTGGAGTGAAATCTTATTTTTATCTTTAAGTATTTAAAAAAAATAGTAACCTACGTCAGTTTGCTTGATTTACGAAAGTGGCAACATTTTAAACAAATTTCGTTGACTGAAGATACAGGGTGGACTAAAGTCTTTAACACTTTTTAAAACCCAATAAGAATAAAGTAACTGGCGTATGAGAGTGCGATTTCAGTGAAAATGCTTCTCATGGGCGAAAGTCTTGTTTAATCACTGCACAACCAGCAGAAGGCTTAATCTTTTGACACCCGTAATTCAAAATCGAAACATTTGTCTAATTCAATAGCAGAGATATTATAATTAAAAAAGGCAAAATTTATTGCTCTTTACTGGTAGGAATGATGAAGGATGATGAGCATCCTGTACGACACGTATATGTGACTCGACTCCTGTTGCGAAGGCGCTAAGCAAATAAGAAGTTTTGTTCCAAATATTACCTATAGGTGGCGCCATATTTTCAAGTCTGCACAAAGAAAAATAAAATCAAGCATTAAAAACGCAAGGTTATAGAACATTTATTTTGTACAATCTACTATCAAATTTCAACGTGTAACTCGAAACATATCCAAATGACACTAAAATTTAATCTACACGTTCTAACATAGTAGTCGATTATACAAAATAAATGGTTTAAAGCCGTTTATTATAATTTTTCAATGATTGTTTTAGTGGCGCCATCTATGGGCACATTTTGAACCTTTTTTATTTGCTTTAACAGAATTTCCGATCTTAAGAAGCGTTTTCGTCCGAACCTCACTCTCAGAGACAAATTACTTTTTATTTTATTTATTATTTAATTTTAAAATGCGTCAAGGACTTTTGGGTCATCCTATATTTCTAAAAAGATTTTGTTAATTTAGAAAGTAATATAGACAAGAGTTCTAATAAAATTAAATATAATACGAATAAATGAAAAATACACATAAGAAAGTAAAAGATAAAAAAAAAATACTGTGATAAGTCCTAATAAAAACTTTATGCTAATAGAGACAATAATGTAAACATATCTATGAAGTTCACAGCAGCTATATAAATATATTATTTTAAATGTTAAATTACTTCAAACAAAAAGCCATTGGTTCTGCTTTTATAACAATTCTTTTCCTAAAACTTATAAAAAATATCGTCTTTTATTTGACTATGACAGAAAATTTAATTTGTTTCCTCTAGATATTCGAATAACAAAATTTGAGGATGTATTTGTGTTTTATTTGACATTTGATATAAAAATTCAGTTTTTTCGTTTTTCCATTTTTTTTTAATAAAAATATGTTATTTGATAAAAATAATAGTAAAAAGCTGCTGCGTGTTATTTATGTGTTCGGATTAGATGTTTGATATATTATGTGTCGAAAAATGTAGTCAGCTGTTTGTAGAATTAGATTATTTCATGTTTTGTTGTTTTAGTATTCTATATTGAAATAATTCTTGTGCAAGGTAGTTTATGTCTATGTAGAAAATTCTTTTATGAATTTTCAGATTTGATATTTTTTGTGTTTTACACATAGATAATAATATTTTCTTCTTTAGTAATAGAATACTTTTTAATTAAATGTGTGAATATTTGTGTGAATCATATGTGATAGAATAATGAGAGAATAAATTCTCATAATGTTGATTCATATAATGAGAAATTAAATTAACAAACCCGATCCTTTACGTTCTTGGGGTATCTTTGAAATAAATCCCATATTCTAGAGAACCGTACATATAATGTGTATGTATAATTATACTGGTCAATAATAAATAAAATATTTTTTTCTTATCTGGTTTACAAATCGGTTAATGTATTTAGTTTTACGGTTTTTCATTCATTATAAACAAAATTCGGTCGCGGCACACACATTTGCCTTACACCGTTTATGCAAACATACACATAATGTGGTATTGGCAAATACCGACTTGTTTTAAATGAAGAAATAATGTAAATGATTCATAGCTCACTGGTATTTTCCTGACACCATACAGCATTTTTATACAGCATTGTATATGAAAAATCACTTAAATTATATTTGTGAAATTTATTACTTCTTTTATGTGATAAAATGGCATAATGATTTTATTTCTCTTTTGATGCATGTCACCAGTCTCCCTCATTAAAAACAAACAGTAATCCTTCATCATTAAAGAGCTCTAATATCCTTGAAAATTATAATTCATAGTAAGTATGCATCGGTGAAAGTGTTCAACCTGACCTATTAAAAGCATTCAAAAATATTTCGTGAAAATTTGCAGGAATGAATATAAAAAGTAAATTTTCAATGACCGTTATAGTCTATGCTCTTGTCTAAAAATCAATTACTATGAAAACAAATAATTTT
Source organism: Maratus michaelseni (assembly GCA_963931845.1). Lineage (NCBI taxonomy): Eukaryota > Metazoa > Arthropoda > Arachnida > Araneae > Salticidae > Maratus > Maratus michaelseni. The sequence continues at coordinate 246,850,062 of OZ007596.1, read as the reverse complement.
TACTTCATTTTAAACACATAAGAAGAAAGTATTGAATTCCGTTCTTTAATGGATTTACAGGTTTGGGATGTCCTGAAATTATTTTGGAAAATGTTTGTCCACGAGTCTGTCTGTCTGTTTCTGCGTGGTACACAAATTTACCCCAAGAACGGCTGCACGGAATTACACCAAACTTCATATTCAACTAAATTTTGACACAAATCGCTTATTAGATTGGGTTGTATATCATCCAGTAGGTGGCGCTGCCATGATGTGTAATTCACAATTTCCGTGATGGCTGAATCACAGCAACTACGGTACGGGATTTCATCGACTTTAAAAGCTTATTATGAAAGACTGTGCTGATTCGATTTTGGCTTTGGTTACTCAACAGGGAGCGCTGTTAAGCTATGTTTATGCGATGAACAATATAGCTGTATACCAGTTTTTGGTTAAAATGCACCAAATTTTGCATATATGGTTATTAATTAAAAAGATATACATTCATCTAATTTTGGATTTGAGCACGTTACAAAAGTCGCTCTTGTACTATGTTTTTTTAGCCATTGATCACTATAATTTCATATTAAATTTAAAAATGCATTATAATGCATCATATACATCATACTAGTTTCTGATATCTAACGAATCATGGAGAGATGCTTTGAATGAAGACCAAAAAAGCAATTTCACGCTTTTTGATTTTGTCAAAGCTTCTGTATATCGACATATTTCTGATGTGCGGTTTCGCAATTGTTGACCTGTTACGAATATTTATTATTTTTTAATGCAGATTGATTGCATTTGAACAAAAAATAAATTATAAAATAAAAAATTGCACATACCAGCATTTATGAGAATTTTATGTACATTGTAAAATCTTTATTTCATTATAAGATGAATTTTGTGTTTGTGTGTCACTTTATGTTTTGATTTCGCCATTCATTTACAAATGATGGAGACTAAGCAGAATGGATTGATTTTTATATAATAATCTTAAATTTTTAAAAATTGCAACTGAAAACAATGATAAAGATTACTGTTTTTTATTAGTGAAACAGTATTTTAAAAAGTGAAGCTATATACTTTATTGCATATTAAAAAAAAATAATTTGGTGCAGCCCTAAAATATTGCGATATTTCCAATAAAAATAACCTAAGAAATAAAAATGAAAGTATTTTATTAAAATTTTGTTAATTTTTTATATCGATAATACATCAAGATTAATTGTGAAACCTGAATTTTATAATTATTTTACCAAGATTTTTTTTTTTTTTTTTTTTTACCATTGTAGTGGACGTTGTAGAACAAAGAGTTAAATACACTAAATATATTTTCCTCTGAAATGCTACACTGCAAAAAAAAAAAAAAAAAAAAAAAAAGAAAAGAAAAAAAAAGTGTTGATTCTACAGTATAATCCTGCCATCCTAAGTGCCAGTATTATACCGTAAAATTAACAGTAATAAACAGTAAAATAAGCAGTAATACGTTACCGTGCATGCGCGGCAGCGTATTACTGCTTATTTTACTGTTTATTACTGTTAATTTTACGGTATAATACTTGCAGCTGGGATGTCAGTATTATACTGTAAAATCAACACTTTTTTTTTGCAGTGTACTTTCAAGAAACCTTCTACTATTAATTTAAAAAATGAATTTTCAAGTAATTAAGAAATATTAGGATGTTAAGATTATCACATGTAATGTTTTAACATTTATACAAGTTAAAACAATTATACATATATTAAGCTTAAGTATAATAATAATAATTGGCGATTTCCATTAACTAGATGTAAATATTTTTTAAATTTCTCAAAACAAAAAACATTTTTTGCGATAATTAAATTTGTTTAGGCTACTTCAGATGTTCGGAAGAAAATTTATCTGGAAAAGCTCTGTGTTGTTAAATACGCACTTTTCCATCATGTGCTTGGCGAGTTAAAAAGCTAGTAAAGCTATAACATGTATGTTACTCGAATACCAAGTTACATACTCATACATTGTATAGCTATCATTTTACAAAGTGAAAAAGAGATATGCAAAAGTATTGACCAACGATCACATGAATGTTCACTCTCAGAAAAAACTGTAAATTTATGAACGTTTGCCCTTCAATTTTCACGGGCAACAGCCTTATTTGATGAAAAACAGTCTGATCCACTCAATAAGCGGCCTTATCCCTTAGATACTTAGAAAATTAAGAGCAATCCACATATTCTTACAGTTCTAGCCCATATGTTAGCAAAAATACGGTATGACCCCATACATTATCCTCCGCTAGGGTGTAACCCTTCATTTTGCTCGTGTTTCGAAAATTTTAACCCGCCAAAACAGCGATTCTGTGATGATTATCTAACGTGCTACGTACTACGGAACAGTAAGCAAAGTGTTATTGTGTTTTAAAGTGCATTATATCCTGTTCATTATAATGCTATATTACTTTGCCCCGTAAAATTACGGGCTGCACAAAATGATGGGCATGGATTTTTTTTTACGGGGTATGACTGGAATTTCTGCTGCCGGCCTCTGCCCGTAATTTTACTGCAATTTTTTTTACAGTGTTGCTTTTAATTATGGAATCCTTTTCTTGTGTCTCCATCATTTGTGTATCATGCATTAAAACAGTAAAAGAGCCATTCTTACTCTTCTGAGGCATTAATATCCTCTTCTTTTTCATCTTCTCCCTTCCAATATCCTTCCTCCTTCCTCACACCTTCGCGTATCACCTGGGGTCACAGCTGCCTTGATAGCTATCTGCAAAGAATATCACCAGCGGATTGCACAACTGGAAGATATTAAATATGATTTGGAGTATGCTGTCAGACAGAAAGAATTTGTGGTATGGGTCAATGTAGACAACCACGTCTCGACCATTTTTTTAGTATTTTTATGTCGAAACCTTTACTTTTTGATTGATACAGCGCTGAGGCACTCACGCTTTTGCAAGTGTTTTTTATTTTGCTATTTTTTGTTGCGCTGGCGGTGTTTTTGTGATGTGACTCGTTTTTTGTGTATTTTTGATTTTTTTTGTGTTTAGATATATCAACAACAATGTTTGCTTTTCATATTCCTAAAACAAATGGTGGGAAGATAAATGTCTTCTGAATAATTGTCACAGTATTGTCTTCATAACTCTGAAGAAGACAGATCTGCCCTTCATTGTTGAAAACGAAAAGCTAACATTTACATTGATGTAGTGATTGCGTAACTCTCATCCTTTGGTGTTTGGTTCATGTGCTTTTGTAGTGTTTTGCCTCTATGAACGTGCTTTTGTTTATAGTCATTGCATATTGATGTATTTTGCTTTTCTCTATACATATGGCATACTAACTAATTCGCTTATTTAACTGATTTTAATACTGTTTTTTTTTTTTTGCCATTTTCCCCTTTGACCCCGCTTTTTGCAGCTGAATTAATGCAATACTGCATCGAGTTAAATGAACGTGTTTTAAAACTGGAAAGTGACAAATATGACATGGAATTTGATTCAAGACACAAGGAGTACAGGGTCAGTATGTTCACTTCTGTTGTTTGAAAAGAACTGCTTGACAATAATGAGGTAGCTTGAATGTACAGTGCATACTCAAAAAATATTTAACAGAAAAAAGGCACATCAGTATCTGCTGTTTCCTAAAAGATTTTCCAAGAGTTGTTACCTTTTTTAAGAATTTCCGTTGAGTAAATTTCTAAAGAGGAACAACTGGAAAAGTCTGCATTTATGGACGTAAAATATTACAACGTGATTATTCTGCTGAAAAAAAGATCATACCAATTATTTTTATGTAAGTTAATTGGAATTACGTAATAGAGATATTTAACTATTTAATATAAAGGAAAAAAATGCATTGTGAATTTTTATGGATCATCATTATGTCTCAACCTGGAATATTTAATGTTACATTTAAAATCAATGGAAATTAACGTATTTTTACATCGTTGATTCTATTACCGAAAAACGTAAAATGAATAGAAATAAGTATACTATGTAAATATGTAAGCACATTCTTAATAGTGAAGTTTTTAACTCACTGGAGAGTGTTTCGATGTGTATTTAATTTTTTCAGTTTCTGTTTGTTGAATTTCAACGATTTATGTCAATAGAATCTCTTAATGGTATTTTTCTCTGTTATGTACAATTAACATTTAGGCTAATTTTTACTGGAGTACTTTTCAGTTAGATATTTAAACAATATTTTTCAGTATTTTGATATCAGCATTTTGCAACGATTTCTTAGATTTTGTTTTAAAACAATGGTTAACTTTTAAATCAAATTTCATTTTCTTTCATTTTCTAGCATGTATTTTGATTAATTGTAATGATAATTATAAATCATTATTGTTATGTTTTGAAAACTACATTAGCATCTTTAAAATATCAATCACATAATATTAAGCTACCTTAAATTTGTCAAGCAGTTTTAGTTTTTGGTTTAATACTGGTGAAAGAATGATAAAATTGTCCGTATTACTTTAAATATGTGCATAAAAATCATTCTGTGTTTTCAATTACAACTAAAAGAAATACTATTATGTAGAGGATGGGTGAAAAGAACATGGCACATGAAAAATAAAAATCTAAAATCAACCAACCGATGAAGAAAAAAGCGGTAAAATGTTTCTATTTAAGAGCAGTGGGAATGCCCTAAACCGGCCATGTTAAATTAGGGTACATTTTCTCATAAACTACAAAAAAATGCACTCGAATTTTTTTTTTTAATACGCATAAAATAAATAGTAAAGTTTAAACACAGATATTTTTCAGATCTATTTTTTTATAAATCTGAAATAAAAACCACTATTAAAAAACAAAAAAATATACACTTTTTCATTTTCTAGTTTTGCGACATACTTGAAAATTTGGTCTATAGTGAGTAAGACCAAATACCTGATGCATAAGAGGAAATGAGACAGAACTAAATTTAAATAATAACATAAAAATATTAAGCTGTGACTATTATAGATATCTTGGTGTAGGCATTAATAGAGAGGGCACAGACTCACAAAAAATTAAATACAGATTCTGTCAAGGAAGAAAGTCTGTAAGACTATTCAACTCTATTTGGTGGAGTGAGGAGATCTCCAGGTAAAGAAAATATAATATGTACAATTCCATTGTAAAGAGCATATTGTTATATAGAGCAGAAGGATGGAGAATTAGGGAGGCAGAAATAAAAAAAAATTAGCAGCAGTGGAAATGGATGCCCTAAGAAGATCATGCAGGATATCAAGAATAGAAAGAATAAGAAATGAAAGAATCAAAGTAATGATGAAAATAAAGGAAACCATATTAGACGATCTCCAAAAGAAGCAATTAATCTGGTATAGCCAGGTCAAAAGAATGAGTTATGAGAGACTACCCAAAATTGCATTTAATTATAGAACAAACCAAAAGAGGAAACGAGGAAGACCACGAAAGACCTGGATGGATGGTATAAAAAAAGCCATGAGGGATAAGGGTCTGGAGGAGGAATGATCCTTGACCGGAAGAAATGGAGTGACCTCTTGTAGATTTTTCGGACGGCGGCACCTGACGCCATAAACCGAGTTTATATACATAATAAATATATATATATATATATATATATATATATATCACATTTTGATTGGTAATGTCGGCGAACAGCCATTGCAATTTTTAAACCTCTCACGTCTTTAGTAGTAGAAAGTTTATTTTCTCTTCATTACTGTCATTGACAATTTCTTGATCTCTCAAGAACCAAAGTTATATCAAAGTTGCTTTAAAAAAATAATTTTCAAAAGTAGTTTTGATTCAGATCGGTCAGATGGTGAAAAAATTGTCCGCATTATCCGACGAGTAGTACGCTTTAAGTGATTTCTTTAACATTAATTGCAAATAGGAAATGACGAGGAAAACGAAATTGACCTCATTAACACGAAATATTTCTTAAGCTGAGACGCATTAAGGAGAGTCCATTGTATTAGCTACAAAAGTTCACTCCAGATTTAAAACAGATCTGTAGCATGTCTAGGAAAAATTACAAACACTAATGTATTGTAATTTCCATAAAAATGTACAACGAATTTCAAAAACAACATTTTGAAAAAACCGAGTTTGAAGAAGCGTGATAAAGACCAAAAGTAAACAAGCGGAATTCCTTATAATTTTCAAACTTCTCATTGCCGTAGAAACAAAAGTAACACATCGTTAGAAAAGGGAGAAATAAAGGGTTCAATAAAGGATTCAAAGTGTAAAAAATATAACCCGTAAATCTGTGTTTTTCACGATTTTGCCTTCTAACTGCCCTTAACAAAATACAAGGGTTAATAAAATCTAAACCAGAATTTAATTTTGCAATTGAAGTGAGATATGAAATTGGCGGTATAATTTAATTTTTTCTACACAATCCCCTGATATCAAAACACATTTTCCTCAGCGACTGGGTAATTTCGAATTCTATTATTATAGAATTAAGGGTGCTTGTTCTCAAGTCAACAGAGGCCTGAAAGATTGTATCGTCTTCCAGTTTATGACCTTATTTCGGTGGCCCAAACATATAACAGTTGAAGAGCTACAAGTCTGGTCTGTAAGAAGTGTGCTTCCAAAGTTGCCCAGTGCTTCCAGTTCTTTCTAAGTAAAGGCTGCCATATCGTGTCGAAATTATCATGGAAGTTCTTCATCAGAAATAAGCGTCTTTTCTTGCGATATGTAGGTTTTGTCTCGCTTGACACAGCCGGCAGCAGTATGCTGAATTAGTATGAGACAGCACACAGCCTGGATCAGACTCTCAGTCACACTGATACGATTGACTTACTTTAATGCTGTGGGTGTCGAACATGGGCATAATTTTCAACTGTTTCTTGCCATTTTGACCATGAACATTTTGACCTTGATATTCTTGAGACAGGTACACTCTCAGAAAAAACTGTAAATTTATGAGCGTTTGCCCTTCAATTTTCACGGGCAAAAGCCTTATTTGATGAAAAACGGTCTGATCCACTAAATAAGCAGCCTTATCCCTTATATACTTAGAAAATTAAGAGCAATCCACATATTCTTACAGTTCTAGCCCATATGTTAGCAAAAATACGGTACGACCCCATACATTGTCCTCCGCTAGGGTGTAACCCTTCATTTTACTCGTGTTTCGAAAATTTTAAACCACGAAAACTGCGATTCTGTGATGATTATCTAACGTGCTACGTGCTACGGAACAGTAATCAAAGTGTTATTGTGTTTTAAAGTGCATTATACCCTGCGCATTATAATGCTATATTACTTTGTCCCGTAAAATTACGGGCTGCACAAAATTATGGACATGGATTGTTTTTTTACGGGGTATGACTGGAATCTCTGCTGCCGGCCTCTGCCCGTAATTTTACTGCAATTTTTTTACAGTGTATCTCGGTGGTATGCTTATAATTTGAGGATAAAATTTGGGGGTTTTAAGCCTTTCCTCACAATAAATTTGATATTAATCTGTTCCACAACGGAAGAGTGCAGTTCCTGATCATTTATCCTGATGCTCACGGAAAAATTGAGTGGTCAAAGCAATGTGTTCCTACCAACTACACATATGCGCCTCAAACCGCCGCCGTTACATTCCCAGCATGTGTGGAAACTAAATTTCAGCTCATATTTGATTAACCGTCTTTTTTCCCGATAAATTAAAAAATGCACTTCGAATCTTTATATACATGTGCAATATCTCAAAAAAGCAACACAACACACAAAATGCGGTCATGATTTGTAACAGTTACAATTCCTAATTAAAAATTATCAAGTTTTCTTTTGCAACGTCTTGTTTAAACAAGGGTCTTGTTTAAACGAGTTGTGGAGATGCATGAACTATCAACTGTGAAAACAAGGTTTGAACCAAAATACCAATTTCAATTGATAATTTGTTGGGAGTAGCCATTATGAGAATGCTATAATAGTACTCAAGATCTGCTGAATGGACAACAAAACATCTTATAACATGATGTAAAAAATGTTGCCAGTTACATAGATTTGTTGCTTCATCTATATATAAAGTTTTTAATTCCCTTTTTTTTAAATTTCTGAAAGAGAATTTTTTCCCCACTATTCCAAATATTATAAAGCAACTTATATAAAACTCTTTTATGTTCATTGGTTGATTTTATATATTTTTAAGTGCATCTCGGCTTTTCGCCCACCCTGTACGTTTATTAAAATTCACGATAAGACCTAAATTATCAGAATTAAACTAGAATAAAAATCTATTTTTATAGAAGTATCATATAACTAATTAAGGAAAAATGAAAAATGAACTACACAAAGGTAATGTGTTTAAAAAAGGTAAAATTTGTAAATAAATTTATATGTTTAAAAAAAATTAGATATGCAGTATTTTAATGCATTAAATTTATAAGATAATTTTTAGATGATGACTCTTAAGTATTGGTTATAAGGAAGAAAACAATTGCATTTCCAATCAAGGTATATATAGATAAGAAGAAAAATAGTACGTTATAGAAGTAGAAAAAAAATCACAGACCCTTTTCGGTTGAAATATTTTTTAAAATATTGTGTATTTAGGATACTCAATTTACTACTGGTAAGACAAGATCAGTTGGACATTTTTAGACAATGTAACATTTTATTCCATTAATTGTAGGAGGAATATTTAAGAGCTATTTAGGTGTTGCATCAAATTTCGTTAAAATACGAGTATGCATCTTTTCTTTTAACTCACGACGCTTATTAAAAAGGTTGAGTATCAATGACCATTTTTCTTTTTAGAATACGTGTAGCTCTAGGTTTTAATATAAAATTTTGAAAGATGCTAGAAATTTCATGTGCTCTAAAGAGTCATTATCTAAACTCTTATTATATATTTATAGTAAATGTATTCTTATCTGTTTTTAGTGTATTTAGTAAATTAAATCTACGAAACATTCCTTGAAATTTAACATGAAGTTTTAAAAACTGTTTCGTTATTAATGACATAACATTATGATATAACAGGAATTTGTAATTAGATTTTAAATGTCATGTTATGAAAATCGAAAAATGTCATATTTGAAGATTAGATATACTTTAGAAATCGTAGAAAATATCTTTATTAGTTAATAAGATCATTGATTAATGAGTTTATTTATATGATTACATGATTTATATGATAGTTAAAGCATGTAATGGATCACTGCATGATTTTAAAGGTGTAAATGTGTCGTAATGTATTTCAATTGATGATTATAATACAATTGCTTTTCCGGATAAAATTATAATAATAATTGAGTATCATTGACATTTTTGAACATATATAAAAATTAAAATTCTAAAAATTGTGCTAAATTACTGAACTAAAATTACATTGTGTGTACAAATTATTTCTTATTTAAATTACTATTTTGAAATGGCATTGAATTCGAAATACTTTTCGGGAGTATTCATACAATAATTTTATAGAAATTGTTCTTGAAGGTTCTTTAAGTTACAGAGTAGTTTAACAAAGTACATATGCCTTAAAGTACCCGAATACGTTCAAAGGACTTAAAAAATGACGTGAGAGTAAATTAACCCTTTTTTAACACTTTCCAACAAAGTTGAAAAGTGTTTATGAATTCGGTTTGTCTGTCTGTCTGTCTGTCTGTCTGCCGTGCTCTAACTCGCGTAAATGTACACGGATTGCCATGCAATTGATATATGTTAATAAGGTTTACTTTGGCATGTTTGGAATTGAAAATGAAGTATGTAGCATTTATAGTTCATGTATAGGGACACTCAAATGAATTCTGTTACATTACGACCAATGGAGAAAAATCATTTGCGGTGTACTTTAAAGATGTTAATATATTTCAAACATGTTGAAATTGATATTAGATCACTGAGCTGTATTACAAGATGCTTACTATAGATTATAGAGGCATAGCATTCATCGTTCATTTACAGGGACACACAAAAGAATCCGGTACAGTACCGTCTATGAACAATAATTGCTGGAAGTGCGTTTTCAGTTGTGGCGCGCGTTTTTATATTAACTATTGCATTGTGCGTATAAATTCTATAGATCATACACATAGCTGCACAAAATATGTCAAGTATAATGATCGAAATACAAATCTATTGATCATATACAGGGCTGCACAAAATATGTCAAGTATAATGATCGAAATACAAATCTATTGATCATATACAGGGCTGCACAAAAAAAAAATTCGGATATTTTTCCGATTATTATTAGTAATTACTGAAACTGGGTTTTCAAATATGTCACTTTTCCCCAAATTGTTTACTTAGAAAAAACATTTCACTGTATTAATCTATGAAGTTTTGTTACAATACTCTGAATGTGTTGAAAGGTGTTTCATAATCTATGCTTAAAGCATGATTTATCGTTCTTGTTTAATTTTAGTTTTGTATGAATTGACTATACTAAGTTTATATTTCCATTAAATTACTTTAGTTATAGAAAACTGATAAATACATATACATAATTTTGAAGAAATTTTAGAAAAACTTCAGAAACGCTACAAGGAAATCTAATGATCCAATTTAAATAAGTTCAGTATCAAAATAATCCTCACGCACATATCTAGGGAATGAACTAAAAATTTTAGGCTACATCTATAAATAAACATTTTAGAGCTAGTCGAAGAATCAATACTAGACAGTTGACATATTTTACATAATCATTATTCAAATATCATACCAAAATTTGAGGAATATTCTTATTGTGAACATTTCTTTCAGTTCATGCCCCAGGAAACTTTATATATATATATAAAACATATCAAGTTTGAAAAAAAAATTAATGATATTATTTGGAGTTATAATTTTTTTTCTTTTTTTTTTTTAAAAAGTAAGATATATGAAAAAATGCACTGCTAATGTGTTAGCAGATACAAATTAAATATTTCATCAATGAAATGTTAAATAATTTAAATATTAAGAGGAATTCTTAAATATTTCAAATTTGCTGGGCAGCTTTACAGCCTTACTTCCGGCTATTTTAACTATCCCTTACGCTATGTGGATCTTTACAAATTCTTTCTTAATCTGGGTTCTAATTGACTTAGAAACAAAATCAAAACTGTTTTGTAAAGATAAAAGTATTCTCTATTCAATAAATTCAGATACGCAAAACATTGTTTTTTTCTAGAAATTGACTATTTTAACGTATTCGGACACCTTAAATCACGACAGAAGCATAAAATAAGCAGAGTGTTTTGGACAAATTAATGCTTCTTTTTCAATGAAAAGCACGTGCAGTTAGTGCAGGAATTAAGACAGTTATCTGTTCTTCTATTGGAGCAGTTCCACGTTCTTTTCTGAAAAAAAAAATGATTCGTTCCTGCGAACTGTGTCTTTCTTACTTTTTAGGTGCGTTCGTAATTATATAAATACGTAGCACCTATTGTCGTCGTCTGGTCCGTCCGTCTGTCCGTCCGTCCGTCTGTCTGTCCGTCCGTCCGCATATAACAACGCAAAAACTACCCAACCGAATGGTTTGAAATTTAAGATATATTATCTTTTCAGAATTTTGTCGAGACATTTCAAATCTTATGAAAATCGAATCAAAACTTTAGACGATATTAATAAAAACATTTATTAAGAAATTTGATTTTTTTTTTAAATTGGTGCTTTATTTTTATAGGAGCTTTCGAAGTTTAATCGTCAAGCGACCGAGATACTTATTTTATGACAGAAATTAATCTGCAGACGATATAATTCATTTCACAGAATTAAAAATCATCAAGATCTGAATATTTATATAACTAGCTATAGTACGAACGCACCTCGTTTGTAACGTTTGACGTACAATTTCCAACTTGTTCTATATTCGTATGAAGTGATAAAAAAATGTAATTTATTTAAGTGCATTTTACACCAGTTTTTATTAGCTTTTACCTTTTTTTTTTTACTATGTGTAAAGAGTTAAGTTCAGTGAGTGGGGAAAAAATGTTCAAATAGTTGCCAGTTGCGACAAAAAAGGATGCCATTATCCATTAACCTGAACACCGCCTTCACCAGTCTTGATTCCATGTTATTTTTTAGCTTATTAGAATATTTAAAAAAAAATCCATTTTTTTTTACAAAGATCAAAGTCAGCCACCTATTTGTGTATGCAAATTATGCCTCTACAAAATATTTAAGTTAGCTATTGATTAAGTTATTTCCCAACTTAATCATTTTTTAATATATAAATCTCATAAAATGCCTAAAATAGACATTCAGAATAAGTACCGAACATCGAATTATAAAATGAATTTACAGTTGAAATTTAAAAGTTAAAATTTACTCTATATAAGTTTTAAAACTAGTTTACGTTTGACAAGGTTTTTTTTTTCCCAAAAGGTTTTATTTTTTTATCTTAACAATAATTCTCAATATAGGGTAATGAATTGCTTTCATAACGAACAAATTTACTTGGTATACATCTGTTAATTAATTTTTCAATTTTCTAGATTAATGAACTGAATATGCAAGTCAATGACATGAGAGGAAAATTGTAAGTATTTATTTGATGTTTATCGATATACTTTTGTTCGAAAAAATGTAAACAGAAAGAATGAGTTGTGTTACTTGACATAATTTTTTTCCCTTTCTTTTGCAGCATCAAACCTCCACTCAAGAAAGTATCTCGATTCGAATACGGAAAGTAAGCATATTTTCATAAAAATATTAAATATATTTTTAAATAGCGAAAGAATGATACAAACCGAACTTTATTTTAATAAAGTTTTTTATACTTTTGCTCTTTGACACCAATTTTTTAGTGTTATTTAATGAAATCTATATATATATTACGCTATCGTACGCGGCACAGAAATCGCGATTATTTGTTAATTGTTTAATGGCAACGCCCAAATGAAACGTATCTCATTGGTTATTGTGTAAAAGTCCTTTGGCAGGATTTAGGCCGAGGTAAATCGGGTTTATTTACAATTAGCTCTTTCGCTGCAATTATGGAGCTTCAAAATATCATTAGAAATGGCCGTAAAAGATCTCGGCAAATGCTTAAAAGTGAATAAGAAGCCGAATTAAGAAGAAAAAATCGAAATAGATTGGATCGAGAATGCCGTCAAACACAGAGCATAAGCGAGCGCCAAAATAGGCTTAATAACCGTCGTATGCACGAACGCGTTGCTTCTGAAATCCAAATTACTGATTTAAACGTTCCGGAGCATAACTGTGGGACTCGATCTTATACCGATATGCCATTTAGGTTCAACCGTAAGAACTTTCCTGACCGTTTCATTCTTTAAAAGTAAGTGTAACAATTTTACCTGACCGTTTCATTTTTTAAACGTAACTGTTATACTTTTGAAATTTTAACTCTTATTTATTTTTTTTACAAGTTTTTAGTATAAATAAATATTATTCATTCTTTTTAACACTTTCCAACCTAGTTGAAAAGTGTTTATGACTTCGGTTTGTCTGGCCGGATGGCCCTCTGCCGGATGGCCGTCTGCCGTCTGGCCGTCTGCCGTCTGCCGTCTGGCCGTCTGCCGTCTGCCGACTGGCCGTCTGTCCGTGCTCTAACTCCCGTAAATATGCTCGGATTGCTCTGCAATTTTTATATGTTATTGTCGTTATCTATAGCATGTTCCCTATTTCAACGGAAGTGTGTAGCACTTATAGTTTTTTACAGGGACATTCAAAAGAATTCCGTTACATTGCGGTCTATGGGGAAAAATCAATTGCGGATTATTTAAATAATGTTTCACTATTTTAAACGCATTGAAATTTATATATATCACTAAGGTGCATTAGAAGAAGCTTAATATGGAATAGGGTGTGGATAGCACTTGTAGTTACTTTACAGAGACAGTCAAAATAATTCCGTTACATTACGTCTATGGAGAAAAATCGTCTGCGGTTTATTTAAATTATATTTCACTATTTTAAACGCATTGAAATTTATATATATCACTAAGGTTCATTACAAGAGGCTTACTACAGAATATTGTGTGTAGAGCAGTCATCGTTCATTTACAGGGACAAACAAAATAATTATCTACTGTCTGTTAACAATAATTCCTGGAAGTGCGTTTTAAGCTACTGAACGCAATTTTAATTTTAACTCGTTTTTTTTTTCTATTGCGTGGTGTGTATAAATTCTGTAGATCCTATACAGGGAAGCACAAAAGTTCGCGAACACATTTCCGTTTATTGACAGAAACTCTTGACGGAGAATTTTAAACTGCCCTACGCGTTTCCTAACTGAACAAAAATTTAGCATCCTATGTAGTATATATACAAATCTATAGATCATATACAGGGCTGAATAAAAGTATTTGGATATTTTTCCGAATATTGTATATGTTGGAAATTCCTAAAATTATGTTTTTAAATATTTTATGCGTTTTCCAAATTGTTTAATTAGATGTTATCTTTTAGCTTATTAAACGGTATGATTTGTAAGATTATTTTGGAAGCGTTGGAAAGTGTTACATAATCTATGCTTGACGCATGATTTTTTTTTATGAAGTTACCATTATATTTTTCAATGACAATCTGCCTGGGCAACGCCGTGCAGGTCGGCTAGTTTTCTATATTTATGTAATTCAACGCCAGATTTTTGGTGTTACTTAGCATACTTTTTACACTTCTATTCTCTGAATTCAGTTTCTTGGTGTTATTTAACAAAAATTTTCTGTATATTTATTCTCTGAAGTCAATTTCTTTATGTAATTTAATGAAATATTTCATCCTTCTATTCTGTGCGCCGTTTTCTCGGTGTAATTTAACGAAATTTTCTATATGTATTTTTCTCTGACACCAATTTCTTAGAGCATTTGTTACTTCTATTAAGTCAAAAATGTATGCGAATGGCTTTATCGAAGATAATACAAATGTGTACGAAGGTATGAGCGTAAATTATATTTTTAATTTGGTATCTGTGCTGTTATCTATGTTATTATCCTCTGATTTAGAAACAGAGTTTAAATTAATTACAAATGATCATATCACTTCTCTCTGTGCTCCAATGCCATTTCAAAGTGCCATAAAAAATAATTATTAGAAATTCTATGTAATATAGAATTATCCAGATATTTTTTTGCTTGGAAACATTTGCTAATTACACACATTACGTTTGTTGTACATAAATAGATACATGAATTATTAGTAGTTAATAGGTGCGATTAATTTAAAAACAAAAACAAAATTCTTATTCTAAACTGCATAAGCTATTGTGCTGCTGCTAAATTAATAACTAGTGTACAAATCAAAAATTAATTATTTTTTTTAAACATCAAGACCATAAATAAATATTACGCATTGAATTATTAAATAAACAGATGTTATTATTAATACTCCTAAGCTTTACTCACGTAAAAATAGTTAAAATAAAATATCTAAGACATAATTCTTAATTTAGGAGCATTCAATAAATGACAAACTAAGGATTCTGAAATTGTAGAGATTTATTTTAGCTTAAAATAATTACCTTAATTGTTGAGACATTTATCACACCGTGGTACCAAGCCGACAGTAGCTTTCTCGTAAAAGTCCTGGGATTGTTCTGAGAACCAATGTTGAATTCAGGGTGTGACACGGAAGGGGAACCCGTCCCCTGGAAAAATTGGGATTTCATGCTTATTAATAGTCTAGAACTGAAATGTATTCACCTAAACTCCAAAGTGCACTCTCCCGCCTCTATCGGTGCTCCAGAAATTCCTCCCCGAGAAAAACGTTTGAATTCAACACTGCTGAGAACTATTTCCAAAATGGTCCCACCGCCCAAATGGAAGTGTTGTTCTCTCAAACGGGCATATGTGGGTCTTCAAAGAGAACAATGTTGTTGGAAAGTTTTCCAGGTCCTTTCGACTTGATCACCTGTCGCAATAAAGTCAACGTTTATTCATAACATTGTGAAAGGGAATTAACCATGATTCTGAGTTCAATATGGTCAAAAAGATGTTGTCCTTCCAAGATCCCCGGAAGCGTAATGGCTACTCCAATTCACTGTGCTCTTACCGCTTATGTCAGCCGACTACGCGCACCATTTGAAATTTCATTTCAGTTTGGCATTTTCCCTGAGATCCTTCCTGAGGATGTTTAGAAAGTCTATCCTTCCACACTTCGACAGCATTGGTCGATGCACAGATATCTTATTTCAGCGGCACTGCCTCGTTATTTATTGAACTCCCCTAATATCTGAAAAATAAAATTAATATTTAGTATAAGGTGGAGATTATTTTGTAAGGAGGGGGACAGTGAGTACTTTTATAAGTTTTCAGAAACAAACCAAATATATAAATTCCTGTTCGAGTGACAAGGCCGTATAAATGGCAAGGGTTACAGAAAAGCAAAGAATATGGATTGCTGTAATTAAGAAATGTTCTTATTTTAAAATTTTTAGGTATTGTTGTAAACTTCATGTCTCTAGAATTGTTGTTATAAAACAGAAATGTTATTAATGTGTTATAATGCCTCTAGATTCGAAAAATTGATGCGCGCCGCCAAGAAGGCTGACAATGACTTCAGGGGCGCCTTGAAATCAGTTGGGCCATCTACAAAATTCAAGCTCGATGAAGAACCCAAAGAGGTTAGTACTTTCTATTCCACTGCAGATCATGCATATTATTATCTATTCACTAATTCCTCTATTCAAATATCTTGTACTATGATACTGTTGACTATGTTTATTGAGAATATTCTGTTTTTATTACTATTTTTTTCTAATAGATTTTGAGCATGTTTAATAATCCTGCATGTTTACTAGTTTAACCCATAACAACCGCGTGAATATTTTCCCAAGTGTTCCACACAGTAAATGACGTTTATTTCAAATGCATCTAAAAATAAGTTATTTTAATATCGATTTAACTGACTCAAACAATCATTACTTGCATATTCACATGTAATTTATTTAAGCTTGAGTATGCTAATGAAATTATATGAAATATTTATTAGATTAAATTCTGTAATACTTCAGTCGTTTTATTGGAGGAAATATATAAATAATTCAATTTGGTTCTTATTTCTTTGTATAGCATTCAGCACTTACATTTACTATGCTTCCTTTGATAGGGTATTTATTAAATACAGATTACAGTGAACATTACAAATGTAATCATTAGGAAAGATAAATGTTTACATCGTAATCGTTTCAATAATCAAGAATTAATAAATTAATTAACAATTATGAGACAGAAATTATTGAAAGCTTCATTTTGCTTGTTATAATTATTCATTGGATGCTTGACAAAATTTAAATATATATTAAAGTTACCTAAGTTAATAACTATTTATCTAATTATTAATAAATATGCATATTTTTAAAATAGTGCTCTAAAATTACGCAATCAATATCTTTTTAGCGAATTAAGTAGTGATATTCTATACCTTTCACAAACTTTGAAATCCTTTCTAATTTTCTCTTATCTTCTCTTTTCTCACTTAAATTTTCCTTTAAGACTTTCTATCTAGCCGCTTATTATTGTATTATTATCGAAAACGAGTGGCTATCATGATGTTTACACTTCTCTTTTTTGTTTCACAGAAAAAGGCCCCCGAATGGGCAAACAAGTAAACTCCACTGTTTGGTCTGTGTTGCTCGTCGTCTGTGATTGGTCCATTCACAAAATGTTGTCTGCTACGTGTTTCTTCACACACACACAAAAACTGAAATTTCTAACTATGTAACAGTTAATTATACAAATTTATGAAATAAAGTTGAAAAGTTATAAATTTTAAACCATTTCCCTCTTTTTCAAGACTACGCCTTATAGAACACAAGATATCTGACAAATTCCACACAATTTTGGTGATCATTATTAAAATTGAAAAATACTTCTTCAACTATTTTTATAAATTTTTGAATAATATTTTTGAATCTATACGGATGATTTCTTAATAATCCACAATAAACATATCCATCCGATACAATGAATCGACTACGCGTTTCGATTTTGATTTTCAATATCAGCCACTTCTTAAGACAATTTTTTAAAACATTATTTCGTTTCGAACTGCTTCTTCATATTTTGTGTTATGCATACTTTTGACACGCCTGATATATTTTACAGGCCCTGTGTTTGTTTTTCCTCTATGCCCTTGTTTGTGTTTTTTTTGTTACATGTTCTGTTTTTGTTTTTTAACTATTTTAATTTATTTTTGATTTTGTTTTCATTTTCTATATTTTAACATTTTTGTGATGCTGGTATTTATTGATGATTTTATTGTTGTTGAGTGTTTTGATATTTTTTGATTAAACAAGTAAGAAGTGTTTTTTTTAAAATTAAATAACACCTAACACAATAAGCATTTTCAGTTGTACTATGGCCAAGTAAGGTAAGTACAGTAAAATTTACTTTTTTCATCCCTAATTTATTATAAGATCATACTTATGTAAAGACTGAATAACTTACTTTTCTTTAAAACAATAAGCGGTATTTTTCCAATATAGGAGCCTTGGCGAGGTAGAGAAAATGGTCTTGGCGAGAGATGGAAATTTGGCAATACATTTTCTGGCAACCTATTCACTGTTTCATACACACAAGCAATTTTTTCAATATTTATACAATTTATTTAATGTAAAGAAGCTATGTATCTATTTTTATATACAAACAGAAATAAATTATATATAAAAACAATAATAATAACACATCTATAAATAACAAAAAAAAATATATATAACGTATATACACAAGAATAAAAGTTCATTAGGGTTGTTTTTATAGCTGTTTATATCATTTGGTAACATATCTCACTTTCTAAAGCCCGAATTGCGTCAAACTTTTAAATAAAACGTCAAGGCTTCTATAGTGGAAAAGTACCCAATAAGATAATCATTGTTTTAATAGTAAACTAGTAAACAGGTCTAGTAAACTGCTGCGTAAAAATGCACCAGTATTCTAATTCGAGGTGTTTAAAATTATTTAGTTGATGTATATACCATAGAGAAACATTGAATTCTACAGATAAATTAATGGAGATATTTAAAAAGCTAAAATTTTTTGAATAAAAGCTGATGATGTTTAATAAACATAGCATTTTAATCAAATCTACTAATTTATGACACAATTGAATTTAAATATAATATTTTTGTACTATACAAGAAAAAAAAATTTCTAAAGTTTTATTGATTTTTTACAAACTGTCTTATATAAACTGAATATATATAGACTAGGAACGAATACTATACATTATGTACATCTGTTTTGAAATTAGTTAGCAAAACTCTCTGTTAATCATCAATAATGTAGAGGATTTCTTATGATTAAACTTGAAGATAAATTTGAAATTTCCAACACATAACATTTAAATAAGTAATAAAATAAATAAGTCATTTCAGAATAAAATAGTAAAAAGGAGCCAAATTCAAAAATCTAAAACAAAGTTATTAAAGTTGAACTTAAATTGATTATAAATAACACTTATCAAACAAAGTCTATTTTACAAATTGAGCAGAAAAAAATGCGAAATTATTTGGAGAAATCTGATAAACCTGAGTTGTCAAGTATACAACAGAGATGAGACGGGCTCATCCCGTGAGCTCAGGCCCGGAAAGTGCTCAGGATCAAAGTGAAAATCTTATTAATTCACAATTTGAAGAAAAAAAGTCCTTCCGGCCTATACCGGGAGAATAAGGTAGCTTTCCTATTGTCTCGTTTTAAAATGTTATCTAACGTTACTCGAAAACAGCAAGCTAAAATGCAAAGAACCTGATTACAGAAGATTTGTTAATACTGAATTTGAATAAGAAATTCGCCAAGTTAGTCAGCTATAGCCAAGTTGGCTTCATTTATAGAGGCTTATTTGTGTTCGCCAAGTCTCGCAAAGATTTCGAGACTTTGACGTTAATGGATATGAATATAAAATTTTATGCGTATGATTGGGAAAATGACTACAAAAATAAAAGATTATTTTCCAAAAATCACATTCACTAAAACTTATAAATTAATCCTTGATTTTTCGTAATCTGCTGTCTTGTTTCAAAATATCAGACATCCTAGAATTTCAAACTCCTATATCTCAGTCATTTTTTAAGATAGAGGTAAAACAAAAAAACGCTATGCAATCCTTGTTGAATTTCCGGAATTTGAGAAAAGGAAAAATGTTATTTGAGAAACAAGAATGTAGTCAAAGTTTCTTAGAGTGTTTTATAATCATTCAAAAGTCAGTTTTAAAGGGAATTGAATTGTTATTGATTGGATATAAGGAGAAATATTCTATTCGATTCTGATGCCTTTACATGGTCAGTATTAGTAATTTAAAGAGGACGTGGTATTCCCTTGTCTATCCTCGCTTTCTGTCTAAAGTTCTTTTCCAGAATTTCTGGACAGCAGAAACCATGTCTCTCTGCCATATTTGTACAATGATATTTTAAAGAATAAGAATTGTGGGTTTTAGAATGTTATTAACAATTTTCTACTGCGTACTTTTAATCTCGGACTCAAGCTCAAAAAAAAAAAAAAAAAAAAAAAAAAAAAAAAAAAAAACTTTACTTATTTTTAGTATACAAGACGCTAATATGATATTATATAATAGTATACGAGACGCTCCGTGATATTAAATTGTATAAACTGTAATTAAATCTAATTCAATTCCCACGAGTTTGATTCAAATTATACAATTTGTATCCAGTTTGATTCTGTGATCTTAAAAACAATTATAAGCTAGAATGCAAATTTAGCAAAGGATAAATGGCTCTAATGTATGTTTTCAAAAATTTGAATAAGTTTTTTTTGTATTTAAAAAAAAAAAAATTATTAATATTGTCTTGATAACACATTGTTAGCAGGAAAGGTACGTTTTTATGTTGTATTTATTATTTAGTTAAAAATTACCTAATATTCACATTTCTGGAAAACTGCTTATACGTTTAAATGAAACAATACGTAAAATACGCATTATCCAGTTATGTATAATATTAACAAGAATGAAACGAAAAAAAAAAACATTTTCTGTTGATAATTTTAATATACTTGCCTATTACAAATCATTGTCTCAAACTTGTACTAGATATCCACTAAAAAATGGGTTAACTATAAACATTTTTAAGGAAATGTGTATGCACGCTTTAAATTTAGCTATTAATTATAATGCTGCAACTGTCAACTTTAGAACTACATTAGTAATTTATCAATTTATGTAATTAAAAACTGTAAAAAAATATACAAATATGACCTCATTTTGCACGATGACCAAAATTACGTTCATGATGAATTATCAGTAATTAGAGGTATGCAATAAAGATAGAAATAACTGGAATGAAAGATAAAAAGATTACAATAGTAACAACGCGATTTTAATGAGAAAAAAATTGATGAGGAAAAAGTTGACAAACGTGATAAGAATTTCATACAATTTGAATTATACGTTAGCAGAGAATATCTGCATTTGAAATCACAAAACCATAATTTTACACACAAAAATAATTTGATTTTAATATGCATTTTTTATAAACGAAAACGCAGTCTAATTTCATAAGAAGGTATCTAAAGAATGTGTGTTGCATATAAGTGAAAGTTTTTCTCTCATAACGGAGTTTTCCCCGAGCTAATTTTATAAACGGAAAAACTGTAGAATTAGCTCATACATAGGACATATAATAAATGCGGAAATATTTTCCATGACTGCCAACATTTTCGCTTTCGTGTACCAACTACTTTCGAGTATAAATATTAGGTTTATTTAATGTAAGATATTTGCGAGAAAAAAAAAGACAGATTATTATTCGGAAATAGTGGTACTCAAAAAAAGCGATGGTTAGCGGCTAGGGAAAATATTTTCACATATTTTTTAATAGGGCTTTGCGCCATAACTGAGGATACACTGCGATTTGAAATTACATTTTTAATCTAAAAAATTAGAAGGCTGTAAAACAAAAATGAATATTATTTTCTGATAAAATGCCTGGTATTGTAACATATTTTTAATATAACTGAGAGAAAACATTACTTAGTATAAAATATTGGAAATTTCACAAGTATACATTCCAACTCAACAATTTTGATGGTTCGCAATATTCCCAGAAATTATTTTGATCAAATGAATTTTGATACATTTAACTGTTTTTACATTTCCTGTAAGTGAAGGCTATTTTTTAATTCAACTGGAATGAATGGATTTAATTTTGTTATTAATTTCATGAAGATTAGGACAAATTTTTAATCCAAAATATGGATTTAATATCATCTTTAATTTTCTGTAGATTAGGGCAATATTTTAAGTCAAGCTATGGAATAAATTTAATTTTCTTCTTGATTTAAAGGGTAATTTTTTAAATTCTAGCTATGAAATAAATCTATTTTTTTTTAAATTTTCATGCAGTTTATTGCATTTTTTAATTCCAGCTATAGAATAGAATTAATTTTGTTTTTAATTTCATGTAGATTAGAGCAATTTTTTTTAAAATTCAGGCTATGGAAACTTATAAGAGGAAAACGAAAAATAATTTTCATATTAGAAAAAGTTTTCTCTTTGTTACAAAGTTCATATTTATTCTAGAATCAATTAGAAAAAACTCTTTATACTCTGCTGATTTTGCCAATTTACACATTTTGATTTATTATTTTTTGAACATTTTTTGAATATTTTGAATTTTGTTTTGAAAAAAAAAAATGATCCATTTAA
This sequence comes from Maratus michaelseni, assembly GCA_963931845.1. NCBI lineage: Eukaryota > Metazoa > Arthropoda > Arachnida > Araneae > Salticidae > Maratus > Maratus michaelseni. Next base: position 246,827,569 of record OZ007596.1, on the reverse strand, counting down.
GTGATTTTGTTTTTCGATTATCTAATACTCTTTTTCCTTTTTCCTTTTTTTTTTCTTTTTTTGCTTTCTTCAATCACCATTTTTTGCCATTTTTTCCTTCTGAACATCATCAGAAAAAACCAGACTGGGCCTTGGGTGCAAAGAAGGAAGAAACTGCTGAAGCTGAAGAGTAAATGCTGGATCTACGTTCCACTTATAGCCTCAAACAAAACAAATTTTAATGTATTTACCAACTTCAAACATCCGACACGAACAAGAAAAAATGTGTACATTCTATATGTTGTGAAACTGACTGATAAGAAGCCATGATTGCATTTTTGTGATCTGTATTTTTATGTACATGATGTAAAAGCTGTATTCTAAAATCTTCGAACAGATGTATGTATGTGAAGCCTAAGAAATGCCGGAACATGAAACCTGTGGAATGATTGTAACGCATTGCTCTTGTTTCACAGTGCAAAAATCTTTTTTTGCTGATCATTTTGTTTAATTAATTGTACGAATAAAGTCAACTTTCTCGATTTTTTGTGTTGTGTATTTTTTATAAATGAAGTTATTATTTTTTAGGGTAGGCAGTTTGTCCTAAAATATAACAGGCAGCAATTAAAAAAAAAACTTCATAAATAAACACCACATCATTTTGTTTTAAAAACATTTATTGTGACAAAAACATTTATTGTTCAAAACACCTATATTACCATGTATATGGTAATCTTTTTTAATTTTTTTTTCACCATTTCGAGAAATACTGTACTCTTTTTTTGAGACAAATGAAAAAAGATTTAGAAAAGTAATGGGTAATATTGTTAAAAAAAAATCTACAACAATCTGCTTTCATTCCATAATCTTGATTGAATATTTTCTTTTAAAAAAAGGTTCTTTTTTCTTTTACTGAAAACTCACTATATTTTATATGAGTGAAGTCTGAAAAGTTTTCTGAAAAGTATTAAATTGTTGAATTCCATGATCTCTAAGAAATTATATAGTTCGGTAATTTTTTGAAGACACATTAAAGGGGAAAAGAGAGAGAGAGAGAGAGAGCAGAAAATTTAAACATTTTACCAATAGTTCATCGAAAGACTAAGACATTACATTTGTATTTGGAACCGTTGAAATAAATATTAATTAATTTTTTGAAGACCCATTAGAGAAAAAAAAAGAGAGAGAGAGAGAGCAGAAATTAAATTTTAAACATTTTACCAATAGTCCAAAAACCTTAGTCGAAAGACTAAGGCATTATATTTGTACTTGGAAGCTTTGAACTAAATATCAGGCTATATTTTGGATGAAGAGCTTTGCACCAGACGACGTCAATCATTAGCGTACAAAAAATGTTTTTCTTTCGTGATCTAGTCTTTGACTAAATAATGTCTTCATCCTATTCAAAACTTTTCATCACTTGATTTAATGTTCTAAAGGGTATTCCTATTCTCAGACTAGCTTCTTCTTTCTGTTCTCAGTTCAGTTAATTCTGAATTTGTTTAAAAAGTGGAATCTGTTTTGGTTTTCTATTTTCATAACATCTTGAGTTTAATTATATATTTATAACAAAAAGTCTACCTTTACGAAAATAAAATTACTCTACGCTGACATTAAATTTGCGTATGTAATATGTTTAAATATTAAAATCAAAGTGTTAATTGCAATATTTATTTAAAAATTATATGTCTATGAAAAGAAGTTTTGTCAATTTTTTTTTGCTTCGTACTATACATAAGAATATGAACATTTATGTGGTAATTTAATAAAAATGAAGTTACACTGACATTCCGTCTGATACAACATAAATTACAAGTATAACGCACTAAGACACATTAATTTAAAAACTAAGTATGTTAACTATAAAAACAAAATCTATTTAAAACTTGCAAAACTCGTAGCTTTGTTCGCGTAATTGTTGAAATATGTCAAATGGAATTCGTGTGCCTATTTTTATTAGAAGAAATTATTGCTGCGGATAATTTAAAAATTACTAATTAAGCCACATTTTGAGTAAACTTCATTTTTATACTTCATTTAAGAAATTATTGCTGTGGATAATTTAAAAATTACTAATTAAGCCACATTTTGAGTAAACTTAATTTTTATACTTCATTTAAGAAATTATTGCTGCGGATAATTTAAAAATTACTAATTAAGCCACATTTTGAGTAAACTTCATTTTATACTTCATTTAAGAAATTATTGCTGCGGATAATTTAAAAATTACTAATTAAGCCACATTTTGAGTAAACTTAATTTTTATACTTCATTTAAGAAATTATTGCTGCGGATAATTTAAAAATTACTAATTAAGCCACATTTTGAGTAAACTTCATTTTTATACTTCATTTAAGAAATTATTGCTGCGGATAATTTAAAAATTACTAATTAAGCCACATTTTGAGTAAACTTCATTTTTATACTTCATTTGGCGAACATGACACTTGAGTGAAAGAGAATAACTAAAATTAATTTCAAATAAATGGCAATATAGAATTTATTTTGAAGATATTCCTCTTCATTTTTCATTTGAAGTTTCAAATTTTTTAGAAACCGTTCTTAGCGAGCATTTATATCTTAAAAGTAACCACCATGCCAAATTCCAAGCTTCTAGCTATCCGAGTTTCTAAAACAACTAGGGTGAAACCCCCAGTTATGAACACCTAACCAGTAACTGACACTTGAGCAAAAATCTAACTCAAATAAGCATTTTGTTGCAAAATTCTGCAAAGTAATGTCATCTAGTGGTAAATTAGACACTTATTTTTATTTTGGAGTCAATTTATTCACCACTAGAGGGCCAGGAACATATTCAATGAGGAAGAAACTTTTGAGAATACAAAAAGTGCCATTTTGAAGCAACAATCTTATTTCTAGAATTAAGGAAGTATATTTCCAATCTATTTGTAATGCAACCATCCTAAACTTTTTTCTTAAAGTTATACTTGTAGAAATTAGTTTAAAGATGCATATGATATATTTGGACCATGATTATGGATTTATAGTTATTTAACTTAGCTTATTGGGAGGTGACAGTTATTGGTTCCTAGAATTTCATTTCACCAGTCTCTGACAAAGGTGTTATAGTTATTGGTTATATTAAAGAAAGTTGAAATTTATTATTTGAACTGTTTGAAAATGCATAATAATAACTTAAATTTATCTTGTATTAAACACAAGTAAAATTTAAGTTGTTTTACCGGAGTCTGATACCAGATGTCAGTTACTGGTTCATAAATGTCAGTTATTGGATATCTGCATTACCAATAATGCAGTACTAAATCTTACTCCTATATACTCTTACTATATACTCTGCATTACTAATAATGCAATACAGCTTACTAAATCCCACCTTTTATAATAAATATTAATGTATTTTGTTTTTATAATAAAGAATAAATTTTTTTAAAGGATTTTAATATTTTAAAATAAAGTGTCAGTTACTGGTACACTTTGTGTCTGTTTTTGGTTTTCCAAAATAGGGATGATGTCAGTTACTGGAGTTTTTGACCATATTTATGAATAAAATTAATTTTTAATAATTGTTCTGGAGGTGTATTTACTTCTTTAAAGTAACAGCCATGTTAAATTTTAAGTTTCTATCCCTAACAGTCTCAGTTAAATCATAGATTAGAAGGTTTATAGAACGTTTTCCGCACATTTCACTATTTAAATTTCGATTTTTTTTAGAAACCGTTTTTAGCGAGCACTGAAAGCTTAAATAACCACCATGCCAAATTTCAAGTTCACAAAAATCGTAATTTTAGAATAGTTTTTGATTCTGAACTCTTTTAACTATCGAATTTTGTAAAAACTGTTCTGTGCAAGCATTTACATGTAAAAGATAACAGACATGTCAAATTTTAAGTTTCTATCTGTAATAAATCTGAGTAAATCGTAATTTAGAAAGTTTTCCGCACATTTCGCACCTTAAATTTTGAACTTTTAATCAAGTTTTTATACCGTGAATCTACATCTTAAAAATAACCACAATTCTGAATTTCAAGTTTCTAACCCCAATAAATCCAACTAAATAGTAATATAGAAAATGTTTAGAACGTTTTCAGCTCATTTCACTCTTTTAACCCTTTCAGGGCAAAGTACTTTCAGTACTAAAATGTTGAAGTAAATGACTGGCACTGGAATTCACGAAAATTTTTTTTTGGAAATAAGAAAAAGGCTATATATCACACACATATTAAATGGAAAAGATTTTAGCAAAATTCTGGTGTCATTGTGGCGTTTGAGAATAAAAATTAAGTGGTTTCATAAACATCCCGTGAAAGGGTTAAATTTTGAATTTTTTAGAAACCGCTCTTAGCTAACAAGTACATTTTAAAAGTAATCACCATGTAAGTTCCAAACTTCCATACCGACTGCATCGCATAAATCGCAATTTTAGAACATTTTTGCACCTGCACCCTTTTAAATTTTGAATTTTTAGAAAACTGTTGTGAGCGAGCATATAGGTCTCTAGAGCCAAATTTCAAATTCTAGCCTTAACAGTTCCAAATAAATCTCATTTTATAACGATTTTAGAACCTTTACCGCTCATTCCAGCCTTTTAAATTTTGAATATTATAGAAATCATTCTTCGCGAGCATTGTTATCTTAAAAGTAACCAATATTCCAAATTTAGAGTTAGTAGTCCTCTTAGTATCCCAAAAATATCATTTAGAATGTTTTTTCTCCTGCACCCTTTTAAATTTGGAATTTTTTGAAAACTGTTCTGTGTATGCATTTGCGTCATAAATGTTGCAGCCTCGTCAAATTTCAGGTTTCTATCCTTAACAATTCCAAAGAAATCGTAAATTAGAAAGTTTTACGATCATTTTACCCTTTTAAATTTCGATTTTTTTAGAAACCGTTCATAGCGAGAATTTACATCTTTAAAGTAACCATCATGCTAAATTCTAAGCTTCTATATCAACTTTATTACAGAAATCACAATTTTATTAACTGCTCCCTTATTTACATCCAAATTTCTTCCCATTAAATATCAAATTGTTCCCAACGTCGGGTGAAGGACAATTATAAAATTCTGAAGCATAAATGGAAAAGAAATATAGCTCATAATGAAATACATAAAAAGTACATAAAAAGTTATATATAAGCCAGTAAAACAATCTGTCACGCACCTAACTGAATCATCATCATTGCTCTCAGCAAAACACATTAGACTTCAAATCGATCAATGCAAATGAAACAGACTCACGAAAAGTTCTTTTATGATATAAAGTCAAAAATGGTTTAGACGGAACTCTTTTTTTCTCAATAACCAGAACAGTCATAACAGTAAACATAGAAACAAGAAGGAAAAAATATGTGAAATAAATTTAATCTTAGACAAACCAATAATTAACTGAATGCTGTATAATATTGTTCCATTATTAGAACATTTTAACCTTGAAAATATATAGTTTAAATTACCTACAAAATTTGTGTAGTCTTGAAAATTAGAAAATTAATAAAACTAAATATATCTAATAATATGTCACTTTTTTGAAGTGTTACTACACTGTTAAAAATTCGCAACAAACTGTCCAGTCATTTGACCATTTTTATAGAAAACGATTGCATAACCGTAATTTAACTATATTCTGACCATAATTTGGGCAATAATATGGCCAGAATAGCGCTAAATTACGGTTATGTAACCGTTTTCCATAAAAACGGTCAAATAACTGGACAGTTTGCTGCAAATTTTTAACAGTGTATTGCATCTTAAAAATCCCAAAATTACATCAATGGTGTTGTTATATTACAAATGTTCATATAAAACCAATAAATACAATACTGGTGTAATACTGTACTAATAGGTCGCGAGCTGCTGAAGAAATTTATTTAAATAATTTATAAAAGGTGGAACGTTTAAAAAACGATTTTTTGCTTATCTGAACTAGGTATGGTTGACCTGACAGCTTACCAGACGTTTAAAAGTACACTTTGTACCATCACACACTGTTAAAAATTTGCAGCAAATTGTCCAGTCATTTGACCGTTTTCTACAAAAACGGTTACATAACCGTAATTTAACTATATTCTGACCATAATATGTACTATGGTACTAAGTACACTTTGTACCATCACACACTGTTAAAAATTTGCAGCAAATTGTCCAGTCATTTGACCGTTTTCTACAAAAACGGTTACATAACCGTAATTTAACTATATTCTGACCATAATATGGGGAATAATATGGTCAGGATAGCGTTAAATTACGCCTATGTAACCATTTTCAATAAAAACGGTCAAATGACTGGACAGTTTGCTGCAAATTTTTAACTGTGCACGATTCATTGTAAAGCAAAAGTAAATTCAATGGACAGTATCTGGATTATACGAATGACTGCCACCGTAATCAATGTCATCGGAATACCATTCATTTCGCTTTGCACCAGGCTGTGCACAGGGCCTGATAACCGCAGAGGTGGATTAGGTCGTGGCCTTGGGTCAACCGCAAAAGGTGAACCAAAATAAATAAAATAATTTAGAAAAAATTTCTTAAATCTTCAAGAAAAAACTAATTTCAATCTACAAAATCTACGTAACATATACCTCTATAAGTACATTGCCTGAACTTTTCCGTTTTTTGAAAACACAACGTACATTAGGTATTCTGTAGACAAAATATTTTTATTAGAATTATTTGTTAGGAAATACTTAAGTTGAAAAGATATTTAAGGTATTATAGCATACAACAGCAAAACAAATTTTAAGTTGTCCCGAGTGTCCCTGAGCATTTTTACAAAATGCTGGAAAATTTCCGAATACTCCTCTAACAATTAATTCTAGCTACTATTTTGGTTTGAGGGAGTCCTAAAAAACTGCTGGGTCTCGGGTCCCAGACAACTTTGAGGGGAGGTTCAACTTTTTGTGTGAAAATTTTCCAATTTTTTTATTTTTTGCATTTTCTTTCATCTTTCGAGTTTGTAGATCGTTGCCCCGAACCGGTTTTGCGATATTCCAGTTCTTTATAATAATTTTTGCTCGTTGAACATAACGCTACTCGTTAAAGGTAACGTTATGGTAAAACTTTAAACTTGTTTTCTCGAAACCATGTTCTTACAAACTGGGTAAAGTTTTTTCTCGAAACCATGTTTTTCAACTGTTTGACCTTTTTTCTCGATAGCTATTCGACCGATTTCCCTCATTTTTTTCAAAGAAAAGTAATCGTTTTTGCTGAAGCTTATACTACCGAAAAATATATTTTTCATTAATTAATTTTTTTTTTCTAGTTCGTAAAAAAAAAAAAAAAAAAAAAAAAAAAGGTGGCGAAAAAAATGACATTTGTTTTGATCAAATAACCACTAATTTGTCAAACATTCACTTTTTTAACTAAACGTTGGTATAAGCTTCAGAGAATGTAATGCCCTTTCATTATTTGGCGACCAAATTTTTTCAGATGCTTATGCTGAAAGAAAAAAAAAAAAAACAGTCGCCCGATTGGAAGCTTACGGCGCGCATCTGTGCACGCACTGTTCGTTGTGCGTATTATTAATTTTTTCCCCCCACACAAAAATTTAAATATATATAAGAGAAATGCCGATAAATATAATTCAAAAACTCAGAAGGTAATATATCTTTTCTTTGTAAAAAAAAAAAAAAAAAAAAAAAAAAAAGAAATCGTAACAGTCGTAAAAATCCCGAGAAATTTTAGGCTAAAGAAGTACCTCCCCCACCCCTCTTAATCTGGCTCTATGTGCAGTGTTGCTAAGTGTTACTTTTAAACTGTTGGCATCCTACCAGTTCATCCATATCTACTTCAGGTAAGCAAAAAAATTGTTTTTAAATGTTTCAACCGTCATCAAATAATAAGTAAATTTCTTTACCAACTCACGGTCTATAATGTTGATTTAGTACTGAAGTTTCAATGTTCTTTCAAGCTTTAGAGAAACAAACATATCTTAGGTACATAAATCTTTTGTTCCTTCTAGATTAAGTATACAGGTATTAAGTGTGTCCCAAAAGGTTGAAACACTTTCTTTTTTTTTTTTTACTGTTTGAAATACTTACGCAATGAAAATTATGAAAGTTATCAACGTTAGGGTGTGAATTAAGATTATGTCGATGAAACAATCCTTCCATTAATTTTCGAAACGACCAAAATTCCCCAAGTTATGATACTTTGAATTTTAATACATTTCGGAGCTTTCCGGCAATACAAAAATCATCTGTCTGTTTTTAGTGTTGATAAGGACCGACATTTCCTGAACTTTAGAGTATCATAACTCGGTGAGTTCTTTTGGTCGTAGAAGAGTGGAATTTTTAATGTTGTACGTGTCAGAGGATGGTGAAAAGTTTCCTAAATATAACTAATAGGATCCAGGGACCGTATAAAATTTTTAAAAAATGTAACTTTTTGAAAGGACTATTTTATCTACATAATCTTCATTCCTGCCTTATTTTGAACACTTTTGCAATTTACATTGTCTACGTATCTGCAACAGGTAAAATGTTGAAACGCGTTTCAATCTTTTTGGGACACCCTGTACAGTACAAAATACGGCATAACTGACTTATATCCCATTCACTAAAATCATTACATCCATTTATGAAAAATGATAGCAGCTCAGCATGTTCTGTTGTTTAATATACAAGAATAATAATAATAAAAAAAACAGAACATAACAGAAATAAAAATCATTAAAGATCTGCATTTCCAAAACAATAAATTCAGAAATAAAAGTTTCATTTTCAGATCTTTACTTCATACCAATTTTTCAAATTTTCATTTTCAGATCTTTACTTCATGCCAATTTTTCAAATTTTCATTTTCAGATCTTTACTTCATGCCAATTTTTCAAATTGCATTTTGAAACTCTACTTCTTTCAAAGAAAATAATATCTAATGTATCTATGATAATTGAGTTCAGATTAAAAATAAATACAAAATGAGACAAAAATTCAGATTACAATAAAGGGTTACACGTAGTCATAAATTTCGAAAAATCGATTTTTTATTTTAGAGGTTTTATATGCTGAGATTTTGGCACTGCTGAATGCCAGTCCAATTTTGGTGCCAATGCGATTAATGTTTTGGGCACTATCGTGTTCACAAAAGTGTAAATCTTGACGGGAAAGCGGAGCTGTGCTTCGACAAAAATTGATTTTTTATATTTTTCTTTTATTCATTTTGAATGCTCAGATTGGAAGTTTTTGTCCAAACTACAGCGACACGCATTACTGCACTTGTGAAACATTCTGGATTAATCATTGATAAATTTACATCACAAGTTTTGATGCGATACCGCATAAATTAAACCCTGATGATCGCACCCTCTGTTAAATTTGGAATGAATTCGTCTGAATCCGGTAGTTATTAAAATCTTGACATATTAAACATAAACATCATTTTCAGAACAAATTTAAAACTAGTCGGATGTGCCAATCCCAAAACTTTCTTAAATCTCATGCATGTTAATACTTCAAAATTCACTATCAAAGCTTCAATAAAATCGATATTTTTCGTCTACGTTAGCTGCTTGCTAATCGTCAGGAAACCTGGATGCCAGCACGCTTCGTTGCACTAGCATGCGATGTACAGTCGTGGAAAAAAGAAACTGAACACCCCCTACTAACTCTGCAACAAATTATTGTAAAAGAAAGTTACTGGTACCAAACGATTGGAAATAAAGTCTACTTTTAAATGATGCATATAAAATTTGCTTAGGGGACCATCTATATATAAAAACACACCCAAACTTTGTTTTTTTCAATAGCAAAACCCAAATTTGACAAGATATTTGAAATCTGCAGTTCAAACTATGCGTAGATACCAAATTTCATGAAATTCCTACGATTAGTTTAAGAGAAATTAATTACTTTATAATGAGCATATTTTAGGGGCTGTATCCAAATTGAAGTTCGGTACTCGATTGTTGAAATGCTGCAGAATGATTAAGTCACTTCTTTGAATGTATTATGTTTTACCGATATGACCATTTTACTCACTTAATAAGTTTCGGTTATTGTTATATGAGGTAAAATAATGTTTACAAGTGTTGAATTATCCGATTTTAAAAAACATAAGATTATTTATATTTAAAATAGTTTTAGAATATGTAAATGTTATTGCAATTTTACAGGTGTTTTTATAATGCTTTTTCTCAGAATTCGCATATATTTAACTCGCCTTTTTTAAAATTTATTGGCAGAAACGGGAATAATATTGGCAAATACAAAATTTAGAATTAAAAAAAAATAGTATAAAGCAGCGTAAGGAATTAAAAAAAAAAAAAAAAAAAAAAAAAAACGGAGATAAATTGTTTTGTAGTCTGAAAATAAATCCCGACATTGCTTTTTTGAGTGGGGGGAGGGGGGGGACGTGTATTGTTTTGAGATATGTTCGCAGGATTTATATTCAGAGTTATTTGAAGAACTAAAATTAATCTATGCTATAAAGATATCTGAATAAATTTATATCCGTTATTCTCCTTCGGAATAGGGTTAATAATTTTATGATTAAACCTATTCTGGTAGTTCATTTGAAATTTTACAATTAACTAATTAATGCGTCTTGGCAAGAAAACTTGCCATTCGACATTTATTTTTCTTTTAATTTTAGATGTTGTTGCACACTGCTAGCGATTGGGAAATAAACTTGCCTATCAGAAAAAACATAAAAATAACTTATATATATATTTTCAATTAGCCTGGGTAATCGAGTAGATCTAAATATGAAAGTTATAGAAGATGTAAAGTTTAATTACTTTAAGTTCGTTATTAATGGAATAAAAACTGAACATCCATACATATTTGTAAAGATTACAATTTTTGATTGATATACAAAAGTTAATAAAAGATTAAATTAGCATTTTTAAGTAACAAACTAATACTTTCGCGGGAATATTTTATCTAACTACCATTTAGTGTAATATTGCAAACAATTTAACAAGATTTGAGTAAATTGAATTAATAAGTATGAATATATCAGTGATTGAAATGTTTATATATTAAATGTTTAAATGACGTAAATTCTTTTTGACCAAAATTTTGAAGATATCTAATGTAAGAATTATATTAATTTTTTTCTCGTAAATGCATCATCGGAATCTATTTAAAAAGAACAAAAAACATTTGACATGTCCTTCTATTTTGTGGAATACATTGAAATGAATAATTTCGTGTATACACCACGAAATTAACTTTGCTCTCTGAAATTTTATGTTAATTTGATCACAGTTTCTTGAATATTTATATGAACAATTATATAATTTTATGGCTTTGAAATGTTCTAAATCCCTGTTTCAAAGATAAAGATATAAAGCAAATACAAAGATTTGTAATCATATTATATTTTTCACCTAACTTTATTAAATTACTATGTTTTCTGTCTGTCTTTCCAAACACAAATATGATCTACAAGGACAATCTGGCCCACATAATAAAGCCAAAAATCAACAGTGGAAGAAAGTGGCAACGAAAATTTTAAAGCACTGATATTTATCTAAATAACAAAAATATGATTACGTCAAATAAGAAAATCATGGAACTTTAACAAAAGAGTAAAAGAACATCGTGGGCTGGTTAGTACACAAAAATTAAATGGCAAAATCCCCACCCCCACTAATAAGCCGCATTTCGTAATTAAATAAAAAAAGAGGAGGGGGAAATTTGCTAATATGATGTATAGCAATCATTTTTATCCAGAACTTCTTCCAATCTACGTGACATTGATTCAATGAGGCTGTTAACAATATCAGTACATCTTTTAATAGTTTACCAAGCATGAGAAATAGATTTCTATAGCTAATCAGCCGATCTAATTCCCTTCAGGCGAACTTCTTCCTTCCACAGAGCCCAAAAATTTTCCATTGGGATCAATTCGGCTGCATTGCTTGGCCATTCTAACTTCATTATGCTGTTCTCTTCCAACCAAGTTTTAACCACCCCATTTCTGTAGATAGAACTATTATCCTGCAAATTCCAAACGAAATTAGGAATTATGAACTACACATAATAAATAATGATTTCTCTAACATTAACATTTATATTTACAGCAAAAAATGTTAATGAAATCAATATCTAAATATGTTCGCAAATATTTTAGCGTAAATTTTGCGAAATATTTTTTTATAAATCAAAAGGTGAACAAATTTTAAATGGTTTATTTTGATTTATAATAAAAAATATTATAATTCTGTGAAAGGTTACAACCTGAGAATAGCAAATGTTCTGAAAATATACAAAACAAGGAAATATGTTGTTTTAAAATTTCTTATTAATATATATATATATATATATATATATATATATAGATTTTGTCTTAATTATTTTTCGAAACATAGCGGTTAATTATTTTTTTAAACTAATTTACATGCATTTTTTTCATACCGATTCATCTGCCAAAATCGTTAAACATGAAACAAAAGAAAATTAATTTCATTCCTGAATTTCCATTGAAATTTTTTGCTCAGTTCTGTAAAGATGGGGGAAAGGCGTGTTTATCGCTGTCGATATGATATGTGTGCCAAAGCTTATAAGTTAAAGGATTTATATCTGCACACCTGTCATGAAAAGAATCTTTATTGCCATTAAAAATAACTAGTTATTCTCTAAAACTGAAATTAATTCTAATGGTATGGCATAGCATATAGAGAAAGTAGCATTTATAAATATTTTCCAAATTCATTTAATGAAAGAATCAATTAACATTCTAGAGCAAGCAGTGATAATTCGGATTTCAATATTGAAGTGGAGAAGGGGGGATGTTTTGAGAAAATAAACTAGTAAAAAAGTGTAACCTAAAACGCGCAAAACTATAAAATAAAAAAAAATTAATATATTTTAATTAATAATATTAATAAATAATTGTATATAGTATGCTCTAAAAACCTTATTGTTTAGTAATATCATTTACTAAATAAGAATTTACTTCTGTTGGAATAGAAAAAAATCCATCCGGACAGTGGTTTTCTAAGACATCAGGTATTATTGCGTGTTCTACAATGTCACAATAAGATATTCCGTCTAGATCAGCCATACTCAAACTTTTTTTCTCGCGGGCCGCAAACATATGTTTGTGACGTTACGCGGGCCGCAACGTACTTTGTATAATAATGTAAAAAAAAGGGTTCTTAAAATAAGATAACAAAAGCAGTATAACAAAGCAAAATAAAAACTTAATATTAAAAATAGTAATATTGAACGTTTGACGTGGAAGGAATGTTTCCCAAAGAATGTTAACACCACTATTCCAAAAAAATTTACTTCGGGGTATTATTCGGGGTATATTTCTATAGAAAATGATGTAGAAATATGCCGCGAAGATTGTTGTTTAGAAATAGCAATGTATAAAACTTCTTTTTTCAGCCATTTTTTCCCACAACAACCCGAATGAGCATTATTAGCGATATGATAAGCGATATACAGCACAATAATATAACAATGCAGCATCACCAAATTCTAAAGGAAAAAACAAGATTTTCTTTAATAAATCATTCATTTTTCAATGCAAACAATTTTTATTTATTTTGTAATGTAGAAATATATAGTGCAAATTTAGTTAATTTGGAATAATGTTTCATTAGTGTACACCACTATAGCACAAATAGAACTCAATAAAAAGTTAAAATTTCAGTGCAAATTTACTTTGTTTAATAAGTAAAATTCATAAAGATACAACTGAATGTAAATATATTGCTTGAATGTGAGTAAAAACATACATAAAACATTTAAAATCACATTAAAGTCCTTTTAAAAATTGAAAACGTTTTCAACCGAACTACTTGGTCATCATCAGTGAAAAAATGTCTTGTTTTTCCCTGATGATGACCGAGTAGTTCTGTTGAAAACGTTTTGAGTTTTTAAAAGGCCTTTAATGTGATTTTAAATGTTTTATGTATGTTTTTACACACTTTCAAGAAATATATTTACATTTAGTTGTATCTTTATGAATTTTAACGAATTGAACTACTTGAAAAAAAGAATTTTTAACTAAGGAAATGACATTTAAGATGTTTTAACATGATTTTAAATTAGTAATTACAAATAACTGGCGGATTTTGTCTTCCCATGAAAATATATAAACGAGCAGCGAAGGCGTTAAACTTTTAAAGAACATCTTAATTAATTTTATAATTAGGGATTAATGATTATGTGCCTCGGGCCGCACATAAAAGGTCTCCAGGCCACATGCAGCCCGCGGGCCGCAGGTTGAGTATGGCTGGTCTAGATGATCTCGAATGCATGTCAGAGATGCAATGCCCTGCGCCGACATGCAGTCTCACATCGAAATTGCAGTTCTTCCGCTGTGTTTAATATTATTTGTATACCGTGGGTGAAACCTAAATCCCAATGGACGGTATACTCGAACCGGAGAACAGGAGACTGAATAAATGCAGCTTTCGTCTATGAATAAACTGAGCTCCATTCATTTATGCCTCAGTTAATATATGTTTGGGCAAAGTGAAGGCGTTGAAGTCGCTGGTTTTCGGTTAATGCTGGTTTTTAAGCCGCCATCCGACTTCGGAAACATGCTTCGTTGGGCGTGTTGTGAATGGTACGAGATGATACATAATAAAAAGAAAGTATGCCGTAAATATATATATATATATATTCATAATACATTCTGTCTAATCTTAGTTATATATGCTTACTTGAAGTTGCAAATCATCCTTAATTTAATTTGATTAGAAGACATATAGAGATCTACAGTAGCCATTGCAACAACTTCTCGAGCTTGCCTGTCTAAGATCCTAGACCGACCCCTACTACAAAGACGGTTTATCGAATTTGTATTGCGAAACATAAAAATAATTACCAGTAACGCAATTTTAATGTAAATTTAAATAAATGAAATGTAAATGTAAAGTTTTTTTTTGTTTTTTTTTTTGCAACAATCTATCTATATAAAACTCACCTGTTAATCCATGTTGAAACAGTTTGAACAGTTTGAAGAGACACTTGAAAACGCCTAGCTATATAACGAAAATTTCTTCCAGCTTGTCGCATGCTAATCATTTGACCTTTCGTTGTTTCACTTAATTGTGGGGCCATTTTGTTTCATCAAATACACTACGCATATGCATTTATAAGAGACTTCACTCCAAACATATATACTGCAGAAAAAACAGTATAGCTTTATTAGACTGGAAAAGAAGCTAATAAATTCATTTAAAGGTAACAAAAATGATTACTTTTTTTCTAAGGTAGAACTGTTCATATTTTTCAAAAATGAGCTTTATTAATTTAAAAATAAAAGTGAAACTATTTTGCATAAATGACGTAAACATATACATCTCATGTAAATACGTTTTACGTAATTTTAATAAAAAATTAAAAGCAGATATTGAAAAAGTAAAAGAAATATATATATATATATATATATATATACTAATCAAGACTGGAATTCTGGTGCCTCACTATCTTACATCTTACTACAGTCACAGGTCGTTGTCCGGTTTCTTGTGCTCGCACGCGCATTCACTTACGCATCAGTTTGAACAAGTTTTCAAATTATCCTAACATCGTGAAGCACTGAAATACAGTTTACGCATTGTTTTTATTGTAAGACAGACTTAATCTCCAAGTTTATCAAGTCACTTTAATCCCAGCGTATGAGCATGTTTTCAAACAGGTTTGAGAGCGCTCCGACCCGAATGTCCGATTTTTACCACTAAATTTTAATAGTATTCTCCACCGTAATGAATTTTAGAAATTCTGTCCTTAAATAAGGTGACAAATATTATTAAAATTTAGTGGTGTCAAACTGGCATTTGAGTGGGAGCGTTCTCATCACTGTTCAAACTATGCTTTAATGCACATCATAGACGGGCCCCTTAAAGCAGTATCTTGCCGTTTTTTAAGCATAATTTTAAAACTACTTGGAAGAAAAATTTGAAATTTTGAATACGCATAAAGCAGGACATAATAAATATAAATCCATAAAAAAAATTGTAGGTTGCAATTCATAATTTTTTCAAATATTAATTTCTTAATTCATAATTCATATTATAAAATTATAAAAATTACAAATTCGACGTAGTTATATTTGGGTTTTTGAGTATTATAACCAAACAAAACATTAGCACATTAGGATTATAATTTCAGGAGATATTAATAAAATTATGAAAATGTAATTTAACATTAGAAGCTCTAAAATTTGAATGTTTATAATTCAAAACTTATCATCCAAATGACTTGAAATTTAGTATCTAGGCATAGTATGAACCGAAGATTTAAAATATTCTGTCAAAATTGGGTGTTGTCATTAAAAAAATAAAGTTTAGGCTGGTTTTGATATGTAGATGGCCCCCTAAGCAAATTTTACATACATAATTTAAAAGTAAACTTTATTTCCAATCGTTTGGTACCAGTCACTTCCTTCTACTAAAATTTGTTGCAGAGTTAGTGGGGGGTGTTCAGTTTCTTTTTCCCACGACTGTACAACACAACTACAAAAAGTCCTTCTGCCTTGTTTAGGCAGGAATAGATAGCCTCTCTATTCCTTTATTTTTTATATTTTCACTAATTTTATTGGAATACACGAAGATAAAATGAATGGAACCCGATTACAGCTGATTCATTCCCAGTTCTCATCAGTGTTGAATTTGAATGAGAATGTCGCCAAATTACTCAGTTATAGCCAAGTTAGCTTTAATTATTGCAACATATTTTTGGCGTCAAATTTTGGCGATATTTCGTCCAATATAGCAACAATTGGCGATATTTAGTGAAATATCACCAAATTGGCGAACATTTGATGCTGGCGAATAGGAATATAACAGTGATAAACATATGAGCTGGAACGATGGTTACAACAATGAAAGAAAATTTGCGAGAAAGTTCACTAAAACTCATAAATTAAACCCTTTTATGGAAGGACCATCCTGTCTTGTTTCAAAATGTCAGCCACCCTAATATTTGAAACTGCTATATCTCAGCCATTTTTTAAGATAGAGGCAAAACAAAAATTGTTCCGGAATTCTTGGATCAAGGCCGAACTTTTAGGATTTCTAATTTTTTTCTACATTTTTTTGAATTTGGAATCTTTAAATGGCTATCACAGCTCCTCCTTTCGGCGGAACATCCGTAAATTCAGCTAGGACCTGCAGACAATGGTCAAAAATATATACAAAAAATTTGGTACAATTCTCTGCATAACTTCATACGCTTTTCGATGATACAATAATGGAAATGAAACAAAAATCGCTATCACAGCGCCCCTTTTAGTCGGAATAGCTCCAAATTCCAGTGGGACCTGCTGTCCATAGCCAAAAACCTACAAATGTAATTTGATTCAATTCTAGGCATGACTTCATACAATTTTCGATGATACAAATCGGAGATACACATGAACACACGGACAGACAGACATTTTGTAATAAATATGCTTTTCGGAATCTTTGCCCCCTAAGACGTGTCAGTTCGTCGAAAACCGGAAGTCGAGATAAAAATTTCGATTACAAAACTTTCTTCTACTATTGATAGAAGAAAGTAAAAAATTATTTCCTATATTGTTTAAATTCGAGAAGGGCAATATATTTCATTCATTTGGTTCTATATTTAATGTTAAATTTTTGGTAACAAATATGGTTAAACCAATTGAATGTTAAAACATTAAAATAAAATTCCAACAACATGATATTTAAAATACTCTAAAAACTTAGATTCTGTTCAAATGAAATCGAAAAAAAAAAAATCTTAGACCTTTTTTTCATTTTTAAGCTTCACAAACTGCAAACATTTGTATTGCAGATTTTGTATACTGTTTATGATGGGTGTATGGAAAATGACAAGGTAATGTAAAATAGAAACCTTTAAAAATGTCTAAGATTTATCTCAATTTCATTTGAATGGAATCTAAGTTTTTAGAGTGGTTTAAATATCATATCGTTTGAATTTTTGTTTATCTTTTAAAGTTCAGTTCGTTTAACCATATTTGTTACTAAAAAGTTAACATTAAATATAGAAACAACTGAATGAGATATCTTAATATCTGTCCCTTCTTCGTCTTCTCGTAAAACATATATATTTTTTAATTCTTATGTAAATTATGTTTTCGTTTCATGAATTATATAAATATGGTAATTATTGCTTGTGCCTAGAAGATGATCATTGAAATGAGATTTATACAATAAATATTACAACTGAAAGGTAAATATTGAAATTTACTGTTAAAAAGCATTTTAAATCCAAAGCTGTCTAATTAAATAACAAAATACATTAACCACAGCGGTATATGATTGGTAAGGCGTCCCTTGTTTTAATCATTAGAAAAAAAATAATAATACAAGTAAAATATCTAAGTTCCTATACACGATCAGATCGCTTTTATCATTATTTAGTCATTTTTCTGGATATGGAAAATGATAAATACCACCGTGTCTCTAAAAAAAGAAAAAAAAAGAAATCTGAGTTTTCCTTGACAGATTTTAATTTAGCGCCAAAGTGCCTTATTTTATGCTTAGTATTTCGTAATCGGACACATAACCAAGGGTTCTGCGTCAATTCGTCGCGCACAATTCATCGCAGAACAATTCATCGCGCACAATTCATCGCAGCGTCAATTCGTCGCAGCGACAATTCGTCGTGGTGTCAATTCTTCGCGACATTAATTCGTCGCAACGAAAATGTTTTTGAAGGCTACAATGATAAAATAAAAACAATTTAGTAAAAATGTTTAATGGTAATTAGGTTTTTAGATATAGAGAATTATAACTAGCAATTTACATGCGATTATATCTAAAAAACAAATTATCATTAAACAATTTTACTAAATTATCTTTATTTTATCATCATAGCTTTCAAAAACATTTTCGTTGAGACGAATTGACGCTGCGATGAGTTGTCGCCGCGACGAATTGACGCTGCGATGAATTGTGCGCGATGAATTGTTCCGCGGTGAATTGTGCACGACGAATTGACGCAACATCATAACCAATTTCGCGCAAGAGCTTTTTAAAAATCTTTAAAATGAAACCGTCTAAACATGTGAATACTACAGTACTTGTTGTGCGAGTTGGAAGGAGGTTGAAAAAATCTTCACATATCTCAGTACCAAATTTATAACAAGTGCAAACTATCATTAAAAATTTATTAGTGCTTGTAAATCTCAAATGAGGTATTTTTTGTTATTTTGTTATAAATGTAAGATTGTGAAATGTTCAGTATTATTTGTTCTTAAGAAACCATTTATAATGTACAGGATGATTGTAATTAATGTTTTACTTTCAAAAGACTGTAAAAAAAGAACCACTGGCCAGAATGACTTGATGTTTCGCCTGACTATACGTGAAGCAATGGAAATTTGTTTTGCGAAAGAAAAAAAAAGTTCAAGAGTTTACCTATAGATGGCGCTGTACTCGTCATAAGATGTTAATTAAAAGATATGACATGCTGTAAAACAAATTCCCATTCCTTCACGTATACGCAGATGAAATATTAGGTCATTCTGACCAGTGGTTCTTTTTTTACAACCTTTTGAAAGTGAAACTTTAATTACCGTATATACTCGTGTATAAGCCGACCCCCAAATTCGAGATGAAAAGACATTTAATACCAATAATTTACAATGGTTTTCTCCGTCTTAAATAATTTAGAATTAAATGAGATTAAATAAGTTGCAGAAAACCACTTTGAATTAATGGTATTAAACGTGTTTTTGTCTCGAATTTGGGGGTCGGCTTATACACGAGTATATACGGTATATTCACCCTGTATTTGACGCACAACGAATTTTTTTAATTCATTTGAAAGCATTTCACGCATGTAAAGGGTTAAAAAGTTTGTTTATTTATCAGCTATGCATAAAAAATAAGAAACACGTGCTTTCGTAACTTGATAGTGAAAATAAATTTTATTGCTGTTTTTTTTTCTGTATTTATTTTATTACTGAGATAAAAATGAATTGTCATTGCGTTATGATGTATTCTGTGGAAAAAACTGTCACTTCAAGAGATATTAATGACCGTCATTAGGCTGCTCCAAGTGTCTTCGTGTTTAATCTGTAAACAAATTCGAGTTAAGTTTCATATATGATAGAAAATAAATTCACGAGTAAATAAAAAAAAATAGTTTTCTTCAAACTCTCTTTTCTATGTTTAATTTTAAAATCACACATGCTAAGTCCTTTAACAGAAAAATTGCTTTCTGTGGAATGTCATGGCATCAAAACAATTGCTGAAATTGCACTGTAATTCGATCAGGGACGCCGTATACACTGTCTTCGAAAATTTGAAATTCTGTGTTTTTTAGACGCATGTAATATTCCGATTTTTTTTCACAAGTCAAATAAGCATGACCAGAAAATTTATTTAATACTCTTTGTGGTTTTTATTTCATTTCACTGATTGTTCATTTATTAGTTCATTTATTTCAAATTAAAAATTCTTTTTGTGATCATTTCACAATTTTACTTTAAAAATTTTCTGAAACCATTTTTACAGCTTCAAAATAAGATCTATAATTCAATAACAATGTCTGCACGATGATTAAAATGTAATTGAGCAATGTTATGATTTCCCGTTAATGGAAACCTTTGAAAAGACTTCCAAGAAATAATTTTCTCGCTTATTAATGTTTTAATATGTGTCCGTGAATGGAAATTAACATCAAACTTTAAAAAAAAAAGCGTTTCTTTAGACAATTAGTACAGAAAATGACAGCTTTGTAAATTATTTTAGTAAGTTTTTATTAGAAATTTGAATCAAAAATGTGTTTCGCAACATGTTCATTATCGTTAATGGAAAGTGACTTCAAAAAAGGAAATAAAAAATTACTTTCTATTTAGAAAGGTATATAAATGAAGAAAAAAGTTTTGTCTATTAATGCGTTTCTAAGAAATGAATGTTTGCTAAAACATATAATGATGTCGATGTGACCTTTATCTGAAATGGCTTCACTTAAAAGACTGATTATAGTCATTATTAAAGACGTATCATTTCTACGAAAACAATGCTGAATTATTTCTTCATACATAAATTTATTTCAGATAGAAATGAGACGTCAAGATGCATTCGTAGGGATGCATTCAGTTGTAAAAAATAAATGTCTTGATTATCTTTACTAATTTACATGGATATAAGTAAATCAATTTGTTTCAGAAAATGAGATGTAGAATAAAGGACATTACGCGATAATAAGCCATTATATATTTACTGGAGATTGAAAATACACGGAAGTAAATTTTCTGTTTTTCTTTTTCATATAATGATTAAAGAACAGAGCAGCAGTTTCGAGAGTAATTAATTATCTAACCTCATCATTATCTATATTGTAATACCGCAAATCACGTGACTGTTCTACTGAAATACGTGGTTAACCGCTATGCCGTTCATGTGCAAAGCGGCTACTTTTACTCAAAATTATTTTTTCGAATAAAACTACATAAAAGTTATATTTTTAGAAGGATCGCTAAATAAAAAAAAAATTCATGTTTGAGATATGAGTTACATTAAAAAATATACATTATATTTTGAGATAACTGCAGTTGAAATTAGGCTGACCGCCGACTATCTCATACCATCGAAGTAAACACAAGAGATTCATTCTTCTGTGAGAAAAAAAAAAAGCATGGATGTCGGATTCCCTCTAAGTCCACACAACTTTGAAGAATAATCCTGTACTTTTAGTATGCTGCCACCACCGATATGACTACGTGATATCGGTCACGTTATGAGAGGTATATTGAGAAAAATACGAACTCTTTCAATTAAACTTAAACGAACAATTTATTTACACAATCTTTACAAATAACAAGACAATATTTACACTTAAAAACTCGGATATAGCTGATCTGGTTCAACATAAAATAAAATACAGAAAATACGTTCTGTGTATTGTTAAGTTACTCTATACCTCTCTCACGCTACGTTAATTAACTCAGAGTTACCAGAGATTACTGTTAATCTCACAAACACATTATCTCTCCACTCCAAGAGACCTACCTCAACGAACGTTTACCAGAGCTACCTCTGGAACCACCTACACGTCCCACTCCAAGCGTTAAAACTAAACTCTTGTACGATTTTAAGTATAACTCGTCCAGCTAGATGGCAGCACCAAAGAACAGTTTGAAAGGGACAATGCTTCGAATTCCAGCTTATTACGTCAGAAATTAAATAAATAAAAAACATTCTATTAACTTTTGCATATTTCCAGAACTTTAATCCTTATTATGTTTAAAATATTCTGTCATTATTTTTCTGTAATATATTATTAATTTCTTTCATTCTTTTTTTTATTAGATTTTTTGTGAAGTCTGCGAGCCATGCTTTATGCAGAGTTGTTACGAAAAAATGTTATCCTGTTTTGTTTCTGAACGTAAAATTCTGTTCTGTTTTTAAGTCTGAATTCTGAGTTTGTGTCAAATTCTAATTCTAATTCAAAGTCTTATTCTACTTATTAAATATGTGAAAAGGATTCAATTCTCAATTAATGATTATAAACTTACTCAATTATTCAATTTCAAGAAACACAATTATTCATAAAGAAATTCAACTGGTTTTTAAAGAAAAATCTTGTGTTACGAGCGCGGAACAAAAATTTCTGTTTTGATCAGTGAAATATTAAAATCATAGAATATCATCTAGGTGATTCATCATAAATTCAATGATTATTCATTATTCATCATTCATCATTCACTAAATAATTATTCAGTATTAGATTCTATTCAATCGGTGTAGATTGAAATTCAGCGATGGAATCGGAACCTCGACACAAATCCAAAGGTACGTAGATTCTCTTTATTTATTTATTCAGTAATAAAATCTCAATTTATTAATCTTTAATCCAAAACTCTACATAGATTGTTTCTGGTCCGTCGTAGCCCTGAGCTTCTACGGTGGAATCTGTTCTTAAACAGTAGTATTTATCTGTGCTAGATTAAAAAAAAAAAAAAAAGGTAAAATTGTTATATGTATTGATTCAATGTGGGTTTATGCTTTTATATTTTATTTAATGTGGTATTATAGTATATTTTATGTGTAGTATTCCGATTACGAATTTTCATAATCTGATTCAGTTTTATAGTGTTTATTTGTAAATATTAAGTATTAAAAATGACTAAGCAATCAAAACAAGAACTTTATTTTGAAAGAATATGTAAAGAAATAGATATATTTAAAAATAAAGTTAACGAGTCTAATTCTGATGAACAGGCAAAAATTAAAATATTGAAATCGAAAGTATTACCGTATGAAAATATTCTCTCGCAAGCTTTTGAAAAACTGTCGCCCAAAGAAAATGATGATAATATAGATGCGTATTTGAAGTATCAAGAAATAATATGCGATTTGTTAGTGGAGTTAGAAGAAAAAACTAATGTCGCCCGAAATTCATTTGAATTCTCAAGTTAAACAGACTTCTTTGGTAAAATTACCGAAGTTTGATCTTCCGCATTTTTATGGTGAGTAAGAACATTGGATTTCATTCAAAGAATTATTTAAGTCGACGATGTTAGAGAATGAAAATTTGTCAGATATTGAGAAATTGCAATATTTACATTCTTCAGTCCGTGGAAATGCGGCAAAATTAATTCGCGGATTTGCATTAAAGGAGGAAAATTTGGATCAATGTTGGGAGTTGTTATGTGAGAGATTCGACAACAAAAGACAACTGGCATTAAGCCAAATAAATAAAATATTTTCTGTTAAAATTCTCAAAGCTAATAATTCAAAATATTTATTAGAATTACTAGATACTTGTAATGAGGCAATTCGTAATTTGAAAACATTGGGGTTAGAGTCTAATGCGTTGAGTGATTCGATGGTTATAAATTTCATGTTAACTAAGTTAGATCAGCCGCTTCAGCAGAGATGGGAATTGATGTTAGACAATAATAAAATACCGGACCTAGATTCATTTCGAAAATTTATCGAACGTGAAGCTAGGAGTGTCGAAGAATTAAAGTTCATTAAAGTAGAAAATAAATCCAATTTTGTAAAAAGGCCTCTAGAGTCTAACAGAGGAGCCACTAAAACCAACCTAGTAAACAGCGCACTTGTTAGGAATAGTAATAATTGTGTAGTATGCAATCAAAATCATGCGGTATTCAAATGTTCCGTTTTTAATTCTAAACCAGTAAAGGAGAGGTGGAAAATTGTTGAATTAAACAAATTATGTCAAAATTGTTTACGGCAAAATCAGAAAGTGGAAAATTGTAGAATAAATGTGAACTGTAAAAATTGTTCACAAAAACATCATACATTATTACATGTGTATACAACTGGTCAAACCAGTCAGGAGGTTGTGAATAATAATGTACCAGGCATTTCTGTGTCTAATAGCGCGCAGTGTCAGTCATCTATGCAAAATTATAATGTCTTATTCTCTACCACTCTGATTAATGTGAAATCTAGCACAGGTAATGTCATTCAGTGCAGAGCACTTGTTGACAATGCTTCTCAAAAGAGTTTAATTTCAAAATCGTGTTGTAGAAAGCTAGGTCTTTTCTTGAGAACCACAATTCCTAAAATATCAGGAATCAACAATTTAGTCGCAGAGACAGCTCTTCAGGAAGTGTCTTTAACATTTTCTCCGCATATTAATAACGAAACTTTTCAGTTAGATGCTTTAGTTGTTAATCAGATCACAACAAATTTACCGAACTTTCTGATTAGTAATAAGTATTGGCCTCATATTGAAGGATTAAATCTGGCGGATCCCAATTTCCATGTGTCCGATTCATTGATATACTCATAGGTGCGGATTTGTTTGCTAACATAATAATCGGAGAGTCCATTCTAGGTCCTGAGGGAACACCGAGTGCTGTTAATACGAAACTGTGTTGGATATTATCCAGAGTAATTTATTCGAATCAGTCAATTCACAATTCTTCTATTAGTTGTCATGTTACGACGCAAATAAATTCTCAATTGCAAAAATTTTGGGAACTCGAATCAGTTCCTAGTCAAGATCCAGTTTCGCTAGTAGAAGATAATTATATAAAAACAGTATCACGCACGGAATCAGGAAGGTGTATCGTAGATCTTCCATTTAAATCTAAACCTGTTCTCGGAAATTCTAAGTCTCAAGTTTTAAAGCGTTTCAATTCCTTAGAAAATAAACTTCAAGGAAATTCCGTACTTAAGGAACAATATTCGTCATTCATGAAAGAGTATATTGATTTGGGACACATGGAGCTTGTACCAGCCTCAGAAATTTCAAATCCAGATCATTTTTATCTCCCCCACCACGGAGTAATAAGAGTGGATAGTTGTACAACTCGACTTCGGGTAGTATTCGATGCATCCGCAATTGGTTCAGAAGGTCGCTCGTTAAATGATTATTTGGAGATAGGGCCGAAATTACAACCGGATATTTTTCAGTTATTATTAAAATTCAGAATGCATCCAATAGGCTTTAGTGCGGACATCGAAAAAATGTTCAGGCAAATTCTTATCAATCCAAAACATGTAGATTATCAAGGTATTTTATGGCGGTTCGATCCTAAAGAAAACATTCAAACCTATCGGTTGTTAACAGTAACCTATGGCACTGCTTGTGCGCCATTTTTGGCAATTAGAACTTTAAATCAGTTAGCAATAGAGAACGAACAAACTTTTAAAAAAGCTTCTAAAATCATTCGCGACAATATCTACGTCGAAGATTTGTTGTCGGGTTCAGATTCCAAAGAAAATGCTCAGTCGTTAGTCACAGAGCTTATTAATGTGATGAAGGACAAAGGCTTTAATTTGCGTAAATGGACTTCAAACGATCCTGAAGTACTCGCTCATTTACCAGATGAGCTGAAAGCTTCATCACAAACTGTAATCAAACAAGATGAAGCTGTTAAAATTCTTGGTTTGCTCTGGGATTCATCTAATGATATGCTAAAAATAAAATTTAGTGAGTTCAAAGACGTAAAAAATAAAAGAGATCTTCTATCAGTGGTATCCACGATCTTCGACCCTCTAGGTATCCTCGCCCCGATCACTATTAGTTTGAAAATTATGCTACAAAATCTCTGGAAGGAAAAAATCTCTTGGGATGAGGAAATCCCAAATTCAATCTTAGTTAGTTGGAATCAATTTTTGGCAGAAATTCATTTGTTAGAATGTATTGAAATTCCCCGGTATACTAACTCATACCATAAACAAGACTGTGACATCCAATTGCATGGATTTTGTGACGGTTCAGTAACAGCTTACGCTGCTGTCGTCTATTTACGTGTAATTACTCCTGACGAAATATTCGTCAATTTAATTGCTGCAAAAACAAAAGTAAATCCCATCAAATCACAAACTCTGCCACGCATTGAACTTTGCTCTGCTCTGTTATTAGCAAAATTATGCTCAACTATCGTCGATACTTTATCTACGAGCATAAATACTGTATTTTTATGGTCAGATTCACAAATAGTACTCTGCTGGCTAAAATCGCCCCCTTTAAGGGAAATCAGTTCGTATTAAATAGAGTACGTCAAGTGCAAACATTATTGCCTTCAGCCGAATGGAACCATGTTCCAGGAACGCTAAATCCTACAGATGTAGCCTACAGGGGTATTCCACCGCGAAAACTCCTTAATAATCAGATGTGGTGGCATGGGCCTCCACGGCTGTCGTCAAAAGAACCAATTCCAATCCCCTTATACAGTCCTATCGCTGAATTAGATAAAGAAGCTAACTCTGTCAGTAACATAACAAAAAATAAATGTCTTACCCGACTTTATTCTAAAATTTTCAAGCTTTAATAAATTAGTACGCGTAATAGGATGGTGTTTCCGATTTATTCATAATTCTAGACATAATTCTACAAGAAAGATCGGAAATCTAAGTGCACAAGAAATATCTAGTTCTACCATTTCTATAGTGAGAATAATTCAAAATTATGAATTTCATGCAGAAATTAAATTATTAAAAGAAGAAAAATCTTTGCCAAGCAATAGCAAATTGCTATCGTTGAATTTATTTTTAGATTCAGCTGATATATTAAAAGTGGGCGGTCGTCTATCGCAACATGAATCATTCAGTTTGGACAGAAAGTACCCTATTCTTCTTCCTAAAAACAGTGTCGTTACTAAATTGTTAATAAAAGATGTACATGAAAGAAATTTACATGCAGGCACACAGTTAGTGCTTTCTATAATTCGCCAGAATTACTGGTTTGTAAATGGTCGTTCAACGGTCCGACAAGAGCTCCACAAGTGTGTGCTTTGTAAACGCCTTAAGGCACAAGCCTGCCAACAAATGATGGGAAACCTTCCCGTTGAAAGAATCACTCCAATTCGTTCATTTTTCAAGGTGGGCTTAGACTTTGCTGGTCCTTTTTTGACCAAACCAAATATGCCAAGAACAAAGGTAAAGCTTAAATCTTATATCGCAGTTTTCGTTTGCATGTGCACGAAAGCGGTTCATCTTGAACTTGTATCCGACTTATCTGTACAAGCCGTGCTAGCAGCTTTCAAACGCTTCATAGCACGCCTCTGATATCTTTTCTGATAATGCCAAATATTTTACTGGTCTGTCCAATCAATTAAAACAACTATTCAAATACTTGAAGGAAAGAGACTTTCAAGAATTTCTTTCCACCCAAAAAATTAATTGGAATTTTATCCCTCCATCTGCACCCCACTTTGGTGATGTATGGGAAGCGGCTGTGAAACTCACAAAAACTCATCTTCTAAGAGCTTGTAAATCAAGTGTACTCAATTTTGAAGAGCTCGCTACTTTACTTTGTCAAATAGAAAGTTGCATAAATTCCAGACCTTTAACTCCGATGTCTTCAAATCCTTCTGATTCTCGTGCCTTAACACCGGGTCTTTTTCTAATAGGAGCACCTCTTCTCGACATTCCAGAATCATCAAATCATCTTAAAATATCGTTAAATGTGAAGGAGGAGTTCGTACAAAATTGTTCTAGCGCGAAAAATGTCTCAGGAGTTTAAAGTACTTTTTTAAAAAAAGAATAAGGTAAATTTTCTTACCTTTTCTGAAGGTGCATCTGATGGTTTAATCCCGTTAATACATATCCATATGTTTCTTTTATCCAAGGCATTGGTGAATATCGTTCGTACTAATCAGATCACTTATTTGCTGTAAAACTAATTATTTAATTAGTATGAAGCTGAATGAATTCTCACATATATCACATTCTTGATTAACTTTATATAATTGTATTAGAGCACACGGACATTACAAGTATTCACACTAACATTAATATTAGATTACATTTAGATGACATTTTAGAGCTAATTCGCTCTACGTGTTTTCGCGTTTACATTTTGGTGGAGACTGAGGAAGTTAAAGTCATAAAAAATGAGTTCAAGGTTCGTGATTGCATCATTGGAATTGCTCATACGTCAGAGGAAAAATCACATATTGCAGGGTCTGAACGTAAGAGTGTAATCAGTATAACAATGTTTATAATTATTGTACAAATGTTTTTTAGTCTATTTCACATAATAACAGTTTATTAATTTAGTAGATCTCTTGAAACATTTATCTAGAGTTGAGTAGGGTCATAAATCTCACTAAGCGATTTATTATGAGTAGAAAGAAATGTTGATCACTTTGAACATTTTCAAGGTCTTTCTTTCTTTCTGTTTCGCCAAAAGGAAATGAAAGTGGTTTTTCTGGTGATAAATTAGTCGGATGAGGTTAATATTTCTAATAAAATGCTCGCTGGCGTTTAATAGAAAAGGCAAAAATCAATTTTGGGGCAGGTGGTCCAGCGAATATTTACATCTTCAACAGCGCCCAAAATGGACTACTCAAACGCGCAAATCTTCGAGAAGGCGATTTGGTGATAGTTCACGAACGATTACATCCCATGAAATGGAAATTGGGTCGAATTCTAAAGACTTATCCTGGAACAGATAATCTTGTGCGTGTTGTCTTGATTAAGACAGTTGACGGTGACATCAAGCGTCCTAAATCAAAGGTGTCCCCTCTAATGCTGGGGGCGGAGGATGTACGATTTTAAGTATAACTCTTCCAGTTAGATGGCAGCACCAAAGAACAGTTTGAAAGGGACAATGCTTCGAATTCCAGCTTATTACGTCAAAAATTAAATAAATAAAAAACATTCTATTAACTTTTGCATATTTCCAGAACTTTAATTCTTATGTTTAAAATATTCTGTCATTATTTTTCTGTAATATATTATTAATTTCTTTCATTCTTTTTTTTTTATTAGATTTTTTGTGAAGTCTGCGAGCCATGCTTTATTCGGAGTTGTTACGAAAAAATGTTATTCTGTTTTGATTCTGACCGTAAAATTCTGTTCTGTTTTTAAGTCTGAATTCTGAGTTTGTGTCAAATTCTAATTCTTATTCAAAGTCTTATTCTACTTATTAAATATGTGAAAAGGATTCAATTCTCAATTAATGATTATAAACTGACTCAATTATTCAATTTCAAGAAACACAATTCTTCATAAAGAAATTTTACTGGTTTTTAAAGGAAAATCTTGTGTTACGAGCGCGGAACAAAAATTTCTGTTTTGATCAGTGAAATATTAAAATCATAGAATATCATCTAGGTGATTCATCATAAATTCAATGATTATTCATCATTCATCATTCATCATTCACTAAATAATTATTCAGTATTAGATTCTATTCAATCGGTGTAGATTGAAATTCAGCGATGGAATCGGAACCTCGACACAAATCCAAAGGTACGTAGATTATCTTTATTTATTTATTCAGTAATAAAATCTCAATTTATTAATCTTTAATCCAAAACTCTACAACTCTCTCTGCTGTCACCACGAGACAACCCTCCATAAACGGGGTTGGTTCCTCTGACCGCACGGATTCGTCCCCTCAAAGAACGTCATCCCTTCATGATGCATATTTCTCCTTAGATAATGGGTGAAGCTCTTTGTCTTATTTATGAACTTTGAATGACACGAGAAAAACTCCTTCCACTGTACTAAACATTCTTTCAACTCATATCATGTCACTCACCTACTCGGATTAAGATTTCAGATAAGAAAGGAATGTTAGTTTAAAGCTTACAGCACACAGAATACATAAGCACACAAAAAGATAGTATCACATAATAATAGTTCTAAACAGCAGCTGTCAATCAAAGCCTGACAGTGGAGATAATCATACGCAAACCAAGTTCCCCAGCGATGAATTATGCTGCGTTCCCTAGCGTCTAAAAATTATTCGAGCCTTTAAGCCAATCAAAGTTTAGCATAACTCTGCTAGATGAAGTGCTATACAACTCAACTTCCTTCATTAATATTTCTTTTCGTAAGTTAAGTGTAAACAAACTCACGTAAAAGGTTCTATGATTTCTTTTTATTGTCTCGTCGGATTATAGTAGCAGAGTATAGATTTATCCCAGAGTTCCATCCCAGCAAGATAGATTCAGTCCTGAAAGAAGGTATTTGATTCTTTGATGCAACTAGAAAATAAAACAAACGCAAAAATCATGCGTTAAGCATAGATTATGAAACACTTTCCAACACAGCCAGAAAACTGTAACGAAACTTTTCCGTTAAATAAGGTGAAAGAAGATATACAAATAAACAGTTTAAAAAACATATAGCACATTGAAAAGTGCAGTTTTCGAAATTACCTTCCAGTGTCAAAACAGTAGCGAATTACTTTGTACAGCCCTGTATATGATCAATAGATGTGGATATATAGTACGATAAAATTTAGTTCAGTTAGAATATTCACATTTAGCAATTTTCACCAATTGATGGAAATACACTCAAAATCTTTTGTACAGCCCTCTATATTATCTGAAGACTTTCGTACACATCACCTATTAAGCTAAAAGGTAACTTAAAACTCACTTGCAGCAATTACCAAACGTAAACGACAATGTATCTTTATTTGTGTAGCCCTGTATATGAATTTATTTATATTCCGCAAACTTCTATTAGTCTACTAAATATAGTTCAGCCGGAAAATGAGTAAACGCAATTAAAAACTATCCTTAAGCAATTCACTCCCATAGTCTGTAATACATACAAATTCCCTTGTGTAGCCCTGTATATGATCAACCGAGTTTATAAACACACACGTACTATGAAAACAAAATAGTTAAACTTAAAAACGCAAACCAAAGTTGAAAACGCACTTATCACACATAGACTGTAAATATCGCACATGTACTGTAACCAATATCTTTTGCGTGTCCCTGTAAATAAACGCAATACACACAAGAGAGGAATTTATAGTGCACCTCAGTAATGCATATAATTTTCATTATGTTTGAAATTGTGAAATATCACTAAATTAAACTGCAAACGATTTTTCTCTGAAGAACAATGTGCAACAGAATTATTTTGTTTGACCCTGTAAATGAATAATAAAATCTTTGCACCCCATATTCTACAAAAAGCATGTTTTATTGCGCTTCATAATTATATATCGATTTCATTATGTTTTACATGACATAGCGTCATACAAAATGCACTTGAGACGATTATTGCCCATTGACTGCAATGTAACAGATTTCTTTTGAGTGTCCCTGTAAAAAAACTGTAAGTGCTGCACACTTCAGTTGAAATTGGGAACATGCTATAGATAACGACAATAACATATAATATTTTTAGGGCAATCCGAGCATATTTACGGGAGTAAGAGAACAGCCAGACGGCCATACGGCCAGACAAACCGAAGTCATAAACACTTTTCAACTAGGTTGGAAAGTGTTAAAAAGGGAGTTAGTGCCCGAAACATTAAAAATGTCAATACGACGAAGGAAGGATTCAAAGTAATATGACAGAGAAGAAGACATCGCCAGCCACATACACGCAGTACAAGGAGAGACGAAAGAGGAACAATTTTTTTAGAAAACCAACTTAAACTGAAATATAGAAGGATAAAATTATAGCGACAAAGAAGTCAAAAGTTATTAAAAATATACGTAATAACTGGTGAATTAAATAGGATCATGATAATAATAATAATTAATGAAATAACGCAAAATTATTAATTACTGATAAAGGAATAATATAAAGCTAAGAGAGATAAAAAACTAGTCAGATGTGTCAATCCCAAAACTTTCTTCTATCTCACACAGGTTTCGCATTCACTAAAAAGAATCAGCACCCATTTATATCAAGGTCTAACTGAAACTCAAGTTTTCTTAAATTCCGTGCATTATTTCTTGAGATATGACTATTGCTAAAATCGTGTAAATCCTGAAAAATGCAGCATAGCAGCGCCACTTGGTAGGAGATTTAGACCAAAACCTAATCAACAACAACTTATGTCAACGTCTAACGGAATCTGAAGTTTGATGAAAATTCGTGCATTAATTCTTGAGATATAGTTTTCGTGTTAATAATAAAAAAAAAATAGTAGCATAGCAGTGCCACTTGTTGGGCTATTTCCACCAAAACGTAAGCAGCATCTATTTATGTCAAGGTCTAACAGAATCTGAAGTTTGATGAAATTTCGTGCATTCGTCTTGAGATATAGCTATCCTAAAAATCCTGAAAAAAGTGGTATAGCAGCGCCACCTGTTGGGATATCTACACCAAAACGTAACCAGCGTCTACTTATGTCAAGGTCTAACTGAATCTGAAGTTTAATGAAAATGTGTCCATTAGTTCTTGAGATAGAGCTATTACGGAAATCGCGAAAAATGCAGCATAGCAGCGCCACCTGTTGGGTGATTTTCACCAAAAACTAATCAGCACCCATTTATATCATGAACTAACTGAATATAAAGTTTTATTAAATTTAGTGCATTAGTTCTTGAGATTGAGCGCCCACAAAATTTTTGTCACATACAGACAGACATACAGAGTCACAGACTCACAGACAGACATTTTCTAAAAACAGTCAAATAGTGTTCAGGACATTCTAAAACGTATAAATACGTCGAAAACCGGAAGTCGAAAATTTTAATGAATCCAATACTTTCTTCTTCTAATGATAGAAGAAAGTAAAAAAGGAAGGTGTTCTTTAAACCTTACATGGAGAAAAAAAAAAAAAGGTTTTCTTCCTTATGAATCAGTTATTGCAAATATGCGTAAATTCAAATAACATAATATTAAAAGGAGATAAGGTTCGACATTTTACCTCTTTTGTAAATTCTAATGCATTCTATAACCCGAAACATTTTTAGTAAAATATTATAGTAAAATCTCAACAATTATTGTTTTAGCTTGGCTTTCTATTTTTTACCTAAGCAGCCGCGAACAAAAGATTTGTTTTATTTAAAATAGCATTCATTATTTAAATGCTATAAAAATAATTGCAACTTACAAACAAGCTTATAAAATGACTGTATATTATTTTAGTTTTAGATCAACTAGGATTAGATCTGGGAAAAGCAAATGAGAGAATGAGAAATTTTCGCGGTGGAGAGAATTTAGATAATTTTCTTTTTAAAGCGGAAGTCTGCCGAAAGGTAGAAGATTCTTACATCGGATTTTAAAATTATGGTGTTTTAAAAGCATCTTTTATATTTCATTTTAAACTACATTGATTTCTTGATGAAATTTCATTTGTATGTAATTGTCAAACTGATAATTAATATTGTTAAGCTCTATTTCCAGACTTGGAGATATAAAAATCTAAATAATACCATACTTAATATTCAAATTTTAATTGCTTATAGATGTATAGCCAACATAGTGAAAAAGTACCCAAGCCGGGAATCGAACCCGGGTCATCAGATTAGCGCACTGACGTTCTACCAACTGAACCACTTGGGAACGATACTCAGCCTGGAACTTTTTCACCATAACATGTTGGCAAGGCTACAAACGCAGCACAAGATGGAATATTTCCCGTGAGCCACCAACCCTGGGGCAAACACGAAATCAAAGGAAATCAAGCATCGACAATTGAAATAAATTCATATATTTTTAATACTTGGAAATTTTTCCAGAGAAAATTTCTCACGTCTTGCATTCATAATATTCAAATTTCAATTGCTTACGTCTATTAAGCAGAAATTACGGCTATACGTCTATTAAGCAATTAAAATTTGAATATTATGAATGCAAGGCGTGAGAAATTTTCTCTGTAAAAATTTCCAAGTATTAAAAATATATGAATTTAATACCATACTTTAAAATTTTTGCAAATAAATTTATTTAAGATAAGCAATATGCTTAAAAAATATGCCATTTTGGCGAACTTGTACAAAAAATACATCAGTGTGACGACTTTATTCAAAAGCAGTTTACATTTATGAATTAAAATAAACGCTTACAAAAATGTCATTTTTTTTTGTTAAAACATTTCGCTTTTGACGAACGTTTTCTCTTTTAACGAAAAGTTTTAATCGCCATCTTAAGGAAATAGTTAAAAATCATCCATGTTTTTCATTTAAATTTTTTAATAATATACAGGGCTGTACAAAATAATTCAAGTATGTTTTCGTCTATTGGTAGAAACTGCTGCAAATTTTGCAAATAGGAAACAATAATTCTCTAATTAAATGTAAGGACATTAATTTTGTTTTTGTTTCATCTCCTTGGGTGAATATAAAATTAAAACAAGAAAGAAAAATCATGCACCAAGCATAGATTATGAAACACTTTCCAACACTAACAGAACACTTTAACAAACCATCGCTGTTTAATAAGGTAAATAAGGTATCTAAGTAAACATTTCAGAAAAACACAAAACACATTTGAAAATCAGATTTCAGCAATTACCGTCCACAGCCGGAAAAGTACTCCAATTCTTTTCTGTAGCCCTGTATATAATTTATATATTTGTATATACTCTATAGTATGCTTAAATTTAGTTTAGTAATAAAACACATAATACAGTTGGAAATTCATCTTCAGCAGTTTCTACCAACAGGCGGAAACATACTTGAATTATTTTGTACAGTCCTGTATATTATCTTAAGCTTTTTATACAATCCACATATTAAGCTATAGTTTTATTCACGTAAATACACGAAATCACACTTCCAGAAATTATCATACATCGGCAGCCATGTATTCAGTTCTTTGCGTGGCCCTGTATATGATTTTATTTATATTCTACAAACCTTTTTTGGTATACTAAATATATTTCAAGTTCAAAATGCATAACTCGATTAAAAATCCATAATCAATTTACGCTGATGCACCTTAATGCTTACGATTTTTTTTTGTGTAGCCCTGTATATGATTTGTAGCATTTATACATACCTTATAGCATTCAAAAATTTAGTTAAACTCATACCTTACTAAAATCCTACTTCCAATTATGGCTTATAAACAATACTTCGGACCCAGTACTGTACCCGAAATATTTTGTGTGTCCCTGTAAATGAACGATAAATGTTTTCACATAACAGGTATCTTGCAGCAAACCTCAATAATGTATGTCAATTTCATTATATTTGAAATGGCATAACATAATTAAATACGCTGCAAACAGTTTCCCCCCCCGTAGACCATTATGTAAAATAATACTTTCGTGTGCCACTGTAAATGAAAAAAAAAAAAAAAAAGCTTAACACTCCATATTCTACAGAAAGCATGCTTTAGTACGTCTCAGAAATTGATATCAATTTCATTATGTTTGCAATAGTGTAATATGATTAAAATGCGCCGCAAACGATTTTCCACATTAAACCATAATGTAATGGAATTATTTTCAGTTTCCCTGTATACTAATTATATAGTGCTAGACGTACCATGTTCGATAGTAAGCATCTTGTAGTGTATTTAAGTGATGTATATCATTTCAGTATATTTGAAATAGTGTCACATCATTGAAATGCACTGCAAAGGATTTTTCCCCCATAGACCATAATGTATATACTCAAAGGGCATTTTACAGGGGCATTTTTTTGAGTGCTCCTGTAAAAAAAGTATAAGTACTACACACTTCATTTTCAATACCGAACACGCTATAGTAAACCTCAATAACATGTATCAATTGCACGACTATCCGGATATATTTAAACGAGTTAGAGCTCAGACTGACAGACAGACTGAAGACAGACGGCAGACAGACAGACAAACCGAATTCATAAACACTTTTCAACTTTGTTGGAAAGTGTTAAAAAGCTACAATGGAATAATTTCTTTATGTCAATTTATCGACAGACGATTTTTTTCTTTTTAAAATAAATTCATTCCTGAAGCTGTCAAGATAGATTTTTATTTTTCCTAATTTTCTTGAAAAATGTAATTTAATCACGATATTGTTTTCGTCCTCTATTCAAATAAAAAGTATTTATTCTTATAAATTGTAATGGCAAAATGACATCAATAAAAATATAATAATCTGTTTTATTTTCTTTTTTACTTCTCTTATCCAGAACAGCGTATACAAAATTTACATCATTATTTCAAGTTTATGAAGTAAAATAAATGCTAATAAAAATGTATTTTTCCAGCTAAACCATTTTTCTTTAAGCTCCTTTAAGAAATGTTTTTATCGCCATCTATAAGAAATAATTATTTGAAAAACTGCGTTTCTTCTTTAAATTCATTTCTTGTAAATAGAGTGAAATAAATCTATACTGAAAAAAAAGGAGCTCAAATTTAATTTTGTTAACTTTTTTGGTTGAATCTAAAACTGAAAAAAGCTGCGATAAAACGATTTTTTGTATGTTTATGTCCCAATTGACAGAATGTTTTCCGCTTTCTAAAATAAACTGATTCCCTTTGCTTTTATTGCTTCAAATTAACTTCAATAATGTAATTTAATCACGATATTGTTTTCACCATGTAATCAAATGAAATATAGATGCACATTTCTATTTTATTGAGAAAATGCCGTCAGAGAAAATAAAATCCAATAATCGCTATCGTTTCCTATTCTCTCTATTTTATCCACAAAAATGAAGTAATTTTGTTGTCACCATTACTGAAATGTCATTAAAATTACAAAAGAATTCTTATCTAGGAAACTAATTCAAATTAAAAAATTCTAAGACCTTATATGACATTCTCGGTTCCATGCGGTTAACTCGTGTTAATTTTGTTGCGTTGCGTTTCATATTCTAGGAGCAATAGTTGTGAAATACAAACGGACAGTCAGATTTTATATAATAGATTCAAACTTCAATTTTACCATTCTATTCCAAATAAAATTAAAACTTCAGGTACTTATCGCTTTTCCTGTCTCACATTTACTTTCACTACGGACTTTTCTGTCGTCTTCAAAAAATAATTGTCGAAACGTCAAGCTTACTGTGGAGGCTCAAAAAGTTTTATCGTCTGTTTGCCAGTTTGTCTATTTGTCTGTCTGTGTGTTTGCCTCGCAATAACTTCCGTAGTTATGGTGGTGATATACCCTGAATAAGCTGTATAGATTTTCGGTTAAATTTGGTTCCTTCATTCGAAAAATATAGAACATTTTCTTTTACGCCATAATGCTTTTCTATGGGAATAGACCCCATCAGTGTGACGTCACATGCAACTCAACTCCGCCTATCAACCGAAAATTGATTCCATACACTGAACTCCAAATATAACAGGAGATCTATCTTCCTAATGCCCAACATGATTTCCAGCGGTCAGCGCGGAAGAATACAGTGACGTTAATTTTAGCTCGCATTCATGGCAAAACATGCTGTCTATCGCATTCCCTTACATGATTAGTAAATTATTTATGAATTAGATAAGCATTATTATATAAAGCTTAATTATAAAAGGATTAATTAGGATAATAGTAAATGAGAATAGTAATATCTGACATTAACACCGCGGACTACTTTTTACTGTTGCCTTGCAAGCTTCGTTTGCCTTTCATGCTTCTGACCACTGATTCTGAACTCCTGTTATTATATAGAGCTCAATGGTTCCATACAAATCAAGGAGGATCCAATAGATGGAGTAGTATAAATGATTCAATATTTTCCACAGGGGAGATAGATATGTCTACTCCTCTCTTTTCTATCCTCCTTACTTCTCAACAGTTTGTATGGAACCAATTTTCGGTTGATATGCGGAAATTAGTTGCCTGTGACGTCACCACTGATGGTGTCCATTCAGACTATTTTCAAATTTTTCCATTCGTTGAAAAGAAAAAGGCGCATTTGGATAATCGATTTTAATGTTTATAGCATACGTAAGGTTATTTATTCAACAGTTAATGCACTTTCTCAAACATTATTTGTACACGCAATAAACCACATGTGCTCTCTTATTCGCTCTCACATTCACAGATATACACGCACTCGCACATACGTATTATGCAAGCGCTCACAAGTACAACCATGCTCTCGAACAAACATACCTAAATACATCAACATCACAAGGTTTTAGATAGCATCTTCATTAAAAGATATTTATACCGATGGGATAAAATCATAAAAAAATCATAAAAAAACTAGTAAAAAAAAATCATTTTTGTCAAACTGTATTACATTCCTTTAATTTTTTTTTTTTAATTTCATATTATTTAAGTAAAGAAAATTTTTGAGAGAATTTTATCGATTTCTAACATATATATTTTGCATGGTGTAATTAACTGTTTTAAATGAACATTTTCTTAAAATAAATGGATTAATTTTCTTTCCAATATAATCAACACAATTTAAAAGTCATCCATATTAAATTTCATCATTTGAAAATTTGAAACTAGTTACTTATGAGAAAAAATACACAAAATATATAAATCTTTTAAATTACTAAATTAAAATTCCGATAACGTTATTTTGTTAAAATATTAATCAAAAATTAGTTATTTCAATCAGAAAACATCTTTATTAATGCACTATAAATTACATCAGGCATTATACAACTGAAATACATTTGTAAGTATATAAACAAAGTAATTAACTCTCTAATTCTTATAATTTCATTGTCTGGAAAATCCCGACTACGCTAGAAGGCTTATAGAATTAATGTGATTTGCTTGATAAATGCTGGAATTATTTAATTAAATTAAGGATTAAATGACAAATAGAGTTTTGGAAGCAATAAACACGTTGCTCATCAATGAACAAACTACACATTCTTGGAAAAAGATAAATTTAATTAAAGAATCAGGAGTTTTACTGAAATAACCTTATTTGCGAGAGAAATACAAATAGTTTTAAAATATTAACACAATTAACAGAAAAAAAAATATTTTGTGAAAATCACTAGGGTAAATAAAGTTTTTAAAAGTACATTTATTTTCATGTTTTAATTCGTCAACATTTAACCAATTCTTGGTTCAACATTAACCAGTTACACAAGTTTATGGTTCAACCAAAACCAAAATTACGGTTTGATGTTGTACAGCCCGTATATAAAACAAAAATACGCAATATATATTTTAATCGCCAAACTGTCGCAGAAGAAAATGAAAATAGCCATTCAATTAGGAATGATGTCTTATTTCAATGTAGATTAAAAAAAGTGCAGGAGGTCATCTTCATATAGAAATTGTAGCAAACTTTGGAATTTTGAAAACCAACACCCAATTTTTTACATTATGTTTGAATTCTTCGATAAATTTTACCCTTGGTAACAAATGGGAATTCGCTCGATGCAGAGTTTAAACGTGTTTTTTTTTTTCCAAAACTGATTTAAATTATCTAAAGACAAACACATTTTTAACAGACGTACATTCGAAGAAATATCTTAGATGAAGGTATATGAAAGTTATTTCAGCATGTATCCACGAAAAAAAAATTTACATTAACATGGGGTTTTATATAGAAAAATGCATATAAAACTACATGCATTAATATTTCTATTAATAGGCATATAATATTTCTATCTACTAGCTTTTCTTAAAAATAAAAAAAATTAGAGGCTGCTTTCTTTTAATATTAGTATAATTTTTTGTATGCAAATAAATTTTGCATATTATTGGTTTAACGCGATTGAGGTTTCTGGCTCCTTCTCCTGCAAACGTTTTTGAGATGTGTGTCCTCTCAGGAAAAATGAACTCCGAACTTTGCTAGGACTTATGGTTTATTATTCTGAAAATTATTTTTACATTGGATTCCTGAATCGTAGGGGCCTTATGGCTACCAGTGTGTGAGATATATGGGCATCGTTTAAGATTCATAATTGCCATTTTAGCTTGTTTTTTTATTCAAAATATTGACCACCATTTGCGTATAGTAATCTTATCTTTGTTTAATTTCAGATATTCAGTAATTACACTGCAAATTTTTTTTTCATTTTACAGTATAATACTAGCACCCCAGATGCCAGTATTATACCGTAAAATTAACAGTAATAAACAGTAAAAAAAGCAGTAATACACTGCCGCGCATGGCAGCTGGAGTGCTAGTATTATACTGTAAAATCCACATTTTTTTTTTTTTTGCAGTGAGGAAAAGCGAAGAACTATTCGAAAATATTGATAGATATTTTGAATTAAAAAAAAAAAACACGAAAATTTGTAAAACTGATAAGACGTGTGTGCGTGTGTCTAACCCTTACAGTGAGATAATATTGTCGCATCTTTTGAGTCATGTGAATAATGGCGCCCTTCATTATTTGGCAACAGCTGAACTGCGCCCCTGCTTATTGAAAGGTTGGACAGGCATGAGAGGATTAATAATTGCAAAACAAACAGCAACGGAGGTAGCTTAGAAAGCATAACTTAAAAACGTCTCGGTGGAATCAGCTGTAATTTAGTTTCGAATATCTAAAGCTTATAGAGAGCGTTTTCTGTTAAACTTTTAGGTAGATTTCGTAAGAAATACTACCTATTCCATTCTCCCCTGTGTTAGAATTTCTGAAAAATTTTTGCAGATCTACGCCGATTATGACTCCCAGAACCCAAAACCACCCTCAGTTCAACACTTTATCTATCTATCTATCTATCTATCTATCTTATCTATCTATCTATTTATCTATATCACTTTTTTATGGGCACGATAACTTCAATAATTCTGAACGAATCTCTGCCAAACTGATACATAAAATCAAGGGGCATAAAATCTCGGTCAAGTTCGTTAATGGGGAAATCGAATCAAGGAGGGGGGGATGGGGGGCTTTTTGTGAAATCAGGAAAAACCACATAACTTCTTAATTATGATACGTATCGAATCCGTTTTAAGTTATTATTACTTCTAGGAAAAGGGCCGAAAATTTATGTATGGCAGATTTTTGATTTAATTAAAAATGACTTCAAGGGGGGAGGGAATAGGGGTTTAAGAAGAAAAAAATCATAACTTCGTCAATTCACACGATATCAAATCAACTTAAATTTATTATAAATTCTCTTAGTATTATCTACAACTTTTATACTGACAAGATTTTTATAGGACCAACCCTTACAGCAAAATAAATAAATAAATAAAATAAAAACAAAAAAATCCCTGCCGGCTCCGCCTACAGACACAGGTAGATTTCAAAGTTGGCAGTCCCAACTGCCGCATCATGACAAAAAGGCAATTTCTGCTGCAATTTTCAATAAACAGGCGCCCCACGGTCAGTGTTTTCGAAATCTACCTGTGCCTGTAGGCCGAGCCGTCAGGGATATTTTATATGTTACAATACTCTTTTTCTTCGGATATTAATTTAATAAACAGAGGAAAGTTTTTCAACTAGGTAAAGCATATTCAATGGTTGGAGTATCATAGTTGAGATTTATTCCAACAGAGCGAAAAATGCAGGGACCAGGACTCGAACCTGGGTACTTTGGCTTGCCGTGGCAACGCTCTTTCTACTAAGCTATCTCAACGATATCCTGGCTGGGATAATTCACTCTTATTTGTTGGACATGGCTGCGAACTGCAGCGCTAATTTCATTCATCCGAGCTATAACTATAGCATTTTAGATGATGAATATGATATAAAATGGAAACTCCTGTATACCCTGTAATTAGGTCATAATGAACAGAGGAAAGTTAGAAAATTCCTACTTACCAAAATTATGAGTTGAATTACTTCATGGTACGGATATGGAAATAAACATCAAAGATGTTATAATATTACATATTGATTTTTTACCTCTTACAATCTCTGTGGTTTCTCTTATAATGGGTGGATAATTGGAGATAGATTGGAAGGAAACATTAATGTGCGTTTGTTTTTGTACTATACTTTATATCAGTTGTGCTTCTTTTTTCTACAACTAAATTTCCTGCTAGTCGAAAATATTGACATGTAGATAGTTTATTAAAAGTTTATTATTTAACATCTTTTAGTAAGTAGTGAAG
Organism: Maratus michaelseni; assembly: GCA_963931845.1. Taxonomy (NCBI): domain Eukaryota; kingdom Metazoa; phylum Arthropoda; class Arachnida; order Araneae; family Salticidae; genus Maratus; species Maratus michaelseni. The sequence continues at coordinate 246,785,652 of OZ007596.1, read as the reverse complement.
TGTATTATCTCTGGGTATCTATGGGTATTTGTTATTTATTTATATTTTGAAATTAATATTCGAAAAAAAAATGATGTGTAACCTATAATTTATTTTACAGAAATCGATATCTATCAGCTTTAAATATGCAAATTCAAAATTACAGTTCATTCCGAAAAGTAGTTTTTAAGTTAAGTTTAAAAAACTACCCGCGTTCCAGTCTGTTGTGCATCTATTAAAAAGTAATTTACAATAGGAATTTAAAGCTTTACATCTGCGTAATTCCTGAACTACATATGACTGAATGTCTTCCTCTTTGATATCCAAATGTAAAATTTACCGGAGAATCCAAATACGCTATCGACAAGAACGAAAAATCATCCTTCCAGCATAGATTATGAAACACTTTCCAACACATCCAGAAAACTGCAACGAAAATTCGTCGTTAAATAAGGTAAAAGAAGATATGTCAGTAAACAGTTTAGAAAACATATACCACATTGAAAAATACAGTTTTCGAAATTACCTTCCATTGCAAAAAAGTAGTCGAATTATTTTGTGGAGCCCTGGATATGATCTGTATATTTGGATGTATAATACATAACATGATAAAATATAGTTCAGTTAGAAAATTCACATTTAGCAATTTTAGGGAATCGATGGAAATGCACTCGAAATCTTTTGTACAGCCCTGTATATTATCTGAATACTTTTTTACACACCACATATTAAGCTAAAAGGCAACTTAAAACTCATTCGCAGCAATTACCAACAGTAAAAGACAATGCACATCTTTTTCTTTGCGTAGCCCTGTATATGAATTTATTTATATTCCACAAATTTCTATTTGTCTACTAAATATCGTTCAGCAGGAAAATGCATAACACAATTAAAAACTACCCTTAAGAAATTCACTCCCATAGTCTGTAATACTTACAAATTCCCTTGTGTAGCCCTGTATAGGATCAACCGAGTTTATAAACACACACGTTCTATGAAAAAATTTAGTTTTAAACTTAAAACGCAAACCAAGTTGAAAACGCACTTATCACACATAGACTGTAAATATCGCACATCTACTGTAATCGATATCTTTTGTGTTTCCCTGTAAATAAACGCAATGCACACCACACTTTCAAGAGATGAATTTATAGTGCACCACAGTAATGCATATAAATTTCACTATGTTTGAAATAGCGAAATATCACTAAATTACACTGCAAACGATTTTTCCCATTAGAACAATGTGTAAGAGAATTTTTTTATTTGACCCTGTAAATGAATAATTACTGCTTTGCACACCATATTATACAAAACGCATGTTTTAATGCGCTTCATAATTATATATCAATTACATCATGTTTTAAATGGCGTAGCATCATCAAAATGCGCTTGAAATGTTTATTTCCCATTGACTCTAATGTAACAGAATACTTTTGACTGTCCCTGTAAAAAAAAACTATAAGTGCTACTCACTTCAGTTGAAATAGAGAACATGCTATAGTAAACGACAATAACATACAAAAATTTCAGGACAATTTCAGACTGCAGACAAACCGAAGTCATAAACACTTTTCAACTAGGTTGGAAAGTGTTATAAATGGGTGTTCGTTTTGAAGATTACAAAGTTCGTCACATTTTCAATATGGAGACGGTTATCTAGGCTTGTTTTGTTTAAACATAAATTGAAAGAAAACAAAATTCGCAATCAAAAAACTATTTTCGTTTTCTCTGTGACAATTTGGCGAATAAAATGTATGGGGTATAACTTTTTTTTGATACCGTCTGTATCATTTTATGGTTTATGTAAAGTATTAAATCATTATAAATTTTTTCACCATCTTTCCGTTGTAGCTACGAAGACACTAATATTTGGCTCAACTTAGCGCGAAAATTTTAACAGTGTACCGATGATAGTTGCATCTTTTTTAATACTTAGAAGAGAAAAAAAGATTTCCTAATATTTCTCTTTTTTAAAAAAGACAGCTGGTAAGCGAACAATGGTGCCAAATTCTTGGCTTCTCATCAAAATTCCTTTCTCGTACTTCAATTCTGTCTTGAATTTTTTTGATTTAGTTTTTAATCTTCAGAAAGTTCAGATCAAAGTTAATTTCTAGGTACAACACTATGCGTGTTGAAAAGAATGGTGCCAAAACAATGCGAATCTTTATGTGGTACACAAGGTCACATAAGTTGAAGCAAACATGTCTATTCTTTCAGAGAACAACTGCGCTACTGTAATTCTTTTTTTAAATTTTACCCAAGTGAGTAAGTCTCGATGCAAAAAAGAAAGAAGATAAACAGAAATGAAAAAGTGTGTGAATTTCTTTTGTTACTCATATGAATTGATTATTAGCACAACCGGAACAAAATCACCACATTTCAATGACTATAAAAGTCTCAAATATGTTATTCAGCATTAACTACTTTTTTAACACTTTCAAGACACTTAATTTTAATGCAATATTCTTTCCATGCAGTATTTAATTGATTATAGCTTTTAAAGTTGGAAATGTTGGTAAAGTATGAAATTCCCATTGTTTTAGTGATATCGAAGTAATGAGTAATTACACACAGGGTGAAAATTAAAGTCGAGAACACTGAAATAATTCTTGACTGGACAAAGCTAGAATTGTAGAAGAAGTGTTTACCTATAATAAAAAGAATATTCTTTATTACGCGAGAGTGACTGCAGCGCCCCTAGTTGTGAGATTTGGAAGTTATCAACCCTATCTCGAAAATTACAAGAGAAAAAAAGTCATTTACAAAAGCGTAGCACGTCCTCGACTGAATATGAAAAGACGTATTACACGTAAAAATAAGTTTATTAATAGCCCTGAAATATTATTTTTTTGATAACCAATCACTGGCTTAAATATATAAGCTTCATACGCTTCATGGCCTCATACGCTTGTAAAAATATGGCATTATAAAGCAAAGGCATGTTTATTAATAAAACAAATACACGTAAGCAAGGTACCGTTTATTTTAATGTGAAAATTAAGTTAAACATGCTAAATGTGTCCACTATCGGAAGCAATACATATTCGCTCGAATGCAACCACTTCACTGCAAAAAAAAAGTGTTGATTTTACATTATAATACTGGCAGCTGAAATGCCAGTATTATACTGTAAAATCAACACTTTTTTCCTTGCAGTGTTGCATTGATGCAGATAGTGGACACATTGAGCATAAAATTCTTGAAAGTAAAAATAACAATAAACTTAGCTTTATCAAAACCTCATTAAAGTAAAAATAACAATAAACATCGATTTATGAATGCCTATTTAAAGTAAAAACAACCTATTAAACTTATGTTATTTTGTAACTGTTATGAAGAAGTTTCTTTGGTTATTTTTACTTAAAAAAGGTTTAGCTTAGCCACCCTATTTATAGGACAGTCAAACTTAACGGAGAATGTTTTAATAACGAATTAATATTACTCCAATGCCCAAATGCCTGTGTTCTATAATGCCCTAATTATATATCACCGATCCCTCTTTAAAACAGATAAATATTATGTTGCACAGACATTTAGAAATACAGCCTTTTTGAAGTTGCGTCTGTAGTCATTTAAACAACTTAATTTTACAATTATAAAAGAAGAAAATGGATCTAATTGAAAAAAATAAATAAAATTGAAGTGGATATTAGTTTAAACTAAATAATTGTAATGTTTTCTAAGATATGACATTAATAAAATGTTATTGCTCCTTACATGTAAAGCAAAATAAATAAATAAATAAATGTAAAGCTGTGGATACGAGTTCTTGTATTAATTTGACTCAATCATGAAGATTTCCGGATTTTTTAAATCAATTTTCGACGTATTTAATCGAACTATGAGAAAGGTAAGAAAGTAACACATAAAAAATACACTCTCAAATAAAAATACTTTCGTCAAGAGCATAAAAAGTGTAGTCAGCAAGTTGCCGGAATTCCCCCCCCCCCTTCCACCTATAATGAAAGATATTGTTTTGTTATTTGAAGAAATTTCCGTCTGGAGAATTCCAGGAAATTTTCAGCTTAACTTCGGGAATTTTTCGTGTTTTGAGGGAAAATTGACATACGTAAAAATTCCGTTTCTAATAGGAGTTGACGGAACATCCCTGTGATTTGACAAAAATTCAGCCTTAGATTGGAGGATTTTAGGTAATTTTCATGTTAGATTGATTAATTTTCTGTATTTTCGAGGAAGATGGGAAAATCAAAGCGGGGATTTTTGTGTTTCCACGTGAAAATTCGTTCAATTTACGGATTTTTTTGAGAGTGTAGAGAATTTTAAATAATAAATAATTCAAAAGAAAAACTGATAAATTTTAGTTGCAAAAATTAGAATTTTTTCAAAGAAACTATAAAGAAAGTTGCGTTTAGAGAACGATAAAACCTGCTGCGTTTAATTTTCTTAAATACACGAAATTTTTGTTTGTTCTTGAAGAAAAAATGTTCTCAAATGCATACAAAAGAGATTGAAGATTTTTGTTGTTGTTGTGATACAGATTTGTTAATTTATAACATTTTTATTTATCTTTAATTTTGAAAACAATAATTATTATTTGTTTTAATCAAGGTGGTAATTTATATATTTACCCTTTTTTACTGATACTAGGGGCTCTGCCCCCTACCAGCTACGCTCGCCAACCCCCGTTTTGAAACCACATGATTTAAAAACAATCTGATTTGATCAATTGTAAAACGATTACGGAAGATTGTATTATAATTAAACGACAGTGGCGATCTGCTGCAACCGGGTTTTCCATCATTTTCCTTTCACTGAAGGATTTTTAGGTCGAATCAACTGCTGTCGAAACATCGAACAACTGTTTTCCAAATTGATTAAATAAGATCGATAAAACATTTAAAAATTAACTTTTGTAAAATGGTTAAGTAAACAATGTCGTTGCATCGTATAATTTTAAAACGATGCTATAGAAACTTGGTAAATAAATAAATAAAATAAAATAAAAATAAAATAAATAAATAAAATACAAGAAATTCAGAAAAAAAAAACCCACTATCAAAACCCCCACAGTGTCAACTATCAGTGAGTTTAAACAATAAAATTTACAATATATTAATGAAAACAGAAAAAAGAATAATCTTGGATATTTATTTACATTGTTTTTCTTAATTATCCCTCTCGGCTAGTGAATAAATGTGGCACAAATGTCATATACGCACCACGTTGGCGCGATTTTTCCCCCGCCAATTTGGCGAAAACAAAAATGGTGTTCATTTACTTTTATTTTTTATTTGAATTCTATAAATATTTTTTATTATGCATATCAGTATTTATTTATATCAAACTATCATTTATTTATTTTTATTTCCTTTTTTAAAATAATAGAAGCTATTTCATTTATTACGTTATTTTATTATTATATTGAAATAAAAAACTGCATGCTATTCGTAACTAATATTCAAAAACAAAGTTTTCGCCAAATTGGCGGATGAAAAAATCGCGCCAGCGTATATGACATCTGTGCCATAAATATTTGTGAGGTCAGTTGAAACTGACCTATTGTATGTAACTGTTCATTGCAACAATGCTTTTTCTTTTTGTAGTATCATGACACTGCCGTTTAAGGATGCAATTGTTATTTATTTTAATGAAATAATTAATAAATCAGTAAAACATAATGAAAAATATAGGTAAAAGATTTGTCGAAATAAATTATTTTATCGTGTAAATATATTTTTTAATTGAAACTTGTTTCGAAATATTGTTATTTAAGCATTTTAAATATGACGTAAGTTTTCAACTTAATGATTTGAAAACGCGTAATAATTTTATAGACGCTTTCAGTGTGACGTCAGTGATGACGTTTTGGTTGGATACTCCAAACAAGCGGTTGCTATGTTTCATTTCTTATTAAATATAAATCGTAAAAAAATGTTACCGCTGCATATAATGTATTGAAACACTTTACCGTGAGATATAGCTACATACATAAAATATAATAGAAAATACAACATAGCAACCGTTTGTTTGGAGTCAGTTTCGAAGCAAAACCTCATGATTGACGTCACGACTGAAATCGTCTATTATTTCTCTTATTAATATTCACGCGCAAGTATATTTTTTATTGCGTAATTTTCTACATTTACTGCTTGTAACACGTGATCATTTAATTATTATTTTAAAGTTTTATTTCTGTTTTTAATAGTCGCGTGTAAATACATTTCTTAATTGAAAGGGAATATTATTATGTGCGCTGTTTTACAAATTGGCAACAGTTCAAATAATGGATTTTATGAAATATGAAGTAAATCTTCTTCAAAATAATGAAAATTTTGAATAAAAAATTGAAATATAACCTCAAAAAATGAGTCGAATTGAAAAAATAATTGCAGTCTGCACACCGCAACTTTGTCAACTATATCCTTACAAATTATGGAGAAATTCCTATGCATAGTTTTCGTTTCTATAAAACTTTTATAAGAAAATTATTTTGACCAACACTGTAAAAAAAAAATTCGGAAAAGTTTTCGGTAGGAATAGGATTTCCAGTTGCCCGTATAGGTAAGGAAACTTTTCCAAAACAACACGGAAAAAAAACGAAAAAAAAACGAAAGTTTTTTCTTTCCGTCAGGAAACTTTTCCCGTTTGATTCAGAAACTAATCTTTAGACACAGAATAAATTCCTGGGTCTTACGGAAATCTTTCCATTCACATAAAGAAACGTTTTGGAAGAATGGAAGAATAGATAGAGAGTATTCCGTTTAAAAAAGGAAAACTTTCCATTTGGAAGAATGGAAGAATAGATAGAAAGTATTCCGTTTTAAAAAGGGAAAACTTTCCATTCACATAAAGAAACGTTTTGGAAGAATGGGAGAATAGATAGAAAGTATTCCGTTTTAAAAAGGAAACTTTTCCGAATCAGTCAGTAAACTAATCTTGAAAAAATTAAAAATTCCTGTGTAGAATAGAAACTTTTTCTTTGCTTTACGGAATTTTTTTTTCATTACGATCGGAAAATTTTCTGTATTGTAAAGAAACTTTTGTTTTAAAGAGTAGGAACATTAACAGATGAAAATATTGCTTTTGGACACTGTTTTGATTTCCTTTTATCTCAATTAAATATTATTAAGAACTTTATGTATTCAAAAAAGTTCTTAGTAATATTTAATTGAGATAAAAGGAAATCAAAACAGTGTCCAAAAGCAATATTTTCATCTTTGGCCCTACTCTTTATAACAAAAGTTTCTTTACAATACAGAATCAGCTTGAAATTTTATTTATTTGTTACAAGTATACTGATGCGCTCATGTGTATAATATAACTAAATATTCAGATGATGCTAAACCAGTGTTGAATTCATAGCCTTTTCTGCGGCTCCGGCGGGGAGGGGGGGGGGGATTATATATTTCCTTTTTGGAAATTGCACTTTTTAACCATTAAAAGCATAATATCTCAAATCTTCTGGGGTGGGGGGGGGGAGATTCCAATGTTCCAGGGGGGTCCCAGCGGGCCACCCCCTGAATTCAATACTGTGCCAAACAACTGTTCAATATTACTAAAAAAAAGGGACAAGCCTGTATCCTCAAAAAGCTCAAATTTATTCCACTGGGTGTAGCACAAGTATGAAACATGTTCTATGCATATGAGGTGTATGCAACTACTTTGAAGTTTATTGTTGCTGGAAAGAATTCCTATAGCTATATTTCTAAAACAAAAGACATACAAAACCTATCTTTTTAAATCATAATATTGCCCACCCCTCCTTAAAAAACAGAAATAGCCATATTTGACTGAAAATTATCTTCTTCCAATAATAGGTTTTAAAAAAATAAGCTTAGGGGTCGTCATCATTCTTAAATTGTACCAAACTCCAACTTTTCAATACATACACCTAATTTTGACGTTATACACTTTTTTTTTTCTGTAAATTTCTCCCAAGGATACGAAACAAGAAATAACTTGGTCAAGTGGTTTAAGAAATATGAAGGTTTAAAATTTGGAAGTCTTAATGTGAAATTAATTTGCAATTGATGAAAAACAAATTGCAATGCGGGTAGCTTTTTAAGCGTAATTCAAAAACTACTTGACATAATAATTTTGGATTAGCTTATTTGAAGATTTTCAAAATCTATTTGTTAAAATTGTATAGATTATGTTTAGTTCTCTCTTATTAAAAAAAAAATGTATTTTTAAATTCATTTCAAAAAAGAAAAAAAATAACCTATGAATTTTTAATAGAGGTGGATTTCTGGAGGCTTCAAATATGCAAATCCAAAATCACAGATAGTTGGTAAGTAGTTTTTGAGTTATGCTTAAAACATAGGATTATATGAGACTTTTTTTTCAATTTATCAATGTATTTATCAATGCTGTAACTATTTGAGTTTTCACGATAGTTCACTGGTCTTTTTATATGAGTTGCCCTATCAAATCATAACAAAAATGTTTGCTGTAGTTTGCGCATGCTAAGTTAAAATTAATTTCATAAAAATACCTATATCTCATCAAATATTCAATATATTAATATTTTAATCAGTATACTATTTCTACGATTCTTTGTCAAGTTTTTGGAAAGTGGTGTTAAATTTGGCTGAAAACTCTGCATGTTATAAAAAAAACTTTTGAATTTTTCACAGAAACGTTAATATATTCACGAATATACATGCTATACTTACAAAAACTGCACACAAATGTTGAACAGAACCTACATAGTCATTTACTACAGTGACAGACCATTTTTAGCATTTTTCGTTACTTGGGTGATCGAAAATATTATTTTATTATTAAAGTTATTACCCCCCCCCCCCATAGTTGTCCTCGCGATAAAATATTCACTGAAAAACATCAAGTCAAACATGTTCTTTACATCCTCAAAGCTTAAGGGCATTCCGGGCATTTCCTCACGAGTTTCAGTAAGATAATCGACGAAACGTCTGAAATCGGTCACTGCCCCTTAATTTCTGGACACCAGTGTAATATTAATAAAGTAAATCTAAAAACTTTTGAAGCCATGTAACTTATAAGAATATACAGAATTCAGCTAATCCTAATAAATAGCTTGATGATAAACAATTTTTAGAAGCCATGCAATTTGAAAATGTACAAGACTTTGAACTTGAAGCTCAACTGAAAATTATATAACAAAAAGCTTTGCTAAATGAAAATCTTTTTTAAAAACAGGGTTCGTGATTTTACTTATTTATTTAATCAAAAAATCATATATATTTTTAATTATTTAAATCAGCTATTTTTTTAAATTCAAAATACAATTTTAAAATTATACATTTTACAGTAAAATAAACTTTACTAAATAATTAGAATTAACAATTAGAAGTGTCCATTTAAATATATTTGAAATTAAAAAAATATATAGAAACTCATTCACTTGGTTAAATTAAAATATTTTAATCATATAAATAGTTTAAAATATACAGTTTAAAAAAATGGAGCTACAGAAAAAGATTTAATTTAGAAATGTGAATTCTCTTTTACTTTTGAAAACATGAAATAAATAAAACAAATTGTCTTGTGTCATCACTTATTTACAAAAACTGCAATTTAACAGATATCCTATTCTGTATAAAATACATATACCACCTTGAATTACCCCTTTGATAAAATAAAAAGCATATGCACTCTGCATTACTAAAAGCTAAAGCTTTTTGTTCTGACAAATTTCTTTATTCATTTAATGAATTTAGAGTATATATTAAGCACACTTAAGATGGTTAGGATTATATTTTATAAATTTCAATGGATATGAAAAAAATATGTTTGAAAAGAAACACCAATTTTCCAGCTTTATGAGTTCCTAAGCGATTACAGAGTTTACAGTGAATTAAAGTTTGATTTATTTGAATTTAAAATAAAAATAATTAAACCAGGCCTTTTTTTTAAGATTTTAAAACTTTAGTTGTTTATGAGTTTACATTTGCAAGTAATTGAAAATGTATGAAAAAAATATATATAACATTTCAAAGTATACTTTAATATTAAATATCTCTTAAAATAATTCTTCGATTTAAAAACTGTCTACTTCAGCGTGTTTATCGAACATTTTTTAATAAAACCACCAATTTTTAAATTTTTATTTGCATTAGTTTTCTGGCTATTAGTCCATAAAGACTTCAAGGCACAAAATCTTTATTGACAGCGGCTGCTGCTGCGGTGGTTACTTTTTTTTTAATATAGAGAGATACCAAGAATTTAAGTTAAGCACGTTCTCTAAAAATAAGTGCTACAAAACTATAATTTTTTAATACATATATAACGATAAAGAACATTAAGCTTTTATAATGTACACTAAGAAAACAACATTTTGAAAGTTACATTAATATTCTTAAAAATGCATACCAATACGAAAATATGATATATATTTTTTTTCTATTCCATTAATTGTTGCCTTGATGTAATTCTTTTTTCTTTTAAATCTAATTTCCTATTTAGGAAATTAAAAGATTTCTTAGAAATGATATAATCTTTGATTTACTCTTAGAAATCTTATTAAATCGAAACTTGTTATTGTATTTTGAAAGTTTTTCATTTATTTCGCCTATTCCAAGTTCTATTTTTAATATAGAAATTCATGAAAGAAAAAAACTCATTATCGTTAAAAATAAGTAATTCAAATTAGGTTCATTCTTTTCTAGTGAAAATGAATTAGCTCTATTAAAGCGTGTTATTGAAAGGGTACAAAACTTTTGTAATTAAGTTCGATTTCTTCTCATCCTTTTCTACAAATGTACTAAGTTTTAATTAATAAAAAGAATGAAAACACTTTCAATTTAATTCAATTTTACACTGCTCAAAGAAAAAAAAAATATAAAGAATATTGAGATGTTTGATAGATATTGCAGATAAAACAATAGTTTTGATAGCTGATACATTATTGGTTGAATATTAAAAATTAGATTTCAAAATTAAATTTGTAAAAATCTTTGTTCACATTTTTCAAAGCACACATGTGGGAAACAAATTTTACATAAGCTATTCCTGTTCACAGCATGGCATTTTTTAAAAAATATATACAGGGTGTCCGAAAAGTCTGGAAACGATCGAATAACTCGAGAAATATACATCGGATTGAAAAACGGAAAAATGCATGTTCAATAGTTTTGAAAAATCTATTTAGGGATATCAAAGCTGCCCCCCCCCAACTTTGCCCCTTTGGGGGAAAGGGGGGGGGGTAACTTTGAAGTCTTAAATGGTAACCCCCACCTTTTTTTTAATTGCAGATTCGGATTCTACGGGAAAAAATACTTAACTTCTGTATTTCACATTTTCTTCGGAAAATCGTAGATGGCGCTGTAATCGAGTAAAATGCAGTGAGAATCGTTTCCTTTGAAATGTCTGGAAACGGTCGAATAACTCGAGAAATATACATCGGATTGAAAAACAGAAAAATATATGTTCAATATTTTTTAGAAAAATCTATTTAGGTATATAAAAGTTGCCATTTTTCCAAATTATTGAACACGTATTTTTCCGTTTTTTTTTTTTTTTTTTAATCCGATGTATATTTCTCTACTTATTCGACCGTTTCCAGACTTTTCAAGGGAAACGATTCTCACTGCATTTTACTAGATCACAGCACCATCTACGATTTTTCGAAGGAAATGTTAAATACAAAAGTTACGTATTTTTTCTTCGTAGAATCCGAATCTGCAATAAAAATGGTGGGTTACCATTTAAGATTTCAAAGTTACACCCCTTTTTCCTCCGAGGAAGCAACTTTGATATCCCTAAATATATTTTTCTAAACTATTGGACATGTATTTTTCCGTTTTTCAATCCGATGTATATTTCTCGAGTTATTCGACCGTTTCCAGACTTTTTGGACACCCTGTATAAAAGAAGCAGTAACATTTTGTTACTGTCATCTCTTAGAAAAAATAATTATTCAGTTTAAAGAAATTTTCTCTCCGATTTAATTTATTTTTTCTCATTTAGATCAAAATTTTCCTCTTTTTGATCTAACATTTTAAAAATGAACCCCTTCGCGAACAGTGGCGGGTATACGTGATGCATAAAGTGCTCAGAATCTTTGATTATTCATACCAGTAATTTTTAAGTGAAAATTTTGCCGTATCTAATCAAAGCACTTCTGCGATTCAATTAGACAAAAATTTCTATTTTGAAAAAACATTTTGTGCAAAATGATCAAATGTTTTTTAAAGGACTCTCATCGCGAAGGGGAGCCTACGCTTGTAACGCGAAAACACTCAAAGCTAATGTTAAACCAATTAGATCATTTGAATGTCTATATTATAAAGCAAACACATGTCCGTAATAATGCTAACGTCATATCGCCAGTGGCAATGATCTGAGCTATCGATTTTTTTTTCAAATTTGTTAACTTCTAAACATCGCACAATTTCAATTTTTACATCGTCGAATTGGGAGAAAAATGTACTTTCAAATTCCATTTGTTCGAAAACTGTACCTTAATTTACTGATTTTTTTAATGTTTTTTAAAATAATTTTAAAGCATGATTTAAATATACAGGGCGATTATAAAAAAACTATCCCGATATATGAGTCCTTAACTGTCACACCGTTCACAGAAACTGAAGATCACATTCCAATAAAAAAAATAGGTGTTGCCATTTGAAATTTTCAAAATTTTGTCACTGTAACCGTAATTGTTAGAGTTTAACTGTTGTTTTTCACACGATTCTTGAGCGTATACCTCAAAATACTTAAAACCAAAATTTCAGTCAGTTTCTGTGAACAGTGTGACAGTTAACGACTCATATATCGGGATAGTTTTCTTTTATAATCACCCTGTTTATATATATATATATATATATATATATATATATATATATATATATAATATATATATATATAAATATTGCAAATTATTAACACGTTTGCATTTAAGGGGGTCAAAGGGGTTATGCATTTGCTAATGATTTTTTCTCTTGAAGTTTGTCTTTTTATAAAGAATATTTTTTAAATGAAGAGTTTTTGAAATTTTTGAAATTTGTTTTATAAAAAAAAATATATATATATATAAGTTTTGATATAATTTGCCCGATTTTTATCATTATTGTATGTAGAAAAAGTTTCTTGATTTGCCTTCTAGATTTATACAAATATTACTTACAAAAATTATAATAAATTCTAAAGTAAAAAAAAAAAAAGAGTATTTTTGAGAGGAATTTTTACATCGAAGGCTATATTTTCAAAATTTTCACTGGAAATTAAAAATCCTGAATGCAAACGTAAGTAATTTTTATATTTTTGTACTGATGTTGATTTTTTCTTTAATAAAAAGGAGTTTTTGGATTATCCGTGTTTTTCTACTGCCTGAGATTAACCCGGATAATCGGGAGTGCACTGTATTTCGGTTTAAAAAAACTGATTAATATACTACAAAAACTACTCGGAAACGATTCCGAATATCAGTGTCTGCAAAGAAAGTTGTTTTTATAAACGCTTCTTTAAATCTCGAAAATATATTGGTTTCTGGGGTTTCTAAAGATAAAGAACGCTTTCGAAATCGTGGGTAACTCGGAAGAGCTTATTATATATTTTCGTTCGTGATTATATTATATATTTTCCTAGATTAAGAAATATCTGTCTTTTTTTATACAATATATGTTATGTTACCCGAGAAGCCCTGATTGGACCTCCTGGTATTTTTAATGCGTTTCATAATTTTTATAATAGATGTAAAGAAAATATTTGCAATTTTATATGCTCGTAAAATTTACAAGTTGGAAATTGTACATTAAACGTGACACATGAGGTGCGTTCGTTTCGTGCTATAATTAGTTTTACAATGTAAAAAAAACATCGTTATTATTTCAGTGAAATTAATTATTTATGTCTGCTATGAACGAAATGAGGATTCCTTTTTTTAACACTTTCCAACCTAGTTGAAAAGTGTTTATGACTTCGGTTTGTCTGACTGTCTGCCGTCTGTCCGTGCTGTAACTCCCGTAAATATGCTCGGATTGCTCTGCAATTTTTATATGTTATTGTCGTTATCTATAGCATGTTCCCTATTTCAACTGAAGTGTGTAGCACTTATAGTTTTTTTACAGAGACATTCAAAAGAGTTCCGTTACATTACGGCCTATGGCGGAAAATCATTTGCGGTTCATTTTAATGATGTTACACAATTTCAAACACGTAATTGATGTATATCACTAAGGTGCATTACAAGAAGCTTAATATGGAATAGGGTGTGCATAGCAGTTATAATTACTTTACAGGGACAGTCAAAAGAATTCCGTTACATTACGTCTACGGGGGAAAAATCGTCTACGGTTTATTTAAATAATGTTTCACTATTTTAAACGCATTGGAATTTATATATATCATTAAGGTGCATTACAAGAGGCTTATTACAGAATATTGTGTGTGTAGCAGTCATCTTTCATTTACAGGGACACACAAAAGAATTCTCTACTGTCTGTTAACAATAATTCCTGGAAGTGCGTTTTAAGTTACTGAACGCGATTTTAAATTTAACTCACTTTTTGTTTATTACGTGGTGTGTATAAATTTTGTATATCCTATACAGGGAAGCACAAAAGTTCGCGAACACATTTCCGTTTATTGACAGAAACTCCAGAAGGGGAATTTTAAACTGTGCTACGCGTTTCCTAACTGAACTCAAATTTAGCATCCTATGTAGTGTACATACAAATCTACAGATCATATACAGGGCTGAATAAAAGTATTCGGATATTTTTCCGAATATTGTATATGTTGGAAATAAATGTTGGAAATTCCTGAAATTACGTTTTTAAATATGTTATGCGTTTTCCAAATTGTTTACTTCGATGTTATCTTTCAGCTTATTAAACGGTAATGATTTGTAAAATTATTTTGGGAGCATTGGATAGTGTTACATAATCTATGCTTGACGCATGATTTTCCGTTCTTGTTTTTACTTACCCATCATACGTAGTATAGGGTAAGTCTTGTAATCGTTTTGAAAATCGAAAAATTTTTTTTGACGGATTTACACGTTTCAGACACTGGAGATTCCGAAAAACATATTTTTAGAAAATTTTTTTTGCCGTCCGTCTGTGTGTCTGTGTGTCTGTGTGTGTGTGTGTCTGTAAACGCTCTATCTCCCGAAAAAATTGAGATAGAGACTTGCAATTTGGTATGTACTTAGTATGTAATAATGGGAAGAAGCCTATTTCATTTCAATAACCTCGATTAACCGGAACAATTTTTTTCGGACTCTCGAAATATTCATTCTGATGAAAGGTATATAAAAATTTTCGAAATTGTATATTTTAAGAAATGAATATAAAAGACAATAAAAAAACATAAATTTTGAATAAAGCATGAAGTCGATCGGATAATTAGTTGCCGAGATATTTGGAATCCTGTTTTCCACACTCTTCGATTTTTCATGACCCTGTATTTCATCCAAATTTCACTTCAAAGATATATTTTAATTAGAAATTTGACGCCTAATCAGATGCAATAAACCGCTAGTTAATAGGATTATTATTTTTGGAGTTATAAGGAAAAACCTCTTTCAAGCAATTCAGTAATCGGGCCTTTAAAGTTTGTGACGTCATCAAGCCACGATTTTATTTGAATTGCAATGCATTTTATAAGTAGTTTACACATTTTTATTTTAATATTTTACATTATGCATATCCATGATGGGTAAGTATTACGGTGGCCCCCAACGACTAGTTTCTTATTACGTATGCCATGTTAACAGATGCGAATTTTTTTTTTCGACACCAGACAGAGCTGCAAATTTACTATGGAGATCTTGCTTTGCGAATGATTACCGCCATGGTTAATATTTCTATGACTCACGATAAATGAATATTTTGTTTATTTAACTTAATGGATTGAGATATTCGGCTGTTAACCTAATTTTCACTGAAGTTATCTCAGAATCTATACATTTTTTAATGTAACTCATCTCGCAAACATACAATTTTTTGAACGATCTTTCTAAAAAGGTAACTTTTACGCAATTTTATTCGAAAAATTAATTTTGAATAAAAAATGCCGCTTGGCATATGGAAAAAGATGTGGCTTGCCCGTATTTGTTTTCCTCAGTCACATGACTTGCGCTTTTATCATATAGATTAAATATGATAAGATTTAATAGAATGAATAAAACTTTTATTAATATCTTTTTCAGTTTTGACTCGATTTTCATAAAATTTGAAATGACTCGACAAAATTCTGCAACGATTATATATATTAAATTTCAAACAATTCGTTTGGGTAGTTTTTGCGCTGTTATATGCGGACAAACTGACAGACATACAGACGGACGGACTAGACGACGACTATAGGTGCAACGTATTTATATAATTACGAACGCACATAAAAAGTGTGTCACAATCTATGAGTGGCGCGTGATTTTTCTTTCTTTTGTCGCTAAATAATTAATTTCATACTCCTTTTATGCAACATGAATGAAACAAAGAATGCTTTATCACAAAGACCTT
Source organism: Maratus michaelseni (assembly GCA_963931845.1). Classification (NCBI taxonomy): domain Eukaryota; kingdom Metazoa; phylum Arthropoda; class Arachnida; order Araneae; family Salticidae; genus Maratus; species Maratus michaelseni. The sequence goes on along the minus strand of OZ007596.1, from coordinate 246,769,261 downwards.
TTGATAAAACTTCAGAATGTCATTAAGTTGTTTTGTTTCCAAGTCATTATGATATTCATTATTATTATTTTATTTTTATTTACTGTTTGAGTGAGTGGAAAGCAACTGCCATTTATGATATCTCAGAAAACACGAAATGTTTCTTTAAGGGTTTTCACCATGACAGATGTCTAGATACAAACAATGTAGCAGTATGAGAAAAGAAGTAGTTTTCTTATCTTAGATTTTATGAATACTGACTTTGTGAGGTCATTCTAGACGAATCTTTGCACTGGAATAACTTAGATTGTTACATGGAATTTTTTTATTAAGAAGCATATTATTACTTACCCATCATACGTAGTATAGGGTAAGTCTTGTAAAGACCCGTTTTAAAAATCGAAAATTTGTTTTGACGGATTTACACGTTTCAGACACTGGAGATTCCGAAAAATATATTTTTAGAAAAAAAAAATGCCGTCCGTCTGTGTATCTGTGTGTCTGTATGTCTGTGTGTCTGTGTGTCTGTATGTCTGTGTATCTGTGTGTCTGTAATTTCTCTATCTCCAAAACAAATTGAGATAGAGACTTGAAATTTGGTATCGACTTAGTATGTAATAATGGGAAGAAGCTTATTGATGTTCAGTAACCTCGATTATCCAAAACTATTTTTTTCGGACTCTCGAAATATTCGTTCTAATAAAAGGTCTATAAAATTTTTCGAATTTGTTTATTTTAAGGAGTGAATATAAAAAACAATAAAAAAACATAAATTTTGCATAAAAAATGAAGTCGGTCGGATAATGAGTTGCCGAGATATTTGTAAACCAGTTATTTCCACACTCTTCGATTTTTCATGACCCTGTATTTCATCCAAATTTCAATTCAATGATATATTGTAATTGGAAATGAGACGCTTAATCCGACGCAATAAACCGCTAGTTAATATGATTGTTATTTTTAGAGATATAAGGATGTTTCTTTTACGCAATTCAGTAATAGAGCATTTAAAGTTTATGACGTCATCAAGCCCGATGTTATTCGAATTGGAATGCATTTTATAAATAGTTGACAAATGTTTTATTTTCATATTTTATATTATGCATATCCATGATGGGTAAGTATTACCGTGGAAATCAACAACTAGTTTTTTCTTATTTTCTTATAGAGGACTCGCTATTACTCAGTGTTAAGAAACGGAAATTTCTTGCCAAATGTTATAAGCAGTCACGAAAATCAAATGGCAACTTATGTTTATTTTCTTTATCTGCACGTAGTTTACTTTTCTATACCTCACGAAATTAGCCTTTGGTAAATTAGCATTTTTTTTGGTACTTTTATGTTAGCAAAATGCAATAGCATTACATCATTTTAAACACTTTCCAACATAGTTGAAAAGTGTTTATGATTCGGTGTGTCTGTCTATTTGTCTGTCTGTCGTATGTCTGTTTGCCGTCTGTCCGTGCTCTAACTCACGTAAATATACTCGGATTGTCATGCAATTAATATATGTTATTCAGGTTTACTATGGATTGATCGGTATCGAAAATAAAGGGCGTAGCATTTATAGTTCATTTACTGGGAGACTGAAAATAATTCCGTTACATTACGGTCTGTGGGGAAAAATCGTTTGCAGTGTACTTTAATAATGTTACTCTATTTCAAACATACTGAAATTAACATATATCACTGATATGTACTACAAGAGGCTTACTATTTGCGTGTACATAGCATTCCTCGTTCATTTACAGGGACACACAAAATAATTTGGTTACAATACCGTTTATTCATAATAATTGAAGAATAATTGCTGGAAGTGCGTTTTCAGTTGTGGTAAGTGTTTGTAATTTTAAATCATGTTTTACGTATTACTTGATGCATATAAATTCTATAGATCCTATACAGGGCTGCACAAAAGATCTCGAGTACATTTCCGTTTTTTGGTGGATTTTGCTGTAGGGAAATTTTTAACTGTGCTATGGGTTTCCTAACTGAAGTAAATCTTAGAACATTATGTAGTATATATACAAATCTATAGATCCTATACAGGGTTGCACAAAAGAATTCGGATACTTTTCCGACTATTGATGGTAATTACTGGCATTGGATTTTCAAATGTGCTATGCGTTTTCCGAATTATTTACTTAGACATCATCTCTCACATTATACTGTGACGTTTTGGTACAGTATTATGAATGCGTTGGAAAGTATTTCATAATCTTTGCTGTACGCATGATTTTTCTTTCTTGTTTTTTTCACCAACAGCAGCTTTTATTTTCGGAGTGTGTAAATTAGAAACAATCCTCGTGAAATTACGGAAGGAATTAGAAATATATGGAGTATATCACGTTGTGGTTATGTTCACAAATTCACTCGTGCGCGAAGCAACAGTGTGCTGAGAAACACACATTGAGACTAATCAGTACTGGTACGCGTACAATAGTTTGGGAATCCCTGATTTTGAGTGTAAGAGTATATCAACGGCAATGTAATGCAAAATAAAACATATTTAAAAAAAAAAATACTATTTTAAATAAAAACTTACCTCTTAAAGAAATCTGTTAGAATTTGCCAAAAAATCCGCTTTTGAAGACACTCTCAACTTTCCCATCAATTGAAAAAACAAAAACAAAACAAAAACAATTGAGTGTCTGAATGAAGAGTCTATGTTACAAATTTAAAATTTCGAGAAATGAGGAAAAATCTATTAATGTCATTGATTAGCAATTAGGCCGGGCTGAAATATTGAATTTTGGATTATGAAATTCCCCAAGACGGCCAAAGTTTCGAAAAACGGCCATATTTTACTAAAAATAATGAAAAATAAGAAACAGGACAATCGTTTTCTAATAGCGAGCAAATGGTCTACCAGTCCATCATAATTAACTATAAAAAAATTAACCAGATGGATTAATAATTTTTGCCTCCTCAAGACGGCCACAATTTCGAAAAATTGCCTGAAACGGCCATTTTTTGCTAAATTTAATAAAAATTACGAAAAAGGACAATTGTTTTCTATAAACGGCCAAATGGTCTATCATTCCATCATAATTAACTGTAAAAAATTTAGCCACATCGGTTAACATCTTTCAACAAAATAACTGGATCGGTTAATAACCGAATTGTTATCAATTTTAGTAAAAAATGGCTGTTTTTGGAAATTTTTCGAAACTTTGGCCGCTTTGAGGAGGGAAAAGTTATTAACTGATCTGGTTATTTTTTTACAGTTAATTATGCTGGATGGTAGATATTTGGCTTGGCCGTTTTTAGAAAACAGTTGTCCTTTTCCTAAATTTTATTAATTTTAGTAAAAAATTGCCGTTTTAAGCAGTTTTTCGAAATTTTGGTCGTTTTGGGGAAGGAAAAGTTATTAACCGACCTAGTCAATTATTTTTTACAGTTTATTATGATGGACTGGTAAATCATTTGCCCCCTATTGGAAAACGATTGTCCTTTTTCCTAATTTTTATTATTTTTAGTAAAAGTTGGCCGTTTTTCCAAAATTTGGCCGTCTTGAGGAGGAAAGAGATATTAACCAATGAAAATGAAATTTTGCACACTTACTATTGACTGGATAATGCAATTTTCCCGCACTATTAGAATACCATAATCCAAAATTCGAATTTTTCGGCCCAGCCTATTAGCGATGTCCTGAGCACCTAGTGCAACATAGGCTCTTCTTCAGACCTTAATTACCTTCCCCGTATGTCTTCATGCTGAGCATTGACGAGTAATAAAAAACTAGTTAAGTGGGTAAGGAAAGTAATAATATTATATATAATTCATTGTTTTAATTTTTTTATTTAAAGTAAACAAACTTGTATATTATGAAATTGCAATTCTTAACACTGGGTAATCACCAATCATTCCACAAAGACCCTTTTCCAACAAAATACCAATTTTTCCAAAATTTGTAACATACGCCCTTCTTCCAAACACCTATTCAATTATTACAAGCAGTGTTTCGACACTTAACAGTTAAAGGTTTTAATCAATGAGGGTTGTTTTTAAATTTTAAAAATTAGTAGCTCACTTCTGGTACATGTCCCACTATAGGTGCATTCACATTATATGCAAGAAATTTTGAGATATAAAAGAAATAATTATGTATTTGAAGTAATTTGAAAACAGACAGCTGTTTTAAATAAAGCATACAAAATTACTTATCTACTACTCATTATGTATAGGGTATTACTAAAAATATAATAGCACAAGCTAAATTGTTCGATCAGCTTAATACTCTAAGCCGATTATGAGTAAAATGCATTGTACTGACGTAAGTTTGTTTGTTTACGTCTTACTTGAGATTAACATTTGAAAATGTCAGCTTATACACTATATTGCCAAAGGTGACCGGTCACTTGCAATTTTAGACGTTTTGCTAACTATCTTGAAAAATACATGGGGAATTAACCCGAAACTGCAGGTGTGTAAACAGTATAATATAGGTTATATATTTCCGGGAAGATTTTTTCACGAAACCCCATAGGGGACTGTCAACAAATCGAGAAAGAACGAATATCTTTTGGATAACCCTGTAAAAACTAATGTAGCAAAGGCGTTCAAACTCGAGATTATTAATAAGTGGCTTATTGTAATATACTGTGTTCATTTTTATGAGGATAGCATGTATACTTGTAGAGAAATTAAGGTCTTTATAAAAACAGTCCCAAACTTCGCCTAGTTTTTTGCTTATAATTTGCAGAGTTCTTAATATAAAAAAAAGTTCTTTTCAGAAAATATGACAAACAACATTGTACATAATACTATGCAATCAAAATTAAAAAGAATAAAAATTGGAAGAAAAATGAGCAGGTTTACTAAAAAATGTTGCACTGCGCATGCGCGAATGCAATCAAAATATAGTATGCATAATGTATTAGCTAAGTATATAGAGCAACTTTTGTGAAAGTCTCAAAATCATAGCTTGAAAATTCAGAAAATTATCGTCGATAGAATAAGCTCGAAATCCGTTGTTCCCCAAAAGAAGCAAAAAGATGACGGGTTGTATCAAATATCTGTTGATTAATGCCAAGATAGCGTACACAATATTGCACGTAAATTTTTGCACAATATTTTTGTTTCCTTTTGGGAACAACGGATTTCGAGCTTATTCTATCGACGATAATTTTCAGAATTTTCAAGCTATGATTTTGAGACTTTCACAAAAGTTGCTCTATATACTTAGCTAATACATTATAAATATTATATCTTGATTGCATTCGCGCATGCGCAGTGAAACATTTTTTAGTAAACATGCTCATTTGTCATCCAATTTTTATTATTTTTTTAATTTTTATTGCAAAGTATTATGTACAATGTTGTTTGTCATATTTTCTGAAAATAACTTTTTTTATATTAAGAACTCTGCAAATTATAAGCAAAAAACTAGGCGAAGTTTGGGACTGTTTTTATAAAAACCTTAATTTCTCTACGGGTATACATGCTATCCTCATAAAAATGAACACAGTATATTACAATAAGCCACTTATTAATAATCTCGAGATTGAACGCCTTTTCTACATTAGTTTTTACAGGGTTATCCAAAAAATATTCGTTCTTTTTCAATTTGTTGACAGTCCCCTATGGGGTTTCGTGAAAAAATCTTCGCGGAAATAAATAACCTATACTATACTGTTTAGACACCTGTAGTTTCAGGTTAATTCCTCATGTATTTTTCTAGATAGTTAACAAAACGTTTAAAATCGCAAGTGACCGGTCACCTTTGGCAATATAGTGTACTATAAGCTGTTGGATCTTTTCTGCCTAGCACCTGATTTTAGCTTTGCGAAAAGCTAAGGAAAAGTGATATTCAAGGATTAATTACAGAACAACGAATTAACTTACAGATTCACAATTTATATCATATTAATGCTCAGAAAGAGCACTACAACATATATAAATTTTGTAAAATTGTGTTTATAATAGCTGTGTGTTTCATATTTTTTATGTGTTTGCCACAAGAATTATAGGATAAAATGAATAGAACGATTTTATGGCAGCTATGGCGACACTAAGTCGGGCCTATGTCTGAAATGTATCTAGAAACACAATAGAGATAAAGTTTATACAGCAGTGAATTTTTGAGGGGTTAAGGGTCACTGGTACCTGCAGCTCTAAGACAGGGTTTAGAGCTTTCCTGAGCAAGTCAGTATAATATACCCATAACTCATACAACTTCCCATTCTTCTCGAATCATTTTGTGGTCAGGGACAAAATAAAGGGGTGGTGTCAACAGCCATCCCCACCTGGCAACGTCTCCCCCACTTTAACCTCGGAACGTTAGACATACTATAAGAAAGTCATAAAAGATGAAAGGGAGCGCTTAACTAGATCAAAGAGACCGCAGACTTAGATCGCTGTCTGTTTGCACCTGGGTCACTGGTACCCGCAGTTAAGGCAACGTTTATAGTTTTCCTGAGCAAGTCAGTGTAAGATAACTATAACTCATACTACTTCCCATTCGTCTCGAATCATTTTGTGGTCAGGGACAAAAGAAAGGGAAGATTCAACAAAAGAAAGGGTCACCCACCTGTCAACGTCTCCCACTTTGACCTCTGAACTTTAGACATACTAAGAAAGTCATAAAAGATGAAAGGGAGCTAGCTCTTCACTAGATCAAAGAGACTGCAGACTTAGATAGCTGTCTGTTTGGACCTGGGTTACTGGTATTTGCAGTTAAGGCAGCGTTTATAGCTTTCCTGAGCAAGTCAGTGTAAGATAACTATAACTCATACTACTTCCCATTCGTCTCTAATCATTTTGTAGTCAGGGACAAAAGAATGGGAGATTCAACAAAAGAAAGGAGTGGTGTCAACGGCTGTACCTACCTGTCAATGGCTCCCGCTTTGACCTCTGAATTTTAGACATTCTAAGGAAGAGAGAGCTTCACTAGGTACCGTATATTTTAATCGCTAACTGTTTAGACCTTTAAGGTCACTAGAGTCGGGACAAGGCGTGTCAGACGGGATTTCCCATTTTCCAATGGACGCTCGCGGGACGATTGTATTTTCACTAATTGAGTCCCGTCGATGAATGGGTGAACTAATGTGGTAATTGTGGGCGCTACACTATGGCAGCCCCTATGAATTTAATATTATGTAGATAGTTGTTTCTACACATTATTGAGAACTTTAGCAGTCTTATGACAGCTCTGGCAGTAGTTCATTCTTACTAGATTTACTGAGGTGACTTAGCTCACTTCGAGTTAACAGTTGCATTTTTTTAGTATATCTGAGATGATTTGATATTTTTACTAAGAGATTTATTTCTCTGAGTTTGGTGCGTTTATCATTATTTTAAAGTCATTTTTCCTCGGAGCAGTATGCTTATAATGAATAACAGTATTTAATAGACATAGTCTATTGTTTTGTTTTTTATTATTATTCAGCTCTTAGGCTGATTATCACGAATGATGTATATTCGTTGAAATTTGACCCGTTGGGTCTGTAATTAATTAACATTTATAAGTGTGCAATTACTTCCTGCACGAGCATGGTGATGAGATGTTCTTCAGCTCCAGATCCCGGACTACTGGGTACAGGTACTCCTAATTGGTATTTTGTTCTGGATTCTAGTTATGTGTTGTTATGTGGTGCTGAGGGTGATACTAGGAAGTCTAGTATATTTATGAATTATAAATTATTTATAATAATTTAAGAATTGAGTGTTTTATTTTCCATTAATGATAAATCTAATGTTTAATGCAACAAAGTGTTTCTATTATGTTAATAATGAATATAAAAGGGATAGTTTGTGTAATATTCCGAAATGGAATTTACACAATTTACTAAAATTGGAAACGAACGTTGTTCTAAGGAGCTACATTTTAACTAATTGAATAATGTTTACGTTTTTTTCAATTTGTTTTCTGTGTTGTACACTGTTAAAAATTTGCAGCAAACTGTCCAGTCATTTGACCGTTTTTGTAGAAAACAGTTACATAACCGTAATTTAACTATATTCTGACCGTATTATTGCTCATTTTATGGTCAGAATATAGTTGAATTACGGATATGTAACCGTTTTCTTCAAAAACGGTCACATGACTGGACAGTTTGCTGCAAATTTTTAACAGTGTACAATATGTAAATAAACTTTTTCCTAATGTTAAGTTTAATCATGTGTAATACTTTAATTATAGTTTAGTTAAGTGTAGTTTTGGGATTGGGATATTTGTAATGTGTGTATGTGTATCTATCCAATCTATGAACCATAAGCGAGAATTCCATCAAAATACGCAAAACATAATATGTACTAGTTTACTATTAATTTTCAGAGTAATTTATTCAGTAATTATTTACTCTTGCCAATTTTAGTACAATTTTGTTTATGAAGAACTCTCGCTAAATTAACCGCTAACAACAAATAACGAAGAATATACGCATCGTAGATGTTTGGGAAGATATTTCAGAGATAAAATCGTAACCATATTTGTATAAGTTCCTTTCTTCCCAGCATAAGCATTACGCCTTAGAGGCATTATGCTTGAAGCAGTTTAGTTAACAGGTGACAACTTCAAATACATTATATATTTAGAACAATATTCGATTATAATACAGAATTCACTCAGTTTTAACACTTTCCAACATAGTGTTCAAGTGCCATGTACGCTAATGACCTGGTGCATGTAAAATCCGTCGTGTGTTCAAAATCCTCCAAGTTCCCTATGAATTATACCTCTGGTGGTACCTAGTCAGATGAAGGTCTCGTCACCTGATCAAGGTTCTAAACTACAAGACCAATTCCTTTCTCTTATTTTTATTATTTTTTTTAATTTTTTTTTAATCAGCCAATTCAACGAGGTTGGGTGGAAGCCGTGAACCGTCAAACAGAGAAACTGTGGCAATATGTAATACACAGCGGAAACACAAATAATTAAACTGAATTATGTTAACTTGTCATAGTCTATATTAGCAACCATAGTCAGTGTGAATGCGACCCGAAAGCAAGCCTGTTTTTTCTCCCCTTTCCTTATTCGATAACGTACACAGAAACCCATAATTAATAACAATCTAGAACCGGTCACCACTGTAACTAAGTGACTCTCACCAAATAGCGTTGCAGCCAATGACACCCAAGGAGCTAGTCAGGTAGATCTCCGCTATGAGGAGATTAAGCGAATTTCGCCCCGCGGCCAGGTACACAAACTCGTTAAGCTGGGCAGAATGCCCGGCAGGTAGGGGCCTGGTCTGCGGTTTAATAATAATAATAACTCGTGTAAATATACTCGGATTGTCATATAACTCATATATGTTATTTGGGTTTTACAATGGAATGTTCAGTATTGAAAATGAAGTGTGTGGCATTTATAGTTTGTCTACAAGGAGACACAAAGAATTCCGTTACCTTGTGGAATTTGGAGAAAATCGTCTGCAATGAATTTTAACGATGTTACGCTATTTGAACCATGTTGAAATCGATATACATCACTGATGTGTACTACAAGATGCTTGCTGTAGAATACGGTGTGCTCATAATTTATCGTTCATTTACAAGGCAAACAAAATAATTCATCTACAGCCTGTGTATGAGTGATTTGTGTAACGTGTGAAGTACGTTTTCACACTAGTATGCGTTTTTAAATGTAGCTAATTTTTTGCATATTACTTGGTGCCTATAAATTCTATAGATCAAATACGGGGCTGCACAAAATAATTCGAGTATATTTTCGTTTATTGACGGAAATTGCTGAATGGGAATTTTGAACTGTGTTATGCGTTTCCTAACTGAACTAAATTGTAGAATACTATGTAGTATATGTCAAATCTATAGACCATATACAGAGAAGCGCAAAATAATTCGGGTACTTTTCCGATTGTAGATGGTAATTGCTGAAATTCTGTTTACAAATTATTATGTTTTCCAAATTGTTTACTTGGATATCATCTTTCACCTTATTGTTGTGAAATTTTATTACAGTATTCTGAATGCGCGGGAATGTGTTTCATAATCTATGTTTGTTACATGATTTTCCTTTCTTGTTTTTTATAATATCTTGTAAAACACTCTGATTGATGGTATCATTATGATGTATCGACTGCACTGATCATAAGAGTAAGCGAAGTTTTGATTGTGAACGTATTTTTTGTCCAATAATTGTCAATGTGCGTAAAAGTATGAAGGCTGTCATTCTCTAACTTTCGATGAATGAGTGTGAAAACCTCGGAACTTGTGAGTTTTTCGCTTCGTATCGATATGTCTGCAAATTTCTATGTCTGATCAATTGACGTGTTAGTATTTAAGTACTGGCATGCGTTGGGAAAGTGGAGCTTGGATAGAGTTTCTCTTCCCTGTGAGTTGCTGTTAGATCCGGTTAGTGTAATCAATTATCCTAGGCTGAGAATGAAGAGTAGCAGTTGGTAAGCGCAAATTACGTTATTTTCTGCTAATTGATATAAAGTTATTTCGGTGCTCACGGAGCGTCCTTTTCAGTAGTATCGCAGGCGGACATCTTGACATTTGAGTTTGACTAGCTTGAAGAGCGGACATTACATCTTTGCTGAAGGTATCTTGACTTGCGGCCTTGTACAAAGTTGTAAGTGACAATCTTAGTTAACTTTATTTGATAAGGTAAAGCCAGGAGAGATGGCGCGGTCGGAGAGATTGCGCACATACAAGTTCGGGGGGAAGGAGTAGAGTGAGAGCGCAGCGACTCCAGGCAGTTGTACAAGAACAGTTGGGGAGTGTCTACTTGAAAGTGCACGCTGATTGCTTTGAGCGTCTAAGATAAAGTATTGCTATTTTGTTTTGTTTTCCCAAAGTAAGTGCTTGAATTTTCATAGCTATTCATCAGAATTTCTATACAATGTCAATAGTACAAAATATTTTAAATTTAAACTATTTCTCATAAGCTACTAATCTAGACTAATAATGTGAACATCAACGGTTCGTTTTAGTAGCGGCCATGTTTAAATAAAAGGTCGCGTAATCTCTCCCACCGAAATAGGAGAATTTGCGCATCTGCTACTTAGGAGAGATGGCGCATTAATCCCATTAGTTTCCATGCTAGGAGAGATTACTCAGCCTATTGGTAAATTTGCATAAAAAATGAAAATGAAAATGTACTAATTTTAAGTTAAACGTGTTTTCAAGTAACTTAATGTTATTTTGTAATCTTATCTGGACTTGCTTTTTCTGTTTCTTTAATTTTTTTTCCTTTAATTAAAATTTTTTAATAGTTTTTAAAATTATTTCCTTTTCCTGATTCTTTAAGCATTAGGTTGAAATATTCACTTTCAATACAATAAAATTTCTTCACAAAAACCTTACAGCAATGTCATTTAAGTGTAATTATTATTGTTAACAATTTAATTGTAGTTAATTTTAGTAACAATCTATCCTACTCATTAGGGTGGATCGATGTTATATGGTGAAAAAATAAATATTATTAATCAAAACCTACCTATGCAGAAAAGATGTTCTATTGTATGGAGATCAAGAGAAAAATAATTAAAAAAATTAATTTTAAAATTTAATACTGCCGCAGAGAGTTTGAATTTTCGAAAAAAAATTGGAAAAAGGCCTAATTTTGGTTAGATGATTTTTGATTCAAAATAATTGTTTTAATTTTAATCAAAACATACCTATGCGGAAAAGATGTTATATTGTATGGAAATTAAAAGAAAATTAATAAAAAATAACAATTTCAAAATTTAATACTGCCGCAAGGGGGTTGGATTTTCGAAAAAAGGGCACAACCAGCTTTTTCATTCTCCCGCTTTATCCTTCCACCCCTCCATAAGTTGGAAGCGCTACGTCATGGAATCTTCCCTACGTCATATCATACGCCCTCGTGGCTCTGAATTAGGGCTCCTATAATATTTAAAGGAGCCTTACTCTGAACAATACTGGATAAACGTATTCCCACCGCTCGCTCATTCAGTTCAAAGCTAGCGGCTTACGGAATCGGGCGCTGTTCTCGCAAAGTGAAATAAATTTCGATTTCATTGCGTAAGTTTTCTTTGTAAATGTATTGTGTTGCGTAGTGTACTTTGAATATTATTGCACCATGGCGATGTTAAGAAAAGACATGATTTGCCCTATATATTGGTCTGGTTGTGATATGCCAACGAATATGCTTCCTACCTACAGTAACGTAATAAAGTGCGTATGTTGCCATTCAAAAGAATACCGATGCAAGGAAACATTGTCTACATCTACACTTTCCTCCTCATGTGAAGAAGTTGCTAATAAGTTAGAAGAGACCTGGAAACGAGCTTCAATCCCAATAATTGACCACTATAGCATTTTGAGAAAAGTTCGATTATACCACGACAAATATCGCGGTCTTCTTAAATCTTACAAAGCCAGAAAAGGAATTGAAAGCTATCGCAAGCAGATTGACGTTTTCCGGAAAAACGCAAATGCTGTTTTTGATATATCAGCTTGTACTTGTAAATCAGTTGATTGTTGCTTCTGTAAGAAAGAATGGAAAGTACCAATGAACGAGAGAGAATTTCTATTAGACATGCGAACTGTAAGAAAAATGGTAATCGGGTCGCTTTATCGGAAAGTCACTTTACAAATAACTAAGGCCGAGAAACGAAAATTAAAGCAAGGGCGATACGTGGAGAAAAACAAAACACTGCCTGATGTTTCTTCCAGTTCAACATATTTGAATATGAATATGAATAACGGGTGTAAATTGAAGCGGCGTATGTGCGAGCATACTGACTTTTCTTCATCATCAGCTATCATTGAAAGTGGCACCCAAAACGCTGACGGTGTCACTGTCACATCTTTAGTGACGAAATTACATGCCGTAGCAAAGTAATTGGACCGTTTTGGCATTTCCGACCGAGCAGGCGCTGCCATCGTGTCAGCTGCACTTCAAGATGTGGTCATTATCTTACAAAGCGATATATCGAACGTCGTTGACAAAAATAAAACTCGACGTGAGAAAACAAAGGCAAGAACCACTCTAACGTCTCAGTCAGTTGTGAAATATTCTGACCATGACCAATTTGGCTTATACTTCGATGAACGTAAAGACAGGACTATATCACTAGGAGATAACAGAAGAAAAGTCATAATAGAAGAACACGTAAGCTTGCTAAAAGAACCTGGTTCCGAGTACATCGGACACGTATCTGTAAATTCTGGGAGAGTGCAAGTCATTGGAAAAGACATCGTAAATTTTTTGTCCTGCGTTGACAACAATATAGATGCAACAAAGTTGGTTGCGATCGGTTGCGATGGAACATCTATTAACACAGGTGTTAAAGAAGGTGTTATGCGAAATTTAGAACTGATTCTGAAGCGTCCACTACAATGGTTTGTGTGCCAGTTAATGCCAATGAGCTTCCACTACGTCATCTTTTCGCGTACGTAGATGGAACCACGACTGGGTCCAGAAGCTTCACTGGTGGAATAGGACCTTGTTATTAGGAGAAATGGGTTTTTTGCCATCCTGAAAATAATTTGATATCGATGTTATCTGACGAAGGAACTCACATAAGGCAATTGGCCCTTCGAAGAATTCTAAAAGAAAGCGAAGTCAAACGGTCTACTACAATCCCAAACATTTCAACGAATAATATCCGTATCTTCAATTTACCAGCTTTTGAACTTTGTGCGACGGTTTATATTGATTTGATTAAATGGAAAAATGTGACAGAACCTCCACTAGCTGAACGATTTAGTGACGACATGATTTCAGAAGCAATAGTAAATCCAGCAATTATTCCGACGGCAATAATATCTACTATCAAGGGATTTCCGTGCCACACTAAAGCTACAGAACGGATAGTCAAAACAGTCAAGGAAGCATCTTCTGTTGTTTGTTGATCATATAGAAGAGGCGGTTTTATAAGAAATCGCATCGAATCACGAAACCTCATGCCAATTTTCAACACCAAACGTGATTATCGCCCACTGTAATTTCGACGATTTTATAGGTTTTTCTTTATTTAATAATAAAGAAGCTGGTAAATAAGAAGCTGGCGTGTTTTCTTGTAACCAAGTAAGTGTCCTCTTATTGCAATTAATATTTAAAATTACTAAAATGTATATTTCATTTAACAAAAATCACTTTGACTTTTTACCGTAAAAAGACTCAAATACATAAATTTCAAACACCTCGCGGCAGTATTAAATTTTGAAATTAATTTTCTTAATTATTTTTCTCTTAATCTCCATACAATAGAATATCTTTTCCGCATAGGTAGGTTTTGATTAATATTAAAACAATTATTTTTATTCAAAAATCATCTAACCAAAATTATGTTTTTTTTTTCATTTTTTTAGAAATTTCAACCTCATTGCGGCAATATTAAATTTTGAAATTAATTTTTTTAATTATTTTTCTCTTAATCTCCATACAATAGAACATCTTTTCCGCATAGGTAGGTTTTGAAATTGTGAAAAAAAAAATTTCGATCCACCCTACTACTCATGTGCGCAATCACACCAACCCTGTAAGGAGAGATTGCGCAAAATAACTTTCTTGGTTTTATTACAACTATTCTATTAAATTGCAACATAACAACAAAATAGCAATGGAAATGCATAAAAAATAAATGAAGTAAAAATTATTCCTGGATAGTTTAGCAAAAAATTAGTATTTAGATTTTTTATTGCTATTCTTTTGAATTGTGCGCAGATTATCCTAGCTTTACCTTATTTGAAGTTTATCTTGCTGAGTGAAGTTTCATGGGAACTGTTTTCTGACCTAAGGAAAATTAGTAGTCTTTCTCCAAAACCCCTGTCCATTTTAAAGTTTTTAATAAACGTGATTTTGATTTTATACGTCTTGTGCTCTCTTTCCGACTAGTTAGCATTGTTCAATGTCACTAGCAGAAACATGGCTGTTACATGATATTTATTTTCAAATTGCAGAATACTACTTTTTACATGATAAATGTAACAAAATTGTATCTGCTTATCATCATTCGAGATTTAATTGAAGATTGGAATACGTATAAGCAATATATGTTGCCGTCCACCTCAGTAATGCATACCAATTTCATTATATTTGAAGTATCGCAACTTCATGAAAAATCACCGCAAATAATTTTCTCTTTATACCATAATGTAACGGAATTCTTCTGTGTGTCCCTGTAAACGAACTATAAATGCTACACACTTCATTTTCAATACTGAACATTCTATAGTAAACACCAATAACGGATAAAAATTACATGGCAATCCGGATATATTTGAGAGAGTTAGAGCACGGACAGACGGACGGAAGGACAGACAGAGAAACCAAATTCATAAACACCTTCAACTAAGTTGGAAGGTGTTAAAATTCGTATAACATTAATAGAAAACTTCCTGTCATTTATTAAGATTTTTTTGTTATTTTTTGTGGTTAAAAATTTTATTTTGAGAAAACCTAAAAATAACGTTCACAACAAATATTAAATGTATTGTCAGTTAATTTTTAACAGCAATAACTTTGTTTAACCCTTTAGCGGGCGGTGTCCACAAAAAAAGGACACCTATTTTTAATTCCAAAACTGCCAAAGGGCACCAAGAATATTTAATTAAAATTTTCTTTTATAAAATACGGGAAAATAAGCAAGCTTTTATTTTATAATGAATTCTTTTTTAAATTCCGGTGTCAGTCCATAATTTCATCATTTTAAAAACAGATTTACTCAGCACCGGAAAGGGTTAAGATGAGATAGAAACAAATTTCAAATAGTTTAAGGAAGGTGAAGAACAAATTTTATTATTTTGGTAAAATGAAAAATTAGTATTACATCTTAAAATGGCGTTTCAAAAGAACCTTAAATATATTAAAGTTTTAAAAAATAATCATTCATCTTATTTACGTAATAAGTATTAGTTAGATAAATGTGACTTGGAAAATACGCTTGTTTTCAGCCAAAATGAAAAAAAAATTATCTATCAGAAGCTACAACCACAACGCTTGCACATCTGTCAGATAACAAGCGGATTCCGAAATGGAGGAGGTATAGTTGTTTTGAAGCAATCAAGTGGTCCCTTTTTGATTCTGCAGAAATGGCAGAGCGCCATTTCGCGAAAATAATTCAGTTCTTTTGCAGAAGTGAAACAAATGGTAATCTGAAGTTGCAAAATCTGGTGAATACAGCGGGTGGTTCAATATATCCCAGCTAAATGATTCTAGAGTTTCCTTGCCTGGTTTTGTCACATGTGGATAAACATTGCCACGTTGGAAAACAATCTTGCCGTATCTTTCGGCGTATTCTGGACGTTTTTGCTTCCATGATTCATTCATATTGATTCATACTTGCCTGTAACATTCAACAATGATTGTGTGACGCGATTGAAACAATTCTTGGTTGACAACGCCCATTTCGTCCAACCAGATGATTGCCCACATATTGCAAGAAAAGTAAAAACAAGAAAGAAAAATCATGCATCAAGCATAGATTATGAAACACTTTACAATACTAACATAATACTTTAACAAACCCTCGCTGTTTAATAAGGTAAATAAAATACCTAAGTAAATATTTTTGGAAACGCAAAACCGATTTGAAAACCAGGGTTTACCAATTACAGGCCATAGCCAGAAATGTATTCTCATTTTCTTGTGCAGCCTTGTGTATAATTTATAGATTTGTGTATACTCTATATAGTATGCAGCAATTTAGTTTAGTATAACAAAACACATAGCAGTTTCTACCAATGGACGGAAACATATTTAAATTATTTTGTACAGCGCTGTATACTACCGTAAGATTTTTTATACACGCTCAATTTTATTTTACTTTTTGTTCCGCATTTGTAAACTCGAATATATCTGACATATTCACAGAATCATTTTTATATGTGAAAGCCTGAAATTTGTAAATTTTACTTTTTAAGTGCGAAGGAATCGAATAATGTTTTTCTTTTACAGTGTCGAATTAACTCTGAGTTATACTCGATTTCCCGACAGTTCTGTGTCGAAAATCTGGTCAAAATGCCAATCCTGAGAACATTTTCTGAAATATTATTTGCTTTATAGAAATATGAGATTCACTATTTCAATCTTTGGTATTTGCGTAACAATGTCTGCAAATTTTGTGCACTTATGAACAAAACTATCTTCGACTCATATAGTTTAAATTTGAGTACATCCAAAAGAGACTCATGCATAAAAATTATTTTATCTTACTACTTAGCATAAGCATGGGAGGTGGGGGGGGGGGTATCATTTTTATACCCAGGACCCCTAAATGTCACATTCAAGCTCTGTTTTTGCGAATGCTAAGGAAAACTAGTCGTTGGGGGCACCGTAATACTTACCCATCATGGATGTGCATAATATAAAATATGAAAATAAAACATGTGTAAACTATTTATAAAATGCATTGCAATTCGAATAAAATCGTGGCTTGATGACGTCATAAACTTTAGATGCTCTGTTACTGAATTGCGTAAAAGAAACATCCTTATAACTCCAAAAATGATAATCCTATTAACTAACAGTTTACTGCGTTGGATTAAGCATCACATTTCCAATTAAAATATATATTTGAATTGAAATTTGAATGAAATACAGTGTCATGAAAATCGAAGAGTGTGGAAAATAGGATTCCAAATATCTCGGCAACTCATTATCCAATCAACTTCATTCTTTATGCAAAATTTATGGGTTTTTATTGTCTTTTATATTCACTCCTTAAAATAAACAATTTCGAAAATTTTTATATACCTTTTACCAGGACGAATATTTCGAGAGTTAAAAAAAAATAGTTTCTTATAATCGAGGTTACTGAAATTCAATAGGCCTATTCTCATTATTTTATTACATATTAAGTACATACCAAATTTTAAGTTTCTGTCTCAATTTGTTCGGGAGATAGAGCGTTTACAGACACACACACAGACAGACGGACGGCATTTTTTTTTTTTTCTAAAAAATGTTTTTTGGAATTTCCAGTGTCTGAAACGTGTAAATCCGTAAAAAAGAAATTTTTCGATTTTTTTAAACGATCACAAGACTTATCCTATACTGCGTATGATGGGTAAGTAAAAAACAGAAAGTTAAAAAGATTCAAATTTATATATATATATATAAAAAAAATAGTTGAAGCAGAATAAAAACAGCGCATCGAAGAAGTTTAAATGTTTTCTCTTCGCACTAATTTTGAAAAAGCGTTAAAGTATTACAAAATGTTTGTTCAATATTACTATGTTCCTTTGTTTACACAGGAAAAGAGTAACTCAACTTGGTTTTTTAGAAAAAAAAATCGTTTAGATAAGTCAGGGATTTTGCAATATCCAGGAAGTTTCACACCGCGCTGTACTCTTAAATTTGTGTTCATGCCCCAATGTCCTGTTAACCAACATTTCGTCTTCTGTTATCCCAGAGAAGAAAGTTGTCTCTCGAGCTTCTGAAAGAAAGAGAAGAGCATTCCACGGCCTCCTTTTTTCATCGTTCTTTATTTATTCTCACCCTACTGCAGCCATGTGTTGCCTCCACTCCTTGTATGGACAGGGAGAAACTCGATAGGTGCTCGCATGGGTCACGTGGAACGAATGACGTAAGATAGTCGAACCTTAAGAGTTGATAAGTCGAGGTTTTGTTAATTACACAATGGTGTAGTTTCAACTATAGACTGAATCATTTTCATGGTCAGTTGAAAATAATGGGGATGAAATTTTGGTATTTTAAGAATGAATGAAAATTTTACTAGAATGCCTCATACTTATAGATTATTCAGTTTTGTATAGTTTTACTTATTAATAAATTCTTTTAAATTTGGAGAATAAAATCATACATATATTTTCCTATAGGAAAGCATTATGTAGTAGTTAAATGTTTAAACTCTTAATCCGTAGCGTAAGTAATTCGAAAATCTTTTCAAGTAGCCTTTTTCAAATAAATTGAACAAATAGATTATCAAAATTTAATAAAATATTTAAAAGAATTGTTCAAGCTAATTATTAATGCCATTATTACGAAATCAATATTTTAATTATTTTCAGATAAGGGATTTAAAATATTGAATTACAGAGAGTTACAATTATCGAATTAATGAGACATCAAATACCAGAAGCATTTTCTTCGAAACTGCACTTTCGTATGCCAATTACTTGATTTGTTATTGAATTTAAAAATATGTCAAAGACATTTGGCCTGTTCTGTCTATTTCTGTAATTTTAAAGTTTATAAAGTATTTAACCCATTTTCTGCTAATTTGGGAGCTTCTGACTGACTTGGAGTTCTCAGTAAATGCGGTACAGCATATATATATATTTCCTCAGAAATGCATTATCTGATAAAGATTTAAACTAAATATTCTAAACAAAATAAAAACTAGAAAACCCATTTTAAAATTATTCACGTAATCCATTCTAATTATATCATACATGATTAGATTTAAATTTAATTTCATAAATTGCCCATAAGAAGATTCGTTCAAAATCCTGTTTGTTATGCAGAATTGTTATTGTGTTGCATATGTATTTGTATATGTTATTGTTTTGTATTACATATTGTAATACATATATATGCATATATGTATACAATATGTATCTATTATATTCATATTGTATTATATATGTTGTTGTTTACATATATATAAAACTGAAGTGTCTGTCTATGACTTTCAGAAAAAAAAAAGTATTTCTATTTCGTTCGACTGTTTAGACAACGTATAGTCAAAAATAACATTAAAAAAAGATTCCGTGTGTTTGTCAGTCTGCCTATTTGTCCGGAGTTATAGGTCCGGAGGAATAGGCTCATAAACAGTTGCGTAACAAACGCTAAACGTATCAGAGGAAGATAGAGAATGTTTCTGGGTTCAATCTGCAATTTGTCGCATTCCGACATCTAAAATAGTATTTGAGAAAACAGGGAAAATCTATCAATTAACCAATCTTTCAATACTCAAAAACTCGAGAGCTAATTTATCAATTTTAAAGAATTTTTCTACGATTGAAAGTTCAAATTAAGACTTTTAAATGATAATAATTACATTTTTAGTTTATGACTTATACATTTTAATTTAAAGACTGGATTGGTAAGTGTAAGAACCCAATATTAAATATCATAATCTGGTCCAAAGCAAAGGCTTGCATCATTGACAAGCAAAGAAATTATCACCTAAGACACCATCATATGGTTGACTCACAGAAAACAAATCTGATTACAAAAAATTATTTAATTTTGTGCCAAACCTCGCTATATAAAATATGCCAGTTGGCTGATGGCCAAATTATGAAAGTCTATAAATGATAATAATTTTAAGTCAATATGATTTTTAGCTTACAACGTATTCATTTCAATTAAAAACTGGTTTAGTAAGCATAAATGGCTAATATTTAATTATCGTGTCCACAACCCACGTTGGCATAAATTATAAGCTAGGGAATAATCACATAGGATGCCATGAAATGTATGTCTCATAAAAATACAAAACTGGTTTAAACAATATATATAACTAGGGGGCTCAGCCCCCTACTCGCTCACGCTCGCTAAACTCCCGTGAATTGCGAAGCAGTTCACATTGAGACCGCTACACGGTCCCAGCTCGCTTCGCTCGCTCACCCCTTTTTAGGTGCGTTCGTAATTATATAAATACGTAGCACCTATAGTCGTCGTTTGGTCCGTCCGTCTGTCCGTCCGTCTGTCTGTCTGTCTGTCCGTCTGTCTGTCTGTCCGTCTGTCTGTCTGTCCGCATATAACAACGCAAAAACTACCCAACCAAATGGTTTGCAATTTAAAATATATTATCTTTGCAGAATTTTGCCGAGACATTTCAAATTTTATTAAAATCGAATCAAAACTTTAGGAGATATTAATAAAAATATTTATTAAGAAATTTGAATTTTTTTTTTTTAAATCGGTGCTTTTTTTTTTATAGGAGCTTCCGATGGATGTTAAATCGTCAAGCGACCGAGATACTTATTTTATGACAGAAATTAATCTGCAGACGATATAATTCATTTCACAGAATTAAAAATCATCAAGATCTGAATATTTATATAACTAGCTGATACATATATATCTGAATATTTATATAACTAGTTAAGATATTTGTATGAACAGTGTCATAAAATATATACTTAACTAGCTGTTTAACCCGTTCTACGCACGGGATATCATGAATTTAATTCTAAAACGTGCGTACGAACGCACCTCGTTTGTAACGTTTGACGTACAATTTCCAACTTGTTATTTTTGCAGTAATTCTAGCCAGAATAAGTACTACCATAAATCATTTGAACATATGAAACTGACAATTTTTTTTAATGTAAAAAAGTATTTGAAAACTCCGTTGAAAACACAACTAAAAATGCATTTAGTTGGAGCTATTAATGGGCATATAAATCATTTAAATACTATGAAAAAAGTATCTTGGAAATATAATTTATTTAAAACTTATTGCACCTATAATATTGTACAGCACGGCTTAAATTCATTTAAAAAAAACACTACGTGATAAGAAGATAGTTTATCATCATTGATTGTTTAAATTTCGTCCGACATTTTACTATTCTAATTGATTATAGATTTCTGCAAAATAAATTAATTTAATTCATCGATACAGCAACAGATGGCAGCAGGTGCAACCTAGACAGTTTATATTTTTACTATCTCCGATTTTTCTTGTGAGTGAAATTCGTAAATAAATTCTAAATAAGAGTTGAGAATTCATTTGAAATTAACAATATTACTCATAATTAAAATGAGGAATCATATCAGACGCCTTGGATTACGTACATGTTATTTGATTTTTAATATTTGCTAGTTTGATTTTCACTGCGCTGACACTGACTGCCATATTGGAGGCGGAGCTGATCTATCTAACACAATCTAGTCTGTTCATTGGTCTGAGCTCTAAAAATTACGGTTGTTGCCAACGGTAAGCTAGAAATTCAGCCCTATTAGCTAGAAATTCAGCCCTATCAGCGCCGCGTAAGAGAAATATATATATAGATTTTGCGCCACACCACTTTCTCTAAAATATAGCAATTACTAATAGACGAATTAAAGAAGATCTATAAATGATAATAACTTTATATGAATCAGACATTTAGCTTACAACTAATTCATTTTAATTTTAAAACTGAAATATTAAATATAAAAGTTAATAATTCTGTAATCGTGTTCAAAGCTAAAGTTGGCATCAATTATAAACAAGGAAATGATCATCTAATATACTTCCAGTAATTGAAAGGAGACCGCGTTGTTCAAAATATGTTATATTAAAAATCAGTGTTTATATTTCAGAACTACTTCTACTAGAATATGCGTTTATGAGCGATGAAACTAACGTCAAATATTCAAATGGATCCGAGGATGTCATAACTCTAGGAATATTGAAAAATAAATTATTTTCCGAGATATTATTTTATCTGTAAACTTTTGTGGAGTTTCTGTAATGATGGCAGCTAAATTACACAATTACTATGGAAAATGAGGAAATAAAGGGAAAATATCGGGATTATTGTACTTCTTTTAATGTCACTGTTAGGAATCGGTGAATTAATATTTTTATTTACGCAGACGACTTTTGGCTAATGCCGATAAAATTGTTTCTTTTATATATTTTTTTATTTGTTAAACGAGGCTCGTTGCTATAGCAACGTAGTTGGTTTTTCTTTTGCCTTCTTTTTACATTTTATTATCTCACGAGAAGAGGTTAAAAATTTATTTTAAAAAATGGCATCTGCTTTTGTTGTGTAGTTAAAAAGAATGTATTGTTATGAGTAGCTACAAATGTGATTTAAAAGAATTCCGTCTATTTTTCCAGAAAAAGAATGACGGGCATTGAATAAAGTGCAAATAGAAGATATATTTTAGGATCATCTTTTATTGGGTATAGTACGATGATCCGAATCAAGGTAAAATTAATCTATAATTTTGTAAATATGTAAATAACTGTCTATATCAACATCTCGTCGAATGTCCCATATCTATAATTTATAAGTGTATATATAAATTTTGTTATAATCAAAAGGTTTGAATATTAAAATATTTCCAACCCACCATCGTGTTTGATAGAATACAAACAGTCACTTTCCCATTAAATTTGAGATGAAAAAGATTCAATTTGAATACATGCAATGTCACGATTATCGCCTACTATCCAAACTGGTGAACAAATATCTTTGGTGTTATTTGTTTCTATAAATACATTTAATGATTTTTTACTTCATTTTATCTTTAAAAAATGTATTGTAGAGAATATTTATACAACTTACAACTTCATGTATCTAATTATTAAAAAAAAAAACCCTGAAAGATTTCAAAATTAATCCGTGTGAAATATCGTTTTCCGAATTTGAAGGAAATGTAAATGAATGGCCTCTGATAGAATATGGAACTAATGTAAACTATTCACTTCGATAATTTAGACAATAAAATAAATAAATAAATGCGATTAACGATACTCCCATACTTGCCTAGTTTAAGATAATGACAAGATTCCCAAGTTTTAATTTTATAATCCTTTCGATCAATATAATTTTATTTTCGTACATTGTCACTCTCTTATAAAAGTACTCTACTGTAACTGCATAAAAATAAACTGATTTGCGATATGTAAGAAAAAAAAATACAAACATTTATTCCTAATTTTTAATTTACCTATGCTCTAAATATGTTTCCTTAATTAGAACAAAAAAAAATTAAAATTAATATTATAAAATTTTTAAAATGCAGAATACAATTAGATCATCACGTAGAGTAGAGTTGTACGAAACTGGATAGCGCAGATTCCTCCTCAACTTGTATTGCTATCTATCGGCTAACACGTGGAATTACTTGTCGATCGCCATTATAGCATTTGTAGCTGAACAAAAGACTATTGTGATTTTGTAAGGTTCTTTTTAGGTGCGTTCGTAATTATATAAATACGTAGCACCTATTGTCGTCGTCTGGTCCGTCCGTCTGCCCGTCCGTCTGTCTGTCTGTCCGTCTGCATATAACAACGCAAAAACTACCCAACCGATTTTTTTGAAATTTCAGATATATTATCTTTGCAGAATTTTGTCGAGACATTTCAAATTTTATCAAAATCGAATCAAAACTTTAGAAAATATTAATAATATTTATCAAGAAATTTGAAAAAAAAAAAAAAATCCGTGCTTATTTGTTATAGGAGGTTTCGCGGTTTAATCGTCAAGCGACCGAGAAACTTATTTTATTACAGAAATGAATCTGCAGACGATATAATTCATTTCACAGAATTAAAAATCATCAAGATCTGAATATTTATATAACTAGCTACGAACGCACCTCGTTTGTTACGTTTGACGTACAATTTCCAACTTGTTTTTTTGTGTGTGTGAACGATTTCGTTTAAATTACTGTTAATTTTTTTTGCTTGATACTAGGTTTTACGCATATCATATATTCTAATACGAGCAAATCTTGTGTGTGGTTATATATATATATATATATATATATATATATATATATGCAAAATTTATCTTAAAAACGGCTCTAACGATTTTGACGAAATTTTGTATCCTACCGTTTTGGGGCACCAGAAAAACATTGGGCTGGGTCACATGTTCGAGAAAATTCGATTAGTGGGTCATTCTGGGTCATTTTGGGTCATGGTCTAGCTAATTGTATCTAAAAAACGGTTCAAACGATTTTGACGAAATTTTGTATCCGATCATTTTCGGGCACGAGAAGACTTTTGGGCTGGGTCACATGTTCGAGAACTTTCGATTAGTGGGTCATTTTTGGTTCAACGCGGGTCAAATTAGTTTTATCTAAAAAACGGCTCTAACGATTTTGATTAAATTTTGTGTCCTACGAGTTTCGAGCACGATAAAATCATTGGACTAGGTCACATGTCCGAGAAAATTCGATTAGTGGGTCATTTCTGGGTCATGTGGGTCAAGATCTAAAAAGCGGCTCAATTTACACTAAATTTTGCATACAATGGTTTTCGGGCACGAGAAGACTGTTGGGTTAGGTCACATGTTCGAGAAAATTCAATTAGTGGGTCATTTTGGGTCATTTTGGGTCATGGTCAAGCTAATTGTATCTAAAAAACGGTTCAAACGATTTTGACAAAATTTTATATCCGACTATTTTCGGGCACGAGAAGACTATTGGGCTGGGTCACATGTTCGAGAACTTTCGATTAGTGGGTCATTTTTGGGTCAAAGCGGGTCAAATTAATTTTATCTAAAAAACGGCTCTAACGATTTTGATTAAATTTTGTGTCCTATGAGTTTCGAGCACGATAAAATCATTGGGCTAGGTCACATGTCCGAGAAAATTCGATTAGTGGATCATTTCTGGGTCATTGTGGGTCAAGATCTAAAAAGCGGCTCAATTTACACTAAATTTTGCATCCAATGGCTTTCGAGCACGACAAGACTGTTGGGCTAGGTCACATGCTCGAGAAAATTCAATTAGTGGGTTATTTTGGTAATGGGTCATTATGGGTCAAGCTCTTTTATCTTAAAAACGGTTCAGAGGATTTGAAATAAATTTAGCACCTTACAGGTTTAGGGAACAAGAAGACTATTATGCTAGGTCACATGTTCGAGAAATTTCGATTAGTGGGTCATTTTGGTCATGGGTCATTATGGGTCAAGCTATTTTATCTTAAAAACGGCTCAGACTATTTACACTAAATTTTGCATCCTATGGTTTTCGGGCACGAGAAGACTGTTGGGCTAAGTCACATGTTCGAGAAAATTCAATTAGTGGGTCATTTTGGTCATGGGTCATGATATTTGAACTCAAATTTAATTTTGACCGAGCATAGCTCGGTCTTCCCTGCTCTTACTGACTATTTACCAACGTATTAAATATTGGTAAGCACTATATTTAATTCTCTGCTTTTCTGAGTATTTTAACATTTTTACAGATCCTTTACGATAGAATTGAGAGTAGTGACCTCACTTTTTTAAATCTGTGTCATGTTAGGGTAAAACAGGGTATTTAAGAGAGGGTGAAAACCGGGTATACCCGGTTTTGTCCAACTTTCAAGGAATGAATTTTTTAGTATAGTTAATAAATAAATCAGGAGCTTTAAATTGCATTTTTAATGTTGTTAAGTAACCTTATAAAGTATATATTTATCTAGTTATAGTGAAAAAGTTAATTTTGATTTTGTTTTATATTAAAAAGTGGGACTAATTTTTAGCTTAAATTTATGAAATTAAATAAACTGCAAGTAATGAGCAAAATAATGGTACCAACTCAGCTATATTTTTAATTTATGTTTATTACATTTTAATAAATAACTCTCTCATCTGTTGTATAATAACTTGTGTTATAGAGCTACTTACATTTCAAAATATATTTTGAAAATTGTTTTTTAATTTAAAATAATCAATACAATAATAATTTAATTTAAAATTTTAGATAAATAATCTAAAAATCGCAATTCCATATAACTAGGCTACATATTCTATAACAACATATTGTTTCTCAAATAAATATGAAACAAGTTGGAAATTGTACGTTAAACGTGACATATGAGGTGCATTCGTTTTATAACTAGTTTCACAATGTAAAAAATAAAATCATCCTCATTATTTCAGTGAAATGAATTATGTCGTTTGCTAAGAGCAAAATGAGCATGCCTTTTTTTTTTCTTATTACGTATGGCACGTTTACAAATGCCATTTTTTTTTTCGCCATGGAGATCTTGCTTTGCGAATGATTACCTTCATCGTTTAATATTTTTATGACTCATAATGAACGAATCTCCTGTGTTTATTTACTCTAATGGATTGAGATATTCGGTTAATCTAATTTCAAATGAAGTTATCTCATAATCTATACATTGTTGAATGTAACTCATCTCTCAAGCAAATAATTTTTTTTGAACGGTCTTTCTAAAAATGTAAATTTTATGCAATTTTATTCGAAAAAATAATTTTTAATTAAAATGGCCGCTTGGCATATGAAAACAGATGTGGTCAGCCAGTATTTGTTTTCCTCAGTTACATGATTTGCGCTTTTATTATATATATTAGGTATGATAGGATTTAACAGAATAAAGAAAACTTTCATTAATAACTTTTTAAGTTTTGATTAGATTTTCATAAAATTTGAAATGACTCGACAAAATTCTGCAACGATTACATATATTAAGTTTCAAATCATTCGATTGGGTAGTTTTTGCGTTGTTTTTTTTTTTTTTTTTTATACCGCTAACCAGGCCCCTACCTGCCCGGCATGAATGCCTAGCTTAACGGGTTAGTACCTGGGTGCGGGGCGGAAATCGCCTGATCACAGCATGGCTGTGATCCACCTGACTATTGATTTGTTCACATCGCTGCTGTGCTTGCTCTCTTGTGATTTGCTACCGTTATCTTTGTTTGCCGGTTCAAGGTTTCTGTTTAACTTTGTTGAATTGACAGATTTAATAGATCTCGTAATTTAGAACCTTGATCAGGTGACGAGACCCTCACCTGACTAGGCACCCCCAGAGGTATTATTCACAGGTAACTTGGAGGGCTTTGCACCCACGACGGATTTTACATGCACCAGGTGCCATTAGCGTACATAGATTTACATATTTACCATGTCTGTTGGCTTGTCACGTTCATGGTGGGTTGTCGCTGTAGTGTTTATCGCCTCTTTTATGGGCTGATTTCCCTTCTTGTTGTATTTGTCTCTGTCAAGGCTTTTTGGCGTTTTTATAGGCTCGCCCCTGTTGTGGGTTGTTTTTTGTCTATCATTCATTGGTTTTTTGTCTCTTTCTTGATATATTTTTACCTCTAGCTTGTGCTAGAGCTGGTTTTCACATTTTGAATCTTGGTCTTCTTTCGAGAGTTTCACTGGTTATTATGTCACTATCGTGGGTTTTGTCACGTTGTAACATTTGTTACTGGTGGTTGTCACATTGTTACTTTTGTTACTAGTGGTTGTCACATTGTAACTTTTGTCACTGGTGGTTGTCACATTGTAACTTTTGTTACTGGTGGTTGTCACATTGTAACTTTTGTTACTGGTGGTTGTCACATTGTAACTTTTGTTACTGGTGGTTGTCACATTGTAACTTCTGTTACTGGTGGTTGTCACATTTCTGGATGTTGCACACTCATTTTTGTTGTCTTTGTCACTTTATCTCACCCAAGCATTGGGGATTTTGATTTTTTTTTCCCTTCGTGAATACGCTTTTTGCGATCAGTCCATTGAATCCTAATGGCTGTTATCACTGCTTTTGAATTTTGTGCAACTTGTTGATTTGTTGTTTGAGAAACTTGTCGCACTAATGGAGTGGGGCTTGTTCCGTGGCCGTTAGTCCGTCATGTATCTATGAGGCTGTATTCACTTGATTTGACACTGTTTTTTTCCCCATTAACTTTCTTTGGCAGGTGTGCTTTGTGCATTCACCATTTAATTATTTTGTTCACTTTTTGTTGGCTATTTGCCTTCATCAGTTGGTGAAATTCAGTCCGTCACAGATGACTTCCACTTCTCACTAGTGCTGAAAAAAATCGATTTTTTTTTGGCGTAGCAAAGAGGTTCCATTGCTACTTTTTTTTTTTTAATTTTTAAAGATATATTAGAAAATATACTTACCAAATGGATGGCTTTTGAGAGTGGGATATGCTTTTGAGGAATCTCGCTGCTGGGAAGGTGTATTTATTGTGATATGAGATCGATGTTTTCTACTAACCATCTCATCACTGCTCTTCCTTTTGTTTGTACTTGTTTGTTGTTCGCTAACTGGTTGTGCCATATTTTTTCGTTGTTCGGTGTGATGTGGATCAGATGTAGTGTTTGGGTTAGTGGGCAGTCTGTTAGATAGTGTTTGGGGGTTCCCAACTCCCCGCATGAGCAGTTTGGTGCGTCTTTGCGCTTAAACCTGTGTAAGTAGTCCGGGAATGCTCCGTGACCCGTGTAAATTTGACTTAGTAGATTGCAGCTGATGATTCTGCGAGAATCTACTTTTGGGAAGTATTCATATGTCTTCCTGCCCGTTTCCCCATAATCCCACTCGAACTGCCATTGTTTGATAGTGAGTTCTTTTAGTTTTCTTTTTAAGTTTGATATCGGTCTTTCTAGATGGTATGGAATTTCTTTACTTTGGTTTTCTGCAGCCTTTTTTGCTAATTCGTCGGCATCCTCGTTTCCTTGGATACCCACATGTGCTTTGACCCAGCTAATTTTGAATTTATTGTTTGAGTCTTTTACTGTTTTTTGTATTGTATCGATTAATTTTACTACATTGAAGGGTTTACTGAGTGATTGGATGGCTGACATGCAGTCCGAGCGAATGCTGTATTCCTTCCCTGTGCTATTTCCCCATTCTGCTGCTTTTAGTATAGCCAGTAGTTCGGCTTGGAAAACACTGTTGTACTTCCTTAATGGAGCTGACCATGTTTTTATTTTTTGTTCATTTTTGAAAGCTACGAATGCCGAACCCGTAGCGCCTGTTTCCAATTTTGAACCGTCCGTATATATTACTATGTCCTTGTAATTATGGCCTATTCTTGGTTCTATGGTGTCCGCGGGATGTGTTTCCCATACATTAATCTTTTTTATATAGTCTGTATGGTGGATAGTGGTTCCGTGTATTTCTGTCGTTTCTCTTAAACGAGATATTGTGCCGTATTCTGCCTCGTATTTAACTTGGAGGTGAATTGGAATCAGGCCAGCAAGTACCTGAAGGGCCGCTGTTGGGGCAGTTTTATATGCCCTAACTATAGCCAGCAAAAAATGCCTTTGGCATGTTGTTAGTACTTGTTTACTTCTTTGGTTCAGCTTATGTCCCCATATTGAGGCTGCGTAAGTCAGTGTTTTCTCAGCTACTGTTCTATACCATATTTTTAAGATGCTTGGTTTCAATCCCCAACCCCGTTTGGCCATTTGTCCCATCATCCAAAACGCTTTCCTTACTTTGGCTGTTTGTGCTTGGCAGTGTGTTTCCCAATTTAGGTTTTTATGTATGATTACACCTAGATACTTAATGTTTTCTTTTCCTTCAAATTCCCTTTCTTTGAATTTAATTCCTTCAATTTTATATGTGTCTGCTGTTGGTAGGTTTCTTGTGTGTGTTCTATTAAGGTACAGTAGTTCTGTTTTGTCCCAATTAAGCGTTAGGTTATTTTCCGTTACCCATTCATAAAATTCTTTTATTATTTTGTTTGCTAGTTTTACTAATTGTTCTTTTGTTTTTGCTTTTATTATTAAAATAAAGTCGTCTGCGAAGGCCTGTATTCTTACATTTTTACCCCAGTTTTTCTTTAGGGCTGTATCTGCTATTAGCAGCCACAGCAGTGGTCCCAGACAGCTGCCTTGTGGGCAGCCGCCAAATGTTTGTTTTGTTACTTTAATGCCGTTTTCTTCTAAGGATACGTATCTATCTTCTAAAAAGCTTAGTATCCAATTTATTAAGTAAGTGGGGCATGGTGATTGTTTTAAGTTTTCGGCTATAATAGGCCATCTGATATTATCAAATGCACCCTTTATATCCATTGCTATTAGTAATGTTTGGTATTTGTCTTCTTTGTCTTTCTTTATTGTTTTTATTAGGTTATTTAGTGCGTGTTCAGTTGATAACCCTTGTTTGAACCCATATTGTTTGTCGCTCCAGTATTTGTTGATTGTTAGATGATGTGATATCCTGCCGTGTATTATTTTTTCTAGTATTTTACTAAGTGTAGGTAGTAAGCATATGGGTCTGTAATTTTTTGGTTCTTTTGGATCTTTTCCCTTTTTATGAAATAGGACTACTGTGCCTATTTTAAATGATTTTGGGAAGTAGTTGAAGTTAAGGCATGTGTTATATAATGTTAGTAGTAGTTGTGGCGCTGCTGTGTGTATTCTTTTCACTAGGTTATGGTCTATGTAGTCAAAGCCCGGAGCTTTGTTTTGTTTTATGTTTTTGATTATTCTGTTAAGTTCTTGTTTTGTTATAAGCTGTGGTTTTGTTTCATTAAATGTCGGTGTCTCTGGTTTTAATTCATGTTCTATTGATGGATCTGTTAGATATAGGTTGTTTAGGAAGTGGTTTAATGTCTTTTTGACGGTTACTTCTTGATTGTTGGGCATGATGTTTTCTAATCGTGATGGGCTTGTTTTTTTGCCTGATGCCAGTTTATATTGAGGGCCATATGTATTAGTGACTTCCTCACAGTATTTTTTCCATGTATCTCTTTTGGCTTTTTGGACTATTTTCTTTAATTTTGCGCGTTCTTTTTTATATTCTATATGTTGTTTGTGTTTTAGTTCCTCATCTTGTTGTTCCTGGAATTTTCTCCTGAACGCCCTTACTCTATTTCTTGCTATTTTGACTTCTTGTGACCACCATGGTGGTGCCATTAATTCTGGAGTTTTTCTATGTTTGTAGCAGGCGAATGCTATTGCTGTTATTTCTCTCTGTAATCTTAGAGTTATGTTGTCTAACTGATCTATATTTGTTGCTTTTCTTAGTTCTTTTGTATATTTGTTTCTGATTTGTTTAATTTTCTTCTCGAATTTTGCGTGTTTGCCGTGTTTTGTTTCTAATCTATGTCTTTGATAACACGTATTTTTATATTTTATATTAAATTTTATGTATTTGTGATCACTGTTTGATTCGTCGTCGCTTACTTCCCAGTCTGTTATATTTTCTCCTAATTTAGCTGTTGCTATTGTTAGATCCGGCCATCCTTCTAGCTTCCTTTTACCTCTCATGGTGCTGAACGACGCTTTTGCGTGTGGTGGGTTTTGTACAAAGAGGGCATTCAGGAGGAGGAAGTCTGTAAGTTTTACCCCCCTGTCATCTAAGTTCGCATAGCCCCATTGTTGAGAGTGTGCGTTAAAGTCCCCCGTCAGTAGTACTTCGCCCTTGGCTATTTTCAGAGTGTCTTCTACCTCCTGCAGCACATCTTCGAAGTCTTCTACTGAGGGGGGTGCGTATACATTGATTATTGTTATTGTTTGTTTTTTATTTTCGATTTTTATTGCTGTTGTGTATTCTTTTTCTGCTATTGTTATTGGATTGGTGCCTGTGTGAGTTACTATTGCTGATCGATTTCTTTTTGTTTTTGTTATTTTCCAATTACCATTATTGAAACCTGTTATTTTTCCTGTTTTTTTATTTTGGTGAAAGTCTTGTAAGAGTCCAATATTTATTTGTTTGTCTCCCATATATCCCATAAGTGTTTGTGTTGCATGGAGACTGTTATGTAGGTTTATTTGTATTAGTTTGATGTTGTCTTGATTTTTATTGTTGGAGTTTTCTTTTGGATTTTTATTTTCATTCAGGTTTGGATTGTCTTGGGTGCCGCTTAGGCACCCGTCTGTGTTAGCGGCGTTGATATTGAACATAATTCAATTCGTGTGTCCTTTGTTGCCTGTTGTTAAGTTCCTCCTGTGACCTCCTATGCACCCGTGTCACACCCCTAGTTGTGTTTAATGTGATTTTGTCGTTTAGGACATCATTACCTGTAGTTAGTTTTTGTCTTCCTTGTTCAATTTCAATTTGTCTAATTTTGAGGAGCTTTCTGTACACCCTGCACTGCCCATCATGAGCCGTGTGATCTATAGGGATTTGTGCCGGTAAGTGCGCCTTATTCCATTCGTTAAATGTAGTGCAGATGATACACCTCTTCCTTCCTTTTGGGCAATCTTCGTATTTGTGCCTACCTGCACATATCGGGCAGTACTGACTCTGCTTGCACTGGTGCGCCACGTGGTCAAAACCTTGACATTTGTGACACCTTTGGATCGTCACATAGTTTTTTATCGGACATTCCTTGAGTCCCAGGCAGATCGTTCTCTCCTTGAGAAGGTGATCCGCCAGGGGCTCAGGGAGCGCTACCGGTATATGCAATCGCCCTGCTGGTGCCCGTAGCGATTTTAGCAACTGTATTTTGTCCTCGTTTTGTTCTATGTCGATGCCTAGTTCTCTGCATATTTTGTGCTTGATTATGGCTGGCTCCACCGACTCCGGTACATGGAAGATGATAATTCTCTTCTTCCTTAAATTGGCTGTTTTTACTTTCAGGCCACTGTTACTCTCCTCATTCTCTTCCAGGGCTTCCTTTATCCTCGTAGCTTCCGTTGCGTTTTCGCAAACAATTTTTATGCCGTTGCGAATCCGTTTGACATTCCTGACTCCTTCCTTGTTTTCTGTTATAAGTGGACAGACGGACAGACGGACGGACCAGACGACGATTATAGGTGCTACGTATTTATATAATTACGAACGCACCTAATAAAAAGTAATGCATAAAATAATAAATAGGCAGTTATAGGCCCTATATAAATAATAATAGGCCTAATAAATTCAAAACAACCTGTATAAAATATAAATAATATCAAAAAGGTATCTTAATTTCTAATAATCTTGCTTTTTAGGTGACACAATGCCTTGAAACTATACCAAAGGAAAACAACGAGACAAAGTTGGGCGTTCAACTCATGCTAAAAGCATCAAGTTAATCAATCTATCTAGAGAAAACAATGTGATTTTCTTATGCTACCCTCCACACACAAAACATCGACTTAAACGCCTTGATGTGTAATTCAGGGCACCTCTAAGCTCATACTACGAACAAGAGGTGAGAAAGTTGTTACTTTCCAATTCTGGGCGAAGTGTGACAATTTACCAAATTGGAGAATTATTCAAAGCTGCATCTTCGAGAGCATCAGTTTCAAATACAGCAATCAAAGAAAGTGTTGAGGAAACATACTCAGAAAAAGAAGAAGATAATGAAGTCTGCATGTTTTGTAATGAACTGCACACCAACTCTAAATTCAGAGAAGGTTGGATACAATGTTTGAAATGCCACGGATGGGCAGGGCATGTAAAGGATGTAGTAATGCAGAAGATGACAAATTTATTTATGATTTTTGAAGTTAAAAGAACTCTAAAACTTTTAGTGTAAAAAGTAGGCAGGCCTACACAATGTACAAAATTTCACACAGATTTAATATGACACATGGAAAAAGATTTGTACGATTTATTTTCGTTAAAAATAAGAAAAATGTTTTTTTTTTACTATATTAAGCAATAATATTTGGACCAAAATGACCAGTTTTCCATGAGTGTTAAAATTTCATGTCGTAACTCGATGTCGTGATAATATCGTAAAAATAGGGAATTAGCGTCCCCATTCTTCTCATCTCGTAGCAAAATATGACGAGGCAGTCTGAGATATTTGTATTGTACTAGTCGGTATATTTGTTGTGTTAAAATTCATGTCGTAACTCGATGACGTGATAGTACTGCTAAAATGAAGAATTGTCGCCACGCTCTGCTCATCTAGTACCACGATATGACGAGGCAGACTAAAATATTTGTATTGTAGTGACCGGTATCTTGAATGCGTTAAAATTTCATTTTGTAACTCGATGTCGTGATAGTACCGTAAAAATAGGGAATTGGCGCCCCGTTCTGCTCATCCCGTACCAAGATATGACACGACACAGACTGAGATATTTGTATTGTACTAATCGGTATCTTTTTTGAGTTAAAAATTTATGTCGTAACTCGATGACGTGATAGTACTGCCAAAATGAAAAATTGTGCACCATTCTGTTCATCTCGTACCAAGGTATGGCGAGGCAGACTGAGATATTTGTATTCTACTAATCGGTATATTTGTTGTGTTAAAAATTCGTGTCGGAACTCGATGACGTGATAGTACAGCTAAAATGAAGAACTGTCGCCGCGCTCTGCTCATCTCGTACCAAGGTATGATGAGGCAGACTAAAATATTTGTATTGTAGTGATCGGTATCTTGAATGCGTTAAAATTTCATTTTGTAACTCGATGTCGTGATAGTACCGTAAAAATAGGGAATTGGCGCCCCGTTCTGCTCATCCCGTACCAAGATATGACACGACACAGACTGAGATATTTGTATTGTACTAATCGGTATCTTTTTTGAGTTAAAAATTTATGTCGTAACTCGATGACGTGATAGTACTGCCAAAATGAAAAATTGTGCACCATTCTGTTCATCTCGTACCAAGGTATGGCGAGGCAGACTAAGATATTTGTATTCTACTAATCGGTATATTTGTTGTGTTAAAAATTCGTGTCGGAACTCGATGACGTGATAGTACAGCTAAAATGAAGAACTGTCGCCGCGCTCTGCTCATCTCGTACCAAGGTATGATGAGGCAGACTGAAATATTTGTATTGTACTAATCGGTATCTTGAATATCTTAAAATTTCATGTATAATTATAATAGTATGTTAATGTAGTCATGTATAATATAGTCATGTATAATTATAATAGTATGTTAAAATTTCATCGTAACTCGATGACGTGATAGTACCGCCAAACTGAAGAATTGCGTCCGCTCTGCTCATCTTGTACTAAAATACGACGAGCAGGCTGAGATATTTGTATTGTACTAATCGGTATCTGGAATGTATTAAAATTTCATGTCGTAACTCGATGACGTGATTAGTACCGCCACATTAAGAATTGGCTTTCAGCTCTGCTCATCTCGTACCAAGGTATACCATTTATTCCATCACGTACTGTTAATAAACTTTTCCTTTACCATTAGTTCATATTGAAAGTCAATGGAGTAATAATATATAGGGCAGTGTAATGTAAAATATCATGTTTATTGGATCTCAATTGTACTATTGACATGTTTTTCTGTCATAAACTTTAGTCTACCGGCGGTCCTACCAGGATATTCCCAGGTAGGCAAGAATATTTTTTAAATACTATATTTAACCTTTAATTTACCCCCAATTTCATCTCGTAACTCGATGACGTGATAGTACAGCCAAAATGACGGGTTGGCGACCTCTGATGCTCATATCATACCAAGTTATGACGAGGCAGACTACCCATTCCTTAATCTACTCCTAATAGTCTTGTTCTACATCATGATATCGTTCCGTAACTCGATTACGTAGAATTTTTGTCGCCGCCGCCCGCTCTATAAGACTTTTGCAAGCGCAATCGTAAAATAATTTTATATCGCTGAATTGAGTTCTATATAGACCGATGTGGCAATCAACTTAATGCCAAGGGAGTAAACAGGCACTGTCAAGTTTGCGCCCACTGTCTTCTAAGGCTTTTCCTCACTGTAGATTTTGTGCACATACGCAGAGGCACAGTGGAAGTTTGTTTAAGGTGTTTGGTTATTTTTCTAGAAAATATTTCCGCACATAAATGGATTGAAATTGAAGATCACATATTTTGTTTATTTTATTAATTTATTAAAATTTTTGTTGTTAACAGAGATCTACCGAAGCACCCCAAAACACATTTACGAGTATTTATTAACCACCAATAAACTCCAAACATATTAAGGGCATTAACCCCTTAACCTTTTTAAAAAAATAATTAATTTGGTTAAAAAATTTTACTTTTTTATTGCAGTTTCATATTGAGTTTAGCTTTAAAAGATGTTAACATTAATTTAAATGTGCTAAAATATAAAACTATTTTCACTAAATTCACATTTTAATTCTTTACTTAATTTCACACAATAATAGTATAGTTCTTAATATCACTAAGCACGAACTCCTCGATTTTAAAAGCAACTTTTATTCAAAATACTTGAATAAAACTTTTTACCAATCTTTATAAACCAGTAACAGTTAATTTACTTCTTCTAAAGAGGCGTTACTTTGCTAACACTGATGAATTCAGGATTTCCTACTCCTTAAATATTTATTTGAACAACCATGTATCAATCTGCATCCGAAAAGCACCTTTTAGCAAGATTAATTGATACATGAAAACTATAGTACTTTCATAGGAAAGAGTTTCATTTACGCACACAAAATTAATTTATAAAACAATTTAAGACAAAAAATAATTTATATCTACATTCATACAAAAAGGTTCAAATTCCAAGTAGAATATGGGTATGTGAAGAGCCGCAATTACCGAATTATTGCCAGTGAGAAGCCCGAAATGGTCGTTGTCAGGCCTCTTTATCGTGAAAAGTTAGTAT
The DNA here is from genome assembly GCA_963931845.1 of Maratus michaelseni. NCBI lineage: Eukaryota > Metazoa > Arthropoda > Arachnida > Araneae > Salticidae > Maratus > Maratus michaelseni. Next base: position 246,732,501 of record OZ007596.1, on the reverse strand, counting down.
CTCATATGGTTTGTGTGTTAACGGAATCTCGGATTCGTATTGCTTTGATCAAACAGTGAATTCAGAAAGTGACATCGATTTCTTGACAACGAAATTCATTCCTGAATCCCTACAACAAACATTGCGTCTAACTAGAAAGACGCATGATTTCAGCAGGATGGAGCTGTTCCACATTAAACAGAACGATGTCCTGGGATTTGTTGAGAAGTCACTATTAAAATCGTGACACCGCAAGAGGATTCTCGAATCACTTTGTAAAAGAACTCCCCCTCCCTCCCCTATAGCCCAACTTTTAGAGATTCGACATCTTCCTGTTGGTCAATGTTAAAGACAAATTCTGCAGAGATCTACTGAAAAGCAAACAAGAACTCAGAACAGCGATAACAAGTTTAATAGGGTCAAGCGTACTTTCAAGAACTTCGAGTGGAGACTGTTGTAGTCTCCAAAAATATTTTCCTTTGTTCTCATTTATAAATTCTGTAAGTTTGAAATATATATATATTAGTTCAAAAGTTATTCATTTTGTTACAAGCTTTTTTATTTAACTTAACTTAGTTCCTGCATGTAAAAATGGACTTACAAGCTTTTTTATTTAACTTAACTTGGTTCCTGTATGTAAAAATGGACTTTCTTAATCAATTTTTCACTCAATCACTGATGCGCTCAGTTTCGACGTTATATACAGCTGTGTTTTCCCGTTCACGATACAATATTTTAATATTTTCAGAACCTAACAATCAATTAACCGATTCAGTTTAATTAAATTAATCGTTAAAGCTTAAATTCAACAATCGAAAAAGAATTAGACAAGGAAAATACCATGAAATAACAATGCATGTATTTATTTCAACAATGTAATGTATTCATCAATTTTACTTCATCAGTGGTAAAAATAAGACTAAAAAATGTCAAAGTGGTAACAATGAATATGTTTATTTCAACAATGCAAAACCTACATCGAGTATAGATGTCTTTCATATTATTTTTTTTTCAGTTGTTTTGCTAAGTTAAAAAAATGGTAATCGCATGCTGCAATGTCTGGTGAATGCGCTGCATGTTGTAAAACTTCCTATTGCAGAACGTTTGTGGTTTCGCAGGCGGTATGTGCTATATTGTTATGGTGTTATATTACTGACACTGATAATATTACAGCCCACGTCTAGTGTAAAGCCTCTTTTATTTCATGTTTTCTGTCAAATGATTTAATTGAAGAGTGTAACGGTTCACTAGTAACAGTTTCTCCTGGTTTAAAGACCTCTTAATACTCCCTCCACCTTATACCACAAAAGACAGAGCACTAGTTTTTTTATTATATAAAAACTTAATAGCCTCTGCACACAATCTGTTAGAAGAGTACAATCAGCCGTATTTATTTGTACAAGAACTAATAACCTGCGCGACATTTTCTTTCAGGTAATGCCATCTGATGAAAACGACTAGAACTTTTTGTGCAGCTAATAATGAATAATGAAATAAAAAATATAGAAAATGAAATAAAAATTACTATCATTAAAAGTTAAATGCAGATATTATTATTTTTCAGTCAAAAGTTATTACTTTATTATTATTATTACTATTATTATTATCGAGATTTATACTCGAAATGAGCAAAATATTACGACCACTCCTCACTGAAACTTCCACTCGTCCGTAAAGCATGTGCGCTGATGAAATGAACTGGATTTTCTGATTAAAAGTTAGCCTTTGGTACTGCTTGAATTCGAACTAGTGTGTACAGATCTGGAGATAAGTGACATACTACTGAACTACTATCAAGGCAACACTAGATACCGGGCTTGCTCATTCACTCTCAAAACGTCACAAATGGTGGCTGACCGCGACCAGCGATTGGTACAAAGCAACGCGCCCATCGTTTTGTGCCAATCCCTGTATGTCTTTCCTCCTAGTCAGCTACCTTTTGTGACGTCATCATAATGAATGAGCAAGCCCGGTATGTAGTGTAGCCCTGCTACTATGCATTCATTCCCAAATAGAGTAAACTTCCTAGAGTAAACAGAAGCACCAGTGAACTTTACATTTTGCCTATTCATGGAGAAAATATTTGAGCGACTGTAAAGGAAACATGATTATGGACGCGAAAAAGGCCGATTCCAGTTTATCAGAAATCTCTAACTTTCTTGAATTTTCTCGTACAAGAACGTCTTGAATCTTTAAAGAATTGCATCTAAGTCAAAATACACTGCTAAAAAAAAATCAGGGAAGCGAGCAAATAAGAGAAGGGAACCGTGCGAGACAGCCATGCATGGGTATCAAATTGAGAGTACACGTGTATCAATGCACAATACAGAAAAAAGACGCAAAAAAATTGTAAGAGAGCTTTCATTCTTTGAAAAGATGGAAAGAACATGAAAAGATGGTTTAGGGCATCAATTTGGTTACATGTAAATGACAAAAAAAAGTATTGCTTAGTAATTATGAAAGATGTTTAATACGGCTGTGGACTCCTCGAAGAGCTAAGACTGCTGCACACCTGTTTTCCATGGATGCGATGAGGTTATCGGTAAGACTTTGAGTGATTCACTCTTCAAGAATTGCAATCTCCAAATCTTAGACAATAAAAGAAAGCCTTCGTCTCGCTGCAATGTGTCGTCCGAGTGAGTCCCGAACATGCTCGATCGGATTCAGGTCAGGAAAGCATGCTGGACATTCCATACGCTGTATTGTTTCAGATTCAACCATGTTCTCCACAAGACGAGCCGTATGCGGTCTGGCATTATCATGCATGAAAACAAAGGAATCACCATGGGTGAAGCTTAAGGTATGACATGAGGTCTCAGTATCTCGTCTGCATACATTTGGGCCAACCAAGTGCCATTCCAAATGATATGCAGGTCCGTACGTCCACCTATGCTGATTCCAGCCCATACCATTAACCCACCTTGTCTGTAATGTGATCTTTCACAAATGAATGTGGGATTATTTTGAGTTCCCCTTTCCTTCCATACCAAAACACGTCTAGTGTCACAGACTAGACTGAATAGGGACTCGTCTGTAAACAGCATTTCACCCCAATCCGTTGCCTTCAATCTTGATGTTCAACAGCCCACCTTCTTCGGGTCACACAGTGGCTTGAGGTCAACGGAATACAAACCATTGGCCTACGTGCATAGAGGCTACCCTGATGAAGCATATTTCGCACTGCTTGGCTGGATATCCTTCTTCGTGTTGCCAAGAGCTACTGTCTTTGCAGCTGAGTAGCATTCCTTTTTCATTCTCGACGAGCTGTTAACAGGATATATCGATCATCAGTTGCTGTGCTAGCATGTGGTCGACCGTGCCTTGGTCGACGTCTAACATTTCCTATTTCTTGAAATCAATTCCACAGCCTTGCAAGGACATTTCTTGCAACTCCAACAAAGTCCGCTACACTTCGTTGTGTTTGCCCGGATTCAAGTCTCTCGCTAATACGCCAAGCCATAGATTCCGGTAAATCACGTTTCTGTGACTTTTCCAAATATTTTTTTCTCAAAAGAAAAGCTGAGTAATTGAATTTCACAAATGGGAGAGTAAAACAGGCATTTCTGCGAAATCCAGATTTCTTCACTTTTTTTGGTTTTTGACGTCTTGAACTTTGATGTGCATATGAAGTTATATTTTTCTGTTTTTTGATATTTTTTAAATTATGTATGTTTTAATTTAAGTTACTTATTGGTGTAAGTATTTGTGCAATTTCGTTAAAACCATGTGCTCCCGTAATTGTTTTGAGCAGTGTACTTTTAGCGAATAGTAGAATTGTGGGCAAAAATCGCTTGTAATCAATAGAGGTGCCAGGCGACTGACACACATTGTTTGCAATAACAGAAGAGCTACACAACAAAAAATTGTAGTGCAATACAGCTCAGAGTCATCGCAAAGCATGTCATCAGAGCCAGAGAAAACACGATATTAGTCCTGCGTAGCTGTTGGTCATAAAATTTTGGCTACTCAGTGTACACACACACACACACACACACACACATATATATATATATATATATATATATATATATGAAACATTCTATTATTTCGCCAATTTTAAATTTTCATTTAATGTTTAATAAAGAAGATATTTCTTTTTGAAAAAGAGACCCAATAACAGAACAAACGAATATATCCTTTATTAATTCGAAAAAGATTCGCATGATTAAAAAGGTCATTAGTCTGCCAACATAATCTTTATCTCGGATATCACACTGCTGCATCAAAATGATCTTTAAATCTGCATATTATGATTAATTAGTTTTGAATGTGATGAGAAGATACGCGTTAAGATTTCCACTTAAGTTTATTTAATTTATTCGATTCCAACACTTTTTATCTGCTATGATACTTAATACTTGGTTAAGTCTTGGTTGGTCTGATAACATGGAACATACGTAACATTTATTTTTGGTAAGGTTCAGTGCCTGTCTTCATTCGTATTCAAGATCAACAAGGAAAACCTCATTAAATGATTATAAATAATAATAATAATAATAATAGTAATAATAAACAGTCGTAGCTTGCGATTTTCTGCTTTGAAGATAACAGAATGTTAGAATGATAATACGATGTTAGAAAGTTTAGTGTTAGAATTAAAAAAATATATGTGCATGCCTGTATCATTTCCGGGTGGATATAAAATAAAAATTACTAACAGGCCATTTTGCGATGCTTATTACCTGCGATCAGGAGTCGGAAAAACTACTTTTTTATGGTAGCGAACTAAAACTATAATTATTTTATCGGAAATGTAGTTAACTACAATTACAACTACTTGTTTTAAAAAGTAGCGACTACAAACTACTTTTCAAAAGTGGTCACTACTTCGAAAAATTTCAGATTTTGTCAAAGGATCCAATTTACACTCGAAATTGAAGACACGGATTAAATAATAAAATGAGTAATTACTGCATTGGGATATAAATCTACCGTTGATAACACATGGGCTAATAAGTTGCCGGTCTAATAAAGAAAACACAACTTTTTAACATAATTTTATAACTTTGTAACTTTAATAATAAATAATAATTTAATAATAATAATAATTTAATAATATTAATTTAATAATAATAATTTAATAATATTAATTTAATAATAATAATTTAATAATAATAATTCAATAAATAAATAATAATAATAATTTAAAAATAAATAACATAACTTTATAACGAAAAAGCTCCAAACAGTTCTCAGAATCATCGACTCGTTGTTGTTTTTGGTCAAAAGTCAACACGCGCGGCACTCACTTTGACAACAACTTTTTCATAGACACATGTTAATTCAAAATAAAACCTACACGTTCCTTGGATATCTTCAGAGTCTGAGTTATCTCCAGCAACTTCACTTTACGGTTCCCTAAAACGATTTTGTGGACTTTTTTGATGTTTTCCGGAGTAACCGCTTTTGGGCGACCAGAGCGTGGTGCATCACTGGTGTCCGTACGACCACGTTTAAATTCAGCAAACCAGTCAATAATGGTTGATTTACCTAGTGCAGTGTCCGGATAACGCTTATCAAGCCAAACTTTTGTTTGAACGGTGTTTTTTCCCATCAAATAACAATGTTTTATCAAAACACGAAATTCTTGTTTATCCATTTTTTTGTTTATCAACAAAGTCGCTCAACTAAAACCACTCTAACGTTTTATCCACACGGCGAACCGTCATGACATTTTTTCTGCTACCTTTTAAAGGTTAGCATTTACTAAAAAAGCATCGGTTCAGCGATTGCAACGCCATCTGTGTGCCAGACCGGGAACTTATCAGCCGATGTGTTATTACCAATAGATTTAGTTACTTAATTCACCAATACACTCTTAATATGTTAATTGTATTAAGCTCTTTTGAGAGTTAAATATTTTGAGTGTCTAATTTTATAATCTAGAAAATTACAGAAAAACTAATTTGAAATGCCAAGAATAAATAAATCTGTATATAAAGCAATTCCAAATAATAAGAAACCCGGCATTAAACCATGAAGACCTAAAAACGAGTAAATATAGACAAGTGTTGTCAGCAAGAAAATCAATTCCTTTAATGGGCTGGTATACTTGATTTTAACAGCAAGTGTCAAGGGAAAAATTCTATGAATTCATGCGATGCGTTGCTATATATTGCAGCTGAGGTTTACCACTGAGATTCACAAATTATTGTGCAGAACAAATTTTGCATCAAAAAAGTAAGTTACGGCTGCGCGATTTTTAGAAGGGCACATTTTTTTTCTCTATGAAGCAGCGTTAAAAGTAGCGTCTGTTCTCGCTACAAACTACTGATTCTTATATCGTGCTAATCGCTACACTACATTATTCAAAATGTAGCGCGCTACACTACAAACTATTGTAAAAAGTAGGGACTACTGTAGTTTCACTACTTGTAACGTTCTACTTCTGATTACTAGCTGCGATCAATGTACATTGTTAAGGTAGATTTCTTTTAAAATAAAAATTACTTAACGTATAAAAAAATTAAAAGATAAATTAAGTCACATTTTTTAAACAATTTGCATTTAAAAGCACATTTTTCTCGTACTCAGTTGTTATTAAAAAAATTCTATTGATTAGACTTTGGTAATAATTTTGTAACCGATTTTAAGCAAAGGATGTTACACCATTCATTTATTTGTTATGTACAAATGGCTAAAATATATTTATTATTAGGAAAAGTTTGTAATATGCTTTCATCTTGTGCTTATCAACAAAACTAATTTTAGGTAGCTTTCAATACAAAAAAGTATAAAGCTACCTATTGCAGCCGTTCGGAGGAAAGCAGTTCCGGAAAATTTCGATATATTTTCACCGATCATGACCCCCAGACCCCAAAACCACCCTCCGTTCAAATGTTGATTTATATATATATATATATATATATACATATATATATCCATATATATATATATATATATATATATATCTGACCTATGTCATACGATAACGCTCGTATTTATAAATCAATTTTGATGAAACTAATTGTGTGTATTAAGCTCATCAATGTCTCGACCGAGTTCGTTGGCCAGCTTGGTCCGCCATTTTGTTTCAAGATGGCGGCCATTTAAAAATTTAAAACTAAAATAAATATACAAAAAAGTTAAAAATTCACATTTATTTTTTAATTACGTGTTAGGCCTTGATACAAGGATTCCAGGGCATTTTTTGGTTTACCTCTATCTTAAAAAATTGCTGAGATAGAGCAGTTTGAAATTCTAGGGTGGCTGACATTTTGAAACAAAACAGCACATTAACGCGATTACTCGCAAATTATTTCCTTTCATTGTTGTAATAATTTTCCCAATCATACGCATAAAACTATATATTCATATCCGTTAGCGCCAAATTCTCTCCAAAATTGGCGACGTTTGGCGAAATATCGCCAAATTTGGCGACCAAAATAAGTCTTCATAAATGAAGCCAATTTGACTATTGCTCAATAATTTGGCGAATTTCTTATTCAAATTCAGTATTAACGAATCTTTTGTAACCGTTTCTTTGCATTTTAACTTGCTGTTTTCGTGTAACATTAGCTAAAATTTTAAAACGAAGATATAGGAAAGCTACCTTTTCCTCCCGGTACAGGCCGGAAGGACTTTTTAAAATAAAATAAAATAAGTGGGTCAAACCTCCCCATGTGGTCAAGCATCCCAGTTTCTCCTGTATAAGATCATACGACCGGTATTTAATTTACATTTCAAGAAAATTGTCTAAAATTCTAACGAAAGACTCACCAATTTCGAATTGTATAGGCTCACTGTGATTAATTTTTTAAGCACCAAAATTTCGATATAAACTGTAGAGTAAGGGAAGTAAATAACCTTTATTCAAGGGAACTGTTTATACCTCTTTTTAATTTATATTTTTATGTGAACCGATGTTTGAAAAGCAACATTTATTTGATGACAGCGTAAAACTTCCATATTGTAATAATTTCTTTCGAAACTACTGCTGTAGAAGTTTATATATTTACATTAGAGACTGCCGCAAGGAATCCTTTATTTTTATTTTATTTCAACTTCCTGGAATAATTTAAAATGTTTTCTCTTTGAAAATTTAAATCGTAAGTTTTAGGCATTCCGAATCCAATTTCAAATAGCATTAAAAGTTTCCGATTTCCTAATCTGACTCTTTTATTTGATTTGCATTTAAATTTAGATTTTTTTTCTTGTGCAATGTTATATTTCCCTTTTTACGGGTTTTCATCAACAGTTTTAGAATTTTCATTATATTTGATTTTTCTTTTTTCACATTTCAATTAGATATTCAAGATAAAGATTTGCTCGATTTTTTAGATCAATTCTTTATCTTCTGAAACTATCTTTGCACGAGCATTATCTTATTTTTTCAGTACACTGATTTTCACAACATTACTTGAAATAAACTGAAATCTAAGAAAGAAAAGGAGATAAAAAGGATCACTTGATAAAAAAAAAATGTTTCTGGTTTAAAAAAAAGAAAAAAAAAACAGATTTTGTATATTGCATTTGTAGAATTAAGAAACCTCATGAAACGGTCGCACTAATGTAAGGTCTTTTACATTATCTTATTCAAATTTATTCTATTAATTATTTTTTGTCTATATCTTAAAGGAATTTTATCTTCTCTCTTAAAGGATTTTCTACATTCTACAGCTTATATCCAGAAATTTTTAGAGATTTTCTCTTCAATACAAACAAAATATATTACTGTAGAAATTTTTATTTTAAAATTAGTTGTATTTCAAACTATCTTTTTAAATCTTAAACTATCCCCCCCCCCCCAAAAAAAAAAAAAAAAAAAAATTACAAAATGGCGGCGAAATTGAGTAGCCCGCACACAGTTGTAATGAACCACGCATTCCAGCAGATCTATAAATCACAAAATGAAATTTAGGAACAGTTTTATAATCTGTAGGTTTACAGTTAAGGTTAGAACAGACAAAAATAACATCCGACCTTGTCCGACAAGATCAACAAAATATCAAGTGTATACATCTTCGTCTTTTGAAAAAAAAAAAAAACAAAAAAAACAAGGCGATCCGGTGGAAATTTTATTCAGAAAACACTTGATGAGACGGTGAAAGTAGCGTAGACGTAGCAGTTTTTCATCAGGAAAGTTTTTTGAAGAAATACTTACGAATACTTACCGTTGCAGTCGTAAACACATCAGAGGGTATACGCTATAGGGAGAGGGAATACGCTAGAGTAAGGCGTTTCCAAACTATAGTACGCGTACCAGTACTGGTACGCAAAGCTCTGGCTACTGGTACGCGAAAGTGCAATGCTGGTACGTAAAATGAAATACCAGCAAAATATTATAAAATCAAAAACGGCATAAATTTCTCACTTTGTAAAATTTCGAATGAAAATTAGAGATTGTAAACGATTTAGTTTTTGTTGTTGTTGTTGTTACTAGAAACGTTTGTTATACCAAACTATCTGAAATCCGCACACGCGTCTTATGATACAACTAGATTTCCAGAATTAAACACATTGAATTATTACATTTATAGGAAAATATTAAAATGTGTAAATAAAGACCTAATTTAAAAATTAATCAATGAAACAGTTTTAATTAGCAGAAAAACTGTTTTAAATATACTTTTTAAATTGTATTATCTGAAGGTAAAGTCTGAATCCGTGAAAGTAGGATGAGTTTGTTCAAATAGGAGGAGGAGTTAAAACTTTTTTTTATGCTAGTTATTCCAGTGTTGAAGTTTTATTTAAAACATAATTCATTATTTAAGTCTGTCAATTGGTATTTTTCTCTTCTTCTGTACCAAATCGGTAAGTTTCTTTCTATTTCATGGAAATCGGTTTTTGATACAGTAAAGTTATTTAAAATGAAGATTTGAAATCGAATAAAATATGGGAAGTTCTACTTTCACAGTTTTTCTTATATTGGCATTACGTTTGATGCCTGGTGGTACACGGAAATATGAACTTCGATTTAGTGGTACATCGGTCTAAAAGTTTGGGAACCCCTGCGCTAAAGAGAATACACTATAGCATTACTTGAGAAACAGAGGTTATACGGAGCTTCTAAAAAAAAATCTAGAAGGTCACTACATCCTTGAAATACCCTACAAAATGCAACAGAGCCTACCCTACAAAATGCCTATACCCTAGAAATTTCAACAGTTATCTCGGAGGCTAAAGTAATAACGTCGCCCCAAGTAGCTAAAAGTTGCGTAAAAAGCACAGAAGGAACGACCAGCAGCGAAAAATACAATGGCTGCTCAGAGCAAGGAACAAAGTTCGAAAGATGGAGGAAATTAAAAATAAGATTCAATTTGTTTATAAACTAATTTACCTGGTTAAGTGTATGTACTTTAAATATAATTTACAAATCAAAGAAGTGCCATTTTTTTTTCATTTGTAAATTAAGCTGCAATGAGGCCGAAATGTGTTTTAGGTCGAAAAACATTTAATTTATGATTGTTATCAATCTAGTCAAGTGCTGCCTCAATATGCTGTAAAATTTTACAAGTGACTGATTTCTTTGTGGTATGACTGGAAGTATTTCTTTAATTTTGAAGAGTTTAATAGTAATAAAAATGTGTGTATACTCTTAAGAGTCTTTTTTTTTTTTCAAAAGGCAATTACTTTATTCTCATTTGACTTTTTAACTACTAAAATGTTGAAGAAATCGCGTAGAACCTGCATGAGTACACTTGTCGAAGAAATGAAAAATAACGAGGCAAGTGTATACACCGGAATTTCAACTTCATGTTCATTGAATTAACTGTTCAGTAAAAGTTAAATTTATGCAAGCGAAGCAGTGTTGTTGCGAACTGTTTGAAGAACATTTGCATTTGCAATCGGAACACTATGCGTTTGTCACAGAATATCGAAGTTGCACTATAGAATGCTGTATTTTTTACTTTCCTGAATCTCCTGTATACACTTTCCCTGGTGTACCTTATAATTATATGTATACACACACACACACACACACACACACACATATATATATATATATATATATATATATATATATATATATATATATATATATATATATATATTAATTAATTATACATACAATTATATATACAATTATATATACAATTATAAAATTTTTGGGGATTTTAAATTTTAAATTTTGAACTTTTAATTTTAATTTGACAAAAGTTTAATGTTTTATTCTTTCATATATATATATATATATATATATATATAAGTTCAAAATTTAAAATTTAAAATCCCCAAACATTTTCTCTAACTTTGAAAACTCGTATTTAAATCTGAATTGCCCCTGTAACTTTGTTTCCTAGTTTGATATTTATCACTTTCGTGCTTCAAAATTATCCGTTCTTTAGAAGTAAAATTGCTGGTTAAATATTTTTTGCAGTCGCTTGTGCTTTTACGAGGCACCCGAGTTTGCAGAACTTGATGTCGTCATTTAGGCCCAGGTATCATGCGAGAACTAAATAACCAATAAGAGGGTTTTTACCATCCCCTTGTCGCACTCTAGCGGAAATATTCCATATTTAAATCGGAGCGCACGTTTTTGTATGGCCCTTTTCCATGAATAACCACCGATTGACTGTCCTGAAGATATGAGCTCCGACTGGCTATTCTCAGCTCTCTAAAACATGATCTTTTATTCTAAACTGACTCCCAAATTCTCCTGGGCTGGCTTAAAAAAGGATAAGAGTGTACTACAATAAGACTGCTATTATTCATATGCCACGACTACTTTACAAATCTACAAATGACGAAACGTGAATGCGTAAGTTAATATCATCACATACACACACATGCACACACGCATATATTTATATGCCAAAGTATCATAAATGTTTTTTTCTTTTCAATATACATTCCCATTTAATGTTAAAATCAGTTTCTCTGTGATTGTTCTAGAATGTTATGTTATTTCTAGTGGGAAAATCTGTTTTTTTTTAATCTATCAAAATGAATTATAAATATCTCAAAATTCACTACTGTCCCCTGTCCTCAACCCATAACTTGATCGTTAAAACCACCAACAAACAATAATTATTAACAATTTTGAAAAACCATTGCATTTATTATAAATATGAATCTCATGGAGCATAATAATATAAGTTTTATATGATTGAAATGTGTAATATTTGTTTTTGTTTAAAGTTGTGTCCCTTCCTTTTTTGGTCACTATGGTTTCGGTGTATGAATTTCCTCATATTTCCACCAGATGGCAGTATGCAGTCAATTTCAGTATTGTTTCTAGTAGGGAGCACATGTTGTTCCTAAAAAGTCGCCATTGCTTGCTGTTTGTTCATAAAGAAGATTTTCTGGATCGAAGAGACAGGGGAAAAGGTAAACTTACTTTTAGTAACCATCACTACTCTCCCCACTGTTAATTTAAATATTGATATTTACAGATTAATCAATATCTAGCCATTTAATCATTGGTTTTATATATCTTTGAAGATAGTGCATACAACATTCCAAAAATGTTCTTTTTTAACCCGGGAGAAGTGAAGTCGCGCATACCCACGGTTTGAATGGTTTTTACTTAATAAATGAAAATAATAATCGTCAGCTTATTTAGTCGGAGACAATTGTTACAAATTCTGCGATAAATTGAAGATTACTTTCGAAAATTAGTGGTGACAGCTGTAAAAACCGTATGCACCCTGGGTACGTCATACTCGGCGCTACTGCTCCCGGATTAAATAAAGTGGCAAAATTGCAAAAAATGTCACTTACTGTCCCTTACAATTTGTGTTTTGTCTGATAAAAACTGCCATATCATAGTTATTTTTTAATAAAGTTTGTGCCCATTTATTAATTATTATCCTGCAGTACATTAGTGGTTATTAAAAATTGAAATTGTGCATAATATGAGACTTTTAAAAATCAGATAGCAGCAGAAAATCAGCAGCCAAAAATCATACTTTTCTTAGATTTTGGCCCATAAATATGTGTCTGTCTGTGTGTGTGTGTGTGGGGGGGGGGTGTCTATATACAATAGAATCCGAACTTCTTGATTTATTAAAACTATAACCCACTAATTAACGAAAATAGAAATCATGTAATCATCGTCTAACAATAAAACACAGTAAATGATCTGATTTCGTCTTCACATTAAGACTGCTATTAGCATCTGACAGACAGATGTGTCTGAGATAAACGAAGGAGCTCTTTCTCCATTTATTTATGTCGCTGGCGTTTCATCTTTGCAATACCTGGCGCTACTTACCTTTGGGTACGTTTCAATATTTTTGCTAAATTAATACTCATCGCATGTGAAAGAACGCCTCTGTTAAGTTTTTATCCTGTTACCCATCTTAGCATCTAACTTGGGTTTCTGAATAGAAATTTTGCCCACACGATTTCACTTTAAAAGGGCTTTATATTATCTTCTTGTTCTCACAGTTTAAAGAAAATATGATTAACTCGGTAGTTATATCTGTTTTCATAAATGTTATGCTTAATGTAAATCCCACCAGCAAGCTAATATTGGTTCAATGTGTTTTGCTATTAAGTTTGGATATGTATTGGCTCAACGCTGTGCCACATCTGTAGGTATTACATAATAATGCTAGAGTTGATAATATAAAGAAATAGTTTTGAATATTTGAATTACCTTTATTTTAAATATTTTTCAAAATGCTTTCTTTGTAGGCTCCGATGTTAAACAAGATACTATACTCCTAAATTCATGAATTTAAGACCTGTGGGTGACGTTGGGTATAATATATCTGTCAATGTAAATTGTAGGTATATCTGTTGTATGATTGTCTCGATGTATTATATGGAATCCCGATAATTTAAAATCGGTGTGGCCAAAAATTTTATAAAAAATAACCAAATTTCTAACTAAATAAAAAACAGCCATATAAATTTTTAAGAGACCGTTACCGCACATATTAATAATACGCATGATCAAGTATAGGTATGCCACTCAACAATCGATACTTTGTCAACTCATCATTTCAATTTCAGATTATATATATATATAAATATATATATATACGGTATACGGTTGTTGCGGAATTCGACCGACTAACTCAGAGGGGTGATACTAGTTATCAAGAGGATGAAAATTCGCCATAGAACATGGGGTCGCAAACCACGTTTAGTGTGAGAAAATCGCAAAATAGTTATGAAGGTTGTGACGTTGAGTGGAACAAAAATCCCAATAATAAGTAGGAAAAGATTTATTTGACGTAAAGCAGGATTACAATGCATTACAGTTTAACGTCAGAAAGGAGACGAAGATACATTTTTATGGGAATTGTTTGAAGGCAGAGGTGGATTTGACGCGGCGGACATGCTGCTTGGGATCCACGCTCCCCGTAACTCAATCCCTTGGATTTCTTCTTCTGGGGCCACCTGAAATCGGTTGTTTATCAGACGCCTGCGGATACACTGGAGGATCTGACATCACGGATTGTCGTCGCTTCAGGAACAACGTGTATGTTTGAACGTGTCCGGAAATCCTTTGTTCATCGGTGTCGGCTGTGCAATGACCTTCGCGGCCGCGACTTCGAACAATTCTTATAAAAATGTCTCGTCGTCTTCTTTCTGACGTTGAACTGTAATGCGTTGTAATCCTTCTTTACGTCAAATAAATGTTTTTCGACTTATTATTGTCCCTTTTTGATTCACTCGATGTCCCACCCTTCATAACTATTTTTGCAATTTTCTCCCACTAAACGTGGTGTGCGACCCAATGTTCTATGGCAATTTTTCGTTTTCTTGGTGCCTGCAATCACACCTCTGAATTTGTCGGTCGAATTCGGCAACACTCTGTATATGTTCGTCTTTATGATAGGGTTTATTCCATACATTTATAGAATTTGCCCACTTTTGACTTTCCCAGAATTAAATTTTTTGTCTTTAAATCTAATGATTTATATTTTTATGAAGATGCTTTTTAAAACTTACATGTATTGATCAACTACAAATTACAACAGCGGCCAAAATTGTGGAAACCTTTTTGAAAAGGTGTATTTTTGAAGTTTGATGGCTCATAACCCTATTTTCTCTTTAAGTAATACCATAAAAATACATAGCAATGGAATGATAATTTAATTAAGAATGTAATGCAACAAACATTATAAAGGAATGTTTATTAGTATAGCAGTTATGACAAAGAAAAGTGAAACACATAGAAAAATGAGATATACAAAAATTATGAAAATGTCAGCTAATAATTAGTTTGGTAATATTTACTCTTAATTATAGCTTTATAACGCCTTTCCATGGATGAATCAAGTCTTTTATTTCTGAAGTTATCATTATGTGATACCAAGATTGATTTATTGCTTCTATTAATTGGTTTTTATTGCTGGGTTGCTTCTGTGGAACAAATTTCTTTAGTCGGCTCTATAGATTTTCAATTTGGTTAAGATCTTTGCTGTTCCCGGGCCATTCCAACACTGAAATATGATTATCTTCAAACCACTTTTTTCAGACTTTAGCAACATGACATGTGGTTGAATCCTGTTGAAATATAAATGCTTCATTATCTCGGAAAAGATTCCATGCGGAAAGCTTCAGTTGGAATTGAAGTATTTCATTTATGTATTTTTGAGCATTCGTAGTCCCATTAGTTACCAAATTCTACCCACACTTTTTGATGTGATACAACCCCATATCATAACACTGACTGGATGCTTTACGGTGTGTGTAATGTAACTAGAATGCAAATCCTCTTCGATTCTTCTCCTTACACATTTCATACCATCACTACCAAACAGGGAGATTTTGATCTCATCAGACAAAATAACACTGTTTCCAATTGTTCCACTATTCCCATTGTTTCGCTATACAGTTAACTTGAGTTCTAGCCCAGTTTACTCTTTGCAAGCTTTGTTGGAGAAATAAAAATGGATTTTTTGTGGAGTTTTAGCTTTTAAACCAAATTTTTGCAGTTTACACCGACCCGTCCTTGCACGCAACATCACATGGGCTTGAGCCATTTCACCTTGCATATCCATCTATTTAAAGCTAACCCGTTTTATCGTCAATTCATGCAAAAATGGGTTTTATACTCATGCGCGAGCATTCAGCCAATCAGCTAGAGGCTTTTACTGTCCAGAGACAGATGTGGATTCCGGGATGTTTCAGCCAATGAGGTGAGGGCTTTTTCCTCTCTAGAAGCGTATTTGGATTACGATGTACGATGAGATACGTGCGTTCCATGTGGTTGTTGCAAGTTTATAGACTTCTTTTATTAAGGTATTGTTTCATTTTACCGTATTTATTTTCTTTTTATGTCGTATGTATTTTACTACTTTGAATTTTTTATAACTAACCCTTTTTTTTGAGAGAGAGAGAGAGATTTAGTGGCACGAAATTCCGCAAATCGTTTCCGATGTAAGCAATGTAACTATTAATATGCAAGTGAAAAATTTCAGTTTTTTAAACTTTTCATGTCCTTCTGTACACATTTTAATATGTAATTCTGTGTGATATGATTAAATTCAGGTTTTCTCAGCGACGATCACAGTATTTTTACCAAATAATTTTTGTATTAATCAAGCTTTTTTGGTTATTAAGCATAGCTAAACACGAAAGAAAACTTTGTTATTTTAAGATTTTGATGTGAATTATTTGCGTACATTTATAAGGCGAGTTTCACTGAATAATTCAAGAAAAAAATAAAAATTTCATCATTATAAATATTTAGTTATGCATTATTAATTATTTACTTGGCCTTTACTTTTAATATTTCAAACTTACAGCTGAATGTAACTATTAAAACATTTGAAATACTGTATTCGAAAAATGAAATTTCAGCTTAAACACTAGACAATTACTTTTAGGTTAATTCAAGTTTTCTCAGTGACGATCACAGTATTTTTACCAAATAATTAAAAGTACTACATGCATGCATGCATGCATCTATCTATCTATTTATATATATATACCCTTAAATCTGCATAGCTTAAAACCGGAGTTTATGCAGATTTTAGAATTTTGCAGGTTTCAGGTTTGTTTACATACTGGTCTGTTTTGTTGGCACTGTTTTGTTTACATATTTTAAACAAAAATTTGAATTTAATAATGCACTGAAAATTATAATGAATGCTTACAATTAAACAAATAAATTGTCTTACAAAAGCTCTCTAACCAAATTGTTAACAAAACAAAAAATTTCTTGAAAAACACATTATTTCTCCTTTGCAGGTTTCTGGTTTGTTTACATACTGGTCTGTTTTGTTGGCACTGTTTTGTTTACATATTTTAAACAAAAATTTGAATTTAATAATGCACTGAAAATTATAATGAATGCTTACAATTAAACACAAATAAATTGTCTTACAAAAGCTCTCTAACCAAATTGTTAACAAAACAAAAAAATTCATGAAAAACACATTATTTCCCCTTTGCAGGTTTCTGGTTTGTTTACATACTGGTCTGTTTTGTTGGCACTGTTTTGTTTACATATTTTAAACAAAAATTTGAATTTAATAATACACTGAAAATTATAATGAATGCTTACAATTAAACACAAATAAATTATCTTACAAAAGCTCTCTAACCAAATTGTTAACAAAACAAAAAATTTCATGAAAAACACATTATTTCCCCGATATTTTCCCACAACTAATCAATAAATTTCATGATATTTTATTGTGATTTTAAACCATGAACTTTAGTACTTTTCTGTTATACGGACACTATGCCAAAATGTATGTAGGTATGTATTAAATGTATGTTTGGCGACAATAGTGCCTGTATAACGGAAAAGTGCCTGAATTTTTTTTATATTGTATATATAAAATATAAACATGATTGGCGACACAGCATGTTTTCTGGATTTCTTCCTGTAGGTGAAAGTCGAAGATGAATTTCATTCATTCAATGACCTTTTTAAAAGATTCAAGTTTGGATTGAGTGCACATGAACATAGAAACCGATATCTATTTCTATGTTCATGATTGAGGTATTTGGATATCTTTTCGTATAGCACAGAAAATCATTTCTCCCGCTTTCGTAATAGAGATACATTCTGGTGTATTTTTTTTCTTCTTTTTATATCATAAGTACTTTTCTACTTAAATTTTTTTAAACCTAATAGCAATTGTCGCGTTTCTACGCTGAAATTTCATTTTCCGAATGCAGTATTTCAAATGTTTTAATAGTTACATTCAGCTGTAAGTTTGAAATATTTAAAATATTAAAAGTAAAGGTCAAGTAAATAATTAATAATGCATAACTAAATATGTATAATGATCAGAATGACATATTAAAATGTGTACAGAATGACATGAAAATTTTAAAAAACTGAAATTTTGCTGCAGCTTAATTGTAAATTTCATTGCTTACATCGGAAACGATTTGTGGATTTTAAGAATTTGCGGAACTTCGTGTCACCAAATTACTAAATCTCCCTCTCTCACTCTCTAAAAAAAAGGGTTAGTTAAAAAAATTTCAAAGTAGCAATATACATACAACACAAAAAGAAAATAAATACGGTAAAATGAAAAAATTACTTTAATAATAGAAATCCATAAACTTTCAACAACGACATCGAACGAACGTATCTCATCTTACGTTTGTGATAAGGAACGCTCCTTTGGCCCCCTCCACTCATTGACTGAATTGTAAAGGGCAAAATTGGGGGACAAAATGACTACAGCATTTCTGAGTAAAGAAAAAATCTGAAATTCACAGAAAATTTTCTGAAAGGTTTCAGCACAGGGAGAGAGGGTAAATGCCCTCTCGGCAATAATTATTTTTGTTGCAAGTTGGGTTAAATGTCTTTACGGTTTGAGTCGATTTCAGACTGAGTGTAGATTTCTGCAAGTTGGATTTGGGTTAACCCGATTTTTCAAAAGTTAGTTCAGTATATTATTTCAGATTAAAACTATACCTATAATAATATGTTTGTGTGTATGGAGGTTTGTATAGATGTTTGTGTGTGTGCTGTTTTTAATATAGACAGTTTCATTTTTCACACGAACCTTTCAAAAAATTCACATTCTTTGCGCAATCCTTTATCAAAATTCGCATTTTTTTTCGTGATTCTTTAACGAAATTCGCATTTTTTCTGCATCTTTTTTTGTCAAGATTCACATTTTTTTTTCAGCTATCCTATGACGTAATTCGTGTTATTTTTCAGCGATAATTTGACGAAATTTGTTTTTTTTTCTGCGATTTTTTTCATGAAATGTGCGTTATTTTCCGCGATTCTTTTACGAAATTTGCATTTTTCTGTGATCCTTAGACGAAATTTTCTTTTTTCGCAATGCTTTGATAATAATCGCATTTTCTCTGCTGCCTTTTGATAAGATTCATGAATTTTCAGCAATCTTTCGATGAAATTCGCGTTTTTTCAGCGATCTTTGAAGAAATTCGCATTTTTCTCGCGGTACTTTAACGAAATTTGCGTTTTCCAGTGATTTTTTGATAAAATACATTTTATTCCGCAATTTTTAGACGAAATTTGGCAAAAAAGCATAATCTTTTGGTGAAATTTCCTGTTTTGCGATTCTTTGACAAAATTTGCTCATCTTTCGCCTTTTTTTTTGCGTAAATCACGTTTTTCTGTGGCCTTTTAACAAAATTCACGTTTTACATGATCCTTTGATGAAATTAGTGTTTTTCCCGTGATCATTTGACGAAATCTAGGATTTTTTTTCCCGCGAAGATTGATTATATGTTTTTAGTCTGCAGGTGCCCTAAAAAGTTTGTGACGCCCGTCGCTGCATTGCACACATTCTGCCACGGTGTATCAGACAAACAAAATTCATCCTAAAGAATTATTGTTTCGTTTCTGGAAATGAACAACCGTCAACTCATTGGCTGAATTATAAAGGGTGAAATGTGTAGGCACTGAGTATCATCTATACTATTAATGTCGGTAAATGTCTGTCTGTGTGTGTGTTGGTGTGTCTGGCGTCTGTAAGCGCAAAACTCTGCGTGCAGACGACGGACCTAAGCGCTTTTGGTATAAAAAAATTCGGAAGGGGAGTTTTTAAAATTCACAACATTTTGCGGGAGAAGAGGGGTGCGAACGAATTTAAAAAATGAAAGTCTGCATCAAAAATTATGGCGGCGGGGGGGGGGGGGGAGTATGTTTTGCCCACACGGGGCGGAGACTTTTCTAAATTTGCTGATACCACTCATATGATATATCGTTCGAAAGGCCTGAGACTGCCTTTTCATGTTATGCATCTGTGTGGTCCATCCCCCCCTTCAATTGGGGTACTTTTCTAAATTTTGCACACACTCCTCATGTGATGTATCATTGGCAAGGTCTGTGGCCACTTAATCATATTATGCATCTCCAGCTTAGAACCCCCAAGGGGGCACTTGTCTAAATTTATGCACATACCACTCATGTTATATATCCTTAAAAAGGTCTGTGACCGCTTAATCATATTATGCATCTCCGGTGTCCATCCCTCCACTTTGCCCCCCCCCCCCCCCCAAGGGGGTACTTTTGTAAATTTTGCACAAACCCTTCATGTTACGTATTGTTGGAAAGGTCTTTGACTGCTTATTCATGTTATGCATCCAAGGGGGCACTTTTCTAAATTTTGCACATACCACTCATGTTATATATCGTTAAAAAGTTCTGTGACCGCTTAATCATATTATGCATCTCCGGTGTCCATCCCCCCACTTTGCCCCCCCCAAGGGGGTACTTTTGTAAATTTTGCACAAACCCTTCATGTTACGTATTGTTGGAAAGGTCTTTGACTGCTTATTCATGTTATGCATCTCCGGGGGCCATCCCGCCACTTCCCCCCCCCCTTAAGGGGGGTACTTTTCTAAATTTTGTTGACACCCCTCATGTCATATATTGTTGGAAAGGTCTGTGACCGCTTAATCATATTATGCATCTCCAATGTCCATCTCCCAACTTTGCCCCCCCCCTCCCCCAAGGGGGTACTTTTCTAAATGTTGCAGACAACCCTCATGTCATATATCGTTGGAAAGGTCTGTGACTGCTTAATCATATGCATATCTCCAATGTCCATCACTCCACTTTGCCCCCACCCCCACCCCCAAGGGGGTACTTTTCTAAATTTTGCAGACAACCCTCATGTCATATATCGTTGGAAAGGTCTGTGACTGCTTAATCATATATGCATATCTCTGATGTCCATCTCCCCACTTTGCCCCCCCCCCCCCCAAGGAGGTACTTTTCTAAAATTTGCACACAACCCTCATGTTATATATCGTTGGAAAGGTCTGTGACCACTTAGTCATATTATGCATGTTCCATGTCCATCCCCTACTTTATCCCCCCCCCCCAAGGGGGTACTTTTTTAAATTTTGCACACACCCCTCATGTTACTTATCGTTTGAAAGGTCTTTGACTGCTTATTCATGTTATGCATCTCCTTGGTCCATCCCGCCATTTCCCCCTCCCCAAGGGGGTACTTTCCATTTACTTGCACAACAGCGCTAAATGTGTCAGATGAAAGAAATTCTGTGAGTGCATGTGCCAGTGAAACTTAGCCAATTGCTGTTCTTCAACCTAGCTTTAATTCAAAGTGGGTTTTTTATTTATTTGAATTATTCTGCAAAAGTTTCAAGCATTTTAAAGCAGCTATGAATTTTATTTTTATTGTACTATCAAGTTTTTTGCCGTCACATTTTGACGGGTTCCATCTAGTATCCATATGATTTTATTCTGTTGCTTTTGCACAGTCTCTTAATTCTTCTATCGTCTCTTGCCGTTGTACATCTTTTCCTATCTTTTTACCAGTTTGGTTTTGTAGTTTCCTTATACAGCTTCGAAAATTTAGAAATATCACCTTTGATGACATTTCCACCAATTTGCATTTCTATTTCTTCATAACTGTAAACTTGTTCCCTTAATAGTACCTTTTTATACCGCTTTCTAAGGGACCAGTCAACTCTTTGTGACATTTCTTTAATTTCCATATGCTTTACATGTAATTCTAATATGAACCGCACAAAGCACTGATAAATGTCCTCCAAAACATGACAATAACAAATGAATTCTTATTACTGGATTGACTCACTGCCGAAACAGGATGACACCTGATTGGTTCTCTAAACACTGATGTTGATTGGCTGTATTCAAATAAAGGAAAGCTACTTCAAGTTAACATAAGCAAGTTGTGCTTTTTTTTCTTTTTGTCTATAACTTTTGATTAAATACTAATAATTGAACAAAATTTATTTCATTACATTTTTGATTAAATTGTCTTTCCCCCTATATAAAATTTAATGGTGTTACTTAAACAGAAAGTGATGTTTTGAACCCTCAAAACTCAAAAATACACCTTTTCAAAAAGGTTTTCACAATTTTTTCGACTACTGTATGGACGTTTTAAGATGACGTTGATGTTTCACCTTTCATCATTACTGTATAGACGTTGCGACATCGCACTATATAAACACTTTTCAACTATGTTGGCAAGTGTTAAAAAAAGTCCTTCCGGCCTGTACCGGGAGGAAAAGGTAGCTTTCCTATATATTCGTTTTAAAATTTTAGCTAATGTTACTCGAAAACAGCAAGCTAAAATGCAAAGAAACCGTTTACAAAGATTCTTTAATACTGAATTTGAATAAGAAATTCGCCAAATTATTGAGCTATAGCCAAGTTGGCTTCATTCATGAAGACTTATTTTGGTCGCCAAATTTGGCGATGTTACGCCAATCGTCGCCAAGTTTGGCGAGAATTTGGTGCTAACGGATATGAATATATAGTTTTATGCATATGATTGGGAAAATGATTACAGCAATGAAAGAAAATAATTTGCGAGAAATTGCGTTCACTAAAACTCATAAATTAATCGTTGGTTTTTTGTAATGGGCTGTCTTGTTTCAAAATGTCAGCCCCCCTGGAATTTCAAACTGCTCTATCTCAGCCATTTTTTTAAAGATAGGGGTAAAACAAAAAATGCTCTGGAATCCTTGTATCAAGGCCTAACACTTAATTAAAAAATAAATTTTAATTTTAATTTTTTTGTATATTTATTTTAGTTTTAAAATTTTCAGCGTCCGCCATCTTGAAACAAGATGGCGGACCAAGCTGGCCAACGAACTCGGTCGAGGCATTGGTGGGCTTAATACACACAATTAGTTTCATCAAAATTAATTTATAAATACGAGCGTTATCGTATGACATAGATCATATATATATATATGGATATCTCTCTCTCTAAATATATACATATATGAATCAACATTTGGGTTTGGGGGTCATGATCGGTGAAAATATATCGAAATTTTCCGGAATTGCTATCCTGCGAACGGCTGCAATAGGTAGCTTTATACTTTTTTGTATTGAAATCTACCTAAAAGGACATTTTCAATAATACTAGGGGGCTCAGCCCCCTACTCGGTAACGCTCGCCAACCCCCGGTGAATTGCACAGCAATTCACATTGAGACCGCTACGTGGTCACAGCTCGCTTTGCTCGCACGCCTCATTTTATTTTTCTAGTAATTCTAGCCGGAATAAGTACTACAATAAATCATTTGAACATATGAAATTGACAATTTTTTTAATGTAAAAAAGTAATTGAAAACTCCGTTGAAAACACAACTAAAAATGAATTTAGTTGATGCTACTAATGGACATATAAATAATTTAAATACTATGAAAAGAGGATCTTGGAAACATAATTAGCACCTATAGTATTGTACAGCACGGCTTAAATTCATAAAAAAAACACTACGTGGTAGGAAGATAGTTTATCATCAATGATTGTTTAAATTTCGTTCAACATTTTATTATTCTATTTGATTATAGATTTCTGCAAAAGAAATTATTTTTACTTCAATAAAACGGCAACAGATGGCAGCAGGGCATTCTAGAAATCCGATATTTTGTGTGAGTGAAATTCGTAAATAAATTCTAAATGAATTCCTTTGAAAAAAATGAATTCATTTGAAATTAACACTATTTCTCATAATTAAAATGGGGATTCATCTCAGACGCTTTGGATTACGTTCATATTATCCAAAGCGTTCATATTATTTTATTTTTAATAATTGCTAGCTTCAGTTTCACTGCTCTGACACTTTCCGCTATATTGCAGGCGGGGCTAACACAATCTTGTCTGTTCATTGGTCTGAGCTCTGGAAACTACGATTGTTGCCAACGATAAGGTAGAAATTCAGCCCTATTTCCGCGCCACGTAAGACAAATATATATATATAGATATGTAGTAAAAATCAGATATCAACGTTGCAAAAATTATTATTATTTATCGAAACTAACCATTCCAGAAACTTTTATGAAAATAAACGAAGAACTTAAAGATTATCCTCCCTTAAAAATTGTACAATGATCAAAAAATGGACTTGTACCCAGACAAAGAGTTACACACAATCTTGCGTGGAAAATAATATCCAAGATTTTCTTCATTTTATAGTAACACGAATATTAACTATTTGTAGTTCACGCTATTTAAAGTTCATATGTTGGGTGTTCCTCCATTGGGGTAACAAGTGTGCAAGGGGTTAATTTAGTTGGCTTAATTTTTAGAAAATTCAAGTTAACAAGACTATCATGTTCTAATTCTAAAATGCAATTAGGTCTTTAATGAATTCCAACAAGCATTAGCTTTATTTGTATGATGTTATTTATTTTAATTTAATAAATATGAGGATAAAACAGTAAAGTACGAATTACGTGTCATTAAAAAACGATACTAATTGCTGGAAAATATATTTATTGAAAAACTAATTGATTTAAATTAGCTTAACATAAAAAATACAATTTTCGATGCCTAGATTCCCTAAATGTTCTACGGTACGTCACGTTGTTGTAAAAATGTTTATGACCCATAAGATGTGTTAATTTTTCTCTAGCATACTTCTTTCTATTCTCGCACCTGAATTATGTTTTAACCCCTTCAAAACCAGCGTCACAAACTAAAATTTTATTCAGTTGACTCCACATTTTCAGGTGAGTTCGTAATTATATAAATACGTAGCACCTATAGTCGTCATCTGGTCGTTCCGTCCGTCCGTCTGTCCGCATATAACAGCACAAAAACTACCCAACCGAATGGTTTGAAATTTAATATATATAATCGTTGCAGACTTTTGTCGAGGCATTTCAAATTTTATGACAATTGAATCAAAACTTAAAAAGATATTAATAAAAATATTAATTAAGTAATTTGAAATTTTTTTAACTTGGCACTTCCTTGTTATAGCAGCTTCCGAGGTTTAATCGTCAAGCGACGGAGATGTATCACCAAGTTATCTGACGTGTATGACATTATAATTATATATGATGTAATATGACATTTTATAACCTCTATAGTTATAATCACATCCTTTATTCTATTAAATCCTATCATACGTAATTAGTTCAGTGATATCCCATGATAGGTAATGATTCTATTTTGCCATGGTGATTACGTCCTATTTAAAATGCCGTCATATTATTTCCGTATTATTTAACTTAAAAACCGAATTTGTGTACTAAAATTGTTTAATTATAGCAATCCTATAATCTACCAACGGTTTCTTGGATAGATGTTTTCGAAGAAATAGATATTAAATGGAAAAAGAGTCTAAATATGAATTTCAAGTTCTGAAACTTTCAAAGCTAGGCTTAAGTTTCCCATTGGAATTTTCAATAAATGTCAACAAAAGATAAAATGTTGCCAACTTAAAGTATTCTTATTTTATTACGGAAATTAACCATAACATAATAACAGACGATATAATTCATTTCACTAAAATGATAACAGTACGAACGCACTTGTTTTGTCACGTTTGACGTACAATTTCCAACTTGTTTAAGCAGGTACCTTTACTTATTTAATCACATAAATTCCGTAATTAAATAAGGCAAATATTACTTTTCTTTAACCCCTTCGCGACGAGCGAACTTCACAGATTTTTTTTTAATCTTTTACCACCGGTTTTTCAATACAGAAATTTTCGCCTAAATGAATCGCAGAAATGCTAAGATTTAATAAGGCAAAGCTTACAATAAAAAATAACTGGTGGTAAAAATCGAGGAATCTGATCATCTTATGCGTCACGTATACATGTCGCTCGTCCCTAATGGGTTAATACATACTGGTAAGAGGCACAATTTCTGTATGTACCATTTTAATATGCATATATGCGTACATCTTTCCGAAGTGGTTAAAAAGAGAACTTTTTTTGAATAAAAACACTCAAAGTCATATGACAAATATTTTCACAAATACCTTCCCTGCAATACCGAGAAAGGGAATTCCAGATACTCTACAGTCAATGTCAAAATGCACTGCAAACGTCAAATATTACTTTCAAAGAGTATAAATCATTTTCCCTCTTTAAGCAGAGGAATTCTTTCAATATACTTGTTTTCCAATAACACCTATTCATATTTTTGCAAATTGAATAGATTCCACGAAAAAACGTCTTTTTCTTTTGACGATTGAAAGCGAAATACTTTATGAACCACATTTCATACAATATTTGAATTTTTTGAATCAAATAAGTCTGAAAAGATATTAAGTTTATCTTTTTCTGAAATCTCCCTATAGTTAGAATGGGCCAGAGCTCAAAGATGCTAACGTAAAGTGAAATCCGATGAACATTTACGAACCACATTTCCCACTATATTTGAATTTTTTGGATCAAATAAGCTTGAAAAGATATTGAGTTTTTGTTTTTCTAAAATCCCATAGAGTATGAATGAGCCAAAGCTTAATGTGCTAACGTAAAGTGAAATCCAAGCAAAAAACTTTAAGTTATAATTTCTAAAAATACATCCAATTCAAAGTCTTCTTTTAACTCTTTAAATCCCAAACTTTAAAAAACTGAATGACCTTAAAATCCCAACAAAATAGCCCAAAATGCTGGTTTTTTCGTTCCCCTCTATTTCACAGGGTAAATACTGGAAATATACCCTACTGTCTTCTCCCTTTATTCAAATTTCGACAGGTGTTACACCCCTCTATTTATCATTGCTCCAGTTACTGAAAAAAAATCTTGTTTTTCATTCAGTACTGTCCAGAAATGCCAACACATTACCCCATTCATCACTGAGAGAGACCACCCACTTTACAGCACCTCCGACCCATTTAAAGGGAAGGAAAATCCGTTCAACTATCCTGGGCTATTGTGGGTTTCACAGCAATGGGATGGTTTCGGCTATTGCGGGATTCAAAAGGATATCCTTTAACAATAAGTATGCAGGGTGAATCTAAACTCTTGGGCAAAACTTTAAAGGGTGATAGTACACATCAAGACAAACAATATTAAATAGGAAACTAAGGGTTCCAAACGTCTTCCGAAGGAAATAGGCGCCATTAAAGTTTAGGGTCCAAAATGTCAAATGATTATAAAAAACGGAAAAATTGGTCGATTCGTTTGCGGTTTTCGCTAAAACTATTCTTTATGTTAGTATTTTCTTGAAAATAAATTTTAAAAAATGCCGATAGAGGGAGTTTTAGACTTTGGAGTAACGCACAACTATTTTTTACCTTTATTTTTTGTATCTCATTAAATGCTTTCAAAAGCTTAGACTTAAATTTTGAGCTCAAAATCTGAATCGTTGGGAGTGGTTAAGTAGCGCGAACTGAACTATGTTCAGGAGTTGAAATTTGAACTCCCCCCCCCCCCCTCTGAACACAGTTCAGTTATTATCGTTCTTGATGTCGTAGACTAGGCAAATACTACCCCTACACGTAAAATAAACGATAGAGGGATGACAAAATTAAATAAACAATTTATTCATAATAGACATGAGCAATTGCTTCGCGCAAAATAACAAGAAATAATTTACAGTTACGTAGCCATTACGTATTAACGGTCCGTGTCACCCAAATTCCGGCAATGTGTAGTACAGAAGGATGTAACCTCTTACATTTTCGGCGGTGGCTACAGCCCGCGTGCTGGTTTCCGGTTGCTCCTCGAATTCGCGCAACACATGCTCTTCAAGTTCCGGTGTTCTCGCGCTCCTGGTACGCCCAGTGTCGTGCATCCACTGACAAACGAATCGGTTTCTCTGAGACGCCGATGCAAGCGTTCGAAAAATTTTCGGCCCGACAAGCGTCTCGAAGGGAATCGCTCCCCGTATAATCGCCGGGCCTCCAGGACATTCCCATCCGGAGCACAAATCCCGGAACACAGAACAAAGACGCTGTTACCCCCTGTGTGGATAATATTTTTATAATTATTCACGGGATGGATAATACAGAAGATTCTGTCTAAAATATTTTATTAAAACATGTTACTGAAACGTATTACATAAACTACATGTTGCTAAAACATGTTGTCAGAAAATGAGCACATGAAACACATTTCAGAATAGATAGAAATTTCCGTTGTGTGAGAATTTTGTTTTCGAATTAACCAACTGTTAGGGCTACATTTTCTAATTAATGGGGAATATTTGATCATTGTTTGTGTATACAATGTAACGGGATCTTACGTTGTGCTCGAATTAATCGGATTTTCAAAATATCCCGATTTCGAATTAACGGGATTTCACAGTAACGGTGAAATCACCTTTCAAATCCGTTCAAGTGAAGTTATGTCCTTTTTCATAAATTAAGTTCAATGCGTACAACAGATATAAAAAAAACTTTTTTCAACATATTAAAGAAGTAGTGATTAATGAGGAATCTTTCATAATCCTAATCTAACACGCATTAAAACCCATATTTCATTATCGGACCTTAAAATAGAACAGCACACATAAGCGGCCTGTATATAAATTCTTTTGAATATTTTAATTCAAATTAAAGACGATTTATTATTCAAAAGTCATTTAATGTTTTTTTTTTGTCTTTATCGTAAGTTTAAATTAATATTGGATATTTTTTATTAAATTTTTAAAACGACTATTTTTGGAACATTTTTTCTTTACTTTCTCAATACAGAAGTTTTTTAAAGTTTTGAGATCCAAGAAAAACACACAAATGAATTTATTGAGGTATTGTTCCATATTTTCATACCGGTAAAAAAACATTGTCAAAAAATATCTAGGAGATAAATTTTCCTTTCATTTTCGACAGTCCTTAAAATAGGACGATGCTACATTTACACTACTACCTAACCACCATCAGTTAGTAATGGGGATAGTCCTTTCTTTCTCTGTTACATTCCAAACATTGCTACTGTACAACTAACGCAGGCACCTAACTGTCCGTCTGACTGTCTGCTGTTTGTTTATCTGTCTGTCTTCTAACTATCAGCAGCTTACTGTCTGTCTGTCTATCTGCTATCTGCTCTCTATCTACTTGCTGTCTGTCTGCCTACTGTCTGACTACACTCTGTCGGTTTTCTGTAAGCTGTCTGCTTGCTATCTTCTGTATCTGCTATCTGCTACCTGTCTGTCTGCTATCTACTGACTGTCTGTCGGTTGTCTGTATACCTGTCTTCCATCTGCTATCTGTCGACACTTTGTAGTCTGTCTGTATACTGGTAACTTTCTGTCTGTCTACCCTCTGTGAGTTGTCTGTATGCTGTTTGTGTGAATGCTGCCTACTCTATTCTGCCACTCTGCTATTTGTCTCCACTTTGTCGGCTGTTTGTATGCAGTCTGTCTGTCTTCTATTTATTTGCTGTCTGTCTTCTGTTTTCTGCTGTCCGTCTTATGTTGTCTGCTGTTTGTCTGTCTCTTCTCTATCAGAAAATTGGGTGTTCAACAGGTTAATGAAGATTTTCTAAAGCTTAAAAATGAACACATTATTGTAAAAACCCAAAAATTCGACAAAGAAGATGCCAGCTAAAAACTTGTGCAGCAAAACCAACCACTATCTGTAAAAATGTAACGTTGGACTATGGTTAAGAGCCTTTCTCCCATTCCACCTAAGTAACAACGAATAGCAGCGGATTGTACCATTGTCTATTTTTAGGACAACCTATACCGATCAAACTAATAACAGTTTGGTAAGTTTTTATTTTATTTTATGTGTATATACAGGCTTGGAGAAACACATACTTAAGTTTTTATTAAAAAAAAAAAAATTAGTTTTTTCAATGCTTGGTACGATATGGGTTATAACTAGAACAATTGAAATTTTGCAAGCTTATATCACATTTTTGTCAATGTCTTTGGTTGCTGATAAAATCAAACTGGTATCCAAAAGTTAAAGTTTAGAAGCAAAATACAAATTTTATTTTGAAAATTATTTAACTATTAGCAGAAACTGGCTAAGGATAACCCCCTTGAACGAATGAAAGAAAAGCATTTTTTTCAAATAGCCGTTTTGTAAGTTAGGAAAATCAAGTGACGCGAGATGATTTATCTTGGTGATGAAGCTTTAAATGGGGACTTTTGATATTTAAACTTTAGGTTACCATTTTTTTTTAAAATTGTGTGTTCCCTTTCGTAGGTCATTTCCGTCGAAATCCTGGAACTAGTGTAGAGCAAGTAATTGAAACAAAAGTTATAGTTCGTTCTGTTGAATTTTGAGATAAAGTTCCAGATCACAGGACAATTAAAAAAAAATTGTCCTCTGGTCTGAAATGATTTAATATTTCTCGTTTCATATAAGGAGCCTAGAGCGTTTTTTTTCTGTGTGCAGCATTCAGCTCACGGGCCATAGGTTGCCGACCTCTGTATTAGATAATTTTGTTGAAGCATGCGCAATCGATGCCTTGCATGCAAATGAGTTAGAAGTTAGAAGTGGTTATAGATATAATTAATCTAACAAAAACATAACTGTGAAAAAAAAACCAAATTCTGTAAAAAAAACAAAACAAGAAAAGAAGTGATATGTAAGTGGGTGCCAACTTCAAATAAAATTCACTCAAACTTACCTATTGAAGTGTTATAGGATTGCTTAAATTGTTTAAAAATAAAAAAAAATATTGATAGCATATTAATAATAAATCTAGAACTTGGCAAGTTTTTACATAAGAGTCATTTATCTTTATTAATGACATTATTGTATCAAAACTTGTTATTTCATGTTGGGAGGCCTTAATTTGGATGTATTGAGGCTCCTGAAAGGGGTGGAGTCTTTAGAGTGATGACCAAGGACAAGCGTAAGTGTATCTGTCTCTTTGTCAGGCTTTAGTCTGTATTGAGGTTTCTGGGAGTGGAGATCACTAGAGTGATAATCAAAGACGAGCGGGAGTGTATTTGTGTGTTTATTTGTTTATCAAATCCTTAACACGAGTCATTTGTTTATAATAATAACAATATTAAATATTATGATAATGACAGTGTTATTAATATTATCATCACCATTTTATTAAGATATGAAAATGATAGGCATAATATTTATCAAAAAATGGCCAAGTTCTAGATTTATTATTAATATGCTATCAATAATTTTTATTTTTAAACAATTTAAACAATGCTATAATACTTCAGTAGGTAAGTTTGAGTGAATTTTATCTGAACTTGGCACCCACTTACAAATCACTTCTTTTCTTGTACAGTCTTTTTGTACAATTACAATATACTTAAACACATTACTTAATGACTTTTAATGTGTTTACAAGTGACTATTTTATTCACTAGGCAACATTCAATTTAATTTAAATTTCCTGCAACAAAATATTTGGCTGTTAATTTACGGCAGAAATCTGTATTTTAATACTGCTGTATTTAATCTTTGTTTTGAAACGAAATGTATTGATTCGAAATTTTTATTATTTCTGAAATAACAATAATCATATTGACATAATTTAATGTTTTATCATTACAGAATCATTAACATATAAATCAACAGTCCGATTCATATTTACGAATAAAATGACGGAGCTATCCAAATAATATCAAACAAATAGTATAAAATTTAAACAAGCACTAACAAGAAAATCCAGCTGACTTTTAGCCCTTACTAATGTAGGTTTTTAGTCTGGTGAAAGAAAGTATTGGCTCAAACTATAATTAAAAACAAAATGCTAATGCACCTTTTGCTTAATTATAACATTTATTTGACACACATCATACAAACTTGAAAGTAAACAGACAGTAATTATTAAAATTTGAATTCGTTCACCAAAACTACAGCATAGCAAGAATTTGCATTTTCAAAACTCTCCATATCCAACAGTTTGAAAGTTCTTGATAGTCCTCTGCAAGCATTATCTTTATACTCAGCGGCAATCGGTAGAGTACTTTTATCCGCAGCGGAAATCGATAGAGTATCCGTAGCACTCGCTTTGAGAGTCCGAGACACCGCAAAGTTGTTCACAGCTACACTTCCTAAACCCATGGTTACATGGTAACTTACATGGTACATGGTAACAAGGTAACAAGGTGATTTTGCTGCAAGATCAGCCCGGATTCAACATTTGGCCCTTTTTTTTGGCAAATTAAAATTTCGCCTAATAGACGTAACGTTAAAGTAAAAATGGACACCCCCCCAAGTGACTATTAAAACTAATTGATTTTCAGAATTTTTTTTTCGATTCCTTATAGTGTAAACGAACTTCGTACCAAATTTGAAGTCTGTAGGTACAGTAGATATATGAGATCTTTTTGATGAATGAGTGCTTCAATGATAAAATTATCGATTATCTGACATTTTCAAATATCATTATCTCGGAAACTAATTATGCGTTATTTAGAAAATTTTGGATTTTAGATAATTAAGGGGGCCTTACTACATATCTAAAATTACAAGTACGTAGGTCAAATAGATTTTCAGTAGTAGAGTGTCGAAATTTGGCAAAAACAGGGATTCTATTGAAAAGGAGGACTCTATTGAAGGATTGAAAGGATTCTATTGGAAATTGAGAGCTCGACCTTGATTACAAAAAGTAAAACGGTACACTCAAACAAGCCAGAATTAGTAGCAAAAGCTAATTTTTCAGTATCTAAAGGACCTATTGGTATATTGCAGTAGCCACAGAGGCTAAATCCAAGAGGAAAAATACTTAGCATTGCTCAATTTATCAAGAATACTATCTATATGGGGTAAAGGTTCTGCATCATTTTTAATTATTGTATTTAATTTTCTATAATCTATACATGTTTTTTTACCTTCATCAAGTTTCATAACTAAAGTGACAGGTGCAGAATTCGTGCTATTATTTAATTAATCCAGATGCTATTAGAAATTGATTCTGACTATTGATTACTTTTTCCTCTACAGGAGATGTACGGTAAGGTCTCAAAGATGTTGATAATAGGCCCGACTTAAAAAAAAACCGCTGTGTCTCAATTCTAATTTTACCAACATCATATTTATGTTTAACAAACACATAAATGTAACAAACACATAAATAAGTATATCTGAAGATTCAATTTTGAATTAAATCAATTTCTTAATTTAAATTATAATCACAAGAATTTTGCTCACGAGAACTTTGAGAAGCTATGGAATTTCTATAATCAGGCTTGATCTGGACATCATTACATTTGAACATTTCAAGGAGTGTTGCTTTGAGATCTATAGCTACACAGGCTGTTGTCTCAAATGATCCATATATTTTTATTCACAGAAACACATACATGACTTCGACAATTACATAAATCTTCTTGATGAGGACGGAAATTACATCACCGAAGAATTACAGCCCGGACCTCCACAATGAGTGTGCAATGGAGGTGACAGTTGAACATCATTACAAATATTGATTATATCATAATCAAAATAAAGAGATCTTAATATATTGGTTGACATATTAAAATTGGTTGGAATAATTGAATTCAACACAAAATTTCATATAATCTTTTATCTCTAAAATGATAATCAATAGCACGAGTAATTGCTTATTTAACCCCTTCGTGACGAGAGTCCTTTACAGAATTTTTAATTTTTTACCACCGGTTTTTCAAAACAGAAAATTGCGCCTAATTGAATCGCAGAAATGCTATGCTTAAATAAGGCAAAGCTTACAATAAAAATTAACTGTTGGGAATAATGAAGGATTCTGAGCATCTTATGCGTCACTTATACGTGTCGCTCGTCCCCAGCGGGTTAAGAGCTTCATTAACAGGAGGGAAACAATTTTGTTTAAGGGGAGAATGGTAGGGTAATTGACCAAAAAGTAGGTAAGCATGCGCGAAATTTGTTACTGAATGTGAGGTATTATTATACTCTTGAATGACTTTCTCTAATAGTCCAAGATATTTTTGAAGTAGTAGAATTAACCTTTTGTTACTCAACAGCTCCGAATTGAAAAATATTTGTCCAGATGTTAGATTACAACATTTTAAGCATATAAAACATAATTAAAAAAATTTAGAACATAAAAAATAAAGAAATATTGACTAAAAGGTACTTTTTTCACATCTGCAGATAAAAAAAAATTACATGCACTCCTCATAAATATTCTCAATTTTCTAATACAAAATTGTAATGTATACAAACTTATCTTTGTAAAAAATCTATTTTTGGACGTCTCTAGCCTTTTTAATATGACAAAATTTATGAAATTTATTTTAGCAATAACGATGTGAGACGGATCAAATGATAAATAAAACTTTGACATGAAAATTTAACTCAGTATCGCCGTCTATTGAGAATTCTATGAACAATTTATATTAACTGTTGAGATAGCAGCTATTTATATAACTGGCTGATAGTAGCAATGAATAAAATCGACTTTTAAAACCCAATGTATAAGTAACATTGACTTTTGGATATGTTGCAGATATGCAACGCGGTGATACGAAGGGTTAACTTTACATTTTAATCTAGTAACTACCGACTGATTCGCCCTGTCGACCTTACCATTCGTTTGTGGATGGTCAAAAGCTGTTTAATTTTACAGTTACGAAGGAATTTCTTAAATCTAGAAAAAGTGGAGGCTGTATTCCTATCACTAAACAATTTCTGAGGGGTTTTTACATTAAAAATTTGCTACAAACAATTAACATAGATATCAGTTGTAACACTTTTGATAAAAAAGCCCAAACATATCTATTAGCATGGTCTATTACTAAATGTAGATATTTCTTGGTAGAATTACAGCAATTAAATCCACCCACAGTATCAATAGAAATACATTCAAAATGTTTATGTGTGGCTGGAATAGCTTGTAACAAGTCAAATCTTTTTTGTTTAGGTTATTTGTCTTTTTCACAAATTTCACACATTTCACAAATTTCACAAATATGTATTTATTTTCATCTGAAACTCAATTCTGCTTAAACGTTTTGTGAAAATCCCAGCAACCCGTCTTTCAAAAACCAAAATCTGACCTGCAAGTAACATTCTTGAGTGAATCCGACCCGCAGAAAGAAAATCAAAATCATCGCCCGACACACACACGCACAATAAATAAATAAATAAATAAATA
Organism: Maratus michaelseni; assembly: GCA_963931845.1. Taxonomy (NCBI): domain Eukaryota; kingdom Metazoa; phylum Arthropoda; class Arachnida; order Araneae; family Salticidae; genus Maratus; species Maratus michaelseni. The sequence continues at coordinate 246,697,456 of OZ007596.1, read as the reverse complement.
AAATAGAGACAACTCGACCCGATGCAGAACTCTATTCAATGGTCCCGGAGATGGTCCGCTACTCTATATTTGCATAATTTTATTTAAATTATTTTATGCAAATATTGCTTTTCTATATTTTCATATTAAAGAATATAGATATGTCCATTTTTATATATAAAAGAGAAAATTGGTATTAGATATATAATTGTAAATTACTTTTCATAATTGCATTAAAACATGAATTAATATATTTTCATTTCGGGTTCGGATTGAAGTATTTCGGGTTCAAGTCTGTTTTCTGGTCGACGAAATTATTTTGTTGGGTTCAGGTCGGATTGCGTGTTCACTTCAAATTAATTTTTTGGATTCGGGTCGGTACAACCGGACTCGTGCAGAACTGTACTCTGCCCCCCAGAAATCCTATTTTGTCTCATTAATTTGATAATCGAAATTCTCTAAAATTTGTATCCTTACATCATCTATTTAAAATATCTATAATATTCATTTTGTAATAATTCACTGGCGCGCCGAAGAGGGCGGATTTGGGGGTTAAAACCTCTTCCAGAACATGTAAAAACTGATAAGATGCATACAAAACCCTTTGTATTAAGATAAAAACATGATATATAAAAACAAAAGTAAAGAAAAGTCTAATTTTTTTTTTATCATACAACTGTTTCAAGGCTTCGTAATAGGAGTCCCTATTGCTACACTAAACTAATGGAAGAGAAATTTAGGAGAGCAATATCAGCAAGGTAGTTCGTATATTACTGCGGTAGCTCTTCCTGCCTCTATTCTTTTTAGGTGCGTTCGTAATTATATAAATACGTAGTACCTATAGTTGTCAGCTGGTCCGTCCGTTTGTCCGCGTATAACAGCGAAAAAAACTACCCAACCGAATGGTTTGGAATTTAATGTATATAATCGTTGCAGAATTTTGTCGAGTCATTTCAAATTTTATGAAAATTAAATCAAAACTTAAAAAGATATTAATAAAAGTTTTTTTATTCTATTAAATCCTATCATATACGTAATCTATATAGTAAAAGCGCAAGTCATGTGACTGAGGAAAACAAATACGGGCTAACCACACCTTTTTCCATATGCCAAGTGGCGATTTTTATTCAAAAGTATTTTTCCGAATAAAATTCCATAAAAGTTACCTTTTTAGAAAGATAGTTCAAAAAAATTGTTTTCTTGAGAGATGAGTTACATTAAAAAATGTATAGATACTGAGATAACTTCAGTGAAAATTAGGTTAACAACCGAATATATCAATCCATTAAAATAAATAAACAAAAGATTCATTCATCGTGAGTCATAGAAATATTAAACCATGGAGGTAATCATTCGCAAAGCAAAATCTTCATGGTGAACTTTACAGCGCTGTCTGGTGTCGAAAACATAATTCGCATCTGTAAACATGACATACGTAATAATAAGAAAAAAAAAGGCATGCTCATTTCGCTCATAGCAGACGATATAATTTATTTCACTGAAATAATAAGCATGATTTTTTTTACATTGTAAAACTAGTTATAGCACGAAACGAACGCACTTTATTTGTCACGTTTAAAGTACAATTTCCAACTTGTTTTTTTTTCTCTAATAATTGAAGAAGGGAATGTTTTATGAAACCTTTAAAAACAGAAATGCTAAATTTATTATAGTTGTTTGTGCTTTTCATTACGTCAGGTTTTATGCGTCATGTATTTACGAAACACTACTTTATGGACATGTAACACAACGAAACTGTTCATTTTTTGAGTAACTATAGTTCAAATCCCCACCGGGATGAAGATCCTGGCTGTGCCACTCAATAATTACATTAATAATTAAGTTTAAGTATTATGTATTCTAACAAATACAGAGTGTCCCATAAATAAATCCACATTTCAAAAATTCATAAAAAATGAAAGACTTATCATATCAGAATGTGGTTTGAACCATAAGATTTGTCAAATTCAAAACGGTGAAATTTTTGTGATAAAATTAGAAAAATGGTTATTATTATTTTTTAAACTCTTGTCTTATAAAGTAAACCGCACTCCAATACGAAAATTTTATTAAACTTTTATGAAAATTTCAAATCTAAACTTACATATGGGTTTTTTGAAGTATTTATTTTCTATTGCGACAAAAACTAGTCGTTGGGGGGCCACCGTAATACTCACCCATCATGGATATGCATAATATAAAATAGGAAAATAAGACATGTGTAAACTATTTATAAAATGCATTGCAATTCGAATAAAATCGTGGCTTGATGACGTCCTAAACTTTAAATACTCTATTACTGAATTGCGTAAAAGAAACATCCTTATAACTCCAAAATGGATAATCCTATTAACTAATGTTTTACTGCGTCGGATTAAGCGTCTCATTTCCAATTAAAAGATATCTTTGAATTGAAATTTGAATGGAATACAGGATCATGAAAAATCGAAGAGTGTGGAAAATATAATTACAAATATCTCGGCAACTCATTATCCGATCGACTTCATTCTTTGTGCAAAATTTATGTTTTTTTATTGTATTTTATATTCACTTCTGAAAATTAACAATTTCAAAAAATTTTATATACCTTTTATCAGAACGAATACTTCGAGAGTCCGAAAAAATAGTTCCGGATAATCGAGGTTACTGAAATTCAATAAGCTTCTTTCCATTATTAAACACTACGTATATACCAAATTTCAAGTGTCTATCTCCATTTGTCGGGAGATAGAGCGTTTACTGACACACACAGACGGACGGCAATTTTTTTTTTCGATTTTGAAAACGATTACAAGACTTACCCTATAGTACGTATGATGGGTAAGTAAAATCAGACTTTTTGACAAGTTTCATGATTTAAGCCGCCCTCCGATGCGACAATTTGTTATTATTTTTTAATGAATTTTTGAAATATGAACGGATTTACGGAACACTCTGCATTTTATTGATTATTTATAATCTCAATTCTTAAAATTATTTGAAAATAACTACTTGAGCTCCTCTCCTAACTTTTGAAAAGCTACGCCACTGGTCTCAATAAATGCGACCTAAAGAGCTGGTGCCTGAAACATACAGGGTATTTTTTCATTCCGTCTAGCTTGCATTGAATCGAATTCCCCCTACACAACTTCAGTTACTTATAAATACTTCTTTCATGGAAAGAAAAAGAGCCTGATGTCATTTCGTTGTATAAAGTGTGCGTTCTTCTACATACTTGATCGCTCTCCGTGAGGGGACGCTGTATTCGCATTAATTTCGACTGTAACCTGAGTTCAAAATCTTTTTGCAAGAGCTTTTTAAAGGGTTGGTCTTGGTGGCAGCACTTTACTATCCCCAAAGTTTCGGTCGAAAAACTTTTTCTTCAGGGATCGTCACCTCAGTGCATATTGCAGCTGTTCTGAGGTTCATTCTAGGCCCAACAGGTAAGGAACTGCGATTTTTATTTTGTACAAAGGGGTGATTACCTGTTTTTGATTATTATTACTTACCCATCATACGTAGTATAGGGTAAGTCTTGTAATCATTTTGAAAATCGAAATTTTTTTTTTGACGTATTTACACGTTTCAGACACTGGAGATTCCGAAAAACATATTTTTAGAAAAAATTTTTTGCCGTCCGTCTGTGTGTCTGTGTGTCTGTGTATGTGTGTGTCTGTAAACGCTCTATCTCCCGAAAAAATTGAGATAGAGACTTGCAATTTGGTATGTACTTAGTATGTAATAATGGGAAGAAGCCTATTTCATTTCAATAACCTCGATTAACCGGAACAATTTTTTTCGGACTCTCGAAATATTCGTTCTGGTGAAAGGTATATATAAATTTTCGAAATTGTTTATTTTAAGAAATGAATATAAAAGACAATAAAAAAACATAAATTTTGAATAAAGCATGAAGTCGATCGGATAATTAGTTGCCGAGATATTTGGAATCCTATTTTCCACACTCTTCGATTTTTTATGACCCTGTATTTCATCCAAATTTCACTTCAAAGATATATTTTAATTGGAAATTTGACGCTTAATCAGATGCAATAAACCGCTAGTTAATAGGATTATTATTTTTGGAGTTATAAGGAAAAACCTCTTTCAAGCAATTCAGTAATCGAGCCTTTAAAGTTTGTGACGTCATCAAGCCACGATTTTATTTGAATTGCATTGCATTTTATAAGTAGTTTACACATTTTTATTTTAATATTTTACATTATGCATATCCATGATGGGTAAGTATTACGGTGGCCCCCAACGACTAGTTTTTTGTGCCTTGATGATTTGAAATCCACAATAAATGAAGACAGGGATGGAAAAAGTTGTTAAGTCACAATTTTCTTTAAAATATAATTTTTTTATTTTATGAATGAAAGTATTATGAGGTAATCTATTATATGGTAAATATAAAATAGAGCAAAACCTGTAAATACCGGAATATGTCTACAGTGAAATCTTGCCTTAAACGGAAAAAAGGTTATACTGCCGGCGGAAAGAATCAGTGCTTAAATTTTGCTGGAGCACACCAGAGTTCAGCTCAGATTCTTTTTTTTGTGATATTTTTATATTAGCCGGAGTTCATAAATACTGCGCACTGGAATAGCGTTGTATGTTGTATTTTTCTGGTTGATATATATAATATATATTAGCGAATAAGATTTTCTGAAAAATTTCCACCTTTGATTATAAATGTTTTTGCTATTTTTTTATTCATTAAATTTTATTTAATATACACGCAAATAGATATATTTAAACTATAGTTGCATATTTCTTTTCTGAATAAAAAATTACTTTAAATTTTGCAATTAATGTACGAAATACAATTACGCAATGGAGCGGACAGGATGATACGTTACCGTTGTTAGTAGTACAGAATATTGGGATTCCGGTACTTTTTTTGTTAGAAATTACGCCCTTCAAACAATATATCTACTAAATACGTAAATATGTCTAAACAGGGATTTTTTTTCGGTCTGTTGAGATTCCATCTTCGCAAAAGTTACTGTACTAAGATTTTATGTATTATTGATGATATGAGGCATTAATTATTAATATTTAATATTTTTACATTTAATAATTTAAATAATTATCAAATAATATTTAAGTCTTAATACTTTTTTTGAAAGAATTTAGTATTATCTGCATTAATACTTCAAACATGCTACCACGAAGAAAATAAACAAATAGGATTTAACATAACTTTTTTTTAAGTTAATTTCTATTCATAACAAATTCTTCCAGAAATAAATTCAAGCGTTCATTATTTTACAATGCGGGTTAAATTTTCAGAACATTAATAATTTAACTTATTTTAAGAATTTTCTTTTTCTTTACTTTTCAAAATTTATTTGAAGTGTTCAGTTACGTTATATGCGTAACATTTCCAGGTTTATAAATTTTCTGAACTGCATAGTAAATCATCAATTTATATTTTATATAGTTATTCTGTATCGTTTTCATTGACTAAAGTGTGGTGGAATCTTCGATTTACAAAGCTGAGAATTTATTTGTAAGATATACTTTGCATTGGTGGTTTAATGAATTGAACATCTGAATGGGTTTACTCTATGCTACATGAAGCTGAAAGTGATAAAGTAAAAAATCACTTTAAAATACTATTGGAAAATTTACAAAATGATTGTTCATTGTAAGAATGCTGGTGAATACTATAAATTTTACTTCTTGTACATTCTTTTTGTTTTACTTTTATTTATTTAAATACACAAGCGTTTTAATTTTATTGATATTTTTAAATTTATGTGCTTAAAATGCTCAGAAAAAATGCGATAAAAAAATTGTTGATTTTTATGTTTGGATTTACAGTTCTCTGTCATTTATGTTTAGAATTTTTTAGCTTTCATGTTTAGAATAGTTTTCTTCCAACTTATTTCTTAATAAGCATCATTTGATCAACAATTTATACTAGTTATATTAAACACAACAAATTTTAGGGATCTCTTACGAGACATAAATGTATTGAAAAATAAACATAAAATAATACTTTATTATTTCACAGTTATGATCATCAATTTATTTATAAAAGTAAAAAAAAATTAGATGCAGTATTATGCACAAATATATCTTAAAAAATAGATTTGCGCGCAGTTTTGTCAGATGGTTTAAATCAGTAGAAAATATCTTTAAAAAATAAAATTTTGAATACTGAAAATATTTAATGAATATTTTAAGCTTATAAAGTTGTATGTTAAATGATATTTTAAAATGATCTCGTTCTCAATAATGTATACTCTTTCATTTGTAATTTATAGACTATTGTTAATAGTTATAAAATTACAATGTATTTTTAATTGATTAAAAAAAATGTTTAGACAATCTTGTTGTTACAAACTACGATATGTAATGATGATTCAATTACCATGAAATAAGTATTTAACTTCTAAAGTTTCTTAATTTTACTGTTAAAAGTTTAAAAGAAAATGTTAAATTTTGTTAAAATTAAGCGACGTTTAAATGGCATCATTAAAAATTTTATAAGAGCTTTCAACATTTATTTTACATATTTAAAAAAAAATCTAGCTATAGAAAGTATTTAAAAAGAATTTTTTCTGATGTTTCAAAACTAGTCTTTTTTTTCTTTGAGAAGAACTTACGCAACAAATCTTATTTATTTAATTAAATAATTTTAAAAATAATATTTGCTTGATTATGAGAATAGCTATAAATTTTGAACTTGTTTCAAAAAAGCAAATTCGTAGATTATTTAATAGTTTTGTTTAAGATTAACCTGAACAAAAAATAAGTACTGTATGGTTACGTAAAATATTGCATAATTATAGTGAGTTTAGAATCACAATATCTAACTATATTACTATCTCATAGTTATTATAATCAATTTATCTATAAACGAGGAAAAATGGAAAATTTAGTAAGTACAAATAAAACAAATATATCTTAAAATATGAATTAACATGCAGTTTTGTAAGATGTTTAAAAGAGTTTAGAAACATTCTTTAAAAATAACATTATTAACTAGTCTGAAAGTATTTAATTAATGTTTTCAATTTTTAAAGTTGCATGCTAAATGACGTTTTAAAATGCTTCCGATCTTAATAATGCAAAATATTTTATTAACTGATTTTAATAGTTATAAAATTAGAATACTTTTCATTTATTTATAAAATTATGTTTAGACAGGCTTATCTCTCCATAGTTTAAATTGCCATGAAAATAAATATTTATCTTCAAATTTGTTTAATTTTACTGATAACAGTTTAAAAGAAACTTCATTTAAATGACATCATTAAAATGTTTTCAGATCCTTCAACATTTTTTGAGTATATCTCGTTAAGGTATGATATAAAATATTATAAAAAATATTTTTTTTTCTGGTATTTCATAATTAGTGTTTGTTTCTGCGAGATTTTCTTTCTTTCGTTTTTTCAAAATCTGAAAGTCTTATGCAACAAAGCTTATTTACATATTATATAATTAAAGAGTTTTTTAAATAATCTGTTTGATTATTTATAAGGATATCTATTAATTTTAAATTTGTTTCACGAAAGCAAATTAAGAGTTACCTTGACATTTTACTTAAGACAAAAATTAAGTTTACTTAGTTACGTAAGTTATTGCATAATTGTAGTGAATTTTGAGTTTCAAAATTTGTCATTACTCATTGTTTTTAAATTTACTTAATTAAAACAGTTGTTAAGATTTCACAATAAATTTTAATTAATCGTTATTTATCTTTATTTTAATTAATCTTTATAAAAACGTGAATTAGGAGTAACAATTTGTGAAGTATTCTATTTTGAATTAAATTACTTAAAATAAATTATGAATAGATTGGATGAAATAGCTGTATAAAGAACATTTTTCAATGAAGATATGTTTCAGGAGGTATGGTTTTTTCTGTTTGCATGTAATGAAATGCATTCAAAACACTTTTTTAATTATGGATTATATATTAACTGGAGATAGAACATTTATATAAAAAGATCGTCTTTTATTTTCATATTATAAGTAACGAACACAATTATAGTTTCACGAGCGATAAATTATTAGAATTAGATTAGGATTAATAGAAGAGTGTAGTTTATCCGACAAAAGTAAAACAGATTCTGCCATTCTAACAGGTAAAACAAAATAGATTTTACCCTTCTGACGTTAATGTGATGATAAATTTTGCAGGTTTTTGTTTTGTGTGTCATTGTAAACATTGGTGATATTTGTTTTCCTTTATATGTAGCAATTCCAGCAAAATCGCATAAAAATACCTCTTAATTATTCAAATTTTTATTAATGATACACTGAAAAAAATGTTGATTTTACGGTATAATACTGGCACCCCAGCTGCCAGTATACCGTAAAAATAAAAAATAAAAAATAAAAAATCAGTGTATGAAAACTTTAATAACAACTTTCTTACATTATTTTCAGTATGAAAAAATTGGATTTATATTAAAGATTTTTACAGGTGGTCCGTAACACACACACACACACACACACACACACACACACAAAAAAAAAAAAAAAAACATGAATAAAATAAATCGACCTATTAGAATAACTTCGTTCATTTAGGTAAATTTCAATCAGCTGATGTTATTCTTAGCCGCTAATTACAACTGTCATGTTGATTTCCAACTATTTATTTGTGACGTCATATGCAACTACCCTATACGGGGTGATTAAAATAAATAATTTTTTCAAAACGGAGATTGAGTTATTTGAGTTTAGACATTTTGTTATTTTCATTTTTGTCTTGTGTATTGAAAATGAATTTAAATTGAAATACTAAAACATTTCATAACCACATAATAAGATCACTAATTATAAATTAAAATGTAGATAAAATGCGTACGTGATACAAAGAGAAACACAAAAGGCTTATAAAAAACTTTTAATGACCGACATAGGTTTCAGTGCTCAAACGGCGCCATTTTCAAGATATATAACGATAAACAAAAATATTCTTGCAAATTTTTGAAACGAACTTGAAAACATAAATCACGAGATCATATATGTAAAGTATGACAGAAGTACTACAGCCCTGGCAAGACTACATAGAACCGATACTTTAAAAAATTATTTTAAAAATAGTAAAATAATTTATCTATCCAGGCTTTATTTCCCATCCGTGAATCAATAGAAATCTATATGCGTAACGTGAACATTTGCAATGAATCCGCCTCATTTGAATTACCTAAAATTTAGCACGAGGTACTTTTCAGTTTTAAAAAAGCAATAAGGAAATATTAATTTTCACGTTTACAGTTGACTATTTCAAACACCTGTTTTTTTACATACATCATCTCGTGATTGATGTTTTCAAGTTCATTTTCAAAAATTTGCGAGACTATTTTTGTTTATCGCTATATATCTTGAAAATGTTGCCGTATGAGCGCTGAAACATATGTCGATCATTAAAATATTTTTATAAATCTTTTGTGTTTATCTTTGTATCACTTAATCATTTTATCTATATTTTAACTAAAACATTTATCTTTGGAACACTAATATTTTTTTCTTTTAAATGTGAATTGAAAAAGATAAAACTCTAAAGAAACGGAAAGAAATATATTTTAATTTTCCTGAATGTTTGACATAAGAAATAGAAGTAAATACATTTGATTTGCTTTAAGAATACTTGAAAATGTAAGTGAAGCTGCGTTTTGTTATTTTGCAGCTATAAAGCACTTCACGCTGATTTTTTAAATTTTGTTGAAGCAAATATTTCAGTATAAACATTACGTTTTCTAATTAGTTTTCATACTTAATTTTTTTTTAGAATTCCATTTAACTGAAAAATAACATACAAATAATATTTTTATATTGCTGGTTTCATTGTGTTATCGTATGTGATAAAATATAAAATATTCATAAATATTTTGGTGTAGATTTGTTTGTTGGCTTAAAATTTTTGTTTGATTTTTATATTATGTAGTATTATTTAAAACGCTTAGAAGTTATAGTTAAACATGCGAATACAATATTTTTTAAATAAGAAATTAGGGTTGGTTGTCTACGTATTTAGTCATAAAACGTATTAAAAAACTAACATAAAATATTTTGTGTTGTAATATAGTAGGACATAATTGATACAAATTGTTTAAAACAGTATAATAAATCTCTCCATTTATTTTAGGAAGTAATTTAATAATCAACGAATACAATTTTTAAACATAATATTAGCTCAAAATGTATATATATATTGGTTCACCGAAAATGATTAAAAAATAAATTACAATATTAAAAATAATAATTAAAAAAAAACACTTTTTGATATGTAATTAATATTTATATGAATGTCTATGAATAGGAGCAACGCAAACTATCAAGATATTTCATGTAACGTAATTATCTTTAATTAGTAAATACGTATTCAGCCATAGTTAATAGCAGAAATTATAAGAAAAAATTATTAATTTTCCTAATTATGTTTAATTGATTAGAACAGGATGCACTGATGTAAAAATTATTTCGTAAAACTTTGATGAATTGTTTTATGCTCAATTTTTTCCTGTTACACCTATTTCTAAATCTTGAAAATTAAAAAATCCTCATGGTAAACATAAAATAAAAAATATATATTTTAAAATAATGCCTCTTAGTTTTATAAGACTCAATGCTTCGACATTTCGGATTGACGGATGGGATGCTAGTGTAACCGATTTTGTCACATCAAATAATGCCTTTATAATACAGGGTGTCCCAAAAGCCCTCGACACATTTAAAATTCAATAAAAGATCAAGCAATTGGCGTACAAGAGTACGGTTTGGAAGAAAATGTTTCTTACGATTGAAAATTTTGTTTAAGCAAATAAAAAAATTAGTTTCAAAAATTTCTCATAGATGGCGCTGATTGCTGGAAAGTTATCGAGGTAGAATGCCTTTAAACATAACAATGGCGAAATACGCACAATGCGCATGTACAGTTTTTGCCAAGACTATGGCAACCCATATGCCAGAAGTTAACAATACTCGTCTATCCATCCTCACTCGTCTAATCGAACATCGAACTCAGGAGGGCGAGTATTGTTAAGTTCTGGAATGTGGGTTTGAACAAAAACAGGGCGTACACATTGTGCGTCTTTTGCCTTGTTATGTATAAAGACACTCTACCTATTCGATAATTTTCCAGAAGCAGCGCCATCTATGAGAAATTTTTTGAACTTATATTTTTATTTGCTTAAACAAAATTTCAGGTCATAAGAAGCATTTTCGTCCAAATCACACTCTTGTACGCCAATTGCTTGATCTTTTATTGAATTTTAAAATGTGTCAAGAACTTTTGGGACACCCTATATTACGTATATAGGCATATCGTTTCGAGATATGGGGGAGGGAAATACTCCCCCCCAAACTTTTGAAAGATGTGGTGAACATCACATTTTTAGGAAATGATACTTTACGAGGTCTCGGCAGCCTTCACTTTGCAAAAAATGACGAACATATAAATTTTTCTATTTTTTTGCTTAAAAAGTATTTAGACCGTCTTTTATACAGTATGCCCACTAAAGTCCCTTGCCACCCTCTTAACTTCGGAACGGCTGCTGCTATATTCATAAAAGCAGTGTCTAGGTATAGTAAAGTAGCCATGCGCTACTCAATGAAACCGCCTACTGCGCCACCTGGTGGAATGTTGCGGAGTTAGCATTTCTATCTCGAAAACGGAAAGAGATAGAGAAAAAAGTGATTTGCAAAGTTGTAGAGCATCATCGATTTAGTACGAAAAGACACATTGTGGACATTAATGCGAAGAACAGAACGGTTAAAACACGCATTTGTCTTTTCAGCATTTCCTACACTGTGACGTGACAAAACGATCTTAGAAAGAAAAAAGCAACTAGTTATAATAATCTACCTTAATTTTAGATTTTCAAACTTCTCACCGTCAGCTGCAATGCATATTTGGATGCTTGTTTGAATTTCACGTTGCACACGTTGGAGCATAGAGGGTGACACGTTGGCACAAGCGTCCGTAATAGCGTCGTTGAATGTCCTGCAATGTTTGTGGAGGGGTCGCACAGACCTGCTGTTTCATAACTGGTTATTTCTTTCTTTCTAAGATCGTTTTGTCCCGTCCCAGTGTAGGAAATCACAAAAAACAAATGCGCGTTTGAACCGCTCTATTCTTCGCATTAATGTCCACAAGGTGTCTTTTCGTACTAAATCGATGGTACTCTACAACTTTGTAAATCACTTTTTTCTCTATCTCTTTCCGTTTTCCAGATAGGAATTCTAACTGCGCAGCATTCCACCAGGTGGCGCTGTAGGCGGTTTCGTTGTGTAACGCATGGCTGCTTTACTATACCTAGACACCACTTTTATGAATCTAGCAGCAGCCGTTCCGAAGTTAAGAGGGTAGCAAGGGACTTTAGTGGGCATACTGTATATTCTGGCGAAGTTATATAATTATCCGATGATTATAGAAGCTATGGTATCCAACTCGGGCTTACCGGATTACATACAGAATATTAGTGAAAACAATTTTTTTAAATTGAAAACTCTAATAGGTTTTCTACATTCAAGATATTTTTTAGATTGCATTCTAACAGTACAAAAAAGCATTTTTATATGAAAAATATCAATTATGTATTCAAATAAAATTGTGAAATTTATTAAAAGCAATACTTTCGTATTAGACGCATGCCAGACGTAAACAGCCGCAGAAATCGCCAAAGATTTCGCTACTGACAGCTGCCTTTTTGATTCTGAAAATTTCAGTGTTTTAAGCGCGTAAGTTTATTAAGTTTATTAAGCGCGTATTTTAAATTCGTGTTTTGTTTATTTTACTTTATTATTTTATTGGTGAAGTTTTAATTTCGTTTAGGAATGGCAGTATTATGGAATGAAAATATTAGCTAGAAACAAATGCTGAACAATTTATATTGTTTTAATTGCAAACAGGTTAATCTTTCGTAATCGCACTGCACGCGGTAAAGATATATTAAAAATCTACAGTAAAATTCTTTCTACAATAATTAATTTTCTATTGAAAGATTTACACGTGAAAAATGAAAAAGAAATAAAAAGTTTCAACAATTGGAAAAAAAATATTAATATGATGTCATATTGGTAATATAACGGAAATTTTCAAAAATTTCTCAATAATACAAGGAGTATGAGTATGTGTAAGTACAGAAAGCAGGTTAATATGACGGCATTACAGAGAATTAAAAAGAAAATTAATATGACGTCATATTGAAAATTTAACGGACTTTTTCAAATGTTTGAGAATCTTACAAAGAGAGTATTAATATGAGTAATAGAGAAAGCAAGTAGATATGACGTCAGCAGGTGAATATAACGTCATATGGGTTTGAGGAACGTATTGAATCATGATAAAAATTCGATTATGGAAATATTGACATATTTTAACATTTTGAAGTTCTCTATACAACATGTTTAATTTTGGAATTGATTTTTCTACACAAAGATTCTTAAAATCCTGGACAACGCCGAGTACTTCCGCTAGTATTAAAAAACAAACAAGCTTGAAAATTATTTTAAAAAACATAAAAATATCATTAAGTGATACAGTTTTCAAACAAATTGCGTTTGAAAGAAAACAAATCTCATATTAGACGGTGTAAAAACTTAAATTGTGCAATGTTTAGAAGTTTTAAAAATTGCAGTAAAAGCAAAATTTATTGTTCAGGTGTTGCCACGTAAATATGACTCTAGCGTTGCTCATGGACATTTTATCTTTATAATATAGATATGTAAAAAAGTTTTTTTACTGCGTGCATTTACTACAGTTATCTTTAAATGTTTTACTGCGTGCATTTACTACAGTTATCTTTAAATGTTTTACTGCGTGCATTTACTACAGTTATCTTTAAATGTTTTACTGCGTGCATTTACTACAGTTATCTTTAAATGTTTTACTGCGTGCATTTACTACAGTTATCTTTAAATGTTTTACTGCGTGCATTTACTACAGTTATCTTTAAATGTTTTACTGCGTGCATTTACTACAGTTATCTTTAAATGTCTTACTGAGTGCATTTACTACAGTTATCTTTAAATGTTTTACTGCGTGCATTTACTACAGTTATCTTTAAATGTTTTACTGCGTGCATTTACTACAGTTATCTTTAAATGTTTTACTGCGTGCATTTACTACAGTTATCTTTAAATGTCTTACTGCGTGCATTTACTACAGTTATCTTTAAATGTCTTACTGCGTGCATTTACTACAGTTATCTTTAAATATTTCAGGGTCGCAATCTTCAAATTAATTTTCCTCAGTTTGTGTTCTTTAAAAAAAATTAGTATAATTAAAAAGCTAAAACTTTTAATTGACTCGCTATTTTTTTTGGACAATCCTTAAGGTGCATTGCATAAAATTAGAAATCGTATTTTCAGTAATATAAATAGTTTATTTTTTATTTTTTAAATAAAAATATTAAGTAAATAAATCAATTTTACACTATTTGTGTTACATACGTCATGATATATATTTTTATTTTAACTAATGAACTTTTTGGAAAGCTGATCCCTAGAATTTAAGAACACACTTTTGAAAAAGGGATTTAAAAAAAAAGTTTAAAAAAAGTTCAAAATTGCAAGAGAAGATAGGTTTTAAAATCTACTTAATTTAAAAAATATATTAAATTTATCAAATTTTACCACAAGAATTGCAATTTTCCTTGATTAAATAATTTTCCTTCATAAAACAATTTAATATTATGTAGAAAAGATATTTTAAAATGCTGATTTTAACAAAAGTTTAAAGGGTAGGGAGTCCTTTTAAGATTTGTATTCAATCGATCCGAAATTGGAATGAAAAAGATTCTCATTCTACATTTCTTCATTTTATATGTGCATACTTAGGTCAATGAAGAGCATGAGTGAAATAAGGAGTTTGTTGCAGAAGTTTGCTCATTCAAATCGGTGCGATTCGAATTGGGTTATTATGGCTACTTGAGTTCAGAGTTTAAGTTATTACTGCGAATCAGAGTTTTCAGAGTTTAAGTTATTACTGCGAATTAAATGAAGATACTTTCCTTTGGGAAGTCCTCATTAAAGACATTTTACTTTTAGCAGTCTAGCTAAAATATGACCTTTGATTGATTCAATCTTTTTCTATTTTTCTTTCTTTCATTTATTTTTAAATCATGAACATTTCGTTATCTACTATCCCTTATTTTTTTAATGATTGGGAATTTTCTTCAAGATGTGAATCTCCTTGAATTAGATGCATTACTTCCAAAAAGTATTTTTTTAGAGAATGTTAATATGCACTTAAATTATGCATACCCAACCAAACTGTAGTCTCACGTTATGTATCTGTATGCATGTCCAGATATTAGACAATGAATCCTTAGTACATTAATCGTTTTTATCAGAGTAAATCCTCAGTACATTAATCTAAAATGATATGTCGTTATCATTGTACGTATGAATCTTTCTGTTGCCTTGTCATACGGTTAACAGGTTAAGAATTAATCACTGTGGTGGACAAAATTAAAGATGATATATTTTCTTCGATTCATATCAAATGAGAGCTATTATTAAGAGTATTTATTTAGAAATTGTTAATAAGCACTTAAATTATACATACCCATCCAAAATGTCTTCTCACGTATGTTATGTATCTGTATGCATCTTCAGATATTAGACAATGAATCCTTAGTACATTAACCGTTTTTAGCAGAGTAAATCCTCAGTACATTAATCTAAAATGATATGTCGTTAGCAATGTACGTATGAATCTTTCTGTTGTCTTGTCATACGGTTAACAGGTTAAGAATTAATCACTGTGGTGGACAAAATGAAAGATGATATATTTTCTTCGATTCATATCAAATGAGAGCTATTATTAAGAGTATTTATTTAGAAACTGTTAATAAGCACTTAAATTATACATACCCATCCAAAATGTCTTCTCACGTATGTTATGTATCTGTATGCATCTTCAGATATTAGACAATGAATCCTTAGTACATTAACCGTTTTTAGCAGAGTAAATCCTCAGTACATTAATCTAAAATGATATGTCGTTAGCAATGTACGTATGAATCTTTCTGTTGTCTTGTCATACGGTTAACAGGTTAAGAATTAATTACTGTGGTGGACAAAATGAAAGATGATATTTTTTCTTCGATTCATATCAAATGAGAGCTATTATTAAGATCATCAGATAAATATAGAATTTATGTACCAATATCTAAAAAACAAAAGTAGGCAGAAAGAAAATAGATATCAATTTTTTCTATCTTTCATAGCTGCCAACTTTCACACTTTTCTACTATTACTAAAATTTAATAGAATGTTTCGACTTATTAAATATTTGATTTTGACGATTAAAAAATATCAAAATTTACTAGTAAATTTAGTGATAAGGAAAAAGTGCGAAAGTTGGCAGATATGATAGTGTCCTAGACAAATTATATAATAGTGCTTGCAAATGTGAATTTAGATTAATTACCCTCAGCTTTTACGTTTTTATTTATATTTAAATGCAATTATTAAATAAGTATATTTCTAACAACCAGTAAAGTGTTGCCTATATGAAATTTCCCAATGTTGAAATGTAGAAAATATTATAGATAAGAATGCTTTACCATTTAAGATAGTTTTAAAAAGGTCATTAATTTATAGACAAAAATTTTTCATAGAAATTTTACTTTATTTCTATTGTAACCATTTGAAGATTCCAACAAGATTACATAACATTATGAAGAAAGTCCGATTTTAAATTTATCTATTAATGATTATTACTCTGTGTCATTTTAAGGTCTGAAACGAACTTTGAAAAATATGAAATGCAGAATTCTCAATTTAGAGAAACAAAAGCGACCAACTGAGTAATTCAACTGGCTAGACTTTGCACAATTAAATCATTAAAATAATTAAATATAAAATTGGACTTAAAAATTTCATTTGATTTGAAAGGGAACGGTAAAATTTGAAAAAGCAAAATTCGACCAGATATTTATTTTTTGGTTTAATTTTAAATTTTTTTGGTTTTCTTGTTAAAATTTAAAAAATATTATTATTCTGACGTATACTTGACAGAAAGTGTGTTTTCAAACTTCTTAAAGGTATGTTATGAAAATAAAATGTCATAATATATTTCAAACGAATTTTTAACAATATATATATATGCAGTCTACACTGTAAGAAAAGACAAATGTTTCTTCTTCTAGTAAAATATATTCTAACAACCACAAACGAAAATATCCATTGACCTCTTCCAAGTTACCAAAGATTCCGGAAAACGTTCTTTATCTTTAGAAACTTTAGTGAGTAATATATTTTCTAGATTTAAAAAAGTATTTATAAAAATAAAGTTTCTTTTGCTGCACTGATTTTCGGATTATGCAAAAAAAGTTTCAAAATTGTAGAAGATAAATTTTAAAATTTACTTAATTTTCAAAAACAAACAAACAAAAAAAGTTTCAAAATTGTAGGAGAAGATAAGTTTTAAAATTTACTTAATTTTAAAAAAAAGTTTAAAAGTTGTAGGAGATGATAAGTTTTAAAATTTACTTAATTTAAAGAAAAGAAAGTTTTAAAATTTACTTAATTTAAAGAAAAGAAAGTTTTAAAATTGTAGAAGAAGATAAGTTTTAAAATTTGCTTAATTTTCGAAAAAAAAAAAAAAAAAAACTCAAAATTGTAGGAGAAGATAAGTTTTAAAATTCACTTAATTAAAAAAATAATATATATATATATTTTTCAAATTTTACAACAATAATTGCATTTTTTTGATTAAATCATTTTCTTTGATTAACACAATTCGCTGTCATGTTTTAGTAACACATAAAAGATCTGAACTTTAATTGCAAGGCCATCAATCTAAATATTGACACTTGTGACAATAATTTCTTTGCCATAATTCTATTTAGTAATGTAAAAAATAGTTAATGGCTTTAAAAATATATAAAATAATTATGGATGAGTTATCCTTCATTTGAGTAAAAGAAATTTATTTTTAAATATTTATTCAGTTCGTGGTACAGATGCTTCTTTAAAGAGAAAAATTTTCCTGTTTATTTTCTTAACCCTTTAACGGATAAAGCACTTCAATTGCTGAAATGTTGAAATAAATGATTGACACCGGAAATTATGATCAAATTTATTTGTATATAAGAAAAAAGCGATATTTCACATACATAATAAATGGAAAACATTTCTATTAAAATTCTGCTGTCATTGTTGAATTTCGTAATTAAAGTTTTGTGGTTTCCTAGGGAAACCAATGAACGTTAAAGGGTTAAGCAATTTTTTTTTCTTTACACTAGCAGTGTTTAGAATATGACCAAATATGATTCGATGCAGTCCTTTTTTTTAACTTTCTGCTTTTAGGGGAAATAGGTAACATAATACTATTGAGTTTTTCAAGCTATTCGAGAGTTTTTACTATTAATAATGCTGAAAAAATGTCAAAAATATTTCCTCTTCCACGAACTATTTCACTCCAATTCTTTCTCAAAAACCTATTTAAGCACTTTGTTTAGGTTTCCTAAAAATTCAACTGCTTCCCGCACTTTCTAGGCACTAAAGCAAATAAATAATGTGTAATTTTATGCTTCGGAAATGAAGAGTTTTGTAAACTCGGTTCTTGTCGATGACAACTTCATTGTTTTGCTTCTGAGATTTCTACGCCTACACATTATAGCACTGCTCATATTTCCAGATGTTCTGTTTAATTTTAAATTTAGCTTCTTCCAAGTAAACCGATCGGTAGGGAGAAAATAGCTTTGTTCGACGATTGATCTGAAGCAGGTTATATAAGTTAGCTTTTTCCATATATCTAATTGATAAATAATGTTCGTATAGTGGGAAATAGTCACATTTTTATGAGCAATCAGGCAGATGGTCTATGGTCTAAAATTATCTTGAATAATAAACACATAATGTTTATTATGCTAGAAAAAGATATATGGACGATAACCATGTCAAAACAATATCCAAGATTACATAAATAGATAATAGGGCTTACATGTATGACGTTATACTGGTGGGCAGTATAAATAAATAAATAATTAAGTAAAACTTTTGTCTTCCTATAAAACAAATATGTAAATTATAGAGATCTGACATGCGTAAATCTAAATATAGCAGCCAAATTGCCCCTGCTCATACCATGTTTCCGAGAAATAGTTTTATAATAATATCAAATAGTGGAGGATTATTATATTAATTTACAATGGTAGATCAAATTAAAAACATGGAAAAGAGATTTTCAAATTACTAGATAACATATCAAAATGAAGTTAAAAATATTAATTTCCTAAGGAGATATTTTAAAAATACAAATGCATCACACACCCATAGGTTTAATATTCGTGAGGGGAATTTAAGATCTCAGTGACTTTACATACATTCTTCATGCTAGTATCTGAATATAGCTACAGTTTTGTGGAGTATGGGCAACGTGGAAATATTTGTAAATTTGAGAAGTGGAAATTTCCAATTTTAAAATTTATGTGTGATTTATGACTTTGTCATTAAGTTAAAATTGTTGAAAGTTTTTTAACGAGTAGAAATGTATCACTCTTAATCTAGCGCTAATGGTCTACATTTTACAATATACAGGGTGATTACAAATGAATATCCCAACTTTACAGGGCTATTAAAAGAAAAAAAAAGTACAACCTTGTTGTTCATCGGAAATCAAATGTAACAGTTGAAAGTTTGAATTTAACACAGTTTAGTTATAAGTGTCAAATGTGAGCCCCTCCAGGAACACGAACGATATCGAGGCGGTACTATAACTCATCCCACATTTTTCTTCAGCATGTCTGGTATGACTCTTTGAATGGCTGCAGATATGCGTGTCCTAAGTTCGTCAACGTCGGTTGGTAGCGGTGGAACAAACACTTGATCTTTGATGAGGCCCCACCAAAAAAATCATATGGAGTGCTGTCAGTGATGAGTTATCGTACCGCCTCGATATCGTTCGTGTTTCTAGAGGGGCTCACATTGAACACTTAGTGTTGAATTCAAACTTTCAACTGTTAGTTTTGATTTCTGATTAACAACAAGGTTGTACTTACAAATGGTGTGAGGTATCATTTTTACCGAACAGCATACAACCATTAGAGTGAAAAAATGTCTAGTCTGGACATTTTTTCAATCTAATGCTTGTACGCTGTTTAGTAAAAGTGATAATTCCCACCTTTGTATTATTATTAATTTACAGCGTAATTTCAGCTTTGCTGAAAAATTAATTAGTATATAAATGTTGTACTTTTTATTGTTTTTTTTAATACCCTTTCAAAGTTGGGATATTCGTTTATAATCACCCTGTATATTATATACAGGGTATCTTCAAATGGACTGCTGATTTTTAACTCGGGAGTATACGTGCAAAGTAATGTCATACATTGGGAGCGTACGGTTTTCACATTTATCACCACTATTTTATGAAAGTAATTTTCTACCAATTTTATCACAGAATTTAAAACAATGTCCTGTGATTATATAAGGCGACGATAATTATTTTAAAATATTGGTGGCAGAATAAAATCTGTAGGCAACAGGGTATGTCATACAGTGCGCGTATACACACGGGTCAAAATGGAATTGAAGGAAAAACGGTGACGACTATTAAAATTATTCTTGTTGGAAGCTACCAAATGTCACCGACAGATGGCTCTGCACTGCCTCAAACTATAAGAATGCTCAAAATAACTTTACAATTTTAAAACGTAAACTTCACTTTTTCACGTTTCAATAGCTAATTAGAATTAAACTTAAAAAATGAGTAAACTTTGATTCATTTTTATACTGTAGTTTGGATATGCTTACAGGCTGAGACAGAGAAGTGCCATCTATCTGTGAGATTTTGTACTAAAATATGGTGGGTGTTTTTTGTTACAGCCGATTATATACGCGAGGGTATAGAGGGAAGGGCGGATTGCCCTTCATGGGTGTCTTTCTACGGAAAACTAACAAGTATTTACGCAAGCTAAACAAGGTTTGCAGAAAAATACGGAAAACTCGAACAGTTCAGCCGAAGAGCGCGGCATGGATTCGAGCCCCGCACCCCCTGTCTACCAATTTTGACAGCAGAACTTTTCAGCCGCTGGTGGGACTAAACTAAAAAAAAAATCAGACTTCATGCATTAATCTCTTGCAATGGTAATTATAATAATAGCTACTACTGTTTGCCTGTTACTCGATAGATAAAAAAATCAGCCCAATGTATCTTAAATTTGTGCAATCTTCTTTACTATACTAAATTCAGATTTATTTCTCTAACAAGAATTTAAAAAATGTTTCATCGTTGAACACGCATTTTTTTACAGTTCATTTACAGGCATTCGCAAATGTGTTATTGAAATTAAAATTAACAAGAAAAAATGCTTTAATGTAAGAAAAAAAATCATGGTATTATTTGAGGGTTTTATTTACTGGTTGTGACAAGAACACGCATGCCCTTTGAAGAGTTCGCTAAGGTACGGGGGAAAAATAGATAACATGAACTAAAGGACTCAGTGATAATCAGTAATAATAAATTAACTGGAGATGAAAGATATATAGAAAAGATATTTTGCTTTGCATATGGTGAACAAAGAACAATGCTATAGATTCGAGAGCAATTAATTAGCAACTCTTTTCAATAGGTGATTAGTAGCAGAGAGTAGTTATTCTGGCAAGGGTAAAACATATTCTGCAAGAAGGTTTTCAATTCTTTGATGTAAGTAGGAAATCGAAAAGAGAAACTATGAACGCTTCGTGTAATAAAACTGCCAATACGACGAAGGGTTCTAAAGAATGTGTAAAGAGGGGGAGGGGGGGAGGGATATAACCATCTATACACACAGGCACATACACAAGGCACGTAGCAATTATGCAAATATTAATTGAATATTGATCCAGTTTAAAATATCAAAGAATTAATATACAGAGACCAACCATTTAAAAGGTTGACAAATTGATAATAAAAATTATTGAAAGGAAACATATCAACTACGGATAAATAACGTATATAGAAATAAAAAGACAAAAATAACATAATGTCAGAGAATAAATAAATAGACTATTTTAAAATGCTAGGAAATCAAAACTAGTCTAAAAGTAAAAGAATGAAGATAAAATAATAATTGATAGAAAGAAAAATTTATTAATTACCGATAAAGAATAAACATACCGTACTAAAAGAAAAAAGCAAAAATAGAGAGAGATAACAAGCATACATACCAACCTCAAACTATTCTTCCGACGTAAAATGTGTTTTAATTTGACGAACGTTAAAGACGTTTCGAAACAGAAAAATTAGTTGATAACACTTTATTTTTAAAAAAATCATGTTTCTTTGTAGAACTTATTTGAATTATTTCTAAAAAAAAAAAATCTGGTTCAAATTAAACCACATTTTAAGGAATAATACTGAGAGGTTCCCAGACATATACAAGCATCGTGATGAATAAAAGGGAGATAATTTTTAAAGAAATTTTTCCAAGCAGTTGAGAGAATCTGTTTCACGTTTCTAGGTATTTAATTAAAAACTACGCAATAATAATTTAAAAAAAAAGTTTTATAATTTACGAAAATATTATAAAAACATGAACGAAAACATACAATAACCTCCACAGAGCTAGTCATGGTTCCGAAAAGTGTTCATTATCTCACAAGTAAACTCACAAGTAAATATATTTTCGAGATTTAATTATAAGTGCTACACGCTTCAGTTACAATAGGGAACATGCTATAGTAAACGACAATAACATTCAAAAATTTAAGGGCAATCCGAGCATATTTACCGGAGTTAGAGCACGGACAGGCGGACAGACAAACCGAAGTCATAAACACTTTTCAACTAAGTTGAAAAGTGTTAAAATACATGAATTATACAGAAATTATATATATTTAATAAAGTCTCTCACTATATTTAATAAATTTTTCTTTATTTCTGCCTTAATATTAAAAAAATGAAATATATAAAAGACTGGTAATTATCCTGCTTATATATTATTATTACGATCATAATATTTCACTTACTTTCAATAATTATTATTTTGTTGAGATTAACTATAAATGAAGGAAGTGTTTTAAATTAATAAATATACGCTGAATGCATTTGGTATATAAATATGAATAATGTGCATATTTTTCATTAAATAAATATGCATTTGTTATGTACTAATAATACCCATAAAAAGAAATACAGATAGAAAAATAATTGAAAATTTTCTGAACTTAATGTTAATGTAAAATGCACATGAAATAAATATTTTCGCATTATATATAATGGTTCAGTTTTTATCAGTACAAAGTTTATTTCTTTATTGTATTTTTTAATTTCATTATTAATAGATTTGCTTAGACCCAATGTGAAAAGCCCCAGCTATGCAAACCAACTAATCTATTAATTTTAATACTTTCCAAAATATGTTGTACTAATAAATTAAATAGTACGCTGCAAACATAAAATATTCAGTTGTCGCTATGAAGATCTCAGCAACGTATTTTTAGGGGGGGGGGGGGGGGAGTTTGATTAAAACCAATTACGAAAGAAAAGAATAATTCATTCAGCGTTTATATTTTAAATCTTTTATAGGTATTATAAATATTTTAGTTCAAAAAAGTCTGAATAAACATTCACCCATCTAAAAAAATAAGATTAGAAAACTTTCTTATGGTTTATTATTCTCTTCTAAGATTATATTTCTGATAAAAATGTTCTTTGAAAATATGTACTAAAAATAAAATATTATGCTATCAAGGTATGAGATTTCTCTTATGTAAAGAGATCAGTTTTCGAAATGTGTAATTAATCTTTTGTCAATTATCTGCATGAGAAATATTAAGTTTTTAGATTGGATTTGTTTTAAAATAATGGTAAACTAAGAAGTAGATGGAAATTTATGAATACATATATTTTTTATAAGAATGTTTAAAATATTAAATGATTTAAGATACCAATTAAAAAAAACTCCATTTCGAAATTCCATAAAAGTAAATTATTACTGTTATTTTGACCACATCTTCTAAAAGTCCCCTCTCCCTCCACATATTTTTTAAAAGAGTACTTTCAATAATATATATATATATATATATATATATATATATAAATCAATTACTTAAAGTAAAATATATTTATTAGTATGACGATGCGCATATATTCTTCGGCTAATTTAGTTAAAATTAATGTTTTCTTATATTTTGATATTAAATTATTGTGGGCTAAATTATATTCTAAATTAATTCTTTATCTGCGCATTTTATTTCTTATTCAGTGCGCTATTTTCTTTTATCGATTTTATACCCGTTAAATACATTGCTGCATTCATATCTAAGTTTCCAAGCTGTTTTTTTTTTTTTTTTTTTTTTTTATATCTGGGAATAGTTTCTCAGTGATCCTGTATCCTTTGTTTAGAACATCACAAAATGATATCTAACTAAATTTCCATCTGCTCTTTCTTAAACTTAATAATGAAAATACAATATATGACGATTTGTAACCACAATTCACAGTCACACACATGCCTGCTTGCAAATGTTTCTAGGTTTACTGTTTCAATTAACTTATTTTATTATTTTGCCGGCAAAGTAATACAGCATTATAATGCACTTTAAAACACTATAACACTTTACTAACTATTTCGTAGCACGTAGCACGTTAGATAATCATCACAGAATCGCTTTATTGGTGGGTTAAAAATTATGTTACGGTCATAAGTGACATTATTTTTCGAAACACGACTAAACTGAAGGGTTACACCCTAGCGGAGGAAAATGTATGGGGTCGTACCGTATTTTTGCTAACAGATGGGCTAGAACTGTAAGAATATGTGGATTGCTCTTAATTTTATAAGTATCTAAGGGATAAGGCCGCTTATTGAGTGGATCAGACCGTTTTTCATCAAATAAGGCTGTTGCCCGTGAAAATTGAAGGGCAAACGCTCATAAATTTACAGTTTTTTCTGAGAGTGTAGAAACTCAGATGAAAATGTGATTAGATCATCTCCAATTCTTGTGCTGAAAACAGCCTAATTGCCTTCCATACGGGGGTCACTAACCTATTCCACCGTCGTATACCAAATAAACATTAAATTCCATCCATGGATTTTGTCTTCTTATTTGCTTCCAGTTTTTTGCATTTATTCGGGATGAGAATCTGGTTATTCGTAAAAATTACGATGCAAATGTACAAATCAAACCGGTCATTCAATTTATTTAAATTTCTGCAATAACTTACATGGCCTAAACTTTTAAATATGTTTTTAATCTTTTTAACTTTGGCACTGATGATGGAGCTTTAGAGGCAACGAAACAGCTGTTTGCCATTTTATATATATTTCATTTGTGCTATTTTTACGTTGATCATTTATTTTATTAGCATAAAATGCCTTAAAATGAATATATTAATTTATAATTAAGTTTTAAAAATATTAAAATGTTACATTGTCATCGGAAACACATCTGTGAACGTAATTTTTATAATTGTAGCATATCAGGAAGGGCTTGAAAAATCGATTGCAAAATTCAATCTTTACATGCAAAACCAAGTTGAGTTAAATAATAGAGTGTAAAAATAAGCATGAATTATTTATGGATTAAATGTTTTTTACCAACATCTAGACTTTATGTTTTATGCCTGACCTGATAATAAAATTATGCATTTTAAGGTTCTCATATATTTCAGAAGTTTTCATTTCACTTACATTTTTCTTGAGAAATTTGTATTTCAGTATCCAATTTAAAGATTTGTTTCTAGTCAGAAATTGAAAAATCACGCGGTCTGATTTCGATCTATATACGTAATAACAAATGTATTTTCTTACAAACAACTAAAATACAAAAAAAAAAAAAAAAAAAAAAAAAAAAAACTGTATTTATAAATATTCTTAGAAATTATCAAACGGAACACGTTTGCACTAAAAACATAACATACAAACCCACGAAAACTTCTATTTTCATCTCTTATTCCTTTATTCATATATTTAACAGGATGAAAGGAAACTGCTTAATACAATAAACTGTTATAACGGAATCATAAGGGATCAGAAAAAAATCCGTTTTAGAAAGGTTTCAGTCTTAGCAGATGCACTGTTCCTCATAATTGTATCATACTGTTTTATCCGTTATTATGAAAATTTCCGTTTTACAGAAGTTCCATTTTCACAGGTTTTACTGCAGTACCCATGTTCTCCCGATTTTGAAGACTTGTCCCGCGTTTTTCTTATCTTCCTGTCCCACTTTCTGCAATACTAGACCTGCCAACACTAGCCATTAGTCTAGATATAGGAAAATAAGTATGAGCTGAAGGATGAGGTACATTTCAGCGCCTTCTAGCGGTGAATTACGAAGTTAGCGATCATATCACGATCATAGCGATCATATCTCGCTCTATTGGAAATAGAGACAAACTTCAAGAATAAAGTTGTGCACAGGGATACGATAAATAATTGGCTGTACATGCAAAAACGTAAGTACATCATGATGCACAATGCTAGAGGATTGGTGCAAATGTAAAACTAATCGTTGGGGGCCACCGTAATACTTACCCATCATGGATATGCATAATGTAAAATATTAAAATAAAAATGTGTAAACTACTTATAAAATGCATTGCAATTCAAATAAAATCGTGGCTTGATGACGTCACAAACTTTAAAGGCTCGATTACTGAATTGCTTGAAAGAGGTTTTTCCTTATAACTCCAAAAATAATACTCCTATTAACTAGTGGTTTATTGCATCTGATTAAGCGTCAAATTTCCAATTAAAATATATCTTTGAAGTGAAATTTGAATGAAATACAGGGTCATGAAAAATCGAAGAGTGTGGAAAATAGGATTCCAAATATCTCGGCAACTCATTATCCGATCGACTTCATGCTTTATTCAAAATTTATGTTTTTTTATTCTCTTTTATATTCGTTTCTTAAAATAAACAATTTCGAAAATTTTTATATACCTTTCATCAGAACGAATATTTCGAGAGTCCGAAAAAAACTGTTCCGGTTAATCGAGGTTATTGAAATGAAATAGGCTTCTTCCCATTATTACATACTAAGTACATACCAAATTGCAAGTCTCTATCTCAATTTTTTCGGGAGATAGAGCGTTTACAGACACACAGACACACACACAGACACACACACAGACACACAGACGGACGGCAAAATTTTTTTTCTGAAAATATGTTTTTCGGAATCTCCAGTGTCTGAAACGTGTAAATCCGTCAAAAAATTTTTTTCGATTTTCAAAACGATTACAAGACTTACCCTATACTACGTATGATGGGTAAGTAAAATGTTGAAGTTAGTGTTAAATGTCTAAAAACTTTTATCATCTGCCATAACTACAAGTGGTAATTTTAAGATTTCAGTCAATTCGGTAGATATATAATTTTTGTGGGTTTACTCTTTCACATTCATAGGTATAAATTAATAATTTAAAAATAAGTTTAAAAATGAATTTAAACGAAGTTGAAAAGCTATATATGATATTAAAGACTATAAGCAATAAATTAATTGAAAGTTTTTATAAAGCTTTAAAAAATTTTATTTTTTATTTTTTAAGGAATATATTATCAAGAAAGATGAAAATAATAGATGTTCTTCCTGATTAAAAAGTTAAATTTCGTGCTTATACTTTTTTTCAATCGTGTTTTTGCGTAACTCTTTTTTTTTTTTTTTTAACTGAAAAAAGATTTGAAAATATTACAACATAGTTGAAAAGCTATATACGATATATTAAAGACAATAAACAATAAATAAATCGAAAGTTTTTATAAAGCATTTAAAAAGCTTTTTTTATTTTTAAGTAATATATTATCAAGAAAGATGAAAATAATAGATGGTCTTTCTGATTCAAATGTTAAATTTCCTGCTTATATATTTTTCAATTGTGTTTTTGTGTAACCCTTACTTTTTAAAAATTTTAAACTGAAAAAAATATTTGAAAATAGTAAAACATAGTTGAAAATAATAGATAATCTTCCTATTTTAAAAGTTAAATTTCGTGCTAATATTTTTTTTCACAGTGTTTTTGAGTAACACTATTTTTTTTTTTTTTTTTTTTTTTTTTTTTTTTTAAGCTGAAAAAAAGATTTGAAAATATTACAACATAGTTGAAAAGCTATATCGATATTAAAGACTATAAACAATAAATTAATCGAAAGTTTTTATAAAACATTTAAAAAGTTTTTTTTTATTTTTAAGGAATATATTATCAAGAAAGAAGAAAATAATAGATGATCTTTCTGATTCAAAAGTTAAATTTCCTGCTTATATTTTTTTCAATCGTGTTTTTGTGTAACTCTTTCTTTTTAAATTTTTTAAACTAAAACAAATTTCAAAATAGTAAAACATAAAGGATTAAACAAATAATAAGACTATGGATTTGGTAATTTTCTTCAATTTTTACATTTAATGAAATGATTAATTTGTTTTCTTATATAACCAGTTCTTTTTACGTAATGCTCGTAAAAGAAATCCTCTTTCTCTCGTTCCAGTTAAGTCTTTTTTACTTATTGCAACAGACACAGGCGATCACAAGATTAGGAATTCGAAGAGGATCATTTTATATCGTGAGGGATTATCTTTGAAATTCTGTTTTGTACAATTTTATGTACTTAAAGGGACTTAGGACCCTTTAAATATCGAACAGTGAAAAGAATTGACCATTTTACTCTATTTATATCTTAAAAAGAACGAAAAATCATGCATCAAGAATAGATTATGTTACACTTTCCAACACTTCCAATATACTTTTACAAATCTTTACCGTTTAATAAGGTGAAAGATGAAGTCTAAGTAAACAAATATGAAAAGCTTAACATATTTAAAAACCAATTTCAGGAATTACCAACACTATTCGGAAAAATATCCGAATTCTTTTGTGCAGCCCTGTATATGATAAATACATTTGTATATAAACTACACAGAAGGATAAAACTTAATTCAGTTAGGAAGCGTATAGCATACGTTTAAAATTCCCCTTCTGGAATTTCCGTCAATAAACGGAAATGTGCTCGAGATTTTTTGTGCTGCCCTGTATATGATCTATAGAATTGATACACACCAGGTAATAGGCAAAAAATTAGTTACATTTAGAAATGCAAAACCGCGAACTGAAAACGCACTTCCATCAATTATTGTTATCAGACAGTACTTTATAAGAGAACGCTTTTGTGTGTCCCTGTAAATGAACGATAAACGGTATGCACAAAGTATTCGATAGTAAGCCCCATGTAATGCAACTCAGTGAATTATATCAATTTCGATATGTTTGAAATAGTTAAACATTATTAAAATAAAACGCAAACTATTTTTCACCACAGACCGTAATGTAACGGAATTCTTTTAAGTGTCCCTGTAAAAGAAACTATAAGTGCTATGCACACCATATTCCATAGTAAGCCTTTTGATATGCACCTTAGTGGTATAAATCAATTTGAATATGCTTGAAATAGTACAAATGATTTTCCCCCATAGACCGTAATGTAACCAAAATTCTTTTGAGTCTCCTTGTAAAGTAACTATAAGCGCGACACTCTTCATTTTTAATTCCGAACATGCCACAGTAAACATCAATAACATATACCAATTGGGTTACAATCCGAGCATATTTACGCGAGTTAGGGCACGGACAGAGAGACAGATCACAGACAGACAGACAAATCGAATGCATAAACAGTTTTCAACTATGTTCGAAAGTGTTAAAAAAGGAAAATACAAGTTTTCAGGACAGTAATACATACATGCTTCCTTTTACTTACACATCATACTTAGTATAGGGTAAATCTTGTAATCGTTTTAAAAATCGAAAAAAAAAATTGGAGGATTTACACGTTTCAGACACTGTTTTAAAAACAAAACCGTATCTGGCATATATCAATTTGTTTAAATTTTAGCAATATAGCATTAAGAAAAAAAATATGTTCTCAACAAAAAAGCTGAAAATTTAGGTTCACTTTATAGAGCTTACCATACACAATATATCCTAAAAATTTCATGAGAAAATATTGCTCTTTAACTATCTTGCTGGCAATGCAAAGATCCCATTTTGAGAAAAAAAAATGTTAAAGATCTCTTTGTGAAAATATCCCTTGGTAATGATAGGAATTTTTTCATGCGGTTTTTTTTAAGTGATCAGAAATGATTAATTTTTTTAATATATATTTTGTTTCAAAAATTGAACTTTTTGTAGGTTTAAGAGTCTTAAGTCCCCTTAATGTTTTTTCCCGATTTCCTATAGTGCTTTTCAATCTTGAAAGAAATGTTTAAACATTTCAAACCGAACATATAATCCTTAGTAGAAACATATCAATTTGTTATTTTTGCTAAAGATTCATTTTTATATTCCTAAAATTAATAAAAGGAAAAAAAAAGAACTATTTTTAGAGTTTCAATAGAAATCTACTCTTTAAGTGTATTATGCATGTACAGCTGAGATCTTAGATATATTAACACTTTCGCATAATTTTGCGAAAAATCAAAAGAAAAGGCATTATTTAAATTGGCATATTTAAAAAGATATACTAGATAGGATTAAAAAGTATTCATGCCATATATGAGGTTCAGATGTCCAAGAGATATCGCTCAAAATAAAATTTAATTGAAAAATGATTTTAAAACGCTGTTTTTAGTGTTCCGTACCTCAAAAAAAAAAAAAAAAAAAAAATCGTGCGTCAAGCATAGATTATGATACACTTTCCAACAGATCCAGAAAACTGCAACAAAACTTCACCTTTAAATAAGATGAATGAAAATGCATAAGTAAATAGTTTAGAACATATATAACACATTTAAAAATCCAGTTTTAGCAATTACCTTCCATAGTAAAAAAAGTAGTCGAAATATTTTGTGCAGCCTTGTATATGAGTTATAGATTTCGTTACTTACTACATAGCATGATAACATTTAGTTCTGTTAGAAAATTCGCCAATGGAAATGCACTCGGAATCGTTTGTACAACCCTGTATATTATCTAAAGACTTTTGTACACACCGGACATTAAGCTACAATTTAATTCAGGTAAAAAACGCATAAGATAACTTAAAACCCACTTCCAGCAATTACCAACCATAAACGGCAATGCATCTTGTACTTTGCGTAGCCCTGTATATGAATTTTTTTATTTTCCACAAACGCCTCTTAGTCTACTAAATTTATTTAAGCAGAAAAATGCATAACACAGTTAAAAAAAACTCTGAAGCAATTGACTCCCATAGTCAGTTATACTTATGAATTCCTTTGTACAGCCCTGTATATGATCAACTGAAGTTATACATGCCACGCACTTTGCAAAAATTTAGTTAAACTTAAAAACGCAAACAGAAGTTGAAAATGCATCACGCATAGACTGTATTTATCGCACGCAGACTGCAACTGAATTCTTTTGTGTGTCCCTGTAAATGAATTATAAACCCAATGCAAAACCATACTTTTCAGTAAGCAATTCATGATACACCTCAGTAATGCATATAAATTTCATTATGTTTGAAATAGTGAAACATCATTAAATTACTCTGCAAACGAATTTTTCCCATAGAACAATGTGTTACAGAATTCTTTTGTGTGACCCTGTAAATGAATAATAAATGCTTTGCACCCCATATTCTACAGAAAGCATGTTTTAGTGAGCTTCATAACTGTATATCAATTTCATCATGTTTCAAATGGCATAACATAATCGAAATACACTTAAAACGACTTTTCCCAATTTACTGTAATGGAATGGAATACTTTTGACTGTCCCTGCAAATTAATTATAGACGCAATGCACACCATACTTTTCAGTGAGCAATTTATAGTGCACCTCAGTAATGCATATAAATTTCGTTATGTTCAAAATAGTGAAACATCATTAAATTAGACTGCAAACAACTTCCCCCATAGAACATTGTGTAACAGAATCCTTTTGTGTGGCCCTGTAAATGAATAATAGATGCTTTGAAGCCCATATTCTACAAAATGCATGTTTTAGTGAGTTTCATAAATGTATATCAATTGCATCATGTTTTAAATGGTATAACATTATCAAAATGCACTTGAAACGAATTTTTCCCATTGACTGTAATGTAACGGAATATTTTTTACTATCCCTGTAAATTGAGTTTAAATGCTACACACTTCATTTTCAATAGGGATCATCCGATAGTAAACGTTAATAACATATAACAATTTCAGGGCAATCCGAGTATATTTACGAGAGTTAGAGCACGTCCAGACGGCCAGACGGTTACTTTCTTTTCTGTATAGTTCTATTCTGTATTATACTCTCTTTCCTGTATAGTTGGAAAGTCATAAACACTTTTCAACTATGTGGAAAGTGTTAAAAACGGAGCCTTTATAGTTTCGCTTTGTTGTCCGTCTGTCGGTCAAGACAGTTTTTCTCAGGAACTGCTGAGGTATCAAGTTGAGATTAATATCAAATAATAAGGTCCATGGTTCCATAGTTTTAGGAAATTTTCGAGCTTCTATTTTAATACAATACCTTAATACAAGTTACAGCCATAAAACAACGTTTTTGGAAATCCCGATTATGGAAAATCACATAATAAATCGACATAGAATTATAAATTAATGGTTCAAGGTCAACGGAAAGTACTCTATAGGTTTTGAGAGTAAAACTTATAGGATATTTCCCATCGAAATAGAATCTTGAACTTTAACACAAAGGAAGGTTTTATAAGCGCATATTAAGAAAAAAAAAACCGGAAATCTTTAATATATAATTCTATGTCGATTTATTACGTGATCGGTATTCCAGGTTATGGAAATTCATGAGTGTGTCACGTAATAAGTGAATATAGAATTATAAATTAATAATTTTCGGATTTTTTCCTTTACATGTGCTATAAGACCTTCCTTCATGCCAAATTTGAAGGTTCTAGGTCAACGGGAAATGCTCTATAGATTTTGACAGTAAAAACTATAGTATATTTCCTTTTGAACTTGAAATTTAGCACAAAATCAGGTCTTATAGCACATGTAATGAAAAAAAAACTGAAAATCATTAGTTTAGAATTCTATGTCGATTTATATGCATGTTTTTCCAGAAACTAGGTATTTACCAAGTTTTACGGTAATATGACATAACGGTACGAAACACCTTCTTAATGTATATCACATATACTTCTGTCAGGGTACAAATACTGCTCAGTTGTCTTATTTTTTACACTTTCCAACAAAGTTGAAAAGTATTTGTGAATTCGGTTTGTCTGTCTGTCTATGTTCTAACTCGCGTAAATATATTCGGATTGTCATGATATTGATATATGTTATTGAAGTTTACTATGGCATATTCGTTATTGAAAATGAAGTGTGTAGCACTTATAGTTTATTTACAGGGACACTCAGAAGAATTCCGTTACATTACGGACTATGAGAAAAATCATTTGCGGTACATTTTAATGATGTTGCACAATTTTAAACATATTGAAATTGATGTATATCACTGAGGGGCTTACAATAGGCTTACTATAGAATATGGTATGCATAGCACTTATAGTTCCTTTACAGGGACACTCAAAATAATTCCGTTACATTACGGTCTATGGAGAAAAATCGTTTGTAGTTTATTTTGATAATGCTTCACTATTTCAAACATATTGAAATTGATCTATATCACTGAGGGGCACTACAATGGGCTTACTATAGAATATGATGTGCATAGCGCTTATAGTTGACTTACAGGGACACTCAAAAGAATTCCGTTACATTACGGTCTTCGGAGAAAAATCGTTTGTTGTTTATTTTGATAATATGTATTTCAAACATATTGAAATTGATGTATATCACTGAGATGCACTACAAGAGTCTTACTACAGAATATAGTGTGCATAGCACTTACAGTTCCTTTACAGGGTCACTCAAAACATTTATGTCACATTACGATCTGTGGAGAAAAATCGTGTGCGGTTTATTTGTAATCGGCCATTTGTAATCGGTACATATACTGTATATTAAATACACGGTAGTGGGCTGTAAAATAATTTGAAATTGGTATTGATACTGTGTATTAAATGCCAGTGTATGATCAGCCGCAGTGACAGATAACTTTCGAAATATAGGGGCAACGTAAACATATCCCAAGAAACTCCTAAGGAGTGCAATGAGAGATTTCTGTTCGCAGTACCCTTCTTATATATAAAGACATGCCCCAATGCCAAAGAAGCAGGGATACAATAAAGCAGTAGGGATATGTTTAAACATCGCTTGCAGCTTAAACTTGTGGGAACGGAATTTTACATGAGTGATTTAGATCATAATTAGCTGTAGATTCGTCGCTACCATGTCAAACTATCGAATGTGAAAAAATTCATTTTTCAATACTTTTAAAAATTGACCGATTGTTACCACTAAATTTTATTAGAATTCTTTGCATTTTAAGAATATTAATAAAATTTCTGCGAAGAACTGGGCTGCCAGTTTGGCCTTCTATTTTATTTAGAGATGCCGAATTCATACCGGAAATTTTAAGAATTTTTTTCTCTTTTAAGTGATCACGAAATGTCTGCCATTAAATAAAACAAAAATTTCTATTTTTAATTTCTGGTATGGAATCGTAATTTCTGAATGAAAAAGGAGGTCAAACTGGCAACCCTGGTGATGAATACTATTAAAATTAGTGATGGCAATCGGCCCATTTTTAAAAGTAATGAAAAATGTAGTTTTTCATCATTCGATAGTTTGACATCGGCCCATTTTTAAAAGTAATGAAAAATGTAGTATTTCACATTCGATAGTTTGACATGATAGCGACGAATGTCATATAGTTACCAGCAAACAGACGATATTATTTTTGTCGTTTACAATTAAAGTGGTATATATACTGAAAATTTTAAGGTTAATGTACCGTAGAAATACAATACTAATACCGTAACCAATGAAGATGTAGAGAAATTTTACAAAATATGTTTGCAGTCTATTTGTCTTATGTATTGAAAATTGTGTGTTTTAAGCATATGTGAGTTGCAAGATGTACGTTGGTATACAAAGTGTTCGCAAACAGTCTTTGCAAAATAAGAGAGGTGATAATACACATAAAGACGAGTCATTTTTGTATAGGAAACTTTGGTCGCAAACTACTTATTCTGTCAAAAATAGGCTGTCGCACTCCCAGCTGAACCCGAAGTTCCGCAGCCAATTTTAACAATAATGAAGATATTGTAATGATATTTCCCACTAAATAACTTTGATTTGTGTAAAATGTGATGAAATTTCGAAAGATATTGGAAATGTTCCCCATTCTCGGTCGTACAACACTAAAATAGCCGTTCTGTAATTCAGAATATAGCTGATAGTACACTGACTGATTTACAATTGTGATGAATTCAGGGGGTGGCCTGGGGGGGAGGGAAGATTTCTCCGCTTCTCGGAGCATCTAAATGCCCTCCCCCCCCCCTTGACGGAAAAT
Organism: Maratus michaelseni; assembly: GCA_963931845.1. Taxonomy (NCBI): domain Eukaryota; kingdom Metazoa; phylum Arthropoda; class Arachnida; order Araneae; family Salticidae; genus Maratus; species Maratus michaelseni. The sequence goes on along the minus strand of OZ007596.1, from coordinate 246,662,193 downwards.
TTAAAGTTTTATGATTTTTAAAGTGTCTAAAAATGCAATTTAACCCAAATCTCTATAATCTCCCCCCTCTACCCCCCGCCACTCCACAAAAATCACTCCCGTTAGAAAAGTGTTTGAATTCAATACTGCTTACTTCCAGCATTTCCGGTGATGTCCTCAGATTTAACACGAAACAAAGTTAAATTTGTCTGTTGAAAATTTCGTTAAAATATCTCATATTGTTAAAGTTATGAATGAAAATACATATTCGCCTTAGAACGAGACAAACTGTTTTTTTTCTCTTCCGTCAGAGTAAGCTGTTTGGAACCCCTTGATTTTATATACAAAATTTATTCGTCTGAATACTATCCCATCTCTTATTTTGTAAAGACAGCTTATGAACACCTGTATAAAGTATTTTACTTTTTTTTATACCGCTGACCAGGACCCTACCTGCCAGGCTTTTGCCTAGCTTAACGAGTTGATACCTGACAACCTGGCGAAGATTCGCCTGCTCTCCGCTTGGGCGAAGATGTGTTTGTTAAATCTATAGGCCGACATGGCTTCAGTGCGTCTTGTTGCTTTAATTGAAGTATTTTACTTTTAAGAAATACATGACACAGATAATGAGAAATAATATCTATCTTCCTGACTTGAAAATTGAATTATGTGTTTATTATTTTATGTTGTTTTCTTTTGCTATCGGATTTTTCTGCAATATTCTTTTTACTTACTTTTCAAATCGGAAACAAATTTCTATAATGTAAGACAAGAAGAACTAAATAGATAATAAGATTGTATCTGGTGATTGTTCTCTATAATTGCATCGAGTGAAATGATATATATTTTCTTATACAATCAGATCCTCTTACGTAATGGTTGAAACGTAACCCGTTTCCTCTCGCTTCAGTTAAGGGGGAATGGCGGTATAATGTCTGTTAAATTAAGATAAATTTCGTAGGATTTTGTAGGGAAAAAGAGTTGACAATTTATTTTCAAACGGAAATCACCATTCCATTAGAAAAGTTTAAACAACAAATTCCTTAAAAAATAAAATAATTCTGATCACCAAGAAGCTCAGAATAAAAACTAGTCGGATGCGTCAATGCCAAAACTTTCTTCTATCTCATACATGTTAATACTTCAAAAAGCATATTATTTTTAATTATGCATTTTAAAATTAAAAATATGCAGCATATCAGCGCCACCTGGTATATGATTTACACGAAAACCTAATCAGCACCAATTTATGTCAAGTCTTACTGAACATGAAGGTTGATTAAATTCCGTGCATTAGTTCTCGAGATATGACTATCACTAAAATCACGCAAATCCTGAAAAATGTAGCATAGCAGTGTCACCTATTGGGCAATTTACACCAAAAACTAATCAGCAATATCTTATGTCAACGTCTAACTGAATCTGAAGTTTGATGAAAATCCGTGCATTAATTCTTGAGATCGAGCTTTTGCGGAAATCGTTAAAAATGCAACATAGCAGCGAAACCTATTTAGCTGGGGCGATTTAAACCAAAAACTAATCAGCCCAATTTATATCAAGGTCTAACTGAATCTAAAGTTTTATTAATTTCCGTATATTAGTTCTTGTGATAGAGGGCCCACAAAACTTTTATCACATACATACAGACAGACAGACAGAGTCACAGAGTCACGGACAGACATTTTCTAAAAACAGTTAAATCACTTTCAGGACCTTCTGAAACGTATAAATTCGTCTAATAAATCCGTCGATAAAATCGAAAATTTTCAGGAATCCAATACATTCTTCTTGTAAAGATAGAAGAAAGTAAAAATTATATAAAAGAAGCAATGACATTTTGTTACTGTCATCTCTCAGAAAAAGCTACTCGGATATGCCAATCTCAAAACTTTCTTCTATCTCACACAGGTTTCGCATACACTAAAAAGAATCAGCACCAATTTATATCAAGGTCTAACTGAATCTAAAGTTTTATTAAATTCCGTACATTAGTTCTTGAGACATGAATATTACTAAAATCGTGTAAATCCTACAAAATGCAGCATAGCAGCGCAACCTGTTGGGAGATTTAGACCAAAACGTAATCAACATCTATTTATGTCAAGGTCTAACTGAATCTGAAGTTTGATGGAATTCCGTGCATTAGTTCTCGAGATATAGCTATCGTAAAAATCATTAAAAAAGTGGTATAGCAGCACCACCTGTTGGGATAGCTACACCAAAACGTAATCAACATCTATTTATGTCAAGGTCTAACTGAATCTGAAGTTTGATGAAAATAAGTGCATTAGTTTATGAGATAGAGCTATTGTGGAAATCGGAGATAGAAAGACTCCTAGACAGGCATTTTCTAAAAATAGTCAAATCATCTTCAGAACGTTCTAAGACGTATAAAATCGTCGAAAACTGTAAGTCGGAGTTTTTCATGAATCCAATACCTTCTTCTTTTAAAGATAGAAGAAAGTAAAAATGATTTGCAATATCCATCACATGACCTTTCTAACTGGTGGGTACTGCTTGGTGTTGCCAGGTGAAGTATCACAAAAAACCGGAGAAAGAAACCAAAAAAAAAAAAAAGCGCGAGAACAACTTTTAAATCGAACGGAACATGTCTATACCGGAATGCTGTTTTAAATGTAATTTTTTTTTCCCTACTGTACATATACCATACAATTATACTAAGCTAATTATACATGCTAAGATGGAAACCTGTTTAAAACTGATTTTTTTATTGTCCCTTGTTATTCCGTCTTAGCAAGTTTTACTGTACTAAATAAACCCAACAATATTATATTGCAAAGCTTCTGAAAGCGGAATCGACAAAGACTCAAACAAAATTCTAATTTAGCAGGTATAACTCTATAGTATTCCTATCGTAGGGACAATGAAATTTTTACTTTTAAAACAGAATTCCGTTTTCAAAGGGTTTAATGAACAAATACTGTAAAACATATGAAAACAGAATCGCTTAGAAACGCAAGAAATTCCATTTTAGTCAGGCTTCCGTCTAGACAGGTATATTTGTAAGGTATTCCTTCCGAAGGCACTATAAATATATTCCGGTATAGGCAAGTTCTGTCTTCACATGTTTTACTGGATTAAGTCCCACTCGATGCAGGCAACCTAATAGCATGGAATGAAAATAATTGTAAAAGAATTTCTGCATCCCGTGACTTTTCATGTTTCGTCAGTGGTTATGCGGGACAGGTCTTGGAGCCCCTGAAAATCGGGACACATGGCAATACTAGCACTGCTGCTTGGTAACTGTGATTCTGACACAAACAAACGAGAGTTCATATACAGGGTGGTCATAAAGTCTTTCCCTGATTACAATAATTCATTGCAGAGAAACTAATATAATTAGGCATATGCTTGTTTCCATATATTGTAAAGACATTTATGAAGTTTTTAAAACAAGTAATTACGTCAGTAAATTTTGAAGTGAGCACCCTTGGTAGCTCGAAGAATGTCACGGCGGTATTCCATTTCTCGCCACTTATTGCCCAACATTTGGGCTGTCACACAAGACACAGCATCTCTGATCCTGTGTCAATATCTTTTACTGGTGTTGGGAACACTCTGTCCTTTATGTACACTGCAAAATAAAAAAACTGTTGACTCGACGGTATAATACAGGCATCCCAGCTTCTAGTATTATACCGTAAAATTAACTGTAATAAACAGTAAAACAAACAGTAATACACTGCTGCGCATGCGTGGTAGTATATTACTGCTTATTCTACTGTTTATTACTGTTAATTTTACGGTGTAATACTGGCAGCTGGGGTGCCAGTATTATGCCGTCGAGTCAACAGTTTTTTTTTTTTTTTGCAGCAAATCTCCAATAGAAAAAAAAAATTGGCACTCCGGGAGTGCCGACAGAAGTGAAAACTTGAATTTCAATATATATATACATATATATATATATATATATATATACGAGCAGGGAAGACCGAGCTATGCTCGGTCAAAATTAAATTTGAGTTCAAATATCATAACCCATGACCAAAATGACCCACTAATTGAATTTTCTCGAACATGTGACTTAGCTCAACAGTCTTCTCGTGCCCGAAAACCATAGGATGCAAAATTTAGTGTAAATAGTCTGAACCGTTTTTAAGATAAAATAGCTTGACCCATAATGACCCATGACTAAAATGACCCACTAATCGTAATTTCTCGAACATGTGACCTAGCAAATAGTCTTCTTGTTCCCTAAACCTGTAGGGTGTTAAATTTATTTCAAATCCTCTGAACCGTTTTTAAGATAAAATAGCTTGACCCATAATGACCCATGACCAAAATGACCCACTAATTGAATTTTCTTGAAGATATGTGACCTAGCCCAACAGTCTTCTCGTGCTCTAAAACCATTGCATACAAAATTTAGTGTAAATTGAGCCGCTTTTTAGATCTTGACCCACAATGACCCAGAAATGACCCACTAATCGAATTTTCTCGAACGTGTGACCTAGCCCAATGATTTTCGCGTGCCCGAAACTCGTAGGATACAAAATTTAATCAAAATCGTTAGAGCCGTTTTTTAGTTAAAATTAATTTGACCCGCTTTGACCCAAAAATGACCCACTAATCGAAAGTTCTCGAACATGTGACCCAGCCCAATAGTCTTCTCGTGGCCGAAAATAGTCGGATACAAAATTTCGTCAAAATCGTTTGAACCGTTTTTTAGATACAATTAGCTTGACCATGACCCAAAATGACCCAAAATGACCCACTAATAGACTTTTCTCGAACATGTGACCTAGCCCAACAGTCTTCTCGTGCCCGAAAACCATTGGATGCAAAATTTAGTGTAAATTGAGCCGCTTTTTAGATCTTTTCCCACAATGGCCCAGAAATGACCCACTAATCGAATTTTCTCAGACATGTGACCTAGCCCAATGATTTTATCGTGCTCGAAACTCGTAGGACACAAAATTTAATCAAAATCGTTCGAGCCGTTGTTTAGATAAAATTAATTTGACCCGCGTTGACCCAAAAATGACCCACTAATCGAAAGTTCTCGAACATGTGACCCAACCCAATAGTCTTCTCGTGCTCGAAAATGGTCGGATACAAAATTTCGTCAAAATCACAGTTTTTTAGATACAATTAGCTAGAACATGACCCAAAATGACCCACTAATCGAATTTTCTCGAACATGTGACCTAGCCCAATGGTTTTCTGGTCCCCCAAAACGGTAGGATACGAAATTTCGTCAAAATCGTTAGAGCTGTTTTTAAGATAAAATTTGCATATATATATATATATATATATATATATAACCACACACAAGATTTGCTCGTATTAGAATATATATATATATATATATATATATATATATATATATATTAATATATAATTATATAAATATTTAATATATTATATAATAATTATCTAATATTAAATATTTAATTATATAATATAATATAATATAATACCACTGTTTAATTTACATAAAAATAATATATAAATATATATTACATGTAATATATAAATAATTTTCATAAAAAATTAATAATTTTCACTTCAAATATACAGAGGTGTCGGTTACAGTAACAGTGTCGCGAGTTCAATGTTTTTTTCCAATCTCAAAAAATGCCCAACGTGCCTAGAAAAGTTTTCACTTCAAATATTTTGAGGTGTCGGTAACAGTGTCGCGAGTTTAATGCTTTTTTCCCATCTCAAAAAATGCCCAATGCGCCTAAAGAAGTTTTCACTTCAAAAATCTAGAAGAGTTGATCCATCCCGTCCGATTAATCTTCCAGGAAGTTTGTCATCAAGGAACTCACGAACGACGGTAGAGACTGGACTAAAAAAAAACTTAAGAACATGACTTTTCCATAATACAAAATTTACAGTATTACATTCAATGGTTATTTCGTAATATTTTTTTTTGTAATCAGGGAAAGACTTTATGACTACCCTGTATTTCAAACTAAAGTAGATCTGACGTATCCACCCCTGTTCTTTGTGTTTGTATGTTAGTTCAACTGCACTAGAAATTAAAAGTACGATTCAAAATTATTACACTGCATCAAATTTCAATACATAGGGTGATGAAAATTTGTATATAGAAACTTTATGCTGTGATACTGTAATAAGCATATTTTGCAAAAAAAAAAAAAAAAAAAAAAAAAAAAAACGTATGATCAAAGATCAGTCATCAAGGCTCTAGAGACTCTAGAGCGAACTTTCTAATTGTATAGTACAAAGTTTTTTTTTTCTACAATATTAGCAAAAGATTGACGATTTTCTTTTTATACAGTGTCGCTGCCACGTAAATGTTAATATGGAAGGCAAATGCAAAAACGAATCAGGGAATTTTGAAGTAAATATTATTAACTAGTTACAAGAAAACGTAATTACTAGACAATAAAAAGAACATTTTGAAAGAAATGTCTTCTTTTGCTATTAAGTATGGTTTTTGAGAATGTTTTGGGCATAATATAAATCAACATTAATTTTATCTATTTAAAAAATAGAGACTTTTTAGACTGTCAGAATATACCAGTTTATCTTTTAAGTCTTCAGGTTTAACAGCGGGGTCTTAGGGATAAAAATCTTCTTTCGGTAAGTTCTGCCTCCTTTAAATATTGAATTTCGAATGATCTTGCATTTTTGTGGTGAAGTTATGGTTAAATATTAGCGAGCATCTTAACAAAGTATCTACTCATAATTCTTCTACAAATAACTTATCTTAATCTGTTCAGTAGTATGCACATATATACTTTTTTTCTGTAATCCAGCACAGGATTTTCTGTGACTCGATATATAAGTTTTCATACTTCACTGCTTGAGGAATGAGAACGTGCATATACGTTGCTTTTAAGGCTTATCAGGGTGCTATTCCAATGTTTAAAATATTGTTTTAAACATGGCTAGAACATACGGACGTTGCAGTTCAGAAAAATGGAAGTTGGTCACAAAACTGAAATTTAAAATAAAATAAAACAAATCTCACTCCCATAATACTCGATGCGGCGAAAAAACATACTTATCAGAAGGTTAACAATCTAAATATTCCAATATTGCTGCCTACCATTTTTATCCAGTAATTAAGTTTGTAGCTACTAATTGAGAGGTGAAGCTTGCTGTTCTGGTTTAGGTATTTTTAATCTGGAATTTAGGCCTTTGTTGGTACGGTATTTCCGAACATAAGAGAAAATAAAAAATATTGCACTACTTAACCAAGCCAAAACGGAAACAAAGAGTGCAACATTATCAGTGTTATATTGATTGCATCAGTGTAGATTTAAACTTCAGTCATATGAACATGTTCTTCATATTAAAGATATGCATTTATTATACAGACATACGTACATTAAATACAATAATCTAACATTGAGTGAAAAATTAGCCAGAGACAGGAATCGAACCTGGGTCCACAGCGTTCCAGGCTGTTTCTATAATCACTGAGCCACTCCGGCCAATACCTGAGTCTTTAATTTCTCACTAATAAACCATGTTGGAGAGAAAGTCACCAGCCATCTAACAGACAGCTTTGGATGACCGGACAACGGTGAATAGATTTTTACTATTCCACCGATCTTCGAATATATATTAAAACACAATAAATAACGCCTGCATTCAGCATTTTAAAGTGCCGCTAAAATTAACTCTGTGGACCCAGATTCGATTCCTGGCTCTGGCTAATTTGTCACTCCATGTTGGATTATTGTATTTAATGTATGTATGTCTGTATAATAATTGTATATCTTTAAAATGCTGAATGCAGGCGTTATTTATGTGTGTTTTAATACTCTTCATAGCCTATAATATGGAAGTCAGGCAAATCCAAACAAAAAAAAATTCAACTAGGATATACAATGTTAGGAAAAATTCACCACGTGCGCAAAAAAACCATCACCCTCGTCATCCATCGCTTATTACCTTTGTTTGACTCGTATTTCTGTCTCTTAAGTTTTTTTTTCTCACTCGTTATTTCTGGCTACACCAAAACGCCAGAAATTACAATCACCCACGTAACACAATTCTGCCAGCTACAGATTTTTCACTTGACGTTGGCGTCGAGGAGATGAGATATTTACTTTCTTGTTGTTGCCGTTTGTTTTAGTTCAAAACAGTTTATTTGATATGAATGGGAACACACTGTTAAAAAACATTTACTCATAATGAGAACCTGAACTTTTTTTAAAAGTACAGTCGTGAGGTTACAGATATTAAAGGTGAATTTGAAAAACACAAGTTTTGCGAATCAGTAGTTTAAATATACTCATCTACCATTATCACAAGTCTTCCAGTTTGTTCAGAGTGCTAGAGGCGAACTGGACTTTTGCAAGATATTGCAGCAGTTACCATATTTTTCCATATTATGTGTAACTATATATGTATGTATACATCGACCTTTGTTCAAATTTGTCCGCAATATTCGCAATGCCCCAATTGTATTATTATCAAGTGCATGACATGCTCAAATATATATAACAACATGTACTTTTTAAAACAACCTTGCCGATACAAATTATATCGTAACACTCCATTTTACATACTATAGATTTCATGAGAAATTGTTTAATAAATGTGTGCATGTACAATTCGGAAATAGTTTGCTTGTCTAGTTTAAAAAGTAAAAGTTTTGTTCTTCAAACTTAACAACTATCTCTTATGATGGATATAGCTCATCCGTGTGTGACTATATAGTATAAGCCGAGAAAATGAATTAAGATGCACTCAAAAATGAGAACATTTTGCTTATTTTAAAGTACGTTTTATAAGCACATCTTGTTACAAAGGAATTGAGTTCATTCTATAATAACAATAATAGCAAATACAGGGTGATTTTTTTTAAAGTTGTGAAAGTGAAACCCTATAACGAAAGAACCACTGATCCAAATGACCGGAAATTTCACCAGTATACTCCCAAAGCAATGGGAATATTTTTAGCATGGTTTAAAAAAAACAAAATTTCACCGACAGATCGCGCTGTATATGCAGTAAAGTCGGGAGAAGAGCTTGTGCAAGACACAGTGGATACTCTTCACTCTGTTGTGGAACATGCGTTTTCACGTTTCCAACTCGTAGCTGAAAACATTGCACAGCACACTGAAAAGCACACCGTTGGACAGCACACCGTTAGTTGCGCAGTTCGGTACGAATGTTTTACTCCATATTTTTATTTCGTTCTGTTTCTGCAGTTGTTTGCTGTTCCTTTTCCCAATTACTGTATTCTGTATGTTTTTGATATACAGAATGCAGTAATTGGAGAAAGGAACTGCAAACACCTGCAGAAACAGAACGAAATAAAATTATGGAGTAAAACATTCGTACAGAACTGCGCAACTAACGTATACGATTTCAGTGTGCTGTCCAATGTTTTCAGCTACGAGTTGGAAACGTGAAACCGCATATTCCACAACAGAGTGAAGAGTATCCACTGTGCGTGTGTCTTTCACAAGCTCCTCTCACGACTTTACTGCATATACAGCGCCATCTGTCGGTGAGATTTTAAGTTTTTTTTTTAACCATGCCTTAAAAATCCCCATTGCTTTGGGAGCATACTGATAAAATTTCCGGTCATTTGGATCAGTGGTTCTTTTGTTATAGGTTTTTACTTTCACAACTTTAAAAAAAATCACCCTGTATTTGGTGTAAAAGGGGCTTATGAATCAATTATGCGAAAGCCGTCTAATATGATGAAAGTAAAAATATCAAGTTTAAAAATGTATCTTTTCTTTATACTGAAAAATAGCATTAAAAGTATTTATGAAATGAAATTTCTTAAAAAGGCCCGAATTCAGAATCATCCACGTTGTCTGAAATTATCTTTATTACATACTATTTGAACACATTTTTTACATACTACGTCGTCTTAATCGTCGTTATACTACAGCATGTATGCAAGGATTATTGGATAAGTGTCAAACATATTTTTATTCAAAGAATTGTAAACTATTTCGTAAATGTTATTATTTTTCTCCAGTTATCTATTTTGTATTGAGCTTAATTATTGTGTTTTGTAAATTTTCTAAAACCAAAATTGTAACATTTTAGTATGGAATTTCAGATAGATTCTATAAAATATTTTTATTTATGATAAGATGTGCATTTTAAGATACGTAATACAGTGGAACTCCAGATATACGTTACCTCAGTTGTACGTTTCCCTCAGTTATACGTTTCAACTCAGCGGACCCGACCATTTGCCATTAAAAATTAGCTGAGTTATACGTTTTGAGTTATGCATTTCCCTCAGTTATACGTTACGTTTTTACAACTCCGGACGAAATTTTGCCTCATTTATACATTTTGTAACCGGAAACACTGACAATGCTTCGGATGAGTTTGATTTGAAAGATCCCACTCAAACTTCGGAGGTGCTCTGAGGCCTTTTGATGTAATAAAGCAGTAACGATGACGCAGCTGCATTAGTAACAGAAATGCAAAGTTTATTGTTCAGTGTCGGCTTTGCCGAAAAGAAGCAATCGAAGATTAGTCATTATTTTAACAAGATTCAGTAAACTACTGAAATGTCTTTTGATAAATGATTTATATGCCAAAGCGATTCCAGTGATTTATTTTTAGTACTCTATGTGTAACTAACTCTAAAGCTCTTATGATAAAATAACTTCATGTGTACTTTTCTTATGTACCTTTTTTCTACTCTGTCCCGTTTCCGAAAATGTATATTATTGGTACAGTAATACTTTAAAAACTTCCGTTTTCGATATAAACGGTAACAAACTCTTTAGCGGTACAAAGTTTTTACGATATATTTAAAAAATGGTTCCGGTAGACCATTAATTTAGTTGTACGTTTTACCGAGATATACGTTCCGTTGTCCGGTCCCGGGCAAAACGTATAAATGGAGTTCCACTGTGTTACTTATTTACGCAGTAAATATTTGAAAAATATAAGAGTTTATAGGCAGTTGGTTTTCTACGCATTTAATGATGTACGCATATTTTAACCTTTCCAAAAAAACTCAACTCTATGGCGCTACAATCCATGTAGGATATATTGACCTGCGGTATAAACGTCCACTTTCGTGACAATGGGCGCGTTCACAGGCCGAACCCCTTGTTACATAGGGTAACCCATGAGTAACCCAAAGCGTTCAAAGACCGATATCATGTGACTTTTTGCGTGTTTCCCGTAGCGTTCAGAGCTGGAAATTGCCCAGACTTCGGATAACCACATTGCCTGGAGAATTTTGTTAGGTACAGTGATCACGTGGTTGGGAAATCTGATTTGTTTGTTTGCTTAATAGCTAACTTTAACTGTTAACAGTTGTTCATTATGACTCCTACTGTACATTTGAGTCCTGACCATTTGATTGGTTTACTTTTAACAGGACTATGATATAATTGGCCAATGTCGGCTAGGATTGTTCTTGTAATGTTCGTACAATCAAAATGTAATGGTAGATTGGTTGCGGAAGAGTTTGATTGTAAACATGCCCATAACTTTCCCCAAAAGCGGTCACAGCCGTTTTAACCCAACTTTACCCTGAGAAAATAAGATGACGGCATTCCCCAATTATACGAGTAACCCGCGTTTCGGTCTCTGAACGCGCTCAATGTGTCCAAGCGTGTTAGACGGCATATGTCACATTCAAGTGGTCAAGCTGATACGGTAAACGCTAAGGTTTAGTTCTCAAGCACAGTCGGTATTTAAATTTAATACAAAGTGTGCTTGGTGTCGCAGCCCACTATTATAAAACCTCTAATAAAACCTATTTTACTGTTTATAATCTTTTTATTTTACACTTTTTAGCAATTAAAAAGACGTATATAATTACGTTATGATTTGTTATATTTATATAAGTGGTTTGTAGTCACTGTTTTTTAAAACAAGTAGTTGTAGTTGTAGTTAACTACATTTTCGGTAAATTAGTTGTAATTGTAGTTTTCTACAAAAATAAAGTCCTTTTTTCGACCACAGATTTTGAATTTGAACGCAACTTATCTCATATCTGAAAAGGTGAATTATAGTTTAAATTGGTTACTTTTTTTTATGAGTTTTCACAATACTGGTGATTTCTTCACATTTCACAGAATGCAAAGTAAATCTGTTAAATATTTTGCTAAAAAAAATCATTATTGTTGCAGTTAAGAACAAAAATCCGGATTCGACTTTGAGTTACACTTCAACCCCCCCCCCCCCCCCCCCAAAAAAAAAAAAAAAAAGTGTTGATTTTACAGTATAATACTGGCACTCTTGTGTTCTTCATCAAATAAGTGGATTGCGACCTTGGTTTTCTCTATAATTTTTTTTTTCTTGTGTTTTCACATATTATCTACTTTTACACTTCTGACTATCAGTTCAGATATACCCTGTATATAAAATGATTTTAATTTTTGTCAGTGTTAGAAATTGAATAAATTTATTATATAGCTGAAAAGAACAGTTTCTATATATTAATGAATGAATACAAAAGCTAATTAGGCTTATGTAGGATTTTACTTAGCGCAGGTTTATTTTTAGCTTCACTGATGCTGTACTTCCTTGACAGAGATTGAGGAGGAAATGAAGTCTCAAAATAAGACTTCAAAAATATTCTATCTGGAAAGTTATATTACAAAAAAAAAAATTAAAAAAAATAAAATATTTTTTATTCAGCATTTTTCCTGACTTTTTATTTAACTATTCTCCATTTCATATACTATATTTAAAATAGATTCATAGCTAAATAAGTGAGCAGAATGAAAGAAGTGGATAATTAAAGATTACTGGGACAAAACTTTTCTTCCCACATAGTTATAAAATAAACTTTCCTCGTTAATTCAGGGTGGGAGAAAGTCCGTAAAAAAGTTAAAAATTTATAATATATATATATATATATATATATATATATATATATATGATATGGAAATGCGGTTTGCACTAAAAGTATTGTCAAGAGGCAGGTTGTTTTTAAACAGCAAAGAAAGCTGTAATTGAAAAAAAAAAAATCGATAGAAGTGGCTAACGCAAATGAATCTCCAGAAATTTTGCGAATTAGGATGATTATAAAAGAAAAGACTACTCGGTAGATGTCTGTTTCGATTTAATCGTCAATTTGGTATGTAAGACAAATTATTGAGCAAATGTTGTCAATTAATTTCATAAACGGAGAAGTGTCAATGAATGCTTTTAAAAAATTCCGACTAGAAAAATGATATTCAGTACATAGTAATTTGTTCTATACTCCAAATTGACGATTCAATTGAATAAACGATCCACTGAGTAGTCACTTTTTACAAACCTCATTTGCGTAATTTCGCAAGATGCAATCATGTTAGAAACATTTAACAATGACTTTTTGAACTACAACTATTATTTGCGGTAAAAAGATATCTAGCGTCATGGCAATGTTTTTAATGTCCCCCACACTTCCGTATTATTTCTTAATTGTTTTTATGATTTTTTTAAAATTTATGCAAATTTTCACGTATATACAGTTTTTTGAAAAATGCAGCGTTGTACCGCGACCTACGTTATACACGGCCGATGTATGCCGTTTAAAACGTCACCTGCAGTGGATCGACGATTTTTATACGGCGATTGGTGCAAAACGGGGGACGCGCCGCTTTGCACCAATCCCCACGAATGCAAACATTATGTTATGAAGAAAACTCAAGTTGCAGCTAAGCTTGGTTTTCATTTCTTTTTTTCAAAGTTTATAAATTCAGATGTGAGAGGAAAAAAATTCTGAACGTGGGCTCCGAAAACTTCAGCTCTACTTGACATATGAACAAAAAGTATAGTTTTAATTCGTTGAAAGGCCTTTATTGTTGCACGGGGAAGAAACAAAATTTACTTGAGCTTTTCAATACCTTTTCGTCCTTTTCTAAGATTATAACAGCAATATTGTTTAAATATATGCAGTTTATATACAGGGTTTCCTGGCTAAAAGTATCCAAAAGTAATGGCTTATTATGACAGAACTACCCATTAGATTCTGAAAAATAGAAAGAAATAGAAAGAACATCTCACCAAGTTTTTATTTATGAATTGATTTCTGTGTGTGCTCCTTTGGTAGCACGACAAACGTCTAAATCGTAGTCCAGTTCTCTCCAAGTGTTTCGTAGCATATCAGGAGTTATTAGACTAACAGCCTGAATGATTGCTTGGGGATTTATTAAATCCGTTGTGTATCAACAAAACATTCCAACGGTGGATGTGTTGAAGGAGCGTATCATTAAGGTTCTTAGTCTAATAACTCCTGATATGCAACGAAACACTTGGAGAGAACTGGACTACCGTTTAGACGTTTGTCGTGCTACCAAAGGAGAACACATAGAAATATATTCATAAATAAAAACTTGGCGAGATGTTCTTTCTATTTCTTTCTATTTTTCAGAATCTACTGGGTAGTTCTGTCACAATAAGCCATTACTTTTGGATACTTTTTTCCCGGACACCCGGTATATAAATAAAAAATATGACAATTTATTCTTGCTTATTTATTTATTTATTTATTTATTTGACATACAGTCTAAGTATTTGCATAATTTTCCTTATAAATTATTTCACATTTGTGAAAATACTAAAAACAAGTTTTTCAACATTAAAAGAAGAGCAAAAATAAATTTTCCACCTGAAAAAAGGAAAAAAAATCAGCCACTAAGAAATGTTTTTTAAAATGAATTAAATAATCTCTATAGTATCACAAAAAATGCATTACTTTAGTAAAACCTAAAGTTAACAGTAAACTTTAAATGCAAGCATTGTAAAATGATATATTATGTGAAAAAAAATGAGGAGAGTTGAGATTGACGGAAATTTTTGTAACAACAAAAAATATATATATATATTCTATTTTTACTTTCATAACGCTCAGCCATTTATCAAAGCGCAACTTTATATTTAGGTTTTCTCTTTTATTTAATTACTTACATTTTTCAGGCGCAATTTGTATCAAATTTCGAAATAGAATTTTTTGCTTTTTTTCATGATAAGAATGCAATTTTGTGACGTATAAAAAATTGTTTTAAATGCAAAAGAAAATTTTTCATATTTGAATATATAAGATTTTTTTTTTATCAACTATTAAAATTTGTGAATGTTTTGTGTTAATGCTTTGAATATATTTGTTTTTAGTTATATAATATTAAACAGTGCAATATCAAAATCTAGATGACGAAGATTTAGACATATGTTCTTTGCTTGATTTAAAAATTAAGATAATTTTTTTTTAACAAAAATAATTAAATAGTCATGTATATTAGAGATGAGACCGGGCTCTTTTTTGGGGCAGAAGCCCGACGATTTGAAATCCGAACCCGAAAAATTTTGTGTCATCAGAGCCTGACACCGAAAGTACGTTGTAGAAAATTATTAATAATATTTTTAAATTGTATCAAGAGTAATTTTCTCATTTAAAAATTTCTTCTTACATACAAACATCTATTAATCCTAAATGCTCCCTCATGACAACGGTTCGTGCTTTTCATGTTCCTGAAAATCTGTGTAAAATAGCGAAATTTTACTTTCTTTTATCTATAATAGAAGAAAGTATTGTAATCGAAATCTTTTCGACTTCCGGTGTTCAATGAATTTACATGTTTTAGAGATCAGAGATTCCCCAAAACACGTTTTTAAAAATTGTCTGTCTGTCTGTGTGTCCTTATTGTATCATCGAAAAGTATATGAAGTTATGCAAAGAATTGAGCCTTTTTTTAGGTTTGTGACTATGGCCAGTAGGTTCTCCTTGAATTTAGAGATATTCCGCCTGAAGGGGACGCTGTAATAGCGATTTTTGTGCCATTTTCGTAATTGTACCATCGAAATGTGTATGGAGTTATACATACAATTAAACCAAATTTTTTGTATATATTTTTGACTAAAGCCTGCATGTCTCAGTTGCATTGGGGGATATTCCGCCTCTAAGGGGGCGCTGTGATAGCAACTTAAAGTTCTCAAATTCAAAAAGATTTACAAAGAAATTAGAAATCCTAAAAGTTTTTTTCGTAAAATGTTCGGCCCTGATCCAAGGATTTCGGAGCAATCTTCGTTTTGCCTGTATCTTAAAAAATTGCTAAGATATAGCAGTTTGAAATTTTAGGGTGACTGACATTTTCAAATAAGACAGTAGGATTCCTCCATAAAAGGGTTTTATGAGTTTTTGTGAACATGCTTTCCGTCAAATTTTCTTTCATTGTTGTCATCGTTCCAACTCTTATATGCTTAACACTATATATTCCTATTCGCCAGCATCAAATTATTGCTAAGCTTGGCGACACTTCAAGAAATATCGCCAAATCTGGGGACTAAAATAGATTGCCACAAATGAAGCCAACTTGCCTATAGCTGGCTATTTGGTGATATTATTCTTATTCAAATTCAATATTGAAAAGGACTAGGAATGAATCTTCTGTAATCGGGTTCCATGCATTTTAGCTTCGTGTTTTCCAGTAGAATTAGCTAAATTCTCAAAACCAAGCAATAGGGTGTTCATCTTTTCCTGCCGGTACAGGAAAGAAGGACTTTTCGTAGTTTAGAATAATACATCAGCTGTTCAACCCGACGATTCGCAAGCAGCTAACGTACAAAAAAATGGAGAAAAATATTGATTTTATTGGAGAATTTTGAAGTATTAACATGTATGAGATAGAATAAAGTTTTGGGATTGGCCCATCCGACTAGATTATTTATACAAAACCACTGGCAGGAATCTGAAAAAGTCACAGTTCTCATACTTTTAAAATATCATTGTACAACTGTGGCAGAAAGATGTAAGCTCTACTTTCCAGTAATTCTGGAAAAGGACTTGAAACAGAAAGCGATGATAGATATGGAATATCCCACGGTTTCTTTATATTACTAACACTGACCGTGTAAAGGATTTAGAATCAGATCCTTATATTCCATCAATCACAATTCAATTCCTTTTAATTGGAATTTTAGAGGATTGCAAAACACTTTTAAAAACTTAGTTTACATCGTTGTTTCTCAAACAGCAATTTTTTTTCTTTTTTCAATTTGTGAATAGAAAAAAATTCTCTTTGAGCTCGAGCCCGAAGCCTGGTAAACCAATTGAGCCCGAGCTCAATCTCGTTTTGTGTCCATGCTCGGGCTTACCTCGTCTCATCTCCAATGTACATCTACTATTACATAACTTTCCTAACACTAAATTATATTATATAATTATATAATATATTATAATATATTATATAATATATATATTATAATATATAATATATTATATAATATATAATATCATAATATATATATTATTATATATTATTATTATATATTAATATATATTATTAATATATAATATTATAATATATAATATATTATATTATATAATATATAATATATTATATTATATAATATATAATATATTATATAATATATATTATAATATATATATTATATAATATATTATATAATTATATAATATATTATTATATAATTATATTTCGTTCGTATATAATTCAGCTGATGAACCATCACTATGACGCTACAAATGGTTTAAGTATCACAGTCACAACGGTGACAAAGATGTGTTTTATACACTCTACTTTTTATAATTTTTTATGTTGTACAAGCTGATCCACCCGGCGTTACCCGGAAATAGTCATTTTCGGCGCGCATTCTGTTCTAAACAAACCCCTTTCCGAACGAAACTCCAGCACTCGTCCCCGCTACCGATGGCATTATATAGCAGGAGTGCTACGCAAGCGCCGCAGTATCGTTTAGTTCTAATTTCCCCCTCCAGGGACCGCGAAATCATCTTAATTAATTATCTATATCTTAATTAGTTCCTGTCAAGTTGAATGAACCAACTCCCATTGAAGAAGACTCTAAACATTTTTTAGAACACTTTGGTCGAAATATGAAAATGTCTTAGATAGACCACTGTCAACCACCTTATCTCCCAAACCCCTACAGCTACCGACATGCAACCACCATACTCTACGATGGGAGACTCGAGGTTACTACCACACACAAACACCAGTGGTCTGCACTGGATAGTTGCGGTTGCAAAGTGAAACATAGGGACACACACGTATATTTCTATACATATATATAGATATACATATAAGAAGTCCTTTCCATTGTATTGTGTTTAATGTCAATTTTTTACTTGACATTTTAAAAATTTAATCTAAAATTCTTTTCGTAATTTACTGTATATAAATAATTTTATATTTGAGAAAATACTGAAACCGAGTTTTTCAAAACATAAAGACGAGAAAGTAATTGAAATCTTCAAACTGAAAAATAAAATCAGCCACTGAAAGAAGCTTTTTAGAATAAATAAAAATAAATTAAATTAAAGCTAACGGTGAATTTTAAACGAAAGTACTGCAAAATGATATATTATGCGAAAAAAAAAATGAGGAGTTGTGAGATTTAAGGGAATTTTTGTAACCGAAAAATGTATTCTACTTTTACTTTCATTTCGTTTATCACGCCCAGTTTTACCTTTGGTTTTTTTCTCTCATTTAAATCCTTATATTTTCCTAGCGCAATGTGTATAAAATTTCGAGATAGACCTTTTTTTATGATAAGACTGCAATTTCGTGACGCAGTATAAAAAGCTGTTTTTATGCCAGAAAAAATATTTTATAGTTGAATTAATAAGCAATTCATTTTATTTGCACTTTTTTAAAAGCTAACGATTTTAACACATTGTTTTATGAACTGCTAAAGATTGTGAATGTTTTGAAGATGTTTCTTTTTAGTGATATACAGGGTATCTTAAAATGAACTGACAGTTTACGAAATCCAATAATAAATAAACTAGGAGAGGAATTGAAGCTATTCTTGCAGGAGATTAATGTGTAATGGTCGGAATTTATTTATAACGCTCCCTTGCTTTAGTTTAAAATATCACCCATATATGGCGTTGCTGTGTCTGAAACCCGTTATATGCTCAAAATAACGTATAAAAATATATCAAACTTCACTTAGTTTTTACCCTTCATTCTGTTTCACATTTGAAA
The DNA here is from genome assembly GCA_963931845.1 of Maratus michaelseni. Classification (NCBI taxonomy): domain Eukaryota; kingdom Metazoa; phylum Arthropoda; class Arachnida; order Araneae; family Salticidae; genus Maratus; species Maratus michaelseni. The sequence goes on along the minus strand of OZ007596.1, from coordinate 246,643,315 downwards.
TGCCAGTAAAAAAGGAAAACGAATGAAACGTTTCGAAATTGCTAGGTCTTTTGAGCATTATTACAATTTGAGACAATTCAGCGTCATCTATAGGAGATATTTGGAACTAAAAGATGGAAGTGCAATAAAAAAAAATCCTGACACCACACATTACTCTCCTACCACAGTAACTTCAATATCTCTAATCGTTTATTTGTACCCTATTGAATTTTAAAACTTTCAGTTCATTTTAAGTCGCCCTGTAAGATTAAACATTGCTATACCGAAGTCTAAATTAAAGGTCTGCACGGGCCCGGGTCGGGCCGAAAAATAAAGACTTTTTTAACGGGCCGGGCCGATAAAAAATGAAAGGACCGCAGCGGGCCGATAAAAAAAATTACATAGACCAGTCAGGCTGATAAAAAAAATAAAGTGCGCCGACCGGTCCGATAGAACAAATTTGAAAGGTTCAAACTAAGCTGATAAAATATGAACGATTTTCAATGGACGTGGCTGGAACGAGAATAACTATAAATGTATTGCGCGAGTTGATGCTAGCTTGACAACATCAATACAAAAATATAACATGTCCAGCGTAGAAATGGGCATCGGACAGTTAAATTCTGTCTAAGCCCAAGATTATTTTTTTCAGCAGACTCGGGCATGCCGGGATCAGGCTTACACTTTATTTTACATACTTGAGACGGTCGGAACTGGACTTAATTGTTCCCAGGACGTGTCGAGCAAGCAATTTGTTTTGTAAAAATAGTAATTGCGATAATGAACTTCTGTTAACGGAATCTTTGGAAATATAGTTTAACAAATTACAGTGAAACCATTTTTAAAAATCTACTTTATTTTATTATAGAGCAACAAAAGTTATGATGTACGAGCATAACCATCTTTTTTCTTTTATTCTAAACTACATTAATTTCTTTAATTTTTTTATTCGAATGTAATAGCCTACTAAGAGTCTAAGTGATCATTAATGTTGCTATACATTATTCTACGGCTTGTGAACATATAGTAATATGAAATATACAGTGAAATCTTCCCATAAATATGTATTCAGTTATTTAGTAATATAATCTTTATTGTATGTTAAGAAACATCGGAATTTTTGTAGAAATTAAGTCGCGTCGGGCCGGGCCTGATTTCATTGATTTTTTCATCGTCCGACCGTTCCTATTTTCACTGATTTTTCAACGGGCTGGACTGGTCCGTAAACTGCAAAACCATAAATGGCCCTGTCCGGGCCCAGGCATGGAAATTCTAGCCCGTGCACACTTCTAGATAGTAACAGTTTAAAAATATTATCTTTGCTATAATTAAAAAAAATTGCTGCAGTGAAAAAAAATTGAGATTTTCTAACATAAGAATGGTTGAATCTTTTATGTGAATCTACTATTAAATGATTTCATTAATAGCACACTCAGTCGATGAAAGGTTACTATAATGTTACAAATGGTTTCAAATTTCACAGTTACAATATGGGGCCGAAAATGTGGCTTTTTCAATTTTTACTGATAGATTTGGCATTTGTTTTCTTTAAAACTAAAAATATTTTAAAATAAATCTTAACAAACATTTTCTAAATCGTTTATATGGTTTTGTGATTTGGAAGAAGTGATACTAAGATTTTATAAGTTTTTTTTGATCGGAAGAAGAAAATACTGACAAAAATATTATACAAAAAACAGAAGAAAAATATGCAATTTGTTTGTTGAATATTCCATACTTTTTATTTGGCTGTAATGTAGTTACATATAAGCAATTCATTTTGACAAAAAACAAAAACTCCTTGAAGTGACTGTTCTTAATTCATTACTTGCTTGTAATCAATTGTACAAAAACACTCATGTTATTATCATGTTATTATCACTCCCCAAAGTAAACCGGGACTTGTCTGTGAAGAGTACAGAAGCGAAGCCTATTGTTGTCAAGTCTAGGTAATGTTCTCTCTCGACCAACATAAACGGGCACGTCTGTGTTTTCGATTGGGAGGGACACACACAACGGGTCGTCTTGCTGCCCTTAATGTGAAGACGTCTGCGCACCGTAGTAGCATATATTATCATCCTTGCTGCGTTACGATGATCTTAAATGATCTGAGTCACAGTATGTTTCTCCTCCTTCGGGGCAAAGAGCTAGAAAGTTATCTTGTGCAGGTGGTTGTAACCCGTTAGCAGTCTGGAACAAGTCTTCTTGATAATGAATTTTCTGATTCAAACTGATCCCAGAGTCTTTGGACCGCACTACGAGACACATTAAGACGTAGTTTATACAGCATCAGCTTGTGATAAATTCATTTCTGTTCAACTGATTGCCCGCCATCTTTACAAATCAGGTAAACGACATTTCCTAGATATGGACAACAATATTTTTGTACCAACAATTGAAGATCAACAAGCAGGAAAAAATCGACATGCATTACAAAATTGGGACATTTGCAGTTTCCTCATGACTGTCATATAAATTCCCAATTCTTTAAAAAAATAGAAATTAATGTAACTGTTTCATAAGAATTTATTGAAGTTGCTTACGATAATTCATATAAACCATACTTTTACCTTTATTTTCATGCATCATAACTTTGGAGGCCAGGTGTTTACGTGCCCCTGTAAATGAAAATATGCACTATACTATTACTATTATCAGCATAAAACCTACCCTGGTGTACTAGAATTTTAGTGCGAAAAGTTATATTGAAATCTGTTCAAACATTGTGAAAAAAATTGCTGACATACATAACAGATATACATAATGCCCGAAAACAGAAGCTGCTTTTCTTTTAAATCGCTTAATGAAATTAAACTTTAATTGCTAGCGTAGCAGAAATTTCTATGAGTTTAAACATTATGATATAATTACAAAATTACAAAAAAAAAAAAAAAAAAAAAAAAATTAAGTGTGAAAAGTTGCTTTGTGTATATTTTAAATGTATAACTTTTGCCGGTGATAACAATTATTCTTCATTTTATACAAAAATGTTTATACCCGTAATGTTAAGAATTCTTTATCGAAAAAAATCTTGAGGCAGTGTAATTTCTCAGATTATAAATGAAGTTTTCATCGCGTGTGTGTATTTATTACTTTTTGGCAGCATTTTCTTTTACCCCTGAAAGCGCATACTTGGTTTATACATAATATAAACAAACAGCTTTAGGATTTGCTAATGTTAAAGCAGATACAAATATTGACATAAGATACATAATAAGTCATAAGATTATTCACCTAATTAGCTTGTTTAATTTTTTTCTTATTTCTTTGAACTTTTGCCAGAAATGCGGAAGTTTATAGCAGTATGAAATTTTATTAGGTGTTAAGCTATCATTTTCAATTTGTGTCACATCCTGATTATTTAATCTAAAGAAAACGCTTTTGAATAACTTTATTCGATAAGACTGAAAAAAAAAATCCCTAGAAACCAAACAATATTGATTGTACTAGCTGTGTTGGTCACAATATTGCACGCTAATATTGGATTAATTGGAAATATTTTTAATTAAATACCTATATTGAGACAATTCTCAAACATTTTTTTTAAATGTTATTTCGACTATACTTTTTCTAACATAAATAGACAGACATATTGTCCAATCCAATGCCCATTACGTTTTTTTCTGAGGCAAATTGGTGATTAAACTGTGTGCGATGCTGTCTCTCTTTTATTATTATTATTATTGTACATTTGTCATTTCAGCATAGACTACATTTACAACTTGGATAAGCGAAAATATGTTTCTCCCCATTGACCGTTTATGTCTCAATTTATAAATTAATGAAAACTTTGCCTTCCAAAGTAATTTTCTTTAATTTTTCAAAATACGTTAGAGGATTTGTGCAACCATCATATATTTTTTACAAAGATTCAGTTTAGAAATTTAGTCAGTTTAGATTTTGAAATAGTTGCAGATTGATTTCAAGAATAGTAAAATAATTTTGCAATGAAGAGCTTATTTCCCATCCATTATCCGTGAATCTATAGAAATATATTTGCGAAAAGATTGCATTTGCAACGAAGCCGCTTCTTTTGAATTAGTTAAAATTTGGCACACGATGATCGATAGATTGAAAAAGCAATAAAAATAAAAACAAATAATAATTTTCACGTTTCGCAGTTTGGCCAATTTAAGTACCTGCTAGCCCTTGGACATGCGATCTCGTGGTTTATGTTTACCATTTTCAAAAATATGCGAGAATATTGTATTTATCATTTAGATCTGAAGATGTCGCCGATAGAGCGAACGAAACATATATAATCTACATTAAAAATGTATTTCAAATATTCCGTTTTATGTTTTTTATCAGTTTAAGTATCATTAGACTTTAATTTAAAGATTCAGTTTGTTAAAAATTAATAAAGTAAATTGGCATTTATAGAGAGGGGTTTAGTAGAATATAGTGGAGGCTACTTCACTCACACGAAAACGCCCACTCGCTAATGTTAATCCTATGGGACAGTTCTTTGAAAGCATCCGGTTTGCATTTCAATATTTTTTAAATATATTTTTTGCATTGAATAGCTGAGGTCCATCTCTACGATCGCCGATTTTTACTTTTTCGATTTTTTTTTTTTTTTGCAGCTTTTGTTTTATGCGGAAACTTTTACTTTCGAAACCAGTTCCAAAAATAAAAGTACCCTCCTAAAAAAATCCCCTCAAACAAAATTGAAAAAGTAAAAAGTACTTTAAAGTACCACCGAGGTATAAACGCTAAAACAATTATTGCTCTGAAAAGTGTTTGCTTTTTCATGCAATTCTGCCGTATTAAGAAGCTCCTTTTTGCATTGGTGGTTTTTAGTGCATTTAACGTTATGTATCAACCTTTTTTTTTGTTATTCATAAATGCTAAAAAGTGTTATATTTTTAATAAAACCTTTTTTTTTATTGAAAATCAATTTTATTACAAATTAAATAAAAATTGTAATTATTTAGTTAACATTGCTATAGAAATTATAATAGTATTCATTCATACTATAAATTTTTCAAGTGAGATGTATATTTGAAGTTACTAATATTTATCCTATTATTGATTATGTATAAGCATTAAAAGGTTTATCTTATTTATACTACTGCGTTGATGACATCACAAAACTTTCTTCGATATCATTCTAATATATTGATTAAAATAGCATAAATACACACCAACAATTGCACTGTAAAAAAAGACAAATGATTCTTAATCTAGGAAAATATAATATAACAACGAACGAAAATGTACAATGACATTTTCCGACTTACCCACGTTTCCGGGAAGCTTTCTTTTTCTTTAGAAATCTCCGAAACCAATATCTTTCCGAGATTTGAAGCATTTTTATAAAACAAAGTTTATTTTGCTGCCATTGATTTTCGGAATCGTTTCCGAGTAGTTTTTATAGTGTAGTGTTCATTTTTCTCAACCCAGAATATACGAGGGTAAGTCAAAAATTATCCGCAATGTAGTTATAAATTTTATACAAATAGGAAACTAACGTTAACACCATTTTTCAATATAGTCAGTTCCCTTGCTTTTCAACGCACTTGGTTCAACGTTGCACAAGCTTCCTGATGCCCTCAGAAAAGAAGGTTTTCGGCTGAGCAGCCAAGCCACGCATGCACCACGTCCTTCAGTTCTTGGTCCGAGGTGAATCGACGGCCCCTTAAGAGCCTACATCAGTCACGCGAAAAAACGCGGAAGCTAATGTTTAAGTCTATGGGAAGGTTTTTGCGCGATTTCTCGCTCGCATTTTAATATTTTAAAATGATTTTTTGTACATAGAATAGCTGAGGTCGATCTCTAACGTTGTTAGTTTTTACTTTTTCGATTTTGGTTCCAGTTTTTTTTTTATATAAGAGTACTTTAACTTTCAGAACCAGTTCCAACCGGTTCCGAAATTAGACATGTCCGCTTATAAAAAAACTGTAACTAAAATCGAAAAAGTAAAAACTAACAACGTTAGGGATCGGCCCCAGCTATCCTATGCAAAAAATCATTTAAAAATATTAAAATTCCAGCGGGAAATCGCGCAAGAACCTTCCCATAGACTGAGCGTTTCTTCACGTGACTAGCGTAGGCTCTTAACAGCCTTTTTGAGTGGAATTCATCAATAGTCACTGGTCTAACAGAAACATGTCACGTGCAAGCTCAATGTTGTCGTCATTTGTGGCCGTACACGGTCGTCCGTCTCCTTCCTCATGCGTAACACATGTGCGATCATTTTTGAATTTTTCAATCCATTCGTAGACATTCCGTTGCGGCAAGACATTGTTCCAGTATTGTGCCAAAAGTCTTCGATGGATTGCGGCTTCTGACACACCTTCCGACCACAGAAACCGGGCCACTGCTCGTTGTTCCTCTTTGGTGCAAACCTCTAATGGAGCGGCCATGATCTATCTGCAACAAAAGGTAGACAAATGGAGGAATTACGATCAAACTTTCATAGCATGACCACAACAGCATTACAATAAAATAAACGAGGAGAGAGGTTAGTATGAACAATGTAAGAAGAGTTATGTCAAAATTGCGGATAATTTTTTATTTAGCCTCGTAGATTTTTCGTATGCTATTAATGTAAACATTTTCATGTTCAATAAACATGTTTTACAGATAAACATGATAAATTAACAGCATTAACATTAACAAAAAAATTAATATTATTTTGCTACTCTTGCATGTATAAATTTAACTACACAGTGAAAAAGTTTAATTGAGAATTGACAGCATCCTAAAAAACAATATTCCGGTTTGAGAAAACTGATTAGTACACTATAAAAACTACTCAACTTAAAAGAAAAAAAAATCCCATAGGAAGAAAAGCCACAGCACCCCTGATTGATATTCAAAAACAATATTGGATCAACATAGATTTATATTAGTAACTTGAAATACAAAATTTCGTGAAATTGCAACCCATAGATATTGAGCTATGACATACATCGTAAAAACACGGTATAGCGATATACATCCAAATCTGACCAGCCATAGTTTATGTCATGGTCCAAACATAATATAGCCCCACCAGTGGCTGAGAGGTTCTGCTCTCGAAGCTGGTAGACGGGAGGTGCTGGGTTCGATCCCAATCGCGCCCGTCGGCCTAATCGTTCGGAGTTTTCGTGGTTTTCTTCGAGCCGTGGATTTATCCATGCGTAAATACGGGTTAGGTTCACTTAGAAAGACCCCCACGAAGGGCACTCCCCCCGGGTCTATATCCCAAGTGTAGATAATTGGCCGTCAATAATCAACCCAACCCAACCCAAACATAATATAAAATTTCATGAAATTCCGCGCATTAGTTTTTGAGTTAAAGTGCCCACAAGATTAGTGTAAAACAAAGTAACATACGCATGCACGTACACACAGAAATAGAGACATATGTGTCAAAAAATAGTCATGTCGTTGTCAAAACACCTCGATACTTGTAAATTCATCAAAAACCAATTCATCAAGTACTTTCTAATTATTCTTATGAATAAAGAAGAAAATATACACAAAAGAAAAAATAAACATTAAAAAAAAACCATTATTAAAAACAATGTTTCACTTTGTATGATAACATTTCATCACATACATCATGTTGTTTATGTAACATTGAATATTTTACTTATAAACACATTAACGAAGCCATAAGAAATTTGCACTTCTATTTTATCCTTCTGAACATTATTTAAAAATTTTAAAACTCGGTGAACTGAATCCAGAAACTGTCAACTTCAAACACAAGAAGCCGTAAGTTATTGGAGTGATGCCCAAAGGAGAGCGAAACACATTAAATAAAATGAAACGCGGAATAAATTGAAAATAACATTCATTAAAGTTTTATTTGATGTATGGTGTAAAAACATTGCGCTAGACATGAATTTAAATATGCAAAATAATCTACTTCCTTTTAGAAAATAGTACACATTCTTAAGATTAATATAGCTGGAATATTTACTTACTTTTAAAATATGATGTGTAAATTTTTCATACAGGAAATACCTAGAAACAACTTTCATGATTTGTGAATATATTTTTAGTTGATGATAGTACTTAAATTATAGTTGTTTTGGATAATCTTTCTTACATTACATAAAAATGTAAAGACGCATTTTTAGTGCCTGTAAATACCGAAAATTCATAAAATTCAAACTGTCAATAATGGGTAAGTTTTGGTCATAAATGAATGGAATTTATTTTATTGGCCATGTGACACTGTAAAAAATGACCAATGTTTTTTATTTTATGAAAATATACTATAACCACGAACGAAAATATAGTATAACCTTCTGAGTTATCCGAAATTCCGAATAGCGTGTTCCATTGTCTTTTGAATCCCCAGAAACCAATACATTTCCAAAATTTAAAGAATTATTTATAAAAACAAAGTATTTTTCGCTGCCCGTATTTTTCAGAAACGTTTCCGAAGGGTTTCTATAGTGTATTAATTAGTGCCCTCAGCCTGGAATACCTGTTTTTGGAATGCTATCAATTCTCAAGTAAACATTTTCATGCTCAAAAAATATGTTTCACAGACAAACATGCAAAATTAACAGCGTTAACAATAATATTAAAATTAAGATTATCTCTGTACTCTTTCATGTATACATTAACTTATGCGGCTGAAAACGTTTACTTGAGGATCGATTTCTGGGGATTCAAAAGACAATGGAACACGCTATTCGGAATTTTGGAGAACTCAGAAGATTATATTATATTTTCGTTCGTGGTTATAGTATATTTTCATAAAATAAGAAACATTGATCATTTTTTACAGTGTAGACGCAGGGCAACAATTTTCTAAATGCTAGTTATAAGAAAATTGAGCCATGTAAAAGATTAAATTTCGTATTTTAATTGGTACATTAAAAATTAAAAATAAAATATAAAAATGGAAATATTTAAAATAGTAGCTAGTGCAGGCTTCGGAGCTTTCAGGCACTAAAAATTTGTTGGTCCGTTTTCAGTGAAGAAAAACTCCAAAACTCCATAAAATTCAAAGTATCTTAAATAGGTGAATTTTGGTCATGGAAGAATGAAATTTTTACTGTTTAACTTGTTAGAACATGGAGAAATGTTTCCTAAATATAACTTATAGAACCCAGGGACCTTATAAAAATTAAAATTTTGTATTGTAATGTACAACCCCTTGAAAAACAAACGCCATATTTAAAAACTATTCCTAATTTGTATACATTTTGTAATTGGAAGTATGTTTCTATCATCAGCCATTTACGAGATATTCACCATTACATCTACTTTGAATGATCCGGTATAGTTAATTTTTTTTTTCATATTATTGGAATGAACATAATATTTTGTAACCTAATACTTGAAAGATTAAATAATCTTAATAGTCCGGAAGAGGGCGCCAGATTTTTGGAACCAATTTCAGCGTCGCTGTTTTTTGATGAATTAGATGATACAGATAACGAAATTCCCAGTCAATTGGCGAATCAACGAGGGTGTTGCCATTGTAATATCGCACAGCTCTCTGCAACTTTATTTATGTTCTTTTTTAGTATAATTTAAACGTTTTTGGAGTTTAAGGCCAAATTGAATTCATGGTACCTTCTATGTAAGAAAATAAATCTCTTTTCCAGATTTTGTGTGGTGTATAGCACAGAATCTTGAGATGTACAACACCCCCTTTTATTACAAAGAACCTAGGTGGTTAATACGAATTCAGTCTCCAAAAATGTAAAAAAAAACTATGCTAAAAAAATTGTTGATGTGTGTAACTGTGTTACTGAGCTCTTAGACGTAAGTTTACGAAAATACATAAAATGATTCTCGATATTTCGAAAATTGCCAGCTTTTAATCTTACATGTCTAAGGTTAACTATCCTCCATGGTGCCACACGAGGGTTAAATTAATTGCCGTATTTTTTTTATGTATATTTTTGTAGTAGTTTATTAATTGTCTCTAATTTAAAAACTCTAAAGTATGTTAAAGTATATTGTTTATACCTTAAAACTAAAATTTTGTATATTTTCAATAAAATATTTTTATGTTTGGAAAGAATTGAATTCACTTTAGGAAAAAAATATATTTAAAGATTATTTTATGCAACTTGTCTTTTCTGCATTCCACATACTTATATTTTACGATAATTCATGGTATCCTATTGAAATATAACTATAGAGCTTCGTTTGACTTAAGAAAAGGTGAATATATTGGAAAGAAATTTTAAAACTTTTCTTTATTCATTGGGAATAGCATAATTTCTTAATAAATGCTGCAACTGCCCACCACACGCTTCCAAACAACACGTTATATTTCGAAATGAAGTTACTATCATTTCTAATGTTACTGACTGAATAGTATCCATTGCTGCTGACGTAATCCTATTTGCCACAAAGAAATATTTTAACAAGATATTTGTTGACAATTTAGTTACAGTAATTTAATTATTATAAAATTTTTAACTTCCTTATTGTCAAAATTATTAACTAAGCTCAGGTTTGCATTAGAGTGGCACACCCTAAATTAGCAAAGGTAAGAGCAAAGGTAACCACTAATGTTGTAATACAGTTACAACTCTTAATTATATGTTTTTCACTAATATTGTAATTTATCGTGACTTCTAAATTGTGAAAACCATGATCTGTCACACACAACCAATACAAGAGAAATAATTCAATTTCGGGAAATATTAAAGATTGTTTCAACCCCTTGAATTATGGCAAAAGTAACCACTAACGTTATAATGCATTTACAACTACTAATTATATGTTTTTGACTATTATGATAATTTATCATGGTTTCTAAATTGTGAAAAACCTGAACTGTAAAAACATGAGAGAAATAATTCAACTTCAAGAAGTATTAAAGCTTGTTTCAACTTTCTGAAATTAAAAAATATTTTAATATTTTTCAAAGTGCTTTTTTTCATGAAAAGTTTGAACTAAATTCGTTTATGTAAAATGTACATATCTGCTTATGATGGAATATTATTTCATTAAATTGAGAGTTTACAAGTATAAAAAATGTCGCATTTGGAATTTCTTTTATATTAATTCAAATATTTGGCTCATTTTTAAGGGTTGGCACCCTTAAAAAGGAGTCAAATATTTGAATTAATATCAAGGAAATTCGAAATGTGACATTTTATATTATTGTAAGCATTCAATTTAATAGAAAAAATGATTATTTTGTGACGTTGTTTTATTATTATTTCTTTTGATTTGTGCTGTAAGAAATCCACAATAACTGACTCGAATTGACTCGAACTGACTCGACCCCCTGTATACAGCTCAGAAACCAGCATAGGATTTTCCCATGTAAAATATACTTTCCTCAGATTTTTAACAGAGTCCACAAATCTGCCGGTATAAATAAAACGATCTTATACATGATAACCTATCTTCCATTTTGAAGTTATAGAGACAACTACCACAATGGAACGAGCCGAGTAGATTCCCTTTCATCTTACCGCGAGACCCCACAAGCCGGACGCAGATGATAACGAAACTACTGTTCGCAGTAATATCATGAGAAATCCTATTCTCCAATGAAAGCTGACTTTTTAAGTGACATCACTTTTCAGGGCTAAGGCTAGAGAAACCTCTTTTGTTGCGGGCGACAAAATAAAAGATATATTATAGTGTGCAGATACTTTTTTAGTTAATTATTAAAATCGTTTTCAGCTGATTTGAAACTGCAGAGCGGTTTTTTAACTCCGGGCAGGAAGCGAGTAATTCAGGCGATTACGTAGGGTCCCCGTTGGAAAACACTCGGTGGATTCCTCGCTTTGAGGTTGATGCAACCTTGTCTTTTCCGAGAAATTTTGTGAAGGGATCTAACTGGTTGTGTCCCGCCCAAGTTTTTAGAGAAACTTTTAGAAACTTTCGTGCCGTGAGCATACACTTGATGAGAACTGGACTTGACATTAATTGGACTAGATTAGAAGCTTCACGAACCCCCTTTTTTAATTCGTTGTGTAATTTCATTTATTCAAGAATATGTATTTTATCGTTGCCATATAGAATACAATGAATGCATCTTTATATTAAAGGAGTGCGGATCCATTAAAGGCCCACGCTACTACTACTTCAAACCTTAACATCGGACCCGTCACAGTGATAAAACGACTGAACAAAAGCGTATGTGATGAAATTCATCAAAGTAAAGTTTTTTTTAAATGAAAACTTGAACTGCTCTCTTCCTTCTATTCAAAACTACGCAGTGGCAAAATTGAATAGTATTTGCCACAGAATTTTCTAGTGAAATAAACAAATGCTGTTAATCTTAACAATTAGGACAAAACTTCTACTCTTAATTAAAAAAAAAAAAATTGGCAAGAATTGCGCCATCCACAGAAACAATTGTACAGAGCTAAAATTGTCTAAAGCAACATTATTGTTTTGTAGAAAATCCTTAATATTTCAGATAGAAATACTCTGGGAATGATTATAAAAATCATTATGTTTTTAAGGTGTAGAGTGACCTAGTAGCAAGCCAATAGTGGCTATATTTTGGCCAATATTAGTCCAATATTGTATTAACATGCATGAAGTGTTGCCCTAATATTCTAGTGTTGACATTTTGCCACTATTTCGCCAATATTAGCAATAAATATTTAGCCAATGTAAAATCAACAAAATCAATATTGTTCCAATACCGGAGTTTTAATGGAAATATTGCTTATATAAATATTCAATATTTAGCCAATTGGCAATATTAGTGGAATTAATTTAGTTATATTTTTAGCCAATATTGACCCTACATTGATTAAACTCTCTAGTCAATATTGGTGCAATATTGTCAAAATGTCAACGGCCCTAATATTCTGGTAAAGTTTCAATGAATGCAATATTTGCCCAATATTGGGCCAAGATATAACCACTACTGACTTGCTACTAGAATCTTTATTCATATAAAAAAAATATATTTTGTTTTCATACATAAAAGGCATCTATTTTTTGACAGAGGAAACTGAAAAAAACTTACATCTCGCATATAAGACACATCATAATACTAATTAAACGGAAAAAAATTAAGAAATTTGAAAATAAAAATTCTGTAGAAATTCTGATTAAGAATTTTTTTTCTAATCGAGATTACTATCTTCTTTCATTTAGATTTATACTAAACTTAGTTTAAGTAAGTTTAACTTAAATGAATACACTTTTATAACTACAGTTGTGCCATATACATTTATATGTATATATAAAGAAAATTAACGATCGGATTCTACGATTTAGAAAAAAAATTAAATTGATTAAAAAACTTCAAACTAAAAATTAATGTCCGATTCTGAGCACTGTCAATTTGACTTTGATATTGTTAGTGTTGGAGACAAGAAGAGAAAAATATTGTTGCCATGGAAACAACGACTTATTCAATATCGAATTGTATCGTGAGAGCGTTCTTAATCGGGCAGTTACTGTTAAAATACACTTAAAACTTCTAACGGGGAAACCGTGTAAATCAGCATTACGCAACTTGTATATATATTATATAAGATTATAGAAAAAATAATAAACTATTTAATCGTTTAAGTTTAAATTCATAAAGTACTCTATGCTTTAAACACTCATTTAACCAAGAATTTTCAAACAGTACATTAAAATCGCTTGCATTTGGCGAGGAAAAAGCGTTGCACGCCAAATCGCGTCTTTTCGCGCCAAATACTCGAACACATTTTATTTTTTACTGATATTCTACTGGGATTCCGCAGCTAAATTTGACTGATCCTTTATTACGTACAGGAGTAGTTCCATTAACATTTCTTTCAAAATAATCTGAGTATGCGCTTTATGGAGACCTTCCTTATTAGTATTATTCGTTTCTAGGCAAATACAGTAAATGCATAGTTCATGACATTTACGAAATTACAGTATTACATTATAGTTATGCATTTAGGAAATTACTAACTATAGTGAATTATTTTATTTAAATTTAAGGAAGAACAAACCTGTTTATTAAAAGCCGTACATACTGTAACATACTTTAATCATTTTCTGAATTTAAAGGAACTCAAATTGATGATGAGTGTTTTCCACGAAATGATATTTAAAATTAATGCCCCATTCAGAAACCTTTTAATATATCCATCCACTCCTGACTGACTGAAAACACTTTCTACATTTAGGATTTAATATCATAATACTTAAATCTTTATGAGCTAAAGTTTTGATAAAGAGATGAATTTGATGAATTTAGCAGACTTTAATCATGAAGCTTTCTAAATTAAAGATATTTATTCAAAATACGTCGAATAAAAGTGTTTGAAACAGTTAACATACTTAATGAAACTCATATTTAAATCTGTAAAATTTTAGTTATAGTACTGATAATGATACTTTTTGCTTTATCAGAATTATGTGCATAAATTTGTTCGTGTATGTTGTAATTGAAATTTAATAAATGTTATTTTCTGTAGTTATAATCAGATAGAGAAATTCCTAGATTTACAAAATTGCAAACGTTTTTAAAAGTACTATTCAGGCAATTAGGATAAAAATAGAAACCCTAATTTGTTAAAATCACTGATTTTAATTTAGAATATGTTTGAAGTATTTTGAAATATGGTTATATTATGCATTATTTAAAAAAAATTATATTTTTCTGCAAAACGTTCGTTAACTTTAAAAAGACTAAATATATATCGTAGAAGATAAAATGGCAATTTTTTTTATTTGAACGTCCACTGTTCATTCAGAGCATTTCGTTCTTAATTTATGATGCTGATACTTTGATTATATCTGTTTGTTCTCCAAATGACTTTTGGGATACAGTGAAAAATTCTAAATGATCGAACATCATAACAATTTATAAGAATACATTATTTAAAAAACTATGCTGTCGATGAGTGTAACTTGGCTTTAACAGTCGCGTTCGTTTTGTCGATGAGCGTAACAGCTTGAACAGTGGATGATCGTAACTTGGTTTGAATATGAATACTCGGCATAATCTTTTAAATGACGTATAAATTGTTATGATGTTCGATGACATGGTATTTTCCTCTGCATCCTCAAGGTAATTTAGAGAAGCGCAACAGAAATATGTTAAAATAACATTATCATAATTTATGAACGAATTGCTCTAAATTACATCATTATCTTGTGTCATTCAGAATAATATTTTGTGCCTTATAGTATTGAATGGTCTAAATATTTCATGCTAAAAAAAAAACTGTTTAACTTTTATGTTTGGTTTCAAAGAATTTTATTTATTCCTAAAAATTGTTTTATTAGGCTATTCTATTTAAATTTCATTTATACAGACTGGTACAGACTGATACAGATGATATATGTATATTTTTAATAGGTTGCTTTTGTTTCTAATGTTAAAAAAAACTTTACAATTTTTGTGTTCGCTTTCGTAGATTTTTTTTTATTTTCTAAAATTTGCCTTATTGAAATACTTTATTTATTATATAATCAAGCAGACGATATTTCCTTTTTTAAAAATTGATTGCTTTTGTTCCTTATGCTAAAAAGGACTGAGCAACTTTCATTTTTGGTTTTATAGATTTTTTTTATTCCTAAAAAACTTTTTATTAAAATATTCTTTTTATTATTCATTTGTGAAGGCTTATTCAAACGATATTTGATTTTTCTTAAATCAGTTGCTTTTGTTCCTCATGCTAAAAAGAACTGTATATTTTTATGTTTGATTTCTTAGAAAATTTTTTATGCCTATAACTAATTTCACTTCGAAAAATAATTGTATTGGGATACTCTATTTATTTTGTTATTTGTGCAGACTGATGCAGACGATATTTGATTTTCCTTAAATCGGTTGCTTTTGTAGAAAAACAAAATGAAAGAAGTAATGCTACGTATTTCTTGAAGAATCTAACAAATAAATTAAACATTTTTCTGAAATCTAGAGAAAAATAAAAAATAAATACTAATAATCATTAATTCCTGTGCTTTAAATCAATTAAAATTTCAATGTTTTGTGTTTAAAATCCTTACATTTGGGAATTTTAATAGTTTTGTTTTTAAAGATATTTAATTTCACGTATAATTTAACCTTCCAAATTTGATACTTCACGTTGGATTGCCGGGCACAGTCCCAAATTTGCGGTTAGGCAGACCGTCTCTTTTAGTAATCCAAACATTTTCTATAAATTACAAATGAATAAATGACGTTTGATGACGTATTTTCTGCAGCCGAAATCTATAGAATACGGAGGAATAAAACCAAGTAACATTGCTAAGAGTGCATGCAAGTGACTTTAAATTTAGTTAAAATAGGAAAGTGTATTTCAAACATCAACTAAATTCTTAGGAAGTCACTACCAGACGGTTGTTTCAGAAAGAGGTACCCACTTACGGAGTCCATTTCCTTCCCGAGTCGCTTAAAATACATTTGTACGCCGCCCACGCTCACTTTAGAATGGAGTGATGGATGAAAATACAGACACAGGGAAACAAGTGAAAAGTCATGAAAGAAACGATTTATAACCAACCAGAAGTATATGAAACTTGGATCGCGCAAGACATTTTTTGTCACAGGCGCTTTATGCTTTGAAAGAGGAGTTTCATAATCTTTACAGTTATCTGTAGAGGTGGGCGAAGGGGATATTGCTAACACTGAGGTGATGAATAATATTATTGACACAGTTTCAACAGCTTTGACTTAAATAGTGCTTGAGAGTATTTAATTACACTGTGACAAATAAAAATAAAGAATGGCCAGAAGTTCCATAAAAGTTACTTATAAGTCATCAATCTGCTACATAGTATCAAAGAAAGTATAAATATTTTGCATGATACTTAATCCTAATCCAACAAATCAAGACACGCTATTAAACAAAACATGTTAAAATTAGTCACGGTTAGTAAATAAATTGTATGTAAACAAATGGCAATACCATATATTATACTGTAACTGTACACGTTAGGAGGCAAAATTATGTTTTATAGTAATAAAACATTTTGAACAGCAAGCTAATTTTGACGCAATTTTTGTTTGATATTATCTTTTTGTAATATTACATTTACTTTTGCATTTATAACCAATCAAAAGTATATGAAACTTGGATCATGCAAGAAATTTTCTGTTACAGGCGCTTTGAAAGGAGAGTTTCATACACTGTAAAAAAAAAGTGCAGTAAAATTACGGGCAGAGGCCGGCAGCGGAGATTCCAGTCATACCCCGTAAAAAGAAAAAAATCCATGCCCATCATTTTGTGCAGCCCGTAATTTTACGGGGCAAAGTAATATAGCATTATAATGCACAGGATATAATGCACTTTAAAACACAATAACACTTTGCAACAACACCGTAGCACGTAGCACGTTAGATAATCATCACAGAATCGCTGTTTTGGCGGGTTAAAATTTTCGAAACACGAGTAAAATGAAGGGTTACACCCTAGCGGAGGACAATGTATGGGGTCGTACCGTATTTTTGCTAACATATGGACTAGAACTGTAAGAATATGTAGATTGCCCTTAGTTTTCTAAGTATCTAAAGGATAATGCCGCTTATTTAGTGGATCAGACCGTTTTTCATCAAATAAGGCTGTTGCCCCTGAAAATTGAAGGGCAAACGCTCATAAATTTACAGTTTTTTTTGAAAATCTAATATTTACAGTTAACTGCGGAAGAGGACGAAGAGAATAAATATTATTACTAACAATGAAATGAGGAATAACATTATTGACACAGTTTCAATAGACTTAACTTAAGTAGCGCTTGAGGGCATTTAATTTTAATGTGACAAATAAATACTCTGCGTATAAAAGTTACTGTCAAAACATCAATCGACTACATGTTTAAATGTATCAAAAGAAGATTTAATCCTAAAAAAATAAAAAAATAAAAAAACTTAAGACAGTCCTTAAAAGAAAATTGTTAAAACTTAAGTAGTTACTTAATGTTATATTTTCGTAATATTATGCACAAGGAATATTTTTATAAGGACAGCAAGAAAAAAATGGTATTACACTAAAAACTTTCCAACGAAATAGCACTTTTAACGAAACTAGGGCATCCGATCCGGGCTTTCCGCGAAAAAGTATATATCTGAAAACCATTTATTATTTTTATTAAAACTCTAATAGATTATTTACATTTAATGATTTTTTTAGAATGCCTCCTAACAACACAAAAGAGCATTTTTATATGAAGTATGTCAATTATATATTCAAATAAAATTTTGAAATTTATTAAAAGCGGTAATTTCGTATTGGCCTCGTGCCAGAAGTTAATAGCCGGAGAAATCGTTAAAAATTTCTTTATCTGCATCAGTTTTTATTATTATTATGATAATTTCGGCGGTTTTAACCGCTTATTACAATTACACGTCAATTAAATTCGTGTTTTATTTATACTATTTTATGTATTGCTTAATGAAGTTTTAATTTCGTTATGGAAATATTAGCTGGAAACAAATGCTGAACTTTTTTTTATTATTTAAAGTGCAAACGGATAAATATTCTGTAATCGTCTGCAAGCAATAGAGATTGATTAAAAAAAATCATGCTTGAAAATTATTTAAAAAGCCATAATAAATCAGTCAATTACGGTACAGTTTTCAAACAAATTGCATTTGAAAGTAGATTGCCCCCCTCCCCACCCAATACGACGTATAAAAATTGGAAATGTGCCATGTTTACACATTTAAAAAAATGGCAGTAGCAAAAATCGCAAAATCGAAATTTCATTGCCAAGTGTTGCCATTCGCAAAATGACGTCAGCGTTACGCACGGACACGTTTGTCCTTTATAATATAGAAGATACTAATCTTGTATGAGAAATATCTAAAATTCTTAATTGAATATTTAATAATTGGTGTTTGATTGGAAGTACAGCAAAACCTCTCAAAATGGAACCTATATACAGGGCTGTCAGCCTTTGTGAACGCTAATGTGTAGTTCAAGTTCAGAAAATGTTCAATTTTAAGATGTCAAGTGTAATTAATAATAATTAATGTCAAGTGTTAACAAGTGTAGATGTCACTAAAATTATGAACCCGTTCAAAGTAGTAAAATCTAAAAAATGATAATATTAAAATGAATTTTTATTTAGGAAGCACATTAACGTATCAAACATGAAAATCTCACGCAGCACAAAGAAAAATTTCTCTAATAAAAATACAAAAGTCTTATACAAATAATAATCATATCTTCATCATTATTATTTTTCTACTTTAACATCATCATGTAGGTTGAATAAAATTTCAATTTTTATTTAAAATCACAAGGTAAATTTTTTTTTTGCCAAAATATCAAAATTGTATATTTTTACTTAAAATGTTTCACACAGTATACAAAGTTCAATGCACATACGGTACAATCCACATTTTAATTCACAATAAAATTTATAATGAGAAAATTACACATGTTGAAAAATGAAAAAGAAATATGGAACATGACAACCCAACAGTATGTCTTGTTAAAAAATAACTTGACTAAAAGGGTGGTTTTCAGTAAGCAATTTGTAGAGTGTAGTAGAATCAGATCAATGTTTTTTTTTCTATATCTAATGTGTAGTAGTTGGCAGTCACGCATATGCAACGGAATACTGTCTTAAACGAAAAAAAAATCATGGTTCCTATTTAAAAGAGAGAATTCACCGATAAGAAAATATGTATTTGCTAATAAAGAAACGTTTTTAAAACGGAGTTTTTTCTCCTGTCTTTTTAATAACGCCTTAAGAGGTTTTAGTCCTTCAAAAAATACGCGATTAAAAAAAACGTGACAAAACAATTATTAAACATTTCGAAAATGCTAACATAATATAGTTTAAAATATCGCAATAATACGAAAAATGGATAGATTCTGCATAAATAAAGAAAGACTTAAAGCATGTGAAATAGTTCCTACACTTAGCTTATAGACAGAAAATAGAAAAAAACATATTTGATTTTTGATAAATTAAGGCATATTGTATAAATTCTTCGTCTACTAATTCCGCAGTGTTTAGGCATTAAAACATCCTAAATCTCCGTCGGGTTTGATCATAATCTTCTACGGCTTTCTTCCTTCATTTGTACTGTAAATACAATTTTTTTTTTTTTTTTTAATTTTTGTTCATGCCACAACTTGCAAAAGAGAAAAAAAAACACATATAATAAAATAAAATGTTTTGTAAAATTAAAATTACATAAGAAATTAAATACACATTCTATGATTAATCTCCATGCTATAATAGTGCATCAACTATAATCTAATGTTTTTGAAAATACATGTTCTACGAACTGTTGAAACGAATACTTTGTTAATAAGCTAATTAATAAGCTAATTAGCATGAAAGCACACAAAATATCCGTAAAGCTTAGATACAAGGAGCCACAATCATACTTGCGAAAGTCAGAGGAATGACACATTGGTGGCACTTTCATGCAATAGTGCCCATCTGAGGGTGCCCATTTAGTACCCACTAAAGGATCCATTGAGACAAGATTTATGATAAAACAAACAAGTTTATTAAACCAATAAGTAAATGAAGCTTGCAGTGGAGTGGGCAAAATTTAACTACGATGTTCAAATTCGGATTCAGATAACTTTCAAATACACTAAAAGCAAATTTACTATTTTTAGAATTAAACTTACGTCAGGAAAAGGGCTACTCAAAATCGTATCTGCAGAAGACTGCTATGTCGAAGTAATATCGCTGAAAATACTTTAATCAATAGCACTTCAAAAATACGTTAAATGTCTCTAACTAACTGGAATCTTGTGGACTCCGAAATTCACTTTATTCAAGTACGTAGATTTAATTTCTTTCGAAAAGGCAAACCTCAGATAACACGAGATGTCGATAAACCCAGAGCACGTGGCAGCAACGCAAACTCCAAGTCTCAAAGGCGAGAAACTCCAGTCTAGATTTCCTTGAATGGCATGACTCGACCCAATCCGCTTGTTTCAACTCCAACCATCGTATTTATATTCGAGAGCTGACCACAGTAAGCTAATTAGCATGCAAGTACACAAAATAGCCGTAAAGCTCAGATACAAGGAGCCACAATCATACTTGCGAAAGTCAGAGGAATGACACATTGGTGGCACTTTCATGCACTAGTGTTAGATGTCAGACAACACGTTCACAAACTAGGCTGCCCTCATAAGTGAGTAACCAGACATTGCCATAACTTCTTTACATACAGTTGAATTATATACACGGGTTGATTAATTATGGCCAATTATTGAGAAGAAATACAATGCGAAATATTTTTTTATTATTATTTCAATTTCGAACTTTTTAAGTAAAATAAAAGTGAAAATAATAAATAAGCACACAAATTTCATACTTAGCACAATCCGTCTTCCATCATTTTCTATTTGATTATTAGTCTTAACTTTTATCTGCAGCGTTTTGTATTTTGTTTTAAAGTGGCCCCGGACTCAAAATTTTACTTTAAAAAAATATATAAAGTAATTAATTTTTTTTTTCCTTTAAAATATATAAGTATTCATTTTCAAATTTAGATTCTTAAAAAATAAATAAATAAATAAATATTAAGGTATGTTTAAAAGTTGATATAGCTTCAGAAAGAACAACTCTTTTTGCATTGTGTTTTTCTTTTTGAGTACAGAAAAGAATAAATATTAATTTGTTTTCGCGATTTACAAAAAAAAAAATAAAAAATAAATAAAAAAATAAAAAAATAAATAAATAATTATTACTTTTTAAAAGGAATAATAGTTTTTTTATGAGTACTTTTTACTACGAGAGTTATATTTTCCAAACTTTTTCTCAAAACAAAAATTCCAAAAGGTTATTTAAATAATACATGTGAAAAACATCGTACAAAGTTTTATATCTTTCATAGAATTTTAGATGTCTCAATTTAAATATGACAGATCTGGAAAAAGAAAAAAAAATCTAAGATAAATGTATTTGCATCTTTTTAAAGATAAATACATATAAATCTTGAAAGAAGACGTGGCAACAACAAACAATGCAACATAAAAATCTTTATATATTTTCATCTAAATATCGCATTATCACATTTATTGCCAATTGCGTCATTTAATTGTACAAACATTAAGAGGTAATTTCTATGTAAACAAATCGAAATGAGATTTTTTTTTCAAACTTTTTGGGTCTTGCACTGCCTTAATTTTAAAGCAGAAAAATGCCTGAACATACTCTGTCCCGTTCAAATAAGAAATCGAAAAGCTGCTGCTATAACTCTAATCATTCTCTGAAACATTCAAGCTATCTCATTATCTCCCACTTTTGATAAGTTTAGTTATTCCGTAAATTGAGGGGGTCCGGGCAAGAGAGTGCCAAGCCACATTTTTGAACTTTTGAGCTATTTCAATTTGAAAATTTTATCACATACTCAAATCAAGTTATATAACCTAAAGTTTTTCGCCAATGTTTTAGTAACATTTGAGATATTCCGAGGAACGATATGGCATTACTTTAATGATACAACTATTACGTTCTTTTTAAGTTAGCTATCTTCATTGGGGGCATAACTATATGGGGCAAAAAAGAAACCTGTCA
The DNA here is from genome assembly GCA_963931845.1 of Maratus michaelseni. Taxonomy (NCBI): domain Eukaryota; kingdom Metazoa; phylum Arthropoda; class Arachnida; order Araneae; family Salticidae; genus Maratus; species Maratus michaelseni. Next base: position 246,620,959 of record OZ007596.1, on the reverse strand, counting down.
CATAGGCTGTCACCAAGTGACATTAGAAACAAATTATATGTTGGATATTATAATTTACAATATTAAGCAACAGATTACAGTATTAGTTTTATTTCACCAAAAATATGGCTTGGCGCTTTCTTGCCCCGACCCCCTCAATTTCTTAAGGTATTTACAATAACTAAATAAATAATTTGTGAGTCCCATCCCACCAAAATTTGAAATAACAGAATTTGTCTGCATTTGCTCTGTCATGTTTACATAAATAATTGAAAAGGTTACTGCTGTACTTCTAACCTTTCCTCAGAAACATTCAAGCGATCCTAGAAATTCTCCTTCTTCACAAGTTTCATTATTTCGTAAAGTTCCTAAGCCACTTACAATAAATAAATAAATAATTTTTGCGTCCCGTAGGGCTTTAATTTGAAATCATGGGATATGTCTGCATCTGCTATGCCACTTTCACATAACAAATCAAAAAGCTACTACTGTGCTTTTACATTTTCCTCTCAAGCATTCAAGCAATCTTAAAAACTCTCATTTTTGATAAGTTTAATTATTCCATAAACTTCTGAAGGTACTCACAATAAATAAATAAATAATTTTAACCACTTTTAAGTTTCAATACAAAACAGATTCGAGAAGAATAATTTTTAATTTATTAGCAGCTAAATGCTATCAAATTGCAGAAGTATTTATAAGATTGGAAATGCATCTTTAACTAGATCTTTTAAATATTTAAAAAAAAAAAAAAAAAAAAAAAAAAAAACTGCATTGAAAGTTGATGCCTTGAATGAATTATTTCTTACGAGAGAGAAGTGAAAGAAAAAGGGGGAAAAAAGGAAAACTTTGCCAAGAATTTTTTGTCGAAAGTACTGTTTTTTTCCAGTTTTCTGTGTAAGCATATTTTTTTTCCAGGGAAAGTTTTGACATTAATGATATCAATGAACTCAGAATAACCTTAATTCCAAGTGACAGAGTTGTATAGAGGTACTGGATATAGGATTTAAGGAAAATTAATTACTCATGAGGGATGACATTTGAATCCTAAAAAAAAAAAAAATATCGACAGAAATTCTATGATTTATGAAATGAATATGTACATATGATTTGCTTATTTATTTGTTCATTTTAATCTATTGTACTAAAATCTCATTGTTGATCTGCATTTCACATCTCTCCCTCCTAGATTATGATGAATTTCGGGTTAAAAAGAACACATGTTATTCGCAAGAATCCGAAAATGTCATAATAACTAGAAAAATTACGAAATTTTAAATAATTTACGACATATTAATTATTTTTTATTTTTAATGAATTTTCTGCAATGGTAGCAAGTTATTCCGCTATTGTGTAAAAAATTGAGAATAAAACAAATGATACAGATTATTATATTTTAATTGACACCGATTTCTCATTAAAATTGAAAATAAATTATTTTCAATTGAAATAGATGATGAAAAAGATATCTTCTTTAAATTAAAGTTTGAAAGAAAATTTGAATAAATAAAAATAAAACTTCATGAATCTGTATTATATGCGAGAACAACGGATTGTCTCTCCACAACTTGATGCCAATAAATCATTCCATTGTAGTTTTTAAATATTTTGCATTCAACTAAAGAGGATCAGAGGATCAACAAGTGTAAGTTTCGTGCACTCAACTGGACAACTATTTGCACCTATTCACAAGAATAGAATTTAAACAAGACCGAAAAATCATGCATCAAGCATAGATTATGTAATACTTTCCAACACTTCCAAAATAATTTTACAAACCATTAGCGTTTAATAAGGTGAAAGGCATAACATATTTAAAAACACAATTTCCGGAATTACCAACAATATTCGTAAAAATATCCGAATTCTTTTGTGCAGCCCTGTATATGATCTATAGATTTGTATATATACTATATAAAATGCTTAATTTTAGTTCAGTTAGGAAACGCGTAGCACAGTTTAAAATTCCCGGTCTCGAATTTCCGTCAATAAACGGAAATGCACTCTAGAACTTTTGTGCTGCCCTATATAGAATTTATACACACCAAGTAATAGACAAAAAATTAGTTAAATTTAGAAACGCGTTCAGCAACTGAAAACGCACTTCCAGCAATTATTGTTAACAGACAGTACCGAATTTTTTTGTGTGTCCCTGTAAATGAACGATGAATGCTATACACATAATATTATAATAAGCCTCTTGTAATGCACCTTAATGATATATATCAATTGCAATATGTTTCACATAGTGAAATATTATTAAAGTAAACCACAGACGATTTTTTCTCCATAGACCGTAATGTAACAGAATTGTTTTGAGTGACCCTGTAAAGGAACTGTAAGTGCTATGCACACTGTATTCTATAGTAAGCCTCTTGTAGTGCACCTCAGTGATATATATCAATTTCAATATGTTTGAAATTGTGTAACATCATTAAAATAAGACACAAATGATTTTTTCCCATAGACCGTAATGTAAAGGAATGCTTTTGAGTGTCCCTGTAAAAAAACTATAAGCGCTACACACTTCATTTTCAATACCGAACATGCCACAGTAAGCCTCAATAACATATATCAATTCATGAAAATCCGTATATATTTACGCGAGTTAGAACACGAAAAAACAGACAAATCTAATTCATGAACACTTTTCAATTATGTTGGAAAGTGTTACAAAAAAAGGAAAGAAGAAAAATATATACATTTTAAACTAATTATTTTTTTAAAAAATAACGGTTAAAATATTTCACAATGACGCTAATGTAGAATGTTTTTATCAGATAACACTGACATTTTTTAAGGATTTATTTTGGTTTTTAAAACTGAATACTTTTGTATAAATTCGTCAAAATGACGTCAGTTTACTGTGGTCAGTTCCGAAATTACAAACCAAATCTTAAAAGAATAAAAAACTAGTCGTTGGGGGCCACCGTAATACTTACCCATCATGGATATGCATAATGTAAAATATTAAAATAAAAATTGTGTAAACTACTTATAAAATGCATTGCAATTCAAATAAAATCGAGGCTTGATGACGTCACAAACTTTAAAGGCTCGATTACTGAATTGCTTGAAAGAAACATCCTTATAACTCCAAAAATAATAATCCTATTAACTAGCGGTTTATTGCATCTGATTAAGCGTCAAATTTCCAATTAAAATATATCTTTGAAGTGAAATTTGGATGAAATACAGGGTCATGAAAAATCGAAGAGTGTGGTAAATAGGATTCCAAATATCTCGGCAACTCATTATCCGATCGACTTCATGCTTTATGCAAAATTTGTTTTTTTTATTGTCTTTTATATTCATTTCTTAAAATAACCAATTTCGAAAAATTTTATATACCTTTTATCAGAACGAATATTTCGAGAGTCCGAAAAAAATAGTTCCGGTTAATCGAGGTTATTGAAATGAAATAGGCTTCTTCCCATTATTACATACTAAGTACATACCAAATTGCAAGTCTCTATCTCAATTTGTTAGGGGGATAGAGCGTTTACAGGCACACAGACACACACACAGACACACAGACGGATGGCAATTTTTTTTTTAAATCTAAAAATATGTTTTTCGGAATCTCCAGTGTCTGAAACGTGTAAATCCGTCAAAAAAAATTTCGCTTTTCAAAACGATTACAAGACTTACCCTATACTACGTATGATGGGTAAGTAATATTCCGACAAATGACGTCACTGAAAACGTTCATTTTCACTCAGTAAACTTTTATTTTTTTTATTTGTAAAAAGGGGTTTTTCTACTTGAAAGTTAAAATTTAATAAAATTGAGTTTAGGAAGTGTTTTAAAGGTAGAATAAAATTAGGTTTCCTTAACTCGCAAATATTAGACAGATCTTATATAATCTGTATGCAACACATCGGATTGTCCTGCCAGCTAGTTAATATAATATGTACTGCAAGCTTTCATTGATAAAAATTCACAAGTCATATATCAACATGAATATTTATTCAATATGAATTAATGCATTCATTAAATTTAAACCGATTACACTTGTTGTGATTTATTTTTCAATATTTTTTTTCTAAAAATAGCAGTCTTTATAAAATGATAAATTTAATTTAATTTAATTTTTTTTGCATTAATTTAAAGAAAAAACGCTCAAAGGTAGATTTATATTATATTATTAGTATTAAGTAACATATTTAAAGAGAATGATGGTAATGACAGTATTCAGAGAATAGTTGAAGGGAGAACTAAAGTAAAACGATATTTAATGTAATCTGATTAAATGGGACATTTTGGTACGGAATATATCCATCCGACTTTATTGTAAAAAAATATGATCATACCAATTGGTTTCAGAGACACAAATAAACAAGTTGGAAATTATACGTTAAACGTGACAAATGAGGTGCGTTCGTTTAGTGCTACAACTAGTTTTACAATGTAAAAAATCATCGTTATTATTTCAGTAAAATAAATTATATCTTCTGCTATGAACGAAATAAGGATGCCTTTTTTTTTCTTTTTACGTATGCCATGTTTACAGATGCTTCTTTTCTTTTTTTTTCGACTCCAGACAGCTCTGTAAATCCACCATGGAGATCTTGCTTTGCGAATGATTACCTACATGGTTAATATTTCTATGACTCACGATGAATGAATCTTTTGTTTATTTGCTTAAATGGATTGAGATATTCGGCTGTTAACCTAATTTTCACTGAAGTTATCTCAGAATCTATACATTTTTAAATGTAACTCATCTCTCAAGTAAACAATTTGTTTGAACAATCTTTCTAAAAATGTAACTTTTATGCAATTTTATTCGAAAAAATAATTTTTAATAAAAATGGCCGCTTGGCATATGGAAAAAGATGTGGTTAGCCCGTATTTGTTTTCCTCAGTCACGTGACATCCGCTTTTATCATATAGATTACGTATGATAGGATTTAATAGAATAAAGAAAACTTTTATTAATATATTTTTAAGTTTTGATTCGATTTTCAAAAAATTTGAAATGACTCGACAACATTCTGCAACAGTTATATATATTAAATTTCAAACCCTTCGGTTGGGTAGTCTTTGCGCTGTTATATGCGGACGGACGGACAGACAGACAGACGGACGGACGAACGGATGGACAGACAGACGGATGGACCAAGCGACGACTATAGGTGCTACGTATTTATATAATTACGAACGCACCTAAAAATATATTAAAAGAGGGCAAATAAAAAAAGAAAGGATAAAATGTTGTCCTAAATATATTTGAGGGGGTCAGGGCAAGAGAGTGCTAAGCCACATTTTTGAACTTCTGAGATATTTCAATTTGAAAATTTGATCAAATACTCAAATCAAAATATATAACCTAAAGTTTTTTGACCAATGTTTTAGTAACATTTGAGGTATTCTGAGTAACAATATGGCATTACTGTAATGATATTTCTTTAATGATATACACTTTCTTTCTGGTAAAAAAAGTTCTAGAAACATCTGGGGAAAAAACGAAAGCTGGGACATATGCTGCCACCTAATGACACTAGAAAAAAAATAATATGTAGGATATTATAATTTACAATATTAAGCAACATATTACAGTCTCAGATTTATTTCACTAAAAGTGTGGCTTGGCATTTTCTTGCCCCGCCCCCTCATTTGAGAACTGAAATTATTCCAGAACAGACGGGGAAAAAAAAATATCCCCCCCTTTAATATTTCTGCCACAAATCATACATATAAAAATGTAATTATGCTGTAATATCTATGTACGTTTTAAGTAATTATGCTGAGGTTTTACTGAAATCCACTGATGAAAAATAAATAAACGCAAGATTATATAAAACAAACTCAATATGTGTACGAGGTAATAATGTAATTCATTAAAATAATAAGTTGAAGCTACACTTTTTCATGCCCATTTAAAATGAAAAAAAAAAAAATCAGAAAAAATAATTATCGAAAACAGTGAAATGTGTACTTAAATAAATAATTCATGGTACTTTACTAAGCGTTAAAAAGCATTTCGTAGATAACAGTCAATATTCCACATTTTGATAATATTCTTGCCCCGCCCCCTCATTTGAGAACTGAAATTATTCCAGAACAGACGTGGAAAAAAAAGAAAATACCCCCCCCCCCCCCTTCAATATTTCTGCCGCAAATCATACATATAAAAATGTAATTATGCTGTAATATCTATGTACGTTTTAAGTAATTATGCTGAAGTTTTACTGAAATTCACTGATGAAAAATAAATAAACGCAAGATTATATAAAACAATCTCAATATGTGTACGAGGTAATAATGTAATTCATTAAAATAATAAGTTGAAGCTACACTTTTTCATGCTCATTTTAAATGAAAAAAAAATCAGAAAAAATAATTATCGAAAACAGTGAAATGTGTACTTTAAATAAATAATTCACGGTACTTTACTAAGCTTTAAAAAGTATTTCGTAGATAACAGTCAATATTTCATATTTTGATAATATTCTTGCCCCGCCCCCCTCATTTGAGAACTGAGATTATTCCAGAACAGACGTGGAAAAAAAAAAGAAAATACCCTCCCCCCCCCCTTCAATATTTCTGCCGCAAATCATACATATAAAAATGTAATTATGCTGTAATATGTATGTACGTTTTATGTAATTATGCTGCTGAGATTATTCCAGAACAGACGTGGAAAAAAAAAAGAAAATACCCTTCCCCCCCCCCCTTCAATATTTCTGCCGCAAATCATACATATAAAAATGTAATTATGCTGTAATATGTATGTACGTTTTATGTAATTATGCTGAAGTTTTACTGAAACCCACTGATGAAAAATAAATAAACGCAAGATTATATAAAACAAACTCAATATGTATACGAGGTAATAATGAAATTCATTAAAATAATAAGTTAAAGCTACACTTTTTCACGCTCATTTTAAATGAAAAAAACAATCAGAAAAAATAATTATCGAGAACAGTGAAATGTGTACTTTAAATAAATAATTCACGGTACTTTACTAAGCGTTAAAAAGTATTTCGTAGATAACAGTCAATATTCCATATTTTGATAATATTCTTGCCCCGCCCCCTCATTTGAGAACTGAAATTATTCCAGAACAGACGTGGAAAAAAAAAAGAAATACCCTCCCCCCCACCCTTCAATATTTCTGCCGCAAATCATACATATAAAAATGTAATGATGCTGTAATATCTATGTACGTTTTAAGTAATTATGCTGAAGTTTTACTGAAATTCACTGATGAAAAATAAATAAACGCAAGATTATATAAAACAAACTCAATATGTGTACGAGGTAATAATGTAATTCATTAAAATAATAAGTTGAAGCTACACTTTTTCATGCTCATTTTAAATGAAAAAAAAAAATCAGAAAAAATAATTATCGAAAACAGTGAAATGTGTACTTTAAATAAATAATTCATGGTGCTTTACTAAGCGTTAAAAAGTATTTCGTAGATAACAGTCAATATTCCATATTTTGATAATATTCTTGCCCCGCCCCCTCATTTGAGAACTGAAATTATTTCAGAACAGACGTGGAAAAAAAGGAAAATACCCCCCCCCCCAATATTTCTGCCGCAAATCATACATATAAAAATGTAATTATGCTGTAATATGTATGTACGCTTTATGTAATTATGCTGAAGTTTTACTGAAACCCACTGATGAAAAATAAATAAACGCAAGATTATATAAAACAAACTCAATATGTATACGAGGTAATAATGTAATTCATTAAAATAATAAGTTGAAGCTACACTTTTTCACGCTCATTTTAAATGAAAAAAAAATCAGAAAAAATAATTATCGAAAACAGTGAAATGTGTACTTTAAATAAATAATTCACGGTACTTTACTAAGCGTTAAAATGTATTTCGTAGATAACAGTCAATATTCCCTATTTTGAGTGGCTCTGCGAAGAAAGCTGTTTAAAAAACTACACAGGTGTCAGGATAATCTTTTTCAGAAAGTGTCGAAAACTATCCATGATTTACATTTAATAACAACATGTTTTACATAACAAGAAGTTGTTTTTCTTTGACGGCTAATTAAAATTACAGTATATATAAGTTTAATACTAAATTTGCATCACCAAGAAAACATTTTAGAAATGTTTGAGGCTTCAGTGACACTTTCTGAAGTGTCCCGGATTAATATTAATGTTTCTTATGTCAGCAATTAGTAACTGCACGTAAACAGCTGTGAATTAAAATGTCTAATTTCTGCGAGTAATTATTTTTAGTTTAGATATTCGTTGCACGAATTACGAAGCAGGTAACCAAATTAAGAATTACTAAATGTCATTATACACTGAACATTTTCATTACCTTGCATAATCAAAGCCTGTAAATTTAAAAAGCATTTTTTTTAGTATGTCATATGTCATAAGTAAGATATATAATAATATTAAGGATATTTTTTTGTTCTTCTGTTATATGTGTATTTATTTATTTTTTTAATTATTGATTTTAAAGTTATTGGCAATCTGTAATTTTTTTTAGTATGTTTAATAAATTATGTAATTATGATGCAGTTTTACTAAAATCTGCTGAAGAAAAATAAATAAACGCAAGATTATATAAAATAAATTTAATATATATACAAGATATTGCTCTTATCACTGTCCAATAGCCATTACCGAAACCGTTAATTTTAGAGGTGTATTTCCAGCTGCAAAATATTTTAGATCTTTATCTCCATCATATTAAAAGACATTTCTATCAAAATAATAGATGCTGAACTCAGCAGAAATTTACCACAAAATGAAATTTTTTATATAATTATGCTGCAGTTTTACTAAAATCTGCTGAAGAAAAATAAATAAGTGCAAGATCATATAAAACAGACTCAATATATGTAAAAGGTATTACCTCTTATCGCTGACGAGAGCTAATACCTAAACAATTAGTTTTAGAGGTATACTTCTAGTTGCAAAGACTTATCCCTTTTATATTAAAAGACATTTCCATCAAAATAAATGATGCTGAACTGAGAAGAAATTTATCAGAAAATGAAACTTTTAATGTAATTATGCTACAGTTTTACTAAAATCTGCAGAAGAAAAATAAATAAACGCAAGATTATATAAAACAAATTTAATATATATACAAGGTATTGCCTCTTATCACCGACCAATAGCTAATACCTAAACCGTTACTTTTAGAAATATACATCCAGCTGCAAAAATATTTCAAACGTTTATCTCCATCACATAAAAAGCCATTTCCACCAAAATAATTATTTTTGTAAGAGTTAATAAATAAAAGTTTTTATACAGTCCTTGAGTCTTATAAATAGATTTGGAAAATCATTCCCGATGCCCCTAAAAGTAAAATAAACAAGAAAACAAATTAAACAAAATTCCAAAATTTTGTTATTAAATCTTACTGAGTTATGACATTTTGAATTCTATGAATTTGCAGCGTTTTTATGCCTTGAAAACGCGTATTAGTGACAGAAAGCTTTGAAAACTCGTAAAATTCAAAGTATCATAAATCGCCTAGTTATAGTTGCAAATGAATGTATTTTATTTTATTGCGGTATTTTGCGATATCTTAGTCAGTAGAGAACGTAATTTCAATTGATCCGATTTTATTGCAGTTAGAACCTTATTATTTCAAGGTAGCAAAGCCGAGAATAAATTTCATAAAAATTCCCAAATAATTTACAAAACTTTACGTGTCACAGAGAAAAAAAATAAATGTTATTTCTGAAACAATAATCTATTTTTGTTTTCTGTAACACTCCGATTTTTACTTCATAATTTTAAAATTTCTATTTCTTTTGTTGTATGAAAATTAAGAATTCTGCTTTATTTCAGAAAGAAAATCTTATGTAAAAAAATAATAATCTCATTATCTCTTTGTGCTATACCCTCTTAACTAAAAAGTTGATTATTATGTTTTATAAATTTCTAAATCACAATAAAAAATACTTAAGAATAAAAAAGCAGAATTTAAAGTTTTTTTAAACTTTAACTTCAAACTTTGGCTCATTATTTTTGGTGATTAATCTGCTCTAAACTTTTAAAGTGTTTGAAAAATAAATGTAGTAATTTTTTTTTCGCAGAAATTAGAGACATTTTAATTGACAGTTGTTTACATGCAAGTTGCTTAATCCTGATGAAACAATTTCATGTCGTATAAACCATGTTGTTAAAAAATGTTAATCATGAATATTTTTCTTTTTTTTTTGGCACTTTCCGAAAGAGATTATTCTGGCAGACTGTCTAGTTTTTTTGAACAACATTCATCGTATAGTCCTACAAAATAATTAATAATGACTATTTCGTATGACATACTGGTTTAATGCTGGTAAAATTACCATGAAATATTTATCTAAAATACAGATTTTTTTTTTTTTTATAGTAAAACTTGTCAGTGAATATTTTTTATAAGTGTGTGTGTGGGGGGGGGGGGGGAGGGGAACGTAATTCCAATTTGTCATTTTAATGAATTACCCCTTTTCTGCTAGAACAAATATTTTAAAATTACGAATTAAAAAAATGAAAAAATAATTTGATCACAAAATATAAAAATGATAAAATTAAAACCTTAAATAATTACAATATATATATATATATATATATATATATATATATATATATATATATATGGTGTTTCTTTTCGTTAATAAAATCATTTATCATAAGTTTTATTTAAAAAAAATACTTATATACAGAATTTGTACTTTATTTAGGCTGCTTTTTACAAATTGCCAATAACTTTAAAAACAATAATTAAAAAAATAATAAAAAATTAAAATACTCAAATAACAGAAGAACAAAAAAGTATTCTTAATATTTTTATCTATCTTATTTATGATATATGACATAATAAAAAGAAAAATAGCTTTTAAACTTACAGGCTTTGATTATGCACCGTAATGTAAATGTTTAGTGTACAATGACATTTAGTAATTCCCAATTTAGCTACATGCTTCGTAATTTATGCAACGAGTAAACTAACCTAAAAATAATTATTCGCAGAAGTTAGACATTTTAATTGACAGTTGTTTACGTGCAGTTACTAAGTGCTGACATAAGAAACATTAATATTAATTCGTGATACTTTAGAAAGTGTCACTGAAGCATCATACATTTTTAAAATGTTTACTTGGTGATGCAAATTTAGTATTAAAATTATATGTAGTATAATTTTAATTAGCCGTCAAAGTAAACAATTTCATGCTATATAATAACATTTAATAACAACATGTTGTTATTAAATGTAAATCATGGATAGCTCTTGACACTTTCTGAAACAGATTATCCTGACACCATGTGTAGTTTTTTAAACAGCTTTCATCGCAGAGTCACTCAAAATACGGAATATTGATTGTTTTCTACGAAATACTTTTTAACGCTTAGTAAAGTACAATGAATTATTTATTTAAAGTACACATTTAACTGTCTTCGAAATTAATTTCATTATTTACTGCTAATCTATATCTATATCTATATATATATTTACTTTGTGTGAAAAATTAGAAACGAATATCTGTTTCCTAAAATATAGTAAAAGTTAAACTTAAACACCTGAAGTAATTGCAAGCACAAATGCATGTATAGTTTCTATTTGTTTAAAAAGTTTTTATCACAAGTTATCATATTTACTAATAATGTTACTAATTATGTTACTAATGATGTTACTAATTATGTAACTAACAATGTTAAAAGTTGTTTTTTAATAAATTTTTAAATCAAAATTAAAAATAATCGAAAACATAATTGCATAATTTAAAACTTGTTAAAAATTTTGTCTTATTAGATTTGCTTTTTAATCTTCATCAAACGTTTAAGCGTTTCTATAAAAAAGTCTAGTAATAAACATATTATCACAGAAATTACACATTTTATTTGACAGTTGCTTACTTGCAGTTACAAAATATTGGCATAAGAAACATTAATATTTGAACGCAACACTTCAGAAAATGTCTTTGAAGGATCACAAATTTCTAAAATGTTTACTTGCTGATGCAAACCTAGTGTTAAACTTATATGTAAATTTTAATTAAATAATAATAATTAAAAAACAATTTAGTGCTATATAAACCATGTTATTATTTAATGTCATTAGCGACTATTTTTTGGTACTTTTTGAAAGACATTATTCTGATACTCTGTTTAGTCTTTTTACTCGCCCAACATACGTAGTATAGGGTAAGTCTTGTAATCGTTTTGAAAATCGAATAAAACAAATTTTTTGACCGATTCACACGTTTCAGACACTGGAGATTCCGAAAAACATATTTTTAGAAGAAAACAAATTGCTGTCCGTCTGTCTATGTGTCTGTAAACACTCTATCTCCCGAACAAATTGAAATAGAGACTTGAAATTTGGTATGTACTTAGTATGTAATAATGGCAAGAAGCCTATTGAATTTCAGTAACCACGATTACCCGGAACCATTTTTTTCGGACTCTCGAAATATTCGTTCTGATAAAAAGTATATACATTTTTTCGAAAATGTTTATTTTATATGGAGTGATTTTAAAAGACAATTAAAAAACATAAATTTTGCATAAAGAATGAAGTCGATCGGATAATGAGTTACCGAGATATTTACAATCTATTTTCCACACTCTTCGATTTTTCACGACCCTGTATTTCATCCAAACGTCAATTTAAAGATATATTTTAATTGGAAATGAGACGCTTTATCCGACGCAGTAAACCGTTAGTTAATAGGATTATCAATTTTGGAATTATAAGGATATTTCTTTTACGCAATTCAATGATAGACCATTTAAAGTTTAGGACGTCATCGAGCCACGATTTTATTCGAATTGCAATACATTTTATAAATAGTTTACACATGTTTTATTTTCGTATTTTCTATTATGTATGTCCATGATGGATAAGTATTACGGTGCCCCCCAACGACTAGTTTTGTATAGTTTTCATTTTTCATCTATACAAAGTACGGAATATTGACCGAATTTTTTAATCACATATTTGTTTAACGCTTATTAAAGTACGTACAATTAATTATTTATTTAAAGTACACACACTTTCTTTTTATGAAAAGCGAAGCATTTATTTTTCAAAGATTTTCTTTTTTTAATTTTTTCTTTTTCTTTGAATAAGTGGGAAAAAAAACTGGAGCTTGAATTTGTCTTGATTTAATGAATTTCTTTCCTTTCTGCTAAAACAAATATTTTTGTAATTACGTAGTATAATAAATTTAAATAAATTTACACTTAGCCTCAAAAACATAGAAAAAGATAAATATTTGAAATAATTACAAGCACAATTGCATATAGTGTTCTTAAAATTATTTATACATAACATTTTTAATTTATGGCAAGATTCTTCTTATAAATTGCCGATAGCTTTAAAAACAATTTCAGCGTAAATCAACCAAAAAATAGTAAGTGTTGTTACATTATTTCTATCTTACAAACACAATATATATACGTATCACTCTTCATTTCACTAAGAAAATTGTAATATATGCATAATAGGGTGGGTTGAAAAAGCCAAAATTTATATAATCGAAACACAATAGTGCGGGAAAGTTGCCATTGTTAATAATGAATAAATTCGCAAAATATTACACCAAATGGTTAATATCTTTTACTGCCGCAAGAGGGGTTGCAAAGTTCGCAAAAAACATGGTTTTTACATTAAAAAAAAATTAATAATAATAAAAAAATAAAGTAAATAAATAAATAAATAAAATAAATAAATAAATAAAATATTAAATTATCCAACCAAAGCAATACAATTTCTAATAGAATGCAACAGCTGCATCAAGATGTTAGTAATGTCTTAGTAAAATTTCATTATGGTGAAATTATTTCTATTACGTCCGCAGGGGCGGCCAAAATTTTGTAAAGACGGCAAACATTTCAATTTTCCGGTTTTTTTAAACAGATTTTCATTATATTTCTAGAATGAAATAATTTTACATTATATCTAGTAATAATTTATAAATGTCTAGTAATTTTGATAATGGGCGTAACCAACCAAGGGAGAGCCCCCCTCCCCGCCTAAATTTGAGAGATAGCGGCTTTTTGAAGGGATTTTGGGGATTTTCCGGGAAATTTTAGGGATTTTTTTGTAGGCGGGTTTCAAAGGGTAAAATGATGGGAATTTTATATATACCCCCCCCCCCACCCTCCTACAACAAATCACTACAATTTCCCGGAAAATTCCCCAAATTCCTTTACAAACCCATTTCTTTCAAATTTAGGGGGAGGCGGGCCCCTCTCCCTTGGATGGCAACGCCCATGATCAAAATTACTAGTCATTTATAAGTTATCATTAGATATAATATAAATTTATTTAATTGTAGACGCATAATAAAAATTGAAAAAACCGGAAAATTTAATTTTTTGTCGTTTTTACAAATTTTTGGCCGCCCCTGCGGCGGTAATAGAAATGATTTCACCATAACGAAATTTTACTAGGGCATTCTAATATTTTGATGTAGATGTTGCATTCTATTAGAAATTGCATTGATATGGTTGGGTAATTTATTTATTTATTTATTTATTGTAAAAGCCATTTTTTTGCGATTTTTTGGAAAAATTGGCCCCTTTCTACGGCAACGAAAGATATTAACTAATTGGTGCAATATTTTGCGAATGTATTCCTTATTACCAAAGGCAACTTTCCCGCATTATTGTGTTTAGATTATATAATTTTCGGTTTTTTCGACCCACCCTATTATGCATATATTACAATTTTCTTAGTGAAATAAAGAGTGATACGTAATACAACAAACACTTATGCATAGTTATATAAAAATGCGGTTAAACTACAATTTATTTATTTTTTGGGAATATACAAAAACAGAGCTATATATCTGAACAAGCAATATTACGAGGGACTTTTATTGTACATAACATATTTATGCATAACAACCATACACTAGATAAATTTTATTTACTGTTCTTACAGTAATTTTTCGCTGACATTTGCAAATTATTGCATATTAAGCCAAGATTTATCAGATTCGCACTTTTTTTTTACCCCTGAAGTAGCGTTAAAAGTTACGTCAGTACTAGCTACAAACTACTGGATTTACTGTATCGCACTACTCGCTACACTACATTTTTAGGTGCCTTCGTGAATTATATAAATATGTAGCACCTATAGTCGTCGTCTGGTCCGTCCATCTGTCCGCATATAACAGCGCAAAAACTACCCAACCAAATGATTTGAAATTTAATATATATAATCGTTGCAAAATTTTGTCGAGTCATTTGAAATTTTATGAAAATCGAAGCAAAACTTTAAAAGATATTAATAAAAGTTTTCTTCATTCTATTAAATCCTGTCATACGTAAGTAATTCAATGATATCCTATGATAGGTTGCCTTGTTGATTACGTCCTATTTAAGATGGAGTCGTATTATTTCCGTATTCCGTTCACATTATTTCCATTCTAGGTTGCCATGTTGATTACGTTATATTTAAGATGAAGTTATATTATTTCCGTATTACTCAATTTAAAAACATAAAATGTTGCCAACTTAAAATGTACTTATTTTATTACGAAAATTGATACTTTCATAATAACGGACGATATAATTCATTTTACTGAAATTATAACGATGGTTTTTGTACATTGTCGTATTGGATATTTGCGCATAGTATAATTTTAATGTAACCGAATTGTAATTAATTTTTTCTAAAAGTGTATTGAAACTTAACTTCATAAAATAAAATTAATATCTATAATATGAACATCTGCACATAAAATAAATTTTGCATTCAAGCAGTTTTTCATAAGAGCGTAACAGGTATTGCACCACGATCTGAATACTTATAAAACTAATTATATTACGAACGCACCCGAGTCGTAACGTTTGACGTACAATTTCCGATTTATTTTAAATGTAGCGTGTTACACTACAAAGTACTTAAAAAAGTAGCGACTACTGCAGTTTCGCTATTAGTAGCGCACTACTTCCGATCACTAGTTCTAGCACCATGTCTAGTTTTTTGACGGTTTTCGTTGTACAGTCAACCAAATTACGAAATATTGACTCTTTTCTACGACACATTTAACGCTTTTAAAGCTTAGTAAAGTTTAGCACTTAGTAAAGTATCATGAATTATTTATTTAAAGTACACGCATTTACTTTTTTCCTATAGTGAAACTTTTTTTTTCAAAGAAAAACAATATATAGCTTGAATATGTCATTTTAATAAACTTAAACTTTTTCTACAAATAAGTATTTTAAAATTAAAAATCACGAAAAAAATGACCTATATTTTCTCTTAAAAGCATAGAAAAGGTAAATTTAAACATCAGGAGCAATTACAAGCACATATAAATGCATACAGTGTTTATTTTCCTTAAAAAATATATTTATCACATGCTTCATTTGAAAATTACTTATTAAAAAAAAGGTATTACAAAAATTGTATGACTGGGAAAAAATATGTATCTTGAATCTGCAATTTTTATAAATAACATATTTTTTTGCTAAATCAAATATTTTTAAATTATGAAATATAAAATATGAGTAAAATACATTTGCTCTCAAAAATATAGAAAAAGATAACAAAAACGCCCACAGTATTTCTTTTTCTGTTAAATCAAATATTATTAAATTACGAAATATAAAATATCAATAAAATATATTTGCTCTTAAAATTAAAAATATATATTTATCTAAGTACTTGAAAAACGTCCGTAGTGTTTCTTTTTGTTTAAAAATAATTTATCATACCTTTATTATTATTATTTTGTGTATAAATAGTTTGATGTAGAATTGCAAGGTTTTTTCGATAATTAAACCATTTTTTAAGATTTTTTTTTAATTTAAATGAATGGGAATAATTTGTTGCTTGAATTTTTCATTTTAATAAATTTTATCCTTTTCTGCTGGAACAAATACTTTTAAATTGCGAAGTAGAAAAATATTAAAAAAATATATAGTTGTCTCCGAAAGTATAAAAAAGATAAATTTAAACATTTGAAGTAATTATAAATACAAATGCATAGAGTATTCCTTATCGTTTAAAAATTATCTATGAGAAGTTTCGTTTTAAAATTATTTATACACCGCTTTATATCAAGCTATTTTTTTACAAATTGACGATAACTGTAAAAACAATATTAGTAAATATACAAATACAAATAAACAAATAACGTTAAATAAGAAGAAATTCATACGGGTATTATTATATTTTTTATATCTTATTAAGATAATATTTTTCTAAATTACCTTTTAAAATTTATACATAACGTATTAAAAACAAACAAACAAACAAACAAAAAGGAGTCTTTTTTTAAATGTACAGTCTTTGATTATGCAACGTAATGAAACTTACAATGACATTTAATAATTTTTCAATTGCTTACATGCCAAATAATGCATGCAACGACTCACATGTAGACACTGCTAAATACATAGAGTATGCAGAAAGTCACCGAGCAACTCATAGCGGCCAATATGGCACGCGAGCAACTCACTGTAAAGGGAAAAAAAAATCCATGAAAAAATAAAAAAATGTACTGGCAGAAAATTTGCCGTTTTTTCACAAAACTTCTGTTTTGCCATTCCCCCGTTTTCAAAATGGATATTTTCTACTATTCAAGACGGTAATTTCTGTTTTTTGAAATAAATATGAGCAATAGCGGAATATTAAAATAAAAATCTATATAATAATTACATATCTGATGTAGATTTATACGGAACAGGTATTTGTATTGCATAATATCTCACCCATGTTTTTTATATTTCTTTGTCTTCTTCAGATTATTTTTTATGTCTTATTATGATAATATTTGTCTACATTAAGTTTTAAGATTTATACGTGACATATAAAAAACAAACAAACAAAAATTATTCATTTTTTTAATTTACTGTCTTTGTTATGCAACGTAATGAAACTTACAATGGCATTTAATATTTTTTCATTTGATCTCAGGCTAAATAATGAATACAACGAGTAACATGTAGACACTACTAAATGTAGGCTATTCAGAATATCGCACACAAGCAACAACACTGTAAAAAAAAAAAAAAAAAAAAAAAAAAAAAAAATCCTTGAAAAAACAAAAAATGTACTGGCAGCAAAATTACAGTACTTTCTATGAGTATTTTCACAAAACTTCCGTTTTAGCATTCCCCCGATAACAAAATGGACATTTTCCACTATTCAAGACGGTAATTGCTGTTTTTACAAATAAGTATGAGAAGTAGCGGAATATTAAAATAAAAATCTATATAATAATTATATTATAGATTTAAACAGAACAGGTATTTGTATTGCATAATACCTTCTCCCCCCTCTTTTTTATCTTCTTACCTTCCTCAGCATCCGAACCTCAGTACTAGCCATGAGAAGTTGAGTACTCTGTCCCCTTCACCACCTAGCAATTTACACTCAACAAGTTGGTTATGGGTCACAACATCAATTACAAAATTTTAACTGGATATTTTTCGTTTTCTCTTGATTGGAAATTGAGTCCTGGCTTTGAAGGAATATTTTGGTTTTTAACATTTAACGAGTAAGGATAAAAAGGAAATTTTCCGTCTGTTCCGGGAAAATGTATACGATTTCCACTCAAAATAAAAAGTTTGCGTTAAAAAACAGAAATTTCACATAAAATAATCCGTTTATGCACTGCAATAAAAAAAAAACGAACTGTTGATTTTGCGTTATAATACTGTCACCCCGGCTGCTAGTATTATACCTCGCAGTGCTTATTTCACTATTTATTACTGTTAATTTTACGGTATAATACTGGCAGCTGGGATACGAGTATTATACCCTAAAATCAACATTTTTTTTTTTTTTTTTTTTTTTTTTTTTGATGCAGTGCACCGCGCGGAGACCAAAACTTCCGATTTTTCATGATGTACAAATTCTCCGAAATTTGTGTTACTACCGTGCTATTTGTTAGTCTGCATCAAGTGGAACTTACTGAAGTAAAACCTGTCTATAACGGAAAAATTTTATGATTCCTTAGAAAGGAATACCATACAATTCTAACTATTCCAATTTTTCCGATCCCTAGCTAATATGTGTTTACAGGTTTTAATGTGCTTTGTTAAGTAAAACCTGTGAAAACGGACCCTGTTTATAGCGGAATCTTCTTAAACGTAATAAGTTAATATTCTCTACGAAGGCTTATTACTGCTCATTTTATTGTTTATTATTGTTAATTTTACAGCATAATACTGGCAGCTGAGATGCCAGCATTATACCGAAAAAAAAATTTTTTTTCAGTGTGTACGGAATGTTTTTACAGCATGAATGCGTTATTTAGAAACAAAATAAGAAGCATCCAAGTCTACAGTGATGGTAAAAGGGCTCCCTTTCAACATTTTAAAAACTGTCAGGCGTATAATATTTACCTCCTTAATTCGATATTGAAACATGTTTTTTTAATAAATATATAAGTGCACAATTACTTCTCGAACACTCTGTGTAAAAATCGGAAAAGGTTTTTTATCAGATAAAGTATGAATTGAATGATTTAACTTTTTCATCGGTTAATTGAGATAAATGCATGAAAAATCGTTTAAATGATAGAAGGTGCTAAATTTGATGTTTTAATTTTTCATAGTTATCTTAGAATTCGTAAAATAAATTTAACTAAAATATGCTATTATGGATTAAGTGCTAGTTGCGAAAGTTGGATGTCTTCTGTAAACATACACAAAAAAAAAAAAAAAAAAATAACGCATTCTTAATTAAAAATTCTTATCCAGTATTTATTTATGAGGATTTGATGACGATATTTAAAAAAAAAAAAAAAAACCTAAACAATAATAAACAACATTAGTATTCAAAAATATTTACTCTTCTGCGTAACTGCCTCAAGCTTTTACATCACTAAGCAGCTGTTAAAGAAACAGAACAAATGAATACTATCAAGTCATTAAGGAGTAGAACGCAGCTTAAACAAAGATATCGTCTTAAGCCTAATTGAACATCGTTTCCTGAAATAGAAATTTGTGTCAATTATTACACTGTGTTTTATTATAGACCGATTGTTGGCAATATAACAATATATGCTTTTAACCAAATGTGTGATATTATGAGAATTTACGTAAAAAAAGTGCTATTATATTTAGAAAGAAAATATTTTTAACACTTTCCTGAGATGATTTTTTGAAGAACGGTAAAAAGTGTTTAACTAATCATGCCGGTGACACATATTTGAAGTAGTGTTACGCTTGATTGATCGGTCTATTAGTAACCAGTCTTGGTCTGAAAATATCCCAGTAACACACATACCATTGGAGAAAAGAACGACATTGTCACTCTTTCATTGGCATCTTCCTTTTAAATTTTCATAAAAACTGTCATGGAAAAAAGAAGAAAGTAAAAAATCTATTATTTTTTCATTATAACAATAAGATATTATAAAAACGTTTGAGTACAAAAGAAACACGCCTGCTTAAAACAATTTTGGGGGGTGATCTTTCCCATCGCCCTCTTCATCCTCCTTGGATCCACAGATGGAGGAGGCAAGATCTTTTGAGGAAGTTTTGTGATAAGTTGACTCCTTATTATAATAAATAAAAACACTCTTGCTTCCAATAATATTTTTTTCTTCTATTGTTTAAATATTTCAAGTCACATATGAAAAATAAATTTTAGTATTATTTCGAAATTTTCATAGATACAGACAATTTCAAAATCCAGGGTTGAGGTCATAGCCCTCTCCATCCCTCCGCCACCATGTCTTTCCGGCGCCCAGGGTAAACAATTTATTTACACTACCTTTCTTTATATCTTAAAAAAATAATAAAAAATAAAACATTGCATTGGAAAACTACTGCCCTAAATTTTCCACTTCAGTATCAAGACACCAAACAAAAGAGTTTCGAAGCTAACAAAAAGAATGAAGGAACAACCTAAGAATCTTCTGTTCGCTCTAAATAAAGAAAGCAGAAGCCGAAACAGCGCACCCCTCCCTTCCTCTTGCAGAAAATACAGAAATAAAGTAGACCTCGGGGTTCGAATGGCAAAGCGTATTTTTCCCCAGCCTCACTCCACCAAGTTAAGGCACACAGCCATCCCAAATATCAGGTTCTAAAAATGTTCCTATGGTAGAAATTTTTCCGTGTTCTGGCAAGAGGCCCACACCATTTCAGGCTGAGCACCAAAGCGTTCGGCAGGCTTCTTCTGTCTTCTTTGTGCTCTTTGGTGGATCAAGAAAGCGGCTGAGGTAAGAGACTTCAACACTAGGACTTAAAGGAACTTGGATTACACTTTTGAGTCAGTTTTGTTGGAAGATAAATCGTGAGTACAGTGCTTAAGATATTTTCACGTTGTGCTGTTTGGATTATGATCGTCGATTTGTGTTTTTAAGGATACATTTTTACTAAGAATTTCTTTCATTTCTGTGAGAATTTTTGCTGTAGCGATATGTGAGCTAAGACTCTTCATTTATATGCATATTTTCACAATTGATGTTTTAGTTTTAATTTTTATGTCTGATGAATGCAGCATTGACTATGTAAATTCCTTGAATTAATTTTTCGTCTCGCATGATCAGTCAGATAAAATGGAATATAGATTTGTGATGACGATTCCGTTAATCTTTAAACATTTAAATCTCATTTATTATTATTTTTTTATATACATAAAATAATATTTACTGAAGTTTCCCATATCAAGTAGACTTTTAAGTATTATCTAAATGATATATAAAAAGAAAGTTCCGGCATACGAAAAACAATCCATTTTTCTTAAGAATTTCTTTCATTTCTGTGAGAATTTGTTGGCGTACAGATTTTACGTGAGCTAAAACTCTTAATATCCATATTCTCACAGGTCTTTTTTTTGTTTATAGATTCATTTTCATTTGATAAACGCATAAATAAATGCGTAAATTTAATTAATTTTTCGTTTCACAGGTCTAGTAAAATAAAATGAAGTATGTTTGTTGCGTTTAAGGATACATTTTCCTTTTATTTGCATGAGATTTTTTTCTGTAGAGATACGTGAACTAAAACTCTTTATTAATATATTTTCACAAATGAATTTTTAGATTATAGATTGTTTTTGATTGTTTGATAAACACAGTATCGAGTGCGTAAATTCTTTGAATTCATGTTTTTCGTCTCACATGATCATTCAAATAAGATGAAATATGTTTGTGGTGTTTAAATATAGATTTTGCCTAGAAAAGTTTGTCCATTTCCTTGAGAATTCGTGTTGTAGAAATACATGAGCTAAAACACTTTATTAATATGCATATTTTCACATTCTTTAATTTATAGATTCTTTTTTACATTTTGATAAACGCATCAGTGAATTATTAAATGATTTGAGTTTCTTTTTGTCTCACATGGTCAGTAAAGGGATTGTGCTTGTGATGATGATTCAATTAATCGCATAGAATGCTTCATTATACGTAAAATCGTATTTACTGTAATTTCATATCTAAACTAGAATAAAATATTATTTAAGTAACATATATAATGAAGGCACCGACACACGAAGAAAATTTTCACGTACCTTTTCCGCAATCAAAATGACTGCAAAAATATCTTTCCATCATGTGTAAAGAATACTGGATTAAGGACATTTTATTTTGGATTAGTATGTTTATAAAATACCTGGAAATCATCCATCCGCTAAATAAAAAATTACATTAACTAATTTATCTAAAGATTCATTTATTTTATACGGAAATAAATAACTTACATCAAGGTTCTTTAATTAAAAAAAAATGCTGTTTAACAAAGAATAGATTTAATAATTCTCTAAAATATGTTTTCGTCTTTGTAAATTTTCAGTAGTAAGTTTTAAAAGCTTCACGTAAAAAAATAAAAATGGGGATAAGTTATTGTAATACATATGATTTTTACCGTGAATTGTATGATTGTGGCTTTTAGAATTATGCATGTTTTCCATCTGATGTAAAATAGATCTTCTGTTGAAAATAATTTACCCAAAACAAATGTGTCTATATATTCTGCTTTGAAAGTTACTGATTAACTAAATTAATTCTTTGACATAAAATTCTAGGAAAACATTTAAATTTATTCAGCTTTTAAATTTTTCTTAGAATGTCTTGAGCTTTTGAATAGTTAGAGGAAAATGTAAATACGTTTAAAATTATTTAATTTAAAAATAGTTTTCTATGATAATTTGAGCGGAAAAATATAAATCTCTTTATAGAAACATATGCACTATAATGTTATTAATGTTTAAATAAGATATTTTCCATTACTTAGTGCATGAAATCCTTCTGAAAAATATCTCGATTACTTATGGTAATTAGGAAACTACTTTGTCAAATGTTTGTAATAAGTTGTTTTAGAGTAAAACTTGTAAGGCTGAATTTTTTTATGAAAATTAGGTTACTGAAGTTAAATACCAGTCATCAGTTTAAGATCATATTCTTTCTTTAAATAAAATAATGTTATTTAGGGACGTGGTTTGTTAAGTTTTAACTTTGTAAATATTTTCGTGACTATTAACATGTTTATAGCGTCTTCATTTAAAATATATTCATAAAAAAGTGTTGATTTTTATTTAAATAAATGAGAAAAATTATGTTGTTAAACTATTTCACAGGTGGGGCATAAATTATATGGTACATTTTAAATTTCATTATAAATTCGACGCACGAGTTTGGATTGAAAGGCTTCCCATAATAAAAATTTTGCTTCAGAAAATAAAGAAAATAGTACAAAACTTTGTCGATAGGTGGCGCTATACCTAAGAAAACAAGCATCATAAACACAAATAAACAGTTATAGAACGTTTATATTATCACAAGCCGTTACAGAGCATTTACTTCGTGCATTTCAAAACCATACACAGTCATATTTCAACACAGATTTTCATGCTTTTTAATCTGATTTCATAGGTATAGAAACATCTATTAGCAAAATGTGGCACTAAAAATTTTTACATGCAGAAAAAAAATTTCTTTATAGAAAGCATTTAAGTCCAAACCGCACAGTAATACGTCAATTATATTGAAAACTTAGTATGATTTTAATAAATTCAACACTTTGTATAGTAAATTTAATACTCTGTATTGTAAATTTAATACTTTGTATTGTAAATTCAATACTTTGTATTGTAAATTCAATACTTTGTATTGTAAATTCAATACTTTGTATTCAATGCTTTGTATTGTAAATTCTATACTTCGTATTCAGTACTCTGTATTCTATCTAATACTTTATAAATTCAATACTTTATATTGTGCTTAATAAATTCAATACATTGTATTGTACATAATAAGTTCAATATACTTTGTATTGAATATTAGTATTTGATATTATATAGAATTTTAAAATGTGCCAGTTAATTTATGGCCACCCTGTATTATTCTGCTATTCAATGAAACGTTAAATTTCCCCATTAATTTTTAACACCATTTTTTAAGCATCTTAAATCAAATTAAGTTTATGTTGTTCAATGGTATGTATCTTCCGTAATAGGGCTCGTAGTCTTGCTTTTGTCTTGCAGTGATACCTTGATGTGTTGTTTAGCTTGAAGAAAATTGCTTCATTCTTTAAAAACGTGTAGTCCTTTTTATTATTTATATAGTGTTTATTAAGTGTTTGTATAGTGTTTATAGTGTTTATTAAGTGTTTGTATAGTGCTTATAGTGTATATTAAGAAATCTGGAACGTTAATAGGTGTTACTTATCCCAGTTTTTACATAATTCGCTTAAATTTCCTTAATTAAAGTAAATTATTAAAATATATATATATTAAAAGATGGATTTCTGTATACTGATTTATCAAATCAGGAAATCAAAATTATTTTTTTATCAAGACGTTATTTATGACAAATTCTTTCATATATGATTTCATAAATTATAATAAAAATATAACAATATTTGTACTTTATTATTAATAATTATTACTTGTTCTTCGTTTAAACTACAAAGTTAAAATTAAAGGAATTAAATAACTCACTTTTTTTTTTAAATAATAATAATAATTTTTAAAAATATTAGGGTAAATTTATACTTTTTTGTAATAAATTATTTTGTTGTTACCACATGTTTTCCTAGTGAAATACAATAAATTACGCATTTTTTTTGTATATTAAAAAAATATATATTTGTTATTTTTTTTTTTCAAAAATAATAATATTTATCAACAGCTTCAGAAAAAATATTTAGCAAATAATCATAAAAAAAATCATGATCAATATTCAATGAATTCCGTTAGTTAAACTGTCTTTAAATTCAATTATTTTTTTAAGTTATTGTCTCCTCACCTCTTAAAGAATCAGATTTAATTTCTCCATTATACGAATTCAATATCAATGTCACCCAGCAATTTCTGGCAACATTTTAAATAAATCTTAAATTCTAATGAAAATAAAAGGTGTCTATTGAAGCATAAAAGCACTCAGCTTACAGTAAAGCCGAAGATAAAGAGATTGAAATAGTTGACGCGTTGAAGAAATGAATCAATACATCTATGAGAAAAATATCTTTATAACGTAAAAATTAATTATCATTCCATCCATATAGAAATCGACCATTTATAATGCAACAAAGAAACCCAAGTGCCGAAGAAATGTCTAAATACAAAGAAATCTCTTTAACTTTCCCGTACTTTACAAAATTTTTATATTTTCTTTTTAAAAAAGAAAAAAAAAATACAATAACTTGAAAGCTTCTCTGTTTTGCCGTGTAGGAAATTGGATTAGATTATCTATTTATAGCATACATATTTTGTATCTATCCTAATATCCTAGTATTTAACCTAGTATTTATCTTAAATTTATATTTTTAACGAATTAGGATAATTAGTTTACTTCCTTAACATTTTTTTCTTAACAACTTCTTTCGAAAATATGTTTTAATAGGATTTAAAGACTTTAGGCGTTTTGAAGAATTTAATAGGATTAGTTGCACATAATAGTGTTCTTTCATTATTTCAGTATTTGTTGAAAATATATGATTTGAGAATTATTTATGTGCTTAAAATGCGAACTAATTTTAATAGCGATTCAATAATGATTTATATTATTTAATAATGATTAATATTCCGTTTAAATTTTTAATCTAGTATTTCGAATAAAGTAATATATCGTGCATTTATAAAACTATATTTTCGAAGGATGATAAATTAAAAACTAATTTTTAGTTAATTTTTATTTATTAGGGCTCTAAATTTTCCATTATATCCATTCTTCAAAAAAAAAAATTATTTATCATTTTATTAAAAATCTTTTAACGCATTATTTATTAAAAATATATATAGAATTCGAGATGGGAGAATAACTTGCTGATCGTTACAGTTTTTCAAAAAGTAAATAAAAGTATACTTCAATTTAATTAGTATTCTAATTAATTTACAAGTATTTCATTTATTTCATACGTATTCAAAAAATTATACAGAAATCCAATAAACTGAAAATGTTTAATATTGGATATGTTGGATGCTATAATACATTAAGCCAATAATATTAAATATAAATATTTGATATTAATTATAAGCAATAATATTAAATATTTACCATCCAATATTCAACATTACAGGTATATTTTAATTCTTTGTTTATCAATTATATTTATTCTATAAACGTTATGATATTATGCATTCGTAAAAATTTTTAATGTAAATTACCTATTTTGAAAAAAAAAATGTATTTGTTTCAATTATTATGCTCTACATATGATGATTTTTCATTATTTTACAGGTCTCTCAAGTTTCATTAAAACATACACATGGCAGATGACGATAGAGAATACAGGTAAAGCTTTTAATTTTAAATTTGCTCGTCAATTTGATGGAGACAAAATATTAAATATTTCACATTTACCTCATATTAGAAGCCTCATAAGAATTAAAGTTTATTTAGTATGGAAAATATGGATTACAAAAAACCTAAACGTATACTAATTGTAAAAGGAAGATATTTTTCAATAAATGTGTATTTTTATTTTAAAGAAATGTCTGAATAAATATTTAACTTTCATACACTGTAAAAAAAAAGACAACACTTTCTTAATATACAAAAATATAATATAACCACGAACGAAAATATACAATAACTTTTTCCAAGTTCACCAAGATTCCGAAAAGCGTTCTTTATCTTTAGAAACCTCAGAAACCAATGCATATCCAAGATTTAAAGAAGATTATTTTTAATTATTTTTAATTATTTTTAATTTAAAGAAGCGTTTCTAAAAACAAAGTTTCTTTTGGTGCAATTTATTTTCGGAAGCGTTTCCGAGTAGTTTTTATGGTGTATTAATCAGTTTTCTGATACTGGAATATCGTTTTTAGGATGAAATCTCAATTGAATACTTTCAGCTGCGTAATTGCATTTATACATGAAAGAGTAACAAAATAATAATATTTTAATGTTAATGTTAATGCTGCTAATTTATCATGTTTTGTCTGTAAAAGTTGAACATGAAAATATTTACTTTAGAATTGATAGAATCCGAAACATCTATACTCCGGGTTGAGAAAACGGATTAAATCACCATTAAAACTACTCGGAAACGTTTTCGAAAATCAGTGGTATAGAAAAAGAAACTTTTTTTTTTTTTTAATTATTATAAATGCTTCTTTAAATATCGGAAAAGTAGTCGCTTCTGAGATTTTTAAAAACCGTGAACGTTTTCCGGAATCGTGGGTAAATCTAAAGATTTTATTGTGTATAGTTTCGTTCGTGGTTATGTTACATTTTCTTAGATTAAGAAACATGTGTCCTTATTTACAGTGCATTAAAGAAGGATAATTTAATGGAGATAAATAATTAATAAAGAAGAAGGATTTAAGTTATCATGAATGTATAAAAGAAGAGCAGCTATCAAAACCTTTTCTTGCTTTCTTACTTGCTGAAAATTTATGAAAGTAGATTACTTAATACATATAGCAATAACTATAGAATTAGTATTTCTTTTAACTATAGATAAAATATATAGCTTTTTGTGATGCTTTTTCTGAGACCATGACTGTCAAAAAGTAATGTGTTTACTGCTTTTTTAATTTTATGCTACGCAAATACTAATTAGCACATTTTTAACCCACCTGTTTTTAATTATGTATTTGTTATTTTTTTTAAATTTTATATTTTGCAACACAGAATTGGATTAAAAAAACATTATTGACATTTTTATACATTAATTATTTTTTACATGAAAGTTATCAGTTATTTTAAATAAGTTCTAAAGAACAATAAATCTTAAGAATTACAAATGCAAAAAGGATATTTAGCAAGTATCAGTAATTTTTTTAGTATTATTAATCTTTTAATAAATCGTAACTAATTCTATAACTATCGTAATTAATTTTTTTTTTAATGATGATACAATGGCAAACTGTGCTCAGATATATTTAATATCAGTTTTTAGATAATTTTTTAAAATATTTTTCTGTGTTGTTACTGTAACCACAACACAAGTCAACATTTTAAGAAATGAGTAATCAGAAAAATGCATTTTCCCGATTATAAAAATCCATTAAATCGAAACGTTTTGTCTCATGCTTTTAATTAAATCCCACATTAAAAAAAATAAAAATAAAATATGCGATATATAAATTTCTACAAATATTAAATTGTATAAACAACTTTTCACTGATTATTTTGATTACTTTTCTTTTTTAAAGAAAAGAAATGAATATAATAATAATATTTTTTGATTTTTATGGAATAATCTTATATTTCTTAACCTTTTCAATCGTGTTGTTTATTTTATGTAGGTTTTTTATAAAAACTAAGCCGTTAGAATTCTTCGAGATTTTACTTCACTTCTATGTAACTTATTATTTTTGATTTTATAACGACATCAGTAAATGGTAAACCCAATGACAATTTCCTTGAATTTTTGAAAATTGTTGAAAAAATTATTGGAAATTTTTGCACCACTTGTCATTCAAAAGAACTCTTATTACTCATGTATTATCCCATAAGAAAATTTTTGTTCACGACTGCTAAAATTTACTTTTTGAAGCTCTTTCAATTCTTATTTTAAACTTCTGACAGTCATGGTTTAAACAACAAATGCATGCCTTTTTGAAGCTTTTAGCTGTAATCCTTAGTGCCCTGATAATTCTTACCGTTCCATATCTAGCAGCTGAAAGAACATATCAACAAGAAGTCCGAAACTTTTGAAGCTACCTTACGCCTCTTTTTTGTTGTTCCCAAGCTTTGTTTTGGGAGAACTACTGTCTCTTTCTCATATCTATCTGATCAAGGTAGGGAATTTACAAAAAAATGTGAGTTCTCCATACCCGTGTGAGAAATTCCAGCATGGTCTCCTTCACCCGCAACTTCCATTGGTTTACTTTTGCATTGTTTTCGATTGAATTCCGTCTGATTCACTTGTCAAAACGTATTTACCGGGAAAAACACACTGCTAAACATTTTAGTATTACTTTGAACTAAAAGCTGGTTAAAGGTTTCAAAAACTTTGATTTCGTAAATTGTTGAACCATACAAAGTAACTTTTAGCTAAAAAAAGTATCTTTACATAGTTCAATAATTAACGGAATTACGGTTGCGGCAACTTTCACCAAGATTTTTGTTCTGTGTAGCCTTAAAATTAAAGAAAAAAAGTCTACTACAACTTATAAAAACTAATTTTTAGTGCAAAAATCAGGGCAGCACTCGATATACTTCGAAAAACATATGTTTTAATAACGATTTCATAAATTATTCACGCGAAAATCATTTATTTGAAAAGTAGATTGTAATTGGTGATATATATTAATTCTACATTATTTTATGTTGAAAACAGAATCATACAAAAGAAGATGTTGAGATTTTATTTTTAATTAACGCACGAAAATTTCCATTTATTAAAACTTTTTTTTTTATTTTATAATTGTGACAAAAGCTGTGCATATCCATCATATTAAAAAAAATATTAATATATATATATAAAATTGAATTTCTTTTTTATGATTTTTAGTTTGGATAATAAAATGCAACATATAACTTCTTTTATTTTAACTATGTAAAGCATTTTTTCATTAATGACTATAGACAAACAGATCCTAAACTTTAAAAACTCAAACTTAAAAAAAAAAAATCATAAAATGTGTCACTTTAAATAGATTAACAAGTAATAAATTAATTGATTAATTAATACATTAAAAATTATGTTTTAAGTATGCAGAAGCGTTAATAACCTATGATAAAAAAAAAGATCACCACTATGTTTTAATTTTTAATTGTTATTTAAATCTATATGACTTAAACATTAAATGGGAATACTTAAAGTTAAAATACTTTTTAATCGAGAATTTTTGGAATAAATATATTTTTTTTTGTTACATAAATGTTTGGGTTAATTAGAAGAACATGCAGACTTCTAACATTTCTTAAATATTTTAGATAATTGGTTAAGGGGAAGTATTCCATTTATTTATAAAATATTTTGCAAGAGAACAAATAAATCTCATTAACCAAACCGTGGTAAGAATATATATATTTTTTTAGTTTTGAAAATAAGATGAAAGCATGGATTTATTTTCGGTTGTTAGTTTTGCATGTTTGATTCTTAACAAATTCCTATTCCTTTAAAGCCATATAAATCCCTACAATAAAATGTTTTTGGTCCTGAAAATCAAACACAAATAAAAAATTCTTCCTGTAATCCAGTTTTGAAAATAATAATTTTATTTTTTTATTTTGTTTTTGGGTTTTTATTAATAAAATTATGTTTAATATTTTTGTTGCAGGTCATGTATATAGTTTTATTTTTTTTCTTCTAGAATAATAATCTTACCTTTTAATTACCCATTTTAATCAAGAATAATCCTATTTTCTACAATAATATTATTTTAGTGGTTATTTTGGTCCTATTTTCTAATTCCTGGGCTCGACGTTGCAACTTGTTTGGCTACCACTATTTCCAAATAATAACTTTAGTGTTAGATTTCTATAACATGTGCCAGAGAAACCTACCACGAAGTAGATTTCTATAACATTTGCAACAGAAATCTATCCCGAAGATTTTTTTTTTTTTTTTTTTTGAGGGGAAATGGTGGTAGCTGAAAATGTAATTTATAAAGCAATGAAACATATTTATGCTTCCGTTACTGCGCTTCTTTTCTATTCAATAATAAAAATATCAAATGACCAGTTTAATTTTTTCTTTTTTGAAAATTCCTTGATTTTTTATGCAATCTAGTGCGGAATTTTTTTTTTCGATAATCCTTAAAACACTTCCGTAATAAGAGAGCTAGTTGATGTGACGTCAGTATGGCGGCACGAATGGCCGCAAATCTCAAAGTCACATCGATGAACAAACTGTGATTGTTTTTAATTTGTCACATAATGATTCTCAATTCACATTGTTTCGGACTCCGATGCAAAGTCGGCATAACTACCGCCGCAAATTGGGTTACAGTGACTTGGACAAGAAAAATTTTCAACATCATGTGAATAGAAAGATGGCAATAAGAGTTGCATTTTAGTTACAATGCCTTCTTGTTTTGGTCACGATGCCTTACGGTTACTTCTTTGAGACTAATTAAATCACCATATACGACATATATAAGTTGCAAGTACTAGCGGTAGGTTTAGTGTTAAAAAGGAAATAAACAAAACTCCTCATATCTTACATTTTCTTGTACTATCATATTAATGTTCATTCCAAGAAAATCACCATATACTATATATATAAGTTGCAAGTACTAGCGGTAGGTTTAGTGTTAAAAAGAAAATAAACAAAACTCCTCATATCATATCATTTTCTTGTACTATCATATTAATGTTCATTCCAAGAAAATCACCATATACGATATATATAAGTTGCAAGTACTAGCGGTAGGTTTAGTGTTAAAAAGAAAATAAACAAAACTCCTCATATCTTACATTTTCTTGTACTATCATATCAATGTTCATTCCAAGAAAATTATGGCGTCGCTTAGGCAAATCTTAAAAATTAAACGCCAATTCTCTCTATAATGGCCATAAAACTTCAGAAAAAAAAAATATATATATATGTTTTATTTTCTTCTAAATTCCCATCTGTTGAATTATATTAAAATAATAAACGCTTGACAAATTATTCAAATTGTTTGATAATTCAGAAAATCATTCATAAGAAAATACCAAACGAATAGCTATAACAATTAATAGTAATCTTGATTTTAAATTTTGGTTTTATTTTTTTTTCTTCATCGATGAAGATTTTCATCATCTTCTTAAAAATAATAATATTTACTAGTACTTCTTATTTTGTATTTTTATCATAATAATATATTTTAGCAAATAACAAAAATTCTATCTAATTATTTTTTCTAAATAACACAAAAATGTTCATAATTAATTTATACAGACCGTACGTTTTAACAGTTTATTTATTTTTTCTTATTATTTTCATGTATTTTCGTCAAATATTTTAAAATGCTGAATTTTTAAGACAAATATTTATGAAACATTGTATTTATTATACAACAATTCTAGATATGTAAAGTCACTTCCCACAGATTTAATTTATCGATAATTATCTAAATTTCATAACATTAAGTTTTCCTGTACAATGAAATAATTTTTTAATGTAACAAATAACGGTTAATCTGCTGAATTCCAAACTGCCACATTTTGATTAAATTTGTTTGACTTTTGTTTTGATTTTTGAATCTTGATAGAGTACATTAATTATTAAATTTTTTCATTTTTAATATTTAATAAGCTTATACAACAAATAATATACATTAAAATATAAACAACAAAAAATATTTCAAATCATTTCTATGTCAGTATTTTATAATTAAACTTTCTGAGACTTTAATCGAAAAATGTTACTCCAAATAAATTCTAGTTTATTTTATTTCTAGTTTAAAGATAATTAACAGAAGTGTATTGCACTAAATATAAAGGAATTATTGTGATTTTTCATTTAAATATCGTTAGAGAAAATTTGATTAATCTCGAGAGATGTTTTGATTGAAATTATTTCGTTAATATTTTTTGTTGTTGTTCTAACTTAACTCGTTTATAAGAAAAAACTTAAAAAAAAAAATAAATAAGAAAAAAAATAGAAAGATTATTATTATTTTTTAAATTCAAAGATAATATTTGCATAAAATGATTGTTATTGTTTATATTAAACATTTTGATTAAAAAAATACTTTGGTTATATATTTTTTAATTAAAAACATTTGCAGAATTAAACGAAATTCTCACTTAATTTTTAAACAGTCATTAAACATTGAAAAAAAAAACCATTTTAATTAGTTTATAAGTAATTTAGAAATGGAGTGTGAAAATTAATTCAATAATTTAATATGTTTCTTATTTTTTGAACAGTGAGTCCGAGGAAGAGGACGAAGAAGTAGCAAGGTAATTATTTTATATTACATGTCCACATTATTTTATATAAAAAAATTGAATAATGAATTTCTAATGGGAAAGTTAAGTCTAGCTTTGAATAAGTTGAATATAAATTAAAACTTTCTAAAAACGAAATTATTAAACAATTTAATTAGAATTAATGTAGCACGGGCGGTTTCTAAAAACATAAAGGTATGAGATGTATACTCTATGCGCAAACGCCTTTTAGAGCCTAGTTGTCAACTTTTTATGCTCAGGAAGAATAGTGCCTAATGTCTAGTAATAGTATAAAAATGGCAGACATCACATTTATACATACATATATATATATATACAAGTTTTATTTAAGAAAGAAAATAGAATAAATTACACAAATACCCGGGCGGCGTATTCCGTGCATCAGTGGTGACTTACCAATAAAACAAGTTACAAATTGTTCGTCAAACGTGACAAATGAGGTGCGTTCGTACTATAAATAGTTTCAGTGAAATGAATTATATCGTCTGTTATTATGATTTGATTGATTTCCGTAATAAAATAAGTACATTTTATATTGGCAACATTTTATCTTTTGTTGACATTTACGGAAAATTCCAATGGGAAACTTAAGCCTAGCTTAGAAAATTTCGGAACTTGAAATCCATATTTAGACTCTTTTTCCATTTGACATCTATTTCTCTGGAAACATCTATCCAAAAAACTGTCGGTAGATTATAGGATTGCTATAATTAAACAATTTTAGCATACTAATTCAGTTTTTAAAATCAGTAATACGGAAATAATATGACTTCATCTTAAATAGGGCATAATCACCATGGCAACTTAGAATCATTACCTATCATGGGATATCATTGGTCAAAGAGTTTATAAA
Source organism: Maratus michaelseni (assembly GCA_963931845.1). NCBI lineage: Eukaryota > Metazoa > Arthropoda > Arachnida > Araneae > Salticidae > Maratus > Maratus michaelseni. The sequence goes on along the minus strand of OZ007596.1, from coordinate 246,586,921 downwards.
ATCTTATAAGCGTCATATATGACTATAACGTCATACATGTCAGATAACTTGGCGATACATCTCGATCGCTTGACGATTAATCCTCGGAAGCTGCTATAACAAGGAAGTACCGATTTTTAAAAAATTCAAATTACTTAATAAATATTTTTATTAATATATTTTTAAATTTTGATTCGATTTTCATAAAATATGAAATGACTCGACAAAATTTCTACAAAGATTATATATATTAAATTTCAAACCATTCGGTTAGGTAGTTTTTGCGCTGTTATTTTATTTTTATTTTTCATGTATACAATTATAATGCGAACATAAATAAGGAAAATAATCTTTTAATTTTAAGTATTCCAGCACATAAGTGAGGCATTTTTTGAGAGAGGTTTGCTATTCATATTATATGAATTATACTACTAACTCATATGTATATCATTTTTATGATTTTAAATATACCTTATTAAAATACTTTCTTTTTTCTTTTCAGGAAGAAGTATGTAAACTTTTAATTACCAAACTCTTTTTTTTGAATCTGTACAGTTTCTGATAAGTAAATTTAATCTCACTAAGGAAAGTATAAATATATGATGTTTTAATTTTTTTTATTCTGTAGAAATATAAATATATTTAATGCATATTACTAAAATTGTAAACAATGTATGTGCTTAAAAAGAAGGTTAATTTAAAGATAATATATATATATTTTTTAAACTTAATGTTTTTACAAAATTTTAAAAAATATTTTTTTTTATTTTCGTATATGTGAATAATAATTAAAAAAACATATTTTCTAAAAATCGAAGTTTTACTTAAAACATTTTGGAATATTTACTTTGAAATTGCTAAACGCTGTACTAACATTTCAAAATTTGCTTATCGTGGTTTTTCAGAAAAAATTCTGAATTGTTTAAAAATAATTTTTTGTTACTTTTTTTTCATTTTGTATACGCATAAATGGGAGGACAATTGTTTTAGTGACGCATGTATCTCTTTTAATGCTTTCATATAAAGCGCTTCGTTATAGCTTTTTGGTAACATATGTGAGCAATATATATTACATATTATTATTTTTCCTTTAATTTTTAAATTTATTTTCTTTCATTGCTTTTAACAGCTCTTTATTGAATATCTTGAAATCTATATAATTATGAAATGTATATATCCTATGCTGTAGACCCCATATTTATGTACTTTTATAAGCAGTGCTCTCAGGAAATTAAAAAATATTTCTCAATTTTAATTTTTTTCCACTAGTCTTTTAATTATTTAAAGATTTTTTTTAAATACGTTTTTGAAATGATATGAACTTTTTAATTGTTTCCCTTATACCATATTAAAAACTTTAAAAAAAAAAAAAAATCACCCGCCATACATGATTTTTTTTTGCCTTAAATTTAATTTACTTTGTTGAAAAACATGCAATTAAAGTTTAAGTAAATTGTCATAAAAGGTTTTATTTTATTTTCAGGCTGTATAATGAAAAAAGCTAGAACACTTAATTATTTTAACGCAATGAAACTAATTGGTAAACAGATATATAATGAATAAGGACTTTACGTTGTATACTCAAATACGAAAACAAAACAAAAGTTGCTAACCAACGTACACTTTATTACTAGATTTTGAACAAAGATGTAAAATTTAAAATCACAAAAATAAAAATTATTCTCGACGTTTCGGTTTACCTTTAAAACCATCATCAGAAGTTAATTTTCTTAAATACAAAACGGTAAAAAATAAATAAATGATTTTTATGAAATTTCCGTTGGTTGATGATTCCATTCAGTTTGAAAATAGCTTCAATAATGTAACATGTAAAAGAAGTTTTATTTATTATTATTTTTTTGTAAATGCCGTTTTGTATTTAACAAAAGTAACTCCTGATGATAGTTTTAAAGATAAACTGAAATGTCAAGAATAATTTTTAATTTTATTTGTGATTTTAATTTTTACATCTCTTTTTAAAATCTCATAGAAAAGTGTACGTTGGTTAGCAATTTATTGTTTTGTTTTCGCATATCATATATGTTGAAATTTTTCCAACTGAGTGGAAAAGTGACCTCCTAGAACGTCCATAAAGAAGAAAAAAAATGTCAGTAACCATCATGAAAATAATTTACTTTTATTCAAAAATATCGATATTATAAATGTAAAAACAAATCTTATCCATACTGATATATGTATTACTTATAGAGAAAACGGTTATACCGAAATATGATTATCGCATAATAAACATGAGCTTCAATTTTATTGTTTGTTAAGTCAATCACTAAAAATATCTAAAGAAAAAAAAAGAAAAAAAAAGTGGCTTCAGTATGTTGACAAATTATTTTTAATTAAGTGTTCAATATTAAATGGAGAATAATTAAAAAGGCTAAAAGGTAAAAAGAAAACAATAATATTAGAAGAAGTATTTTCTTCAAAGGAAATACCTTTCAAAGGTTGATCACAATCTTTGTCCACTCAAAAAAAAAAAAAAAAAAAATAAAATAAAATAAATAAAAAGTACTGACAGCATAGTTTCCGTACCCCCTTTCTCTCTCCACTCGTGAATTTGCGAAAATTCCGTGTTTTGAGTGGATTTCAAGAAGTTTTGAGTTTTTAGATTCAGGATGTTTTCGTGATTTGAGGAAAAAATTGACATACATAAAAAAAATCCGTTTTTTTTTCAAACAGAACATTGCTAGCAGAAGAGTTGCCAGAATAACCACTTTAACGGAAATGCAGCTTAAATTGGAGTATTTCGGGTAATTTCCACCTTAGATTAGTAAACTTTCCATGTTTTAAGGGAAAAGGGGGCAAATACAAACGGAAATATATCAACATCATAAAGCAAAAACATGTTCGTGAGTAACGCTGACGTCATATTGACTGTGTTAACATTTTACGAATATATTTCGCTTTTATTGCAATTTTTAACTTCAAAACATAACGGAATTCCAATTTTTACACCGTCGAATAAAAATAAAGTGTTCTTTTAAATACAATTTGCTTGAAAGTGCATTTCAATTTACAGATTTTTTATTGTTTTTTAAAATAGGCTTCAAGCATTTTTTAAAAAAATCTATCTCCATCGTTTGCAGCCCGATATTACAAAACATTTGCACTTAAAACAATATAAATAGTGAAGCATTTGTTTCCGGCTAGTTCCCATAATAAAATTAAAACACAAACACAAATTTAACAGATATGTAAATGAACAACGAGCTTAAACCACTGAAATTACTAGAACATAAAAGGCTGCCGTCAGTAGATTTCAGTTGGCTGCCGTCAGTTTGACGATTACTTCGGCTATTAACGTCTGACATGCGGCTAATACAAAAGTATCGTTTTTAATAAACTTCAAAACGTTATTTGAATATTGATATTTTTCATATAAAAATGCTTTTTGATGTTGTTAGTGGTAATCTGAAAAATATAATAGATGTAAAAAATCTATTAGAGTTAAAAAATAAGTAAATAAAATCACTTATGTTCTCTAACCCGGGAATCCCGGTTTGGATCCCCTGGTTTCCGATAATTAACGGATATAATCAATGGTAAAATAGATGTCTACTGGCGGTTTTGTTTAGAGTGTAGCCTGGAAATACAATTTTACTTTTGACGAGAAGCGAGTTATGGGGGTGGGAACAGAGGAACGGAAAGTAATGCTCTTTCCCATCCTCCAGGTGAATTTATTTTCACCAGTAGAAAAATCTAGATCTAGAATTTATACACTTATTCTTTTTTTATATGTGGACCTATAAATCGGCCTCTGTTTTATGGTTTTCAGAAAATTCATGCTGCCCTAGGAGCTAAATCTAATCCTCTTGGTACCCATGAGCCGTACCTTTCTCGCCTTATAGCCTCGGCAACATTTGCCGGTCAACGAAGTGATTATTAACTAATTATGATTAGATAGTCATTGCGCCACTTTGGGGTTATATTTAACCCCTGTGCACCACCAACTCTGGAATGCCCTCCACCAGAGTATTCAAATCCCATATTTATTTTGGACCGTGCATTGTTTATTCAAATTTTACGCTAGTTCTTTTTACTGTCGATGCAGATTTAAAAGAGGTTCCGACCCACCTTAAGCCACCGCGTTGGCTTGGCACAGCACAAAGAACTTCTGTTTTCCAGATTTAATTCCATAGTTCTTTAAGAAATTTAAATTATTTTAAACACTAAATTACCATAATAAAAATAAAGATTCTTGCTGATTATATGTCATATAGCTAACAGTAAATCACAGTCTTTCCTTTATAAATTATAAACATATCGACAAACTTGAGAGTACTGCAAATTCAGTTCAATTACCTTGGTAGAGCAAAATAGTTCTGTTTAAAAAGCTATAGTATAGATCCTGGTGCTAATGGCTTTTTTTTGGTTTTCCTTTTCATTCAGGGCATCCAGTGGACAAAAGTCAACGTAAGTGCGCTTAATATAAGACTGAAAAAACCAAACGCCGCATTTCCTCTCTTTTCCTTTATCCTATCCCTGATCCGTTTCTACCCTCCCTAAGCATGCTAGAAAATCACCAATTACCCCTTAAAGCCCGTAATTCCTCCAGCACAGTGTTCTTGGTTTTTTTTTCTATTATTAACTTTTTTTTCTAATTTTTGAATTTTTGATGCTTTTTTGTTTTTGGTTTGGATTTTGCATTTGTATATATATTTTTTCGAGTTTAAAAATGTTCAGCATACATAATAGTAGATTTTTTTTAATAGATTTTATTGTTTTAAAATTTAAATGTATGATAAAAATTATATGTTATTGTATTTTTATGCCTGAATGTAAATAAATTTTATTTACATTTATATGGTTTGTTATAATTTAAAATTAAAAGAATATGTATATATACATGAACATTATTTAAATAGAAAATAAATTAAAACACACTTTCTTAAAAAATGTATTAATACACCACATGAGCACATACACACACATATACATAAATTCATGCCATTTAGAAGTACGAAGTGTTTTAAAACATTGATGATTGCAGATATCGTTTGACAAGGTTTGTTATTCAGATTTGGAACTGAGCACGCTCATAAATCCCTTTTGGTATTTATTTTGCATGTAATATTGTTTTTCTTCTTCTCAAAATTGATTTATTTCTATGAAAAGATAAGGCATTTTGCGCGTTATGTAAAAATATTGTTTAAGTTTTTGCCATTTGGTAAATATTTATGGATATAAAAACAAGAGAGGACTTTCGCCGGACATCATTAAAAACAAGACATTACATAAACAAGCACTATAATACCACGACATGTGTAAATACTAAAAATATAATTATAAATTAAATTAAATTCTTGATAAATTAAACTTAAACCAATTCAATTTCATCATTGCAAAACTTGATTTGATATGGATTTTAAGTTTTTTTAACCTTATGAACAATGGGCTTTATGAAAAATATCCAGTTTTAAATAAGTAAATAAATTAAATTAAACTTTTTTCAAACATAAGAAATTTTTTCTCAGATATGTTTTATATAGTCTCTTTCATTAATTAACCCTTCTTAATTTTTATGTGATATTTGCACAAAAGAAGAAGGTTATCAAAATTTGGACATTGTTTTTTAATCGTGGTTGATGTTATAATATTATATAAAAAATGGGGATCTTAATTTAAAAGCAATTTTTACATAAATTAAAGTCACAATTAAATGATTTTACTTACATTTACTTTATGATTTTAGTTTTATTTGTGGTGTTTTAGCATGCGTTTTATTGCATGGAGTTTTATGCATGTCTTGCTTGCATCAACTTTGATGATAAATTTACGGATTAAAAATTATTTAAATTTCTAGTTACTTGAGTGTAATTGTAGTTTGAAAAACTTAAACGTATTGAAATTCGAACATTTAAAAGAAATATAAACTTAATAAATATATATTTGTACACTGCAAAAAAATGTTGATTTTACAGTATAATACTGGCATCCCAGCTGCCAGTATTATACCGTAAAATTAACAGTAATAAACAATAAAATAAGCAGTAATACACTGCACGGCAGTGTATTACTGCTTATTTTACTGTTTATTACTGTTAATTTTATGGTATAATACTGGCAGCTGGGATGCCAGTATTATACTGTGAAATCAATTTTTTTTCGGTGTACAATTATGAAAATTGAAATTTTAAAGTATTTTCATCTTAAAGACGTAATTTTTTATTTAGACCTGTTATAAACGTTTAATATAGTCTAAAATATTTAATTAAAATTCATAAAAAAGTAGGAATAACATTAAAATATATTTTAACATTTATTTTACAATTGATCTTAAACAACGGTGTCACACATCCTAATTATTATTATTGCTGATGTTTGAACTTCTAAAATTTTATTAAAATATATAGAGCCTAATTAATTAAAGTCTTTGATGTTTTGTATTTTTACAAAATTCGGCGTATTCACTTTGTACCAAGTTCCACAATATACACTAGTTTCAGAAAAGTCTGTTTAAATTTTAGGAACAAAATCAAGAAATCGTAATAGATTTCTGACTCAAAAAATATTATTCAAACAAGTTCTTGAAGAAGATAACTTTAAAGTAATAATAAGAGATTTCTTCAAGAAACAAAATCTAATAGCAATATTTTTGTATTTTCAAGATACATTACTGTTTTTATTGAGATATTTTAAATTCGTCTTGATTTATTTAATCGTATTTTAACAAGTTTTTAATTTTGCAGCAGAGAAGAATCCCAACCAAAAATGACTGAAGCCGAAATCGCAATGGAGGTAATTTTTTTGTTATTTTTTTCCTCATTTAAAATTAACTTTAATTGTTCAAAAACCTTCTTATGTTTTTATAAGGTATTAGAAACTTACTATTCTATCAGAAACTTAAAGTATTCGTAGTTTACTATTCTGTATCAATAACTTACTATTCTAAATGAAATTTACTATGTGCAGTGTGTGAAAAATTTAGTCATAATTTTGTAAATTTGAAAGCATTGTTTTGTTTTTGCAAAATTGTGAACAGTTTTTTTATATTTGTGAAAAATGTAGTCATAAATTTGTAAATTTGAAAGCATCGTTCTGTTTTTGCAAAATTGTGAACAGTGTTTTATATTTGTGAAAATTTTAGTCATAATTTTTGGAATTTGCAAACATCGTTATGTTCAGGTTCCTGTTTAAACATTTTTAGATACATAGTTTATACATATAAAAGCTAGATAATATGTTATTTGGTGACTTCGACTGTTTTGTAACAGGTCCAGTTTTAAATTAAAATGATTAAATTTATGAAAGGTCCAATTTGGAGATGGAGAAGTTTTGCAAAAGTTCTATTTCTAAGTCAAAGAATATTTTGAAGGACCCTGTGTTGAGATGGAAAATTTTGTGAGGAGTCCTGTATTTTGAGATGGATCCTGTTTAAGATGAAAAATATAATCTTTTGAAGACTTTTTTTCTATTATTTTTTTCAAAATTGAGTCCTCGTGTGTGATTTAATTAATGGATGATTCCTTCTGTTATATATGTACTACTTTGTTTATTAATAGATAATGTGCATGTTCGCCAACAAACTGGTTTGTTGCGTGTCCACTCAACTCAACGTAGGCAAATCTTTGATCTAAATTCCTTGTAATTTTCGCATTTTTTTTATAATACATCATAATTTGTGCAGAAAATGTTATATTATGAATTACTAGCTCTGCGAGAGTTTCTACTTTCTGCCTACACCGAGTTGAGAAGCACGTCTTTATGACGTCACATGCACATTACCTATAAGTTTTACGAAGACAACTACAACAACAAAATACCTTTTAAATATTACAGGAGAAGTTGAGGAAGAAGAAGGAAGAGGAGGAATCCATGTGGCAAGAATACATCGAGCAATGGAGGAAACAAAGAGCAAAGGAAGAAGAAGAGTTGAAAAAGCTGAAAGACCGACAGGTAAGAAAACAAGAACGAAAAATAACGCGTCAAGCGCAGATTACGAAACACTTTCCAACACTTTCAGAATACTGTAACAAAACTTCACAGTTTACAAAGTAAACAAAATCAAACCGGGTGGGGAGGCCTACTTTCGGCTTAAGCTGAACTAGCCCCACCCAACAGGTTTGTTTACTAAGCGGCAAGGCCCCAGCCCAGGAAGCGATGCCTGGAAGGACCACCCAGGAAGGGGTCCCCTCACTATTTAAAATTAACTGTCAAATATTACAATGTCAGTCACAAAGGCTATCCAATTATATTGGACGAGCCAAGTTAGATAAATAATGGGCTGAAAGAACAATTGTAAGTGTAAATAATTTAGAAAACGCATAACAAATTTGAAAACCTAATTTCAGCAATTACTACCATTAGTCGAACAAAATATTCGAATTCTTTTGTGCAGCCCTGTATAAGATATATAGATTTGTATGTATTCAACACAGTATGCTAAAATTTACTTTAGTTAGGAAATATATACACGATTGAAAATTCTCCTTCAACAATTTCCGTCAATAAAACGGAATTGTACATGAGATCTTTTGAGAAGCCCTGTATATTATCTATAGAATTTATATACACCAATTAACATGGGAAAAATTAGTTACATTTAAAAACACGTACGATAACTTCCACAATTTTACTTCCACAATACGTACAATAACTTCCACAAACGTTTCCACTTCCACAATTGTTAGATCGATCATGATGTTGGAATATATAGCTGGGCACTAAATTGTTATTGCGTATTGACTTATTACACACACATACACAGAAATCTACAAAATACATGCAAACATTGTACATGTTTTTTTTCTTTTCAGAATGTAATTTTTTAATATTTGTCATATTAAAATTGATCTATCTAAACTTTTAAGATAAAGCTACAGCAATGTGTACTATGTTTTTAAGTTATATATTCTTTAAATTGTTTTCGAGATTTTTAGTTTTAAGTGAAAATTTTGAAAATGTAGTAAAAACTGCTCATAAAATTTATGCTCATTTAAAAAAAATCTTTTGTAAATCTTTTTGTAAATCCCCGAGACAAATTAAAAATTATTCTTTTCTATACTCAAAAGAGGAAAAATGTGTGCAAAACGAGCTATTCTATCAGGAGATATATCGAATTATATAATACTGTCGTTATATATAAAAAAAAAAGCCTTATTTTTGAAATTATTTAAATACGCATTTTTGTGCATAGTTGATTTAAATTTAAAATAAATAAACTAAATTTTTTTTTCAAGCTTTAGAAATTTTCTTAAAAAAAAAAAAAAAAAAAAAAAAAAAAAAAAAAAAAAAAAAAATCTCTAGCAATGATTACCGTTTATTCTTTAACACTAGAACTATCGTGTTTCTTGCATACAAAAAGCTACTGGGGAGGGTCACAGCTTTTTTATTTTGTATGGGATATACAGATACACAATAAGGTTTGATGTTTAATAAAATGATTAATAAAATTTAGCCTCTGGACTATTACATAATATGAAATATAATGAGCAGATACCATCAAAGAAAATTTGAATTTCTAATTTCAGAATAGATAAATTGAAATTTTGATAGCTCGTATGAAACGTAAAACAAGAAAATGTTTCAAATAATAATTATCAATCTGAATTTCGTAATAATGTTCCTACAGATTAATAAGATAATAAAACTGAATAAAAATTAAATATATATAGTTCCATGATTTTTTACTTACATTTTAAGCACGGTAATTCTAGGTATACAGACCTGTAGATAAAAAAATAAGTATTTGTTGGATTTCAACTAAATTCGTGTAAAGGTATTATACTGTATATTTATTAAAAGTCAACACTGAGAAAAATGACACTTTCTGATCTGAGTAATTCGACGTTTTCATTTTGTTATGAAACTTTTTCTTTCAAATAGGACGACCAATGCTTTCAATTCTGAAATACCAGAAATACTCAGAATATTGAAACATGGACATACTGAAAATTGAGCACATAAAGGTCAGTTCATACTCATTTTTTGAAACATGGACATACTCAAAAATGATTAGAATCAGTTCAAACTCATTTTTGAAACATGGAAATACTCAAAAATGAGCACATAGAAGACAGTTCATACTCATTTTTGAAACATGGACATACTGAAAATTGAGCACATAAAGGTCAGTTCATACTCATTTTTTGAAACATGGACATACTCAAAAATGATTAGAATCAGTTCAAACTCATTTTTGAAACATGGAAATACTCAAAAATGAGCACATAGAAGACAGTTCATACTCATTTTTGAAACATGGACATACTGAAAATTGTGCACATAAAGGTCAGTTCATACTCATTTTTTGAAACATGGACATAGTCAAAAATGATTAGAATCAGTTCAAACTCATTTTTGAAACATGGAAATACTCAAAAATGAGCACATAGAAGTCAGTTCATACTCATTTTTGAAACATGGACATACTCAAATATGAGCACAGGATGTTTTATTCTTCAGTGTGTGCATATTTTCAGAAATGAGTGTATACATGTTTCAAACTTCAGTAATTTTGATTCGGAGCCATTTTGACTATGCGACATACTCATATTGGAGTATTTTTTGCGCAGTTTTGAAAATGCCGTTTTTAGAGTGTGAAGACGAAAATTCCTTCTACGACAGCATTGTAAATTGACACAACACTACAACACTAGACTACAACAACTAGACTACAACACTAGAACAACCGACTACAACACTAGACAGTTCAGAGTAAAGCTTTTAATGGCAAAAGTGATAAAAGAGGCCCATTTCAATGGTTTTCACTATTTTGTGCACTTATTGTTTATTAAAGCATTGATTTTTCATATGTTCTCTGTTTGAACACTCAGTTTACCTGTGTTTGATTTAGATAGGGCACATATCCAAGACTAATACAAATCACAGAAGTCGCCCTTTTCATTCAAATAATCTGGAAAGCTTGTGCAATGTATATTTATCAATGTCCTTTTTTAGAGTGAAGCAATTTCAAATTTTTATTCTGAAAAACAACAGTGATACGAGTGAAAAATCACATCTTGAGTCATAGATGACCCGCCTCGATAGTTCTAGTGTCAAATCAAATTCCTTCGATTGGAATCACTCTGATTTACTCAAATGTATTTTCTGATGTGCTCAATTATAATACATTAAATTAAAAAAAAAAATAAAAAAACTTAAAATTTTCTGATATTTTATTTTACTGACTTCAAATACCTTTTCAATTTAGGCTAGACGGAAAGTTACCAGAGCTGAGCAAGAAAAAAGGATGATGGAAATGAAGAGGAAACAAGAAGAACAGAGACAACGAGAAATAGTAAGAAAACACACGTGTATCTCTATATACTTAAAAAAAAAAAAAAACAGTAACTAATGTGTTACTGTCGCAAATGAATTTTTTGTTACCGGAAGTCTTTCTCGGCTTATATTAAGAGGGTCTACTTCACTCTCGGGAAAACACCCGCTAGCTAATGTTAATCCTATAGGAAAAAGTTTTAAAATATGTCGTTCGCACATTTCATTATTTTTGATTTTTTTTTTTTTTTTTTTTTTTTTTTTTTTTTTTTTTTTTGCATTAGATAGCTGAGGTCTATATTTACGCAGGGCGTTTTTTACTTTTTCGATTTTGGTTGCAGTTTTTTTTTTTTTTTTTTTTTTTTTTTTATGAGGATACTTTCACTTTCGAAACCGGTTTTCCGAAAGTGAAAGTATTTTAATAAAAAGACTTGTAAAATCGAAAAAGTAAAAAATGGCCTGTGTAGAGATTGGTTTCATCTATCCAATGCAAAAAAAATAAATAAATAAAATAAAATAAAAAAATAAAAAAATAGAAATACTATACATCAGAATTAGATTATAAAAGGGGAAACAAGTATGACATTATTCGGATACTCAGTATTCTAATCTAATAGTCGATAATAAATTATTCGTGTTTACTGTAAGATTTTTTAAATTTCATATTCTAATAAGATGTATTTAAAGCCGCGAGTATTCCGGGCAGCAAACCAAGGATTGTAGTGATCAAGTAAATTAAGGAATCGACATGTACACCGAATCGACCGAAAACGTACCATTTTAATGTTAAAAAAGTTGGGCCGACATTTACACTGGGAAATACGGTATAAAGCATGTATTAAATTAAAAGATAAGGGGTAGTTAAATTACTGAATTTCAAACTAAATTTCATACTTTCAACGGCTAGTCAGATTGAATTTCCAAGTGTTTAAAAAATGGTTTTCTTATATCGATTATGTTAACTAATTATCCTTCTGGAATATCCAAATACTCTTCATCATAGTTAGATTATAAAAAGGAATAAAGTATGACACTATTCGGATATTCAGTATTCTAATGCAACAGTCGAGAATAAATTATTCGCGTTTGATTTCAGATTTTTTAAATTTTATATTCTAATGCGATGTATTTAACGTCGCGAGTATTTCGGGAAGCAAATCAAGGATTGTAGTGATCAAGTAAATTAAGGAATCGACCCAAAGCGTACCATTTTAGTCTTAAAAAAATTGGGGCGACTTTTACACCGGGGAATACGTTATAAAGCATGTATTAAATTAAAAGATAAGGGACACTTAAATTACTAAATTTTAAACTGAAAATTGAACATTTTCAACGGCTACTGAGATTGAATTTCTGAGTGTTTTTTTTCTTTTTTTAAAGGGTTTGTCTTATACCGATTATGTTAACTAGTTTTCTCAAATCATCCCTTTTACAGGAAGAAAAAAAGCAAAAGGAAATAGAAGCAAAACGCAAACGTCTAGAAGATGCCGAAAAAAAAAGACAGGCCATGCTTGAAGAACAGAAGAAAACGAGAGAAGGTGTGAAGCCAAACTTCGTTATTCAAAAGAAAGGAGGTGAAGCTGCTGCATCTATTTCTCCTGCTGTCTTTGATAAGGTAAAAATAAAGGAAAAATAAACATAACTTTAAAATATAAATATACACTGTATAATTAACCAAAATAAAAATTCGACTTTAAAAACTACTACAAAGTACTACAAATTGACTATAATCATAACTTTAAAATATAACTATACACTCTATAATTAACCAAAATAAAAACTCGAGTTTAAAAACTTCTACAAAGTAAAATTACTACAGAGTACTACAAATTGACTATAAACATAACTTTAAAATATAACTATACACTGTATAATTAACCAAAATAAAAACTCGGTTTTAAAAACTATTACAAAGTAAAATTACTACAGAGTATTACAAATTGTCTATAAACATAACTTTAAAATATAACTATACACTGTATAATTAACCAAAATAAAAACTCGACTTTAAAAACTACTACAAAGTAAAATTACTACAGAGTACTACAAATTGACTCAAATGCAGTGCTATTAGCAGGAATTGCGTGCATGGTATTTTCCGAATCTGATGCATTTACATAGACAGTTAGAAATTATTTATTAAATTGGCAGTTTTGTCAACCGCAGTCATCGTACGCCAGTTGATTGACTTTATATTAAATTCTAAAACAATTGCAAGGGACTTTTGACCCCTATTAGCGTACAAATCCCTCCACCGTAAAAAATGTAGTTCTTCAAACAAATCGAGTGTACCGCAGAAATGTGGGGGTAAATTTAAACGCTTTACAATTTTGATTTTTTTTCTTTTTTTTTACTGATTGTTTACGTCATAAAAATTTTCAACGATTAAAAATTGCTTTTTGGTTTTTCCTACAACAATCCTAGAAGTAGAACCATATAAAGAGGAAGGGAAATCGCCGGGTAGCGACTTTCTCGCCAAACAGATAGCACTACGTCACTTAATAAGAATCATTGAAAAAAAAATTAAGATTTTTTTTTTCGAATTTCTAAAACAGTACTGAACCAATTTTGATGATATTTAAATAGGACCAATTCGAGGGTATCCTCTTTCAATTTAGAAAAACCACATAATTCGGTCGCGTAGTTTCTGAGTAATCAGTGAACATACATAAAAAAAAAAAAAACTTGTCAATATAAAAGTTGTAGATAATTTTAAGGAGATTTACAACAAATTTAAACGGATTTGATATCTTGGGAATTGACGAAGTTATGAATTTTTTTTCTTCTAACCCCCCCCCCCCCCCCCTTGGGGCCATTTTTAATGATATCAAAAATCTGTCATATATAAATTTTCGGCCCTTTTCCTAGAAGTAATAATAACTTTAAACGGATTCGATACGTATCATAATTAAGAAATTATGTGTTTTTTTCTGTTTTCACAAAAAGCCCCGCCATTTGCCCCCCCCCCCCTTGGTTCGATTTTGCCCATTAACGAACTTGACCGAGATTTTATGCCCCTTGATTTTATGTATCAGTTTGGAAGAGATTTGTGCAGAATTGTTGCAGTTATCGTGTTCATAAAAAAGTGACATAGATAGATAGATAGATAGATAAAGTTTTGAACTGGTGGTGGTATTGGGTTCTGGGAGTCTTGATCGGTGTATATCTGCAAAAATTTTTCAAAAATTCCAACTTAGGGGAGAATGTAATAGGTAGTATTTCTTACAAAATCTACCTAAAAATACTTACGCGTCGATTCGAGAACCTCCTACTTTTTTGTCGAAATCGGTTAAGAATAAAGGAATTGGTACAAAATACGGTAAAAGTGTAAAACGTTTTAAATGCACAATAAGTTTACAGAATACACAACCCCTTTCTAGGGAGTAAAACCTTCTTTCTCAGACAAAAGCATGTGCAACTATTAGAAGCAAAAGTGTGACTAAAATGTGTTCAGTATAGGTCTGAGAAAGAAGCATTCACTGCTACGAAATGTTTCGCGTGTTCTTTTCTTTCATGGTGTATTTAAATAATTTTATAATGCAAAATTTATGTCAGTTTCGTAGAATTTGCATTGCTTAGATGTGAATTCTTTGATTATTACATAATGAACTGTACACTAAAAAAAAAAAAAAAAAAAAAAATGTTGATTTTACGGTATCCCAGCTGCCAATATTATACCGTAAAATTAACAGTAATAAACAGTAAAATAAGCAGTAATACACTGCCGCGCATGCGCGGTCGTCGTATTACTGCTTATTTTACTGTTTATTACGGTTAATTTTAAGGTATAATACTAGCAGCTCAGGTGCCAGTATTATAACGTAAAATAAACAATTTTTTTTGCAGTGTACATAACTTCTATTCAAATGTAAAAGTGAGGAATTTAATGGAATTATTTTTGAATGTTTCTAAATGGCCATAAAAATATCTTTTTTTTTTTTTTTTAATTTATATATTTATGTATATATAAATGTATGGTATGTAAATGTAAATGTAATTATGTGTATATAAATATATGTTATGTATATATATAATTAACGCCGGAACTAAATAATATAAATGGTATAATACTGTTTATAATCTTACATTTCAGCTTTCACTTAATATTTTCTGTTTAAATAATGTTATATTCCTTTATTTTATACAGACGTTGAAACTAATAATAAAAACAAACTCAAACATATTTCTTAATGTAAAGATTATAGTAAAATTTTGTTCGTACAATATAGAGATAAACGAAGGATTGCATTGCGAATGTTAGAAATCAGATACAGGGAAGCAAACTAATATCCCGATAGCTTATTTGAATCTGAAGAAAAACCTTTTCATTTAAAAGACTATTACAAGCAATTGTTTAGACGAATATCTGCAAACCAAATGAGGATCCTAGCTATGTTGAAGTACATGCTCACAATAATCCGAAAAAATGTAAAATCATACTGTCAGAATTATTCGTGATTGCATTGCATCTAAATACCTTTATATATATATGCATATATATATATATATATATATATATATATATACAGTGTCTCACAAAAGTGATGGGACACTTGTGCTTTATAAAAAGAAACTGCAATAAAATAAATAAACAAACATGTGCAAAAATTTTTTGGGTGTGTTTCATATTTAGAGTTAGTAACAATTATTACATAACATACATTTTGTCAAAATATTAAAATATTAATTTAGTAAAAATACAATTGTTCAGAACGGAGCAAAAAATGGCTCACATAAGTGATGGGACACTTACTTTTCCATCAAATATTTATCCAAAAATTTTACTTTTTAAAAGGTTTTAATATTTTGTTGGGTTTCCTTTTACTTTTAAAACATGATTTAATCTTTTTGGGATGGATTCGACTAATTTTTTTGTGATTTCTGGAGTGATTTTACCCCATTCTTCTTGAAGCACCGATTTTAGTTGTTGTTTTGAAGAAATGGTGTGTTTGCGAATTCTTGATTCCAATTCTTGCCAAATATTCTCTATGGGATTTAAGTCTGGAGATTGTGGTGGTGTTTTTATTATTTCAGGACAGTTATATAGCAGCCAGAGTCTAACGTTCAGAGCAGTGTGCTTGGGGTCATTGTCCTGGTAGAATTTAAAATCGTTATGAAGGTTCAATTTTCGTGCTGAAGATTACAAATTTTGCTTTAAAATATCAATATACTTGTACTGATCCATTATACTGTCAATAAAAACAAGATTACCAACTCCAGCGGACGACATACACCCCCATACCATAACTCCTCCTCCACCATGTTTTACTGTTGGTACCAAGTTCTGTTTGCGAAATTCTTCCCTGGGTTTTCTCCACACCAAGATTCTACCGTCAGAACCAAATATATTAAATTTACTCTCATCAGCAAATATAACTTTATTCCAGTAATCAGAATTCTTATTTATGTTGGATTTTGCGAAAGCTAGTCTGAGTTTTCTATTCTTTTCACTTACGAAGAATTTTTTCCTGGCTACTCTACCGTGATATCCAGCAGATCGAATTACCCTTCTAATAGTCTCAGGATTAACAATTATTCCATATAATGCTTGTAAATCAGCAGCAACTTTTGAAGCACTAATTCTTGGATTTTTTTTAATATTTCGAACGATAATTCGCTTTATTCCATTGGATAGCTTTGATGGTCGGCCAGGTCTTCTTTTATCCTGAATCATATGATTCTTTTTATATCGTTTAATGATATTGAAAACTGTTGAACGACTCAAGTTAACTGTTTCAGCAGTTTTTCTAATAGATTTTCCACGTTCAATATGCAAATGAATAACTAATTTTCGAATTTCAGGCGAAGTTTCTTTTCGTTTAGCATTCATGGCTACACAGAGCTAAAAAACACAAAAATTCCAAAACAAACTGGAGAGAAATACTGCAGACGATTTTATCAATTATTGCCAATTGCTTTTAAGTAAAAATAAAACCCCAAAAAATATTTTTATTGCTTATTTCAGGCGATTTTTGTTGCATATATAATGGTGTCCCATCACTTATGTGAGCTATTTTTTGCTCCGTTCTAAACATTTGTATTTTTATTAAATTAATATTTTAATATTTTGACAAAATGTATGTCATGTAATAATCTTTACTAAATTTAAGTATGAAACACACCCACAAAAAAATGTGTACATGTTTTTTTAATTTATTTGATTAGTTTCCTTTTGTAAAGCACAAGTGTCCCATCACTTATGTGAGACACTGTATATATATATATATATATATATATATATGAACCATTATATATATATATATATATGAACCATTAATGAAACATTACCGAAACACCAACAAAAAATATGAATTTATGAATTAGTATGTAATAATTAATTGACAACAATAGTGTTCCCCAACACTCTGAATATAGATTCCATATACATATTTTAAAGAAGAAGAAATTAAATTAAAAATTGAAAAAATGAAATTTGTGGAATTTAGACAGAATCTTCAGGTCCCAAATGCCTAAACACCACAAATAAAATGTGTGGCTTCATCATCGTATTAGCCATAACATTGCTAAAGAATATGATATATATATAAATATTTAATGTCAGTAAACGGTAAGTTACTTATTAAAAAAAAAAAAAAAAATTCTTTTTTTACCATTAAATTCTAGATGGCCGTAGAATATCGTTTTTTTTTTTTTTTTTTTTTTTTTTTTTAAATTAACACCGAAACTAAATAATGTAAACTATCACATTATATTTCAGCTTTCACTTAATATTTTCTGTTTGAATAATGCTATACAACTTTATTTTATGAAGACGTTGGAGCTAATAATAAAAACAAAACAAACTCAAATATATTTCTTAATGTAAAGAGTAGATTAAAATTTTATTCTTTCAATATAGAGCTAAACGAACACTAAAACACACTTTTGCTTACTGTGTGTATGTAAATAGATATAAAAATGTTTTAATAAAACGTGAAATATTTAGATGTTCATTAAATTTCAATAAGCTACTGTTCTATGCTTCTAGATGAGTATTTTAGACCAAGCCCGCAGTGAAATGGGTAAATCCAAAGAGTTGTTGGCTGAAGAAAAACAGATTGCTCTCACATACCGTATCAAGCCCCTTAATATCGAAGGAATGCCACCTGCAAAAATGAAGGAAGTCGCAAATGAGCTCTGGAACAAGATAATCCAGCTTGAGTCCGATAAGTATGATCTGGAAGAGAAGATGAAGAGGCAAGACTACGATGTAAGTGACTATGACTTGTATTAATCGTAATCGTGTAATTCTAATCGATTACAAAAGATGTGTAGTTACATTGTAATCGTAATCGTGAAATCTGGTTTTATGATAATCTTAAATTAATCATATTGAAGAAATTTAATTCGGATTATAATCACAGCCTAATCGTTATCCGGTTCAGTGTAATCGCAATAATGCGCATTGAAAATCTACATAATTTTTTTTTTAAATTCTAGCGTAAGATTACGCATTTTTTTTATATTCCATTAAGCCTCAACCGTGATAATCGTGATGGTCAATAGAATTATGCTTTAAACCCTTTTCACTCTGGTGGGTGAATTACCTCCCACTTAATTTTAATCCACGAATGTCACAATGGCACACGAATTTTAAATACAATTTATTTGAAAATAAGTAAATGCATCTGTCTTGTACATAATAAACCTAAAAATTCCGGTACCATTGTGATATTTGGGGATTAAAATGAAGTGGGAAGAAATCCACCCATCAAAACGAAAAGGGTTAATACACACTAGCAATCATCCTGACAGTGCTTTCTAGATTCAAAGTTCAAAATTTTGCTGCTAGATAACACACTTTGTGGAGATTTTTAGATTCTGAAGGCTTTTGTATTCGCTACATGTCTTTTTAAAAGGCTGTGTGCACATCTTTGATTGAAGAAATGCTTGACATATTCAAGAAAACTATTTTTCTAACTGAAATGCTGTATTTTAATAACTTATCCTGGGAGGTGGCAAAGGTCAAGGTAAATCATTTGGGTTGAATGGGATGATCACTAAAAGGAAATGAAAGGGAAAAATGATGAAAGAAATAATCCATGCTCGATTGTAAAAATTATTTTTTCATACATTTCATTAAAATAGTGAATTTCCTCAAAAAAAAAAAAAAAAAAAAAAAAAAAAAAAAAGTTTTCAAAATTAGTGTAATCAGAGTATATTCGTAATCGACATTTTTATTCGGTAATCAGGATGGAATTCAACAAAATAACTTTTAATCATAATTTAATTTAAACATTTAATTAAACATTAATTTAATTTAACGTATTCTCGAGATTAAAAATTGATAACCGGAAGTGTAATCGTAATCTAAATTGCATCGAGAAAGCCGTAGTCGTAATGATTTTTTAGTTGAAAGTGATCGAAGTGCAAACCGATTACACCCTTCTGTAATAGATTCCAGTCTAAATATAAGTTGTATTAATATTTTTACATACTATTAATAAAAATGATGTACTGAAAGAAAATGAAACTGCATTCGTAAAAACTAAAAATATACAGAAAAGTTTATCAGTATATTTAAGCAATAATAAAAGCTTACATTGAAATTAACACAATTGTTCATATTGTAACAATACATTTCTTTTATTATGACAGTTAAGAGAATTGACCGAGAGGCAGAAACAAATCAACAGACAAAAGGCTCTCAAAAAAGGCATCGACCCTGCGTAAGTATATAACATTTTCTTAAGTTTAAAAATTTTTAGAAAAAATCACTTAATTTAGAAATTTGGCTAAAATGTAAGTAAACATATACAGAGAAGAGTAAGAAGACAAAAAGATTTTGAAATGGAACAACAAAAGAAAATAGAAGCATGTTTACAAAGGGTTAATTTTTTTTTCTGACAAAAAAATAGCCAAATAATGAATTGCATGCTTCTCTTTGTAGTGTTTTCTTTTTTTTTTTCCAAGGCTATACTGATTTAATCTAGCGAAAGCAGTATATTTTTACTTTTTACTTCAGAATGTTTATTTAAAATTTAGTTAAATTTAACTAAATTAATTTAGTTAAAATTTAAATAACAAATAATTAGAATTACTTAAAAAGATTTTAAATTATGAGAAATTTCAAAACGATTAAATACTATAATATAAAGATACATACATTTATTAAGTATGAAATAACTGATAAACAATATCTTCCAATAATATTATGCATTTTGAATACGCTAATAGAAATGCTCAAATAAGTATGAATTTAATTACGGCATATTGGATTAAACAAAGTTTTGTATTATTGTCACAAAATGACAAAAAAGAGAGAGGCTTTAATTACAAAATTTTAGTATTTAAGTAAAAGTTCAAATATCTTTTAAAAGATTATATTTATTTTTTATATCATATTTTTTACAAGTTAAGGAGTTTTTTTTTTATGTTTCGATTAGGTTTTAAATGTATAGCATGTTTAAAAAATGTTGTTTATCTGTATCATATACAATATTGTTATAGATCCAGGGCCGGCTTAGGACTTAGAAGTAAGAGAAGCCGGACGTCACACAGGGGGCACCCCTTTTACTCTGCCAATTATACTACAACAATTTGAAATTTTACCATCAAAATTTCGAATAAAAAAACATTTTTAATATTAAACTAAAACTTTATAAAAAAATATTTTATTATATACATAATTATACATAACAAATTAATTTTGTAAATGAATTTACAAATATGGAATAGGTACGAATATTTGAACTTCAAAATATATTTCATGCTTTACAAATTGCAGGATTTGCCAGTGCTAAGAACAATGCAGGGACAACAAATATTTGACGTAAATTTATGCTTGGCTGCAACACAGTTTTGCTTCTATTTTATAAACAGAAATTTGGTATCACTGAATGCTAATTACTTTCTCCTTTATTTAAATAACCTATTCTCCATATTTTATATCATTTCTCCACTCTTTATGAATATAAACAAAATATAATTATAGATTACATTTTCTGTTATTTTCAGCACGTTTGAAATTAAAATGTAAAACGTAAGAAAAATGAAAATAAGTTGCATTTAATCACTGTTTTTATACCTTTTATTATATCAACAGAAAAAAAATAGAGTATAAATGTGTCAGTAATAGTCTGAGGGAAAATTTAGTAGCTATAATTAATAAAATAAAATAATTTTTTTACCCTGACTGAATTTTTTCACCCTAAAAGTTAGTTTTGAAAAGTAAATTTGTGGGTCCTTTTGTATTTCAGTGTTTAAGCTCGGCTTCACGGGTCTATTCGGTAAACAGGCCCTGTATATACATCTACTATCAATATGTAGTAACAGTTCATTGGACTATACTTTAATTTTTAATTATGTAAATTTTACCATATTATTTTTTAGTTTTGTGATAGACTCGAAAATTTGGTCTGTTATATTAAATTTTGATGTTTAATATCGGCAAACAACCATTATAGCAAATTTTAGACCTCTCACGTTTTTTGTGATAGAAAGTTTTCTTTCTCTTCATTATTGTCACAGGCAATTGCTTGATCGCTCAGTAACCAAAGTTACATAAAAGTTGCTTTTGAAAAAAAAAATGCACAAATGCAATTTAGATTCCGCTCGGTCAGTTTTTGACAAAACTTGTCCGCATTATGCAATGAGTAGTACTCTTTAAACGATGTCTTTAACATTAATTGCAAATGGGAAATGATGGAGAAACGATTGTCATCATTAAACAGATATACGTTTTAAGCGGAGCCGCATTAACGAGAGTCCTCTGCATGCATTTTTTTTTTGCTTCATTAATAGATTCCGAATTAAAAAGCAAAACAAAACAAAACAAACAGTTCTTTATATTTATAATTACACTGAGAAAAATGACACTTTCAAATCGGAATAAATCGATGTTTGCGTTTTGTTATGAAACTATTTGTTTCAAATAGGTCGACCCAATGCTTTCAATTCGGAAATACCAGAAATACTCAGAACATTGAAACATGGACTGGACATACTCAAAACTGAGTACATAGATGTCAGTTCATACTCATTTTTGAAACATGGACTGGGCATACTCAAATATGAACACATGATGTTTTATTCGTGAGTGTGTTCATGTTTTCAGATATGAGTATATATACATGTTTCAAACTTGAGTCATTTTGATTCGGAGCCATTTTGACTATGCGACACTCCTAGATTTGAGTATTTTTTGCTCAGTTTTGAAAATGTTGTTTTTAGAGTGTATACTATTGATACCATTCAAGCAAATTAATTTAACTATACTAATTATTTTTGTAGATCCATAAATATTAAATTCTTTCCGTGATTTCTTTTCCTTTTCTGTATAATTATTTCTTTTCTTTCTTTTATCCTTTTTTTGTGCGACATCTAACATCGTGATACACACAGTTATAACTATTCCTTAGATGTAGATTACTATTTATTACAAGTTTGTAAAACGAATATTATTTTTAATATAAATATACTATTTTACAATTTTAAAGTAGAAATATGATTAGAGTTATGAATTTAAAACAGTGCTTCTTATTGTTTTTGCAAAATGTATTAATATTTGTATTAAACTAAAATTTCATTTTATTCATGTTTTTTCTTTTTCTTTGTTTATTACAGCGAAGCTGAAGGAAAATATCCGGTATGTTGTACATTTCATTTTAATTTCCTTAATTAATCTTAATATCAACGAATATAAATCCATATTTTAAAAAAATTAATAACAAATAATTAGAATTACTTAAAAAGATTTTAAGTCATGTGAAATTTCAAAACTATTAAATACTATAATGTAACGATACATACATTTATTAAGTATGAAATAACTGATAAACAATATCTTCAAATAATATTATGCATTTTGAATACGCTAATAAAACTGCTCAAATAAGTATGAATTTAATTACGGCATATTGAATTAAACAAAGTTTTGTATTCTTGTCACAAAATGACATCAAAAAGAGAGAGGCTTTAATTACAAAATTTTAGTATTTAGATGGAAGTTCAAACAATCTTTTAAAATATTATATTTATATATTTTTTTACAAGTAAAAAAAAAAAAAACGAATATATTGTTTTACATAAAATGTAATAATTTCGTAAATAATACTATCAAGCAGAAATCATTTAAAATTAAAAATACAACTGGAAGTAAGAAATATTTCACCTTGTCGATGAAATTTAATAGTATGTTTTAAATAATATTTAACATTCTTCAGGACCGGTTTATCAAGTAATATTTCTTTTGTAATTAAAATTTATCTACAAAATATTTCGTATTTTTATTGAAAAATTCATTAAAACTGTTACATAGAGTTTGTCATTCTTCGGCCCCCTTGTTTACCATGTATACGTTTAAGGTGGTCTCAAATGACCTGCTCAACAACGCGAAACTTTCTGACACATTTTTAAACACAAAAGCATAAAATTGGCAGGACTGGCTACTGAAGCGATTTGGAATCGAAATGAGTTTTCCATTTTTTGACAAATAAATTATTTATCGAGTTATAAGCGATTCGTGTCACCTGACGACATCATTTTCCCCTGTCTCGCTCTACTGTCTCGGGAATTCGGTTCAAAATGCCGAGTTTGACAGTATTTTCTGAAAGAACTTCTCTTTTTATCAAAAAATGGAAAACTCATTTCGGTGACATAGCTTCTAAATAAGAAAACCTGCCAATTTCACAAGTTTCTGAATAAAAATGAATTCAAAATCTTTTCAGAAAGTAACTCGTTTGGATTTGAGAAGAACCTTAGCGTCAATCCTCCTCCCCCTAAAGTCTTCCACTAATCATTTATACCTAAGAAAATTCCATTTACTAAACTCTCTCTCTCTTTTTTTTTTATGAAAGTCGTTTTAGCATAAATTATACAGAATGAATTTTTATGAGTTTTTATTTACAAACATACAGTCGAACTCGGTTAATACGAGAAACACGGGAAGTATAAAAGACCTCGTATTAACTGTAACTCGCAATACCAGTAAAGATAATAGAAATCTTAAAACCACACACAAAAATAAACTAATTACGACTATTAAACATTCTAATGCTAAAATTTATTTAATGTCATAAAGGTAACATAAAATATTAAGTCTTACTATATTGGTGGTGTCATTTTATTTTAAGCAAAATCACAGTATTGAATTAAAAACCTCTAAAAAATAAGTAATCCCTACGGGACATCAACGACATAGAGCAATGCAACTAATCACTTCCCTTTTTTTCATGAAAAACTTGGCTAACATTGCAACAGTCACTACAATTTTCGAGCTATTTTTCATTTATTTATTAGCTATATTTTTCATTTTAATAGTGCAATAAGAGACATGTAAAGGCTGGTTAATATGGCCCGAGTCCGAATTTAACCATTTAACCGTTAGGCCCGTGTTTTTCCGTTTCTAGAAGTCATGTTAAAATGGCTGTAGACAAAAATATTTTTAAAAGAATTCTTTTTTAAACGGTATATAGCATGAGGGGATATAAAAAATATTATAACACTAAACTGCGATTAATATATATTGTGACATTTTCCCATATCCCAGCTGAGTTACTTTACTATGGACCGCAGGAGTTGTCGGGCCGAACCTAAGGAAGCGATCCATCTCCTACGCTGAATGGTTTGGACATTAGGGAAACAATACTGGAGACTGGCTGGCACCTACCCGACGGTAACGAATTATTGATTCTACTTGTGAGGTCGCAGATGGAGAGATTCCCAGAGACTATCGGACGCCAAGGGAAGTCCTTTAAAATCTGAGATCCAGAGATCCACTACGATAGGCTGCCGTAAGTTTAAGAGGCCGGGAGGAACCTTTCCCCCGCCCCCCTTTTTTTTTGGGAGGCTAGAGAAAGAAGAGAAGAGGAGAGATGGTTCTTCGGAGGCAAAAGGGTAGGACGTGACCCTGAAAAAGCAGAGTCTGGCAGTGAAACGAGCAGCGCAGGGGAAGCCGGAGGAAACAGACGCCCTGTCTGAAAGAGAGGCATCCCGGAGAGAATTCGAGTTGACATCCATTGGACACCCGGTCCAACGCGACAGCTTCACTGAAAGAATAGACTGAACCCACTATCTGAAGCAAAGATTTAGGACTTAATCACAATAGTTTAAAATTTCACCGAACTCACTCGTATCAGTATTTAATATATGAAACTAAAACTCTTAGAAGAATAAACTGTATTTGTTCTGTTGAATAAAATATTTTCTTCTAATGAAATAAGTAATGCTTCGGGCGCCACGGCTACCAGATCAACATTTCATTAATCCCCGAAGTCTTTACAGAAGATTGGTGGCAGCGTTAAAGGATTATTAAAGTAGTGAAAAGAAACAAGAGTGATTAAGGCTTATCAATTCGGGGCAGAGTAGGACAACTCGCCGAATTTCTTCAGAATCTACACCAGCCGTTGGGAACCTGAATCTAGATACCGAATCGGGGCAGAGCAGGACAACTCGCCGAGTTCGTACAGAATCCTGTGATAGAGAGACAGATCCCGCTGAATCGAGGAAGATCCACCGACCCCAAAGTGACCCGCCAAAACCAAGGCAGAGACCCGAGCTGATCTGAAACTGCATCCGCTGAACCAGCAACCAGAAGCATCCGAACTTTGCTGACAGTGTGGAGAGAAAAGAAAGCAGAATCACCGCCGAGAATCACAGAGCTATACCCAGGTGAGCACTTGTTTTATTCTCAGTGGAGGCTTAGTGTGTATATTTTTAATTTTGGACAGGAAGCAATTTTTCTTTAATTATTTGTGTTCGGTAATATAAGTAAAAATTTTAAATATTAATTACCAACAGATGTTTTTGTGTGTTGAAGGTAAATTAAAAGTGTAACAAACTTTAAATTCATCTTGTTTCTAGTAATTGAAAAATTCTTTTAATCTTTTTAATTAAAATTTTTTTTGTTTGGTGAAAAGCAAATTATGTTAATTGTATTTTTCGGCCGAAATTTTCAATGTGCTCTCTTATTTTGAAGATTGCTAAGGAATTAAATTTTAAATTTAAAGAAGTTGTAAGACTAAGTTGAAGTCTGTTAGTAATTCAGTTAAGTTAAGTAAGATATATGTTTTTTTGGCAAATTGTAGCCTATATGTGGAATTGGTTTGCTTGTAATTCAAAATTTCATGAATATTGATTGTATTTTGTGTCGAGCAGAAACTACTGTATTTATTTTTATGTTGTTTTGGGGGTGAAAAAAATTGTGTATTTTTTTTTATTGCATTTATGTGCGGGAAATTGGAATTAAATTGTGTTAGAATTTAAAATTAGTGATTATGGCAGGCATATCGGGATTTCGAAAATGCGATCTGCAAACCCTTGCGATAGAATTTGAAGTAGAGGTTTTGTCAAATGATACAATTCCTAAATTGGTTAAAAAGATAACGGAGGCCCCCGATTATGATGAAACTATGGCGTTAAACCAATTAAAGTTGATTGAAGAAGACCGTGTAGAGAGATCGAAATTGGAAAAAGATAAAATTGAGAAAGAACATGAGCTCGCGAGAATTAGGGCCGAACGGGAAAATGATACTTTAACGTTATCATCTAGTCAAATAGAAAGGGAACCTAAAATTCTGTTAAAAAATGTGTTACCTAAATTTGAAATGGGAAAATCGGAGATTTCCTTATATCTCAACTTATTTGAGAGACAGGCATTAAAAGCGCAATTAGATAAGTCGCAATGGGTAACAAATTTGCTAGGTTTACTTCCTATAGAATTGACAGAAGTTATTCTTAGAGAACCACCAGACGAAACGGACAATTTTGATTTTGTGAAGGGAAAATTACTCGAAAGGTTTAAAATTAGTGCAGAAGATTTCAGAATCAAATTCGTAACAACACCACGGTCCGAAGAAAAAAATTGGAAAGATTTTTCGTATGAAATTACGAATTATTTCGACCAATGGTTAAGCGGTATTCAGGTGTCCGAATTTAGTCAACTTAGGGACCTGATAATTACTGACCAGATCAAACGGAAAGTGCCCTCTGAAATTAGACAGCATTTTATTGACTCTTGGAGTACAATAATTACGCCATTGGATCTGACCCAAAAACTAGATCATTATGAGACGGTTAGAAGAACAGAGATGAAACAGTCCCCGCCTAGATATTCAAATAACGGCAAACAGATTGAGGGAAGCAGATTGGTTGATAGACCAGAGACAGAACCCCAAAACGCGGAAATGAAAAGAAATTGGAGGGAGAGGGAAGATAAAAAAGATAGAGATGTAATTTTCGATAAGCGAAAAGACAGGTCTTGTTTCCATTGTGGTAGTTTTTCTCATATCCGCAAATTTTGCCCCAAACTAAAATGGAGTAGTGAAATACCTGAAGTGGTTAATCAGTTGGCTGACCTCGATGAGTTAAACGAAATGTTCCAGCCCTATTTAACAAAAGGGATTATAAATGGGAAAGAAATGAAAATTTTTAGAGACACTGCTACGTCGCTAGATTTAATTAGTGCCAACCAGGTGACCCGAGAACAATACACAGGGAGAGTCGTGTGGGTAAAGCAACCGTTGCAAAATGATTTAAAATGTCTACCCCTCGCAGAAATAGAGCTTAATCTGTGTGATTTAGGAAAAAGAGTTAGGACTTACGCAGGTATTGTCGATGCAGACATAGAAATGGATTATTATTTATTGGGAAGCAAAACACAAAATTTGCTGGACAGAATGAAACCGAAACCGCCGGTTAGCTTTGGGAGTGCAGCACCGAAAAAAAGGCACAGGAGTGACCGCCCAATTCCCCCCAACCCCACGAACCGCTTAGTTTCGGCTTATCAAAAGAATGAAGTGAGAAAACCGGACAGGAAGGAAAAGAAAGGCTTTGTTCCCTTTCCCCTTAGCCAACGTGCAGGAGTAACGCATTGTGAATCTTCCATTAAAACGAAATTCGCGACGACCCCGATCCGCGCGACACCCAAAGCAAGGATGAAGGAAGAGGGTTATAAAGAAAGAGCGAGGGTGTTTTATTTAAGGAATGAAATCCGGGAAAGTAAGCATGGGAAAAAAAATAAAGACACAGTCTTAAAACGAAAGGAAGATTTTAGGTTTAAATCTTCGGGACAGAAAACAACAAAAGGGGTAAACAGTTATTGTGCGTTAGGAAGGAAGCGAAAAACGGTTTTCAGTTCTGATTGTTTAGAAACCCCAGGATACATATCGCCGCTTAACGAAACTAAAGGCAGCGATGTTAAGCAGATGAAAAACGACGCCGGAAATGACATCCGACTAATTAGAGATTTTGGAAAAAGGCAGGATATTCGCAGATCCTTAGGATATAGGCCAGGGATACCAAATTCCACATGTAGACTGTTTAAGTAGAATGGAATAAATAACATTCCACTCAGTAATTTTGTATATAGTTTTTAATTTTGTAATTGAAATAATTGTGTATTTGAATCATGCAATGAATATTGAAATTTAATTTAACGATGTGAGTCTGTAGAGTGTATTGTAAACTTGTGAATAATAATGTTTAAGGTAAGCCTCTATTGAGAATTAACATGTGTTGGGTATGGATGGAAGGCTAGCGCACCAGTAATGATGTAAGATTTTCCAAATGCTTGAAAAATCTCAACTGCTGGAGGGGGTAATGCTGTGACATTTTCCCATATCCCAGCTGAGTTACTTTACTATGGACCGCAGGAGTTGTCGGGCCGAACCTAAGGAAGCGATCCATCTCCTACGCTGAATGGTTTGGACATTAGGGAAACAATACTGGAGACTGGCTGGCACCTACCCGACGGTAACGAATTATTGATTCTACTTGTGAGGTCGCAGATGGAGAGATTCCCAGAGACTATCGGACGCCAAGGGAAGTCCTTTAAAATCTGAGATCCAGAGATCCACTACGATAGGCTGCCGTAAGTTTAAGAGGCCGGGAGGAACCTTTCCCCCGCCCCCCTTTTTTTTTGGGAGGCTAGAGAAAGAAGAGAAGAGGAGAGATGGTTCTTCGGAGGCAAAAGGGTAGGACGTGACCCTGAAAAAGCAGAGTCTGGCAGTGAAACGAGCAGCGCAGGGGAAGCCGGAGGAAACAGACGCCCTGTCTGAAAGAGAGGCATCCCGGAGAGAATTCGAGTTGACATCCATTGGACACCCGGTCCAACGCGACAGCTTCACTGAAAGAATAGACTGAACCCACTATCTGAAGCAAAGATTTAGGACTTAATCACAATAGTTTAAAATTTCACCGAACTCACTCGTATCAGTATTTAATATATGAAACTAAAACTCTTAGAAGAATAAACTGTATTTGTTCTGTTGAATAAAATATTTTCTTCTAATGAAATAAGTAATGCTTCGGGCGCCACGGCTACCAGATCAACATTTCATTAATCCCCGAAGTCTTTACAATATATATATATATATATATATATATACCCTGGTATTTACAAGAATACTTATGAAAATACAGGAAAACCCTCGAGCGATAAAAGTGAAAAATAAACAAATAAAAGTTTTCTTCTATACTCCTTCCTTTCCATGGCTCAATAGTAAATCTTACAAAGGGCGGTATTTGAGACGTCCTTATAGTTCCGTTCTTTCTTTTATTCTTTCAAGACTACATTCATTTGCATTCTCTTGTGTTAAGCGGGTTCTTCTTGAAGATTGAAACTCTGTCTGGTAAAAATGATAAATTACTGCATTTTGATAGACAGTTGTGATGTAGAAATATTATCGCAGAATAAGAACAATATTCGAGAAGAGATTTATTTCCTAATGCTACCCTACATTTCACCTAAAATCACATTAAAAAGAACAGATGTTTTGCTCGTATTAGCCGTGATCTTGCTTTTGTAGCTCGTAAAAAGCGCGAAAATCTTAATATAGTTTAAATTATGAACTATTTTTAACGCGCAAATTGCTCGTATTAGCCGTGATCTTGCTTTTGTAGCTCGTAAAAAGCACGAAAATCTTAATATAGTTTAAATTATGAACTATTGTTAACGCGCACATTGCTTCTTTTAGCCGTGCTCATATTAAACGAGTTCGACTGTTGTTCTTTTTTCAATAGATTGAATTTACTTTTTAATTATGTAATGATTACATTTAGTGTGTACTTAAAATCCGAAGTAAATTAACATAAACTACTGTTAAAAAGTTAATTATTTTACGATCAGATGTTAAGAAGTGTGACCTACAGTGCAAAGGAATTTTTTTTTAAATAATATATATATATATATATATATATATATATATATATATATATATATATATATATATATATATATAATTTTTAAAAAAATCACTGCTTTTGATATTTTAATTTAAAATAATGGAATTTTTATTTTATGATTAATTTGACTTCTTATAAAAATATTTGATTAATTTGTAATTTAACCTGACGATAACTAACTGTCATAAAATTTGACTTATTTTAAATATTAACGTGTTGCGGGGAAGTAAAAAGGATACGATATGAAATATTAATTATACTAAACTATAATTATTGTCAAAAAATCATTCTGAAAAAAAAATTGAATTTTTAAAAAACTAGAAGAGTTAAAGACTAAAATTTTTAAGTAAGATTTAATGTTTTATTTAACTGCGATTATTATACTGTGATTTTTAAATTTCTGATTAGAAATTAGCCATATAGCCCTTTATATTAACCTTCAATAGGGTATAAACACTTGATTGTAATATAAAACATGTATGTAAACTGCATACCAATCATTTTTTTTTTAATATTAGTTAAATTTCCGTTGCACGCCTCATTGTCCTTTTTCTTTTGAATTTCTTTTATTTAACGTAACTTGGTTCATGTACGTAAAGATAGAATTTTGCAATTCATTTTTTCACTCACTTCCTGATGCGCTAGAATTTTAAAAATTATGTATGCAAATGTATTTTCGATGAAAATACAATATTCTAATTTTTCTAGAACTAAATTATGAATTAATAAGATAATTTTTTTCCCGTTAGAAGAGCGCAGGTGATAAATCGCTAAATAATGTTTACAGTTACAATTGTATACGAGTTACAAGAACAATAGAGTTAATTATGCGCCAAATCATGCTCTCTAAAATAGGTCAACCGGTTATGACACTGCAACAATGAAATATTTTAAACATCAAAGAGTGGAAAATAAAGTATAAATAAGTAAAAAAAAATAAGGAGTGCAATATATTTTTTAACATACGCTTTTATTTTTCCTTAAAATAATTACAATATTTTTAATATATTCTTTTTTATTTAAAATTCGTATGCATTATGACTTTCCTACCTTAATATATTCCTTAATTTCTCAAATACCCTTCACTATATTTTTCCCTTCCCACTTAATTTTTCCCACTAAAGCCGAAGATAAGTGTTGCCAGCAAATATGAGAGGCGCCTCGACCGTAGGAGTTTCGTTGATAAGAAGTCTTGGTTTGAAGTAAGTGGGTAACTTATCTGAAAGACGGTTGATCTTGATGGTAACAAAATTTAGTAGCTGATTTGCCTTTAAATAATGCACCAAATTGAGATTAAGTGCGATCTATATCGCACTTAATCTGAATTTGATGATTTATGAATCTCAAAGACATACTTTCGTCACAGGTTTGTGACGAAAGTATGTCTGATTCGAAAACAACCATTGATTTTTTTAACTTTTTGAAGGACGGTTGTATATTATTTATATTTATTACATCACTAAATGTATAACACTTAAGAGGGTTGGTCAGTCAGATCTCAAATTACCCTAGCTAATGTTAACCGTAAGCGAATGGAATGCATTCTTATTTTTTTAAATATCATCTCCGTAAATTAATATTTTTGACTATGTACTCTTCTTAAAGGGTATATCTTTTTTTCTTAGCTGCCAAAATATTTCTAAAATATATACATGGTGTCCATAATTAAACGACCCTACTTTAAAGTTGTCTACATACGAAACTATTGGTCGGAAAGTTGTGAAATTTTGTGAAGGACATAATGAAGGAATGGGAATTTGTTTAACCAAAAAAAAAAAAAAAAATTAGTTTAAAATTTCGCCACCAGATGGCGTTTTTAATGAAGTACACATTTAACATACGTTTACGATAGTTTACGTATTTTATTGCAACAAAACGTGTTCCATATGACAGCCATAATTTTCAACTACAATCTGGAATTGTAAGATAGCATGTTCCATAGTAGTGTGTTCTGGGAAATGTTAAAAGCATGTTGCGAAAAACGTTTTGTTCAACATTTTTTGTTGTAATAAAATATGTAACCTATCGTAAATATATACTAAATGTGTAATTCATTAAAAAATGCCCTCTGGCGGCGAAACTTTTAACTAATTTTTTTTCGCTTAAACAAATTCCCATTCTTTCTTTATATCCTTAACAAAATTTCACAACTTACTGACCAATAGTTTCGTCAGTAGACAACTTTAAAGTAAGGTCGTTTAATTATGGACACCCTATACTTAATTTTATCTGAAATGTTAAAATCTTATTCACAGCTCGTACGATTTCAACATATAAGATATTAAATTAAACATATATTTTAGAAGTATTTGGATAACTAAGAAAAAAAAAAAAGGTATCCATTAAGAAGAATAAATAGAAAAAAGAAGCCAAATATATGAATTTCCTGAGGAGGTTTTAAAAAAAAAATGCATTCCACTCCCATAGGTTTAACATTAGCAAGGGAAATTTGAGGTATGACTGACCAATACCCTTAATATAACTCAATTTTATTTAAATTTATACCACTAAATTTCAATCAAAATTTGTACTAGAAATTTTGAATAAAATTTTGCATGTATAATTAACGTAAAAAAAAAAAAAAATATTTTCATTCATTCATTTAAAATAAAAGACTTCTGATTTTTAAAATGCAAACATGTCAAAATTAATTTTCAATTTGTTCTTAAAACTAAAGTGGTAATGATATAACACCCTAATGTTGAGTATAGAACTTTCATTGATTTACATTAATAAAAGCATTGGTTATGTTTACAATAGCTACTAAATCTAAACTATCAAGATTAGCCTTATTGTTTTTTTATGTGTATTTTAATGCATTTTATTCTTTTAATGTAGCCAAAAATTATAGTATCTAGCAAGTTTGAGCGTCGTGTTGACCGAAGAACTTATGTCGACAAGAAGGGTCTTTTCGATGGTGTATGTATAGTTCTAGAAATGCCTGTTAAACCCTGCCTATATCCTTATACATCTAATCCCTGCATAGTGGAATTATAAACCTTACATGTTCAATTGTTATCTGCCACATCCCAAATTACTGTCTGAATCACTTGTTGACTGCTTAGAAAATTAGATCCTTACATCCGAACCGTTTATGTATTATCCCTTTCGCGTGTGGCGTCCAAATAATAGGCTATGTCTTTACATTTATTATTATTTTGCTTTTACGATTACTTTTGTTATTATATATGGATAATGGTGATAGCTATTACATTTATTATTATCATTTCATTTATATTTTCCCATTTAAGGGACTCAGTATCTCTCATTTTGAAAAAAAAAAAAGTGTTGAATTTAAAATTTTTATCCTAAAATGAACATTAACATCACTAGAACATTGTGTAAAAATTTTAAACGATCTGATAAATAGTAAAGAAGATATGGTAAATAACATTTAGATGAAATTAACATCTTCTTTTTGTAAATGAAATGTTTAAACTCCTTTTTTCGGCTCGTTATTTAATGCAAATATTTTCACAATAATTGAGCAAATTGTCTGTTTTTTTTTTTTTTTTTTTTTTTTTTTTTTAATGTGTCTTTTGATTCTATAAAAGATATTTATAAGCATTGATTTTTTTAATATTTTAGAAATTTTTGTTTAAAAAAAAAAAATCTGAATTTTAATATATGCGATTTTTATAGGTTTATTCCATATAAAATAGGTTTATTCCATATTCCATTTAAAATTTTTATCCTAAAATGAACATTAACATCTCTAGAACATTGTGTAAAAATTTTAAACGATCTGATGAATAGTAAAGAAGATATGGTAAATAACATTTAGATGAAATTAACATCTTTTTTTTTGCAAATGAAATGTTTAAACTCCTTTTTTCGGCTCGTTATTTAATGCAAATATTTTCACAATAATTGAGCAAATTGGCTGTTTTTTTTTTGTTTTGTTTTTTTAAATGTGTCTTTAAATTCTATAAAAGATATTTATAAGTATTGATTTTTTTTAATATTTTAGAAATTTATGTTTAAAAAAAAAAATCTGAATTTTAATATATGCGATTTTTATAGGTTTATTCCATATATATCGAATTATTATTATTTTTTTCTTCTGATTTAATCTTTGTATCAAAAATACAATACTTAGGTTTGTAGAACAGAGTACCTGAGTATAAGATAAAAATTATATAGCGTGAAATACCAAACTTGGAAAAGAAAAAAGAATTTTAAATTTGTTAAAAAAAAAAAATTAAAAAATATATTAATTTATTAACAACTTAAGGCTTTTAATTTGTAATGATTTTGATTTGTTGAAAAAAGATCCAAAAACCTTAATATAGGTGTTATTTACAGAATAATTTTTTTTTTTGGTACCGAGCTCTCTTAATAATATGACAGAAAAAAAGAAAAGAAAAGGCTTATCGCTCTACTTTTGCTGATTTTTTTGTTTTAAGCATGCGTTTCATTCTTTAAATTTAAAAATAAAAACTACTTGTCCAAGCCAATGATTGGTGATAAAATATAATGGAAAATAGTTATACATAGTTATAAATCTTGTTGTAATTTAATATTTTCTAAGCATCTTCATTCTTTTATAGCCTACAGACATAATAGCACGGAAAATAACTGTGATAACACAGATTCATTAGATTTTTGTAAACTTTAATTTTTTGAATTTAAGTAGCTACTTTGAAAATTTTAAACCTGTTTTTCTCCCATTATTAAAACAAATCGTACCCTACAAGGCTAAACAAAATCAGAGGTATTACCATAATGTATTATCATAATCGTTTCCATTCTAAACTGAGAATATGTATTACTTTCTTTTTCGAGATGATTTAAATTAAATTATGTTTTTTTAGAATACATGTCTAATTCTTCGTTTTTCATATGTTATTTGCAAACTTTTGTCATTAATGTTCAGTTATCGATAACTTTGACATTAAAAAAAAAGTGCTGATGCTTATTGCATGATTTCCCTTATAAATAAAAATATTTTTACGAGAATGGCTTGAAGCCGATTATCCAAATGTTCCATATTTTTAAATTAAAAAACTGAATATGTTATCGTATAATTATCAATCATCAAATTATATGAATAAATAATTAAATCATATCGTGGATGGATAATAATATCAAGTAAAGTGTATTGAGAATGTAATTTTTTTTTTTTTTTTTTTTTTTAACCTATTAAAAAAAAAAAACGATTGAATAACCTATAAAATGGTTTATGTAAAACTTTTATATTCATTATTGTTCTAAAATCGACTCTAATACAATATAGTTTAAAGAATTATTATTATCATTATTATTCTACATTATAGATAGAAAAAACATATAATTACATTAACATTATCTCCGTTTCTGTATTTACGGTTCCGTAAAATTTTTTCTCTGTCGAATAAAAGTTCTCATATTTTTTTTAAAACGTTTCAACTTTAAAATATTCAATTTTTTGAAAATCGCTTCAACGTTGTTGGCTCAAGGAATAGTGTTTTGTGATACTAGATGATCTTTAGATATATATATATCATGTGAATTTTACAAAATAACTTGACAAGTAAAAGAAAGTAAATTAATTTTTAAATGTGACGACACATCGACACGTAATACAAGATAACTTATCAATCATTAGTCTATTAAATATATTTTTCTTAGAAAATTGCATCTTAAACTTATTTTAAACATCTTATATGAAACCTATTATTATAAAACTTAAAAATTGTTTTGGGATATTACTCTAGATATCCTATTATTAGTTTACCCTAGATGTCCTCACATTGTTTCCCTTTGTTGTCTCCTGTTTGTTGTAAATGCATGCAAAATTGGTGTTCACAGCTACTCAAATAGTTTGTGAAATTTTGTATGTTGTTGAAGCTCATTTACAAACGTTTTTGTGGCAATGATTGTTGGAGATTTACTTAAAATCGCCATGTTGGTGTCAGTTCAGGATATTTGGATAATATAAATGATCTTATTGTGAAATGTTTTGAATAGATTAATTTTTATATGCAGATAAAAGTACAGAATTAAATATTGCAACTGTTGCGGAAATTTTTTTCAGAAAAAAAGGTAATATTTAAATGCAACTTTCAAATCATACGTTTGTTTATTTTTGAAATCGTAGATTTTTGTATTTCGTTTTTTCTTTTACATTTTTAAACTGTAGTCTCGAATCTTGTGGTTCTGTATACTTTTTAAATGTTTTTGAAATTTGCACATTTGAATTTTTTCTTTTTATCCCCGATATAGTTTTTAAAAAATATTTTTGCTCTATTTCTTATCTTTTTTGATTTAGTATTTTAGACCTTTTTCGTTTAGATAGTTTATTAATTGGTAAATCTGGTTTCACGTAGTTTGAAAAATTATTTCTTTTTTCCTCTTAGTGTTTTTTTTTTTTTCAATATATATTTTTCTTTTTCTTTTTTAAATATGTTTAAAATTATATTTTGAAAGAAAACTTTGTGAAATTAAAAATGCACTTTGTAGTTTAGAATCTAATCTTTAGAATTTTAGAATATTTGCATGTACGCATGACTTGCATAATGGACATTTTTATAGTTTATATATATGTATATATTTTTTATTACTATCTATTTATAATCAATTACAGTATAAATATTTTTCTTTTGTAGTTCAATTATTAAATCTTTATTATAAATGAATCATGGTAAACTTAACACCAGGATATACGTATTTTTGCAAACTTTATAAATGTAACTTTAAAACACGACACTAATGGGACCTGTGGAAAAAAATCCAACATTTTTATTATTGCTTACAAAACAATTTGTTTCTCATATAAATTTACACGTATTTGTTAGCTATATTCATTTAATATATATATATCCATTTGTGGGAATATGCATCCTTGTGATAATTGCGTCCATCTTTTGGGAAATATTCATATCCATTCCAATTTATTTTCATTTACATTTTGCATTTTATGCATTTTTAGCTGATTTGCATAATGTTTAAAACGGAACATGCTTTACATATTTTTTTATTATTTTGACATTATTTATAATTTCACAGGTGTGTTTTAATACGTACCAATAAGCTAGGAAACTATTTTTTAATTTTTATATCCCAGTTTTTTTAAATCACATGTTTTTCATTATATGGTAAATTTTTATGAAAATTTCTAGTTTTACATGTTGATTAAGTTATAATTTTTTTCTAGTTGTTTTATTGAAAGAATCATTCCCTACATTTGTTAATTATTAAGTCAAAATATTTAAAAATATAAACACCTGAACTCTGAATGCATAAATATAAAGACCACTACTTTAAATATGCGGAAAGGTTGGAAATAATACAAACAATTACATTGTTTGCAAGTAATTCGACAATAATAATCCACCACTCACGTTTGTAATTATTCGCTATATTTCGCATTTTGGAGTTCCATTTAAGCATATATTATATTTGTACAAAACAATTAACTAAAAACATTAAATTTATTTCGTAACGAGTTTTCGTTTAGTCTAATGTT
Source organism: Maratus michaelseni (assembly GCA_963931845.1). Classification (NCBI taxonomy): domain Eukaryota; kingdom Metazoa; phylum Arthropoda; class Arachnida; order Araneae; family Salticidae; genus Maratus; species Maratus michaelseni. The sequence goes on along the minus strand of OZ007596.1, from coordinate 246,549,144 downwards.
AATATTTTAATGAATTAAATAATGCTTTATTTTGTGATAAAGCATTATGCAAAAGGGGTTATGGCTCCAGTTTTCGTAATTATTATTCAAATAACAAACGATTCAATACGTCAGTATTTGAAAGTATACACTAGGCTTACTATAGTACTTGATTATTTAATGATGTTTTTGTTTGTATATGAGTTAACAAATAGATATACTATAGAATACAATACGAGATTTAAACAAAATTTATGTAGCACCTTTACCCTCTAAGAAAAGTACATTTTCAGATTCAAAAATTAATTGTTATAATACATGCACCAATACGAAAATTACACACGGGCAAAAATTTAATAATATGCTAGTATTTTCCTATTTTTCCGGCCACATGTTTAATTAAATGTCTTCTACTGATATATAGGGCTTAGATAAGATTACGAAGGAACAGATGGAAAAGAGCTGGGAAGACCGTATGAAGAATTTCAAAGAACAGAGTCACAAAAATCTTCCCAAATGGGATCCTACTGCTCCTAAGGTAAAGGAGGTCATTGAAAAGAGGGAATACGACGACGACGACGACGATCTTTTGGATCTTACACCACCCGGTTTCGGATTGCCAGAACCTTCTCCACCAAAGGCTCCTTCACCTCCTCCACAAGAGGAGGAGGAAGAAGAAGAAGAAGAAGAAGAGGAAGAAGAAGACGAAGAAGAGGAGGAAGAATAATAAATAAATCAATTACTAAATTAAACAAGTAAGAAGGCAAAAAGGCGTATTTATTAAATTTTACACCCAGAAAAAAGTTTTGTTGAATCAACAAAAATTTGGTTGACCCAACAAAACTTTTTGTTTAAATATAGGTCAATGAAAATTTTGTTTGAATTAACAAAAAAAAATTTTTTTTGCAATTCCAAAAAAAAAATTGTATCGTCAGCAAAAAATGTTTTGTTAATTCAAGTAAAATGGTTCAATTTTACTTGAATTTTGCTAAAACAACCAAAATGTACTCAACAAAACATGTTTTGTAGTTTTAATCAATTCCTTTTTCTGGGTGTATATTTGCTAATTGTTCTGGCCCGAGTTGACAAAGTTTTACCTTATGTGCTCGAAACAGAGTTTTTATTATTTTCTTGTGATTCACAAGCATAGGGAATAAGAAATGATAATGCAGCTAAAAAATATAAATTTTTCTAATTGATAAATAATAATTTCGTCATTGTAATAAATTTGATGTTATTGTTATCGTTTCTGGCAAAAGTATCGCAATTTCAAAAGATATACATTAAATTCATAGTAAGTTAAAAAAAAATATATTTCCAGTTGACGTTTGACACATCAGAAAAATTACACCAACTTTATTCTTTATACTTTTATATTACAGCTGAAAAGATTACTTTCTTTAAAATTACTTTACGAAGATTAAAATGTTGATTAATTTTTCAGTTGTATGCTTTTAATATTTTGTTTTAGCGCGTTCTATTATGATGTATGGTAATATAATTGTGGACGTTGTTTCATAAATTACTGAATACTGTCAGTATAATAAAACAAACCTACCGATTTGTCATAATTCATTAACCTTTATACATGCCAGGTTTTAACTAATTTTCTGCAGTGCATTAAAGAGTGATTTAAAAAAAAAAAAAATTAAACTTACATGTATCTTTAAAACTCTCTTAAGCAAAATATTTAAATAAGTAGAGTGCTCTTTAGAAAAAAAAACACATTTTTTATCATGAAAATCGAGAAACTAATTTTGCGGTAGTCTTGCAAATCAGATACACTTTATCTTGTTAGTCTTCTACTTGAGGTAAACTTTGCCTTTTTAAAGATTAAATGCAATGACTGAAAACAGAGTTAACTCATTCAATGTTTAAAAAATAAATAAAGTATGGAAAATACCATTTGCGTTAAGTAATAAAATCTGCATAATATTGCTGCAGTGTTGTCATTTTGGAAATTTTTTTTAAGAACTCGCAATGAAATAAACTGATCATTAACGGCAATTAACAAATTGAATACGTTTAACTATCGACAGCTGAATAATCAACAGCTGGTTGATCGGTGCTTAGTGGCGCTGATCCATCAATTCATTATTTAGAAATAAACTCCTTGATAGCAGTTCTAATAAATGTGATGCATAGTGACGCCACACATTGGACGCAAGCATCACAATCACAAGGGTGACCAATGCGTGACTTTTTCTAATGGTCACATAACGACTTTCAAGTGAATTTCATTTGCTGAATTTTAGTTATTTTCAAGTCGAACAATGAAACATATGGATGTCAAAGTAACATGATGGGTATGACTCATCTTCTCCGTCACGTGACTACAAGAACAAGTGCATCTTGGTCACGATGCTATTAGGGCTAGTTACTGATATATATAATATATATGTATATATATATATATATATACAACTTAAAATATTTTTTATACATTTCTCTGATGTGTCTGTGTTTTTAACGAAAAAGTCTTATTTTGTACACTACGGATTTTCCTGTAGAAGGTCATAAACGGGGGTGTCCACGTCTGGACGGCAGCTCAAATCCTGTTCCTATTTTTACCGCTAATTTATCTCTTCTAAATAATTTCAATTTTTACATCATCGAACAGGGAAAAAAATGTACTTTCATATGAAAATTTGTTTGAAAACTGGAACTCAATTTTGTTACTTTTTATGAGTTTTTGAATAATTTTCAAGCATGAACTTTTTTTTTAAATCGATGTCAACAATAAACATTTATTTACTATAATAATGTAAAGTGACTTTTGACAGTGTCACCACAAATGACAATTAATGGCTCAGAGCAATTTAAAACGAAAACAAGGAGATTGGCCATAAGACTATTTGGCGCTAAACTGTCAACGAAAAGATCGATTTTCATTTCATGTTGAACATAAAATTAACATAAAATTAAGTTAAATTCGTTAAAAGTTGTGCTCGTAATTATATTTTAATTTTAAATTTCGATTTCCTATTTCTTGACTGTAATACGGTTATCGGCTGCCGAGGTTTTTATTCATAAACATTTTTTATATTGTATAGCTTTTATATAATTAAAAGTATGTATTATATAACTATAACTATATATTATACAACCCTTTTGTAATTTATACCATTATTTTTAGATTCTTCTGACGAATAGCAGTGAGTAGCTGCCTCTTCCAACAAAAATTTCGAAAATAAATTCCTGGTTGTTACAAAATTCAATAACAAAATGTGGAGAAATCGACAGTGCCATGTTATTATTCAAAAAGAAGTGAACTGTAACAATGAAACAAAGCCTGTGTACCACTGTAATTACAGAGTATGAAATGCTCATTCATTCCTTATGTCCACTGAATCTCTTTCCATCTGCTTTCATGCTGTAAAAAATATAAAGAAGACGCAGCCGTATAACAGAACAAATGTGTAACTAAAATCTTTCTTGTTCATCTTCTTTTTGAAATGTGGTTACTTTCTAACAGTGCATTTGGTATGATGTATATCGAACATCGCTCTGGTGTTTCATGTGCGTGACCTGTGTATCTGTTAAATGTATCCTGATATTTATTAAAAGCTGCAATATTTTCTTCGTTGTGTCTTTCATTATTCGTTTATACTGATAAATAACATTATACTTTATATTATTTTATTTTTCAGAATTTTTTTTTATTATAAAACGTATATTTTTCAGAGGAACGATTTTCAAAATTTGATTCGACATTTCATAAAAAAAAAATGATGCTAAAACATTGGTCATCATAAGATGACGAACTCATCTTTCAGCATTTCGTACTCCGATTGAACCATAAACTTGTGTTGGTTGATTTATGAACTGATAAAATGTTGAACAATAAATTGATGCTATGTTGAACCATCAAGCAACTACAGCTATCCTTTTTTAAAAAAGGCTAATCAGTCCGAGGTCTTTGTTTAAAATGGAACCTGACACATATTATGGACATACAAGCTTAAAGGGGTTTTCAAATTTGACACCTACTAATTTGTAGTCAGCATTCTAACCATTAGACAAATAGGCAAGTATCATGTTGCTCTAAATCAGCATATTGCGAGTGCATAGAATTATTTGTGTTTATTAGCTGTTAGGCTATTATATACTGCTCTAGGATATTGAAAGTTGAACTATAGTTGAAATTTCATCATAATCATGGTGACTATGTTTTTTTTTGTTTTTTTACTACAGTTTTTTCTTTTTTTTTCACAATTAATTAGCTCACCGTTTTTTCCAACGTTCTTATTTTTAAATACACTGTGATTTTTTTAAACCAGTAAATAACATGATAATGATACTTAAATACATGAATTAGAAGTTATAAAAATATAGTATAATAATAAGAAAAAAATACTGCTTAGATAAAACAGAAAGACAAATTAAGACCATCCAAATAATATATATATGTATGTGTGTGTGTGTGCGTAAATATATATGCATTTTTTGAGTAGCAACACTCAAAGTCTGAAAATCAGCCATACTTGTTATATACTTATTATATTGAGCACATCTTTTTAGGAATCTCTGAAACTTTTATATTTCACCACAATTTATTAGAATTAATCGTTTTTCTTCAGTGAGGTACAGACATAGGAATATGTAAAAAATTTTTTACTGTAAGTGCCTGGTTCACAGCATAACACAAGTAATAAAGAAATTTCCTACAATTGCTTTATATAAATTAAATAAGGAATCGATAATAAGTCCAAAATAAATTCAACCAAACATTCTTCCAATAAAAAGATTATTTATCATAATATTTATTTATCATGATCATAATTAAAACCATTCTCTTCGTTACAAAATATTAATAATTTTAATTAATTTAACTTTCTGAAGATGCCATTAATAGATTGGGATTTATTACAATTATCCATCTTTTAATTTATCTTACAATAAATTAATGAATTTCTTAACTATATTTTATTTTTAAATTCAAAAATATTTCCTAGTTCTATAAAATATCTTAGGGAAGAGAATAATTATAAGAAATTGCTGATTATATTTAACTTAGTTCCAACCAGACATTAAATCAGCAAAAATACATTGTTAAATTAAAAATCATAGTTACTTCCAAAAATAAAACTTTATTAATTTTAACACTAAATCATTTTTTTATATATTTTTTTAAATGCAAAAAATAGCAATTAATTCATTTTTGGCAAAAACTTTACCTAGTACTAGGAACTCTTAAAGTATAAGAAGTTGCATTTATAGGGTTAAATTGTTTTATTCAAAAGAAAGTTACAGTATTCACTACTTTTACATCCTATTTTATCGCTATTAACAATTTAGTTTGTCAATTTAGTCTATTATCCATAAAATAATAATAATAATAATAATTTCAAATCTTCGCTTAGTACAACAATACCGTACAATTAAAAAAATATATATAACAATAATAATTCTTTTCAAACAACACAACAATAATAGAAAGTAAAATATCTGTTTTTAATGCTTTTTGTTTTAAAATTCCCTACTTCAACTACTATGTTACTTAATATATTAAACAAGGAAGTTTCTCTCTACTAATACAGCTTTGTTTTCATTAGAAAATAAAACGGTTTCTTGTATACTTCTTAAGATAACTTCTTAAGATAATGTTCCACCAAATTCCAAAATTTTATATGAAATTCCCCACATTTTGTACACATTTGTACCACATTTCACGAAACTTTTTTTAAATTAATCAGTTTTTCCTTATTGTTAATAAGATTCAATAAACTCTCAGGAAAGAATTCCTGTTTAAAGTTAAATTTACAGTATTTTATTTTTTAAAAGATATTCAGTAATGAGTGGTGAAATGAGTATAATTTTAGGTTTACTTTACAATAATGGAAGTATTACATTTTCTAAATTAAAAGAAATATTTTTGGTAATTTGAATTTATTAATATTGGAAAACAATGTTTAGAAAATTTATTATTAATTTGCAAACAATTTAGTAAAAATGGAAATTGTCCCAAATGGAAATTTGCAAAGTTAACAAAATATTCAAAAATCCACCGTACTTTCTTCTAATCATGAAAATATTACACTTCTAGAGAACATAGGATCTGGTTCTACATATATAGAAAGTTATACGTATTAATTCTGACATACGTACTAATTATTCTTACGTATTGATTTTTACGTGTTCATTAGAAAACAATGAAATTGCAAGAAAACACCAAGATGACATGACAATTGAAAATCTGTATTTACGTAATGCTCTTTCTGCAATAAAATACTATAAAAAGCTATATTTTGTACCCTCAGGGTTGACACAGGCGATTTTTGTTTTTTTTCCTTTCAACTTCAAAGGGTTTGTATAATTTTTTTCCAAACTATAATCCTTGCTATATATTTCTACAACAACCACAAGAGAAATGTACCTCAAAGATTTTTTTCTTAATAGTAGTACGACTAAATATAAAAATAGTTGCCTGTTGTAACCCTATTTTTTTTCACTACTACAATTATAACTAACTTCAAAAGATACAGAAAACTTCAAAAGAAAAAGAAAACAAGTTCAAGTGGAAATGTAATAGAATATTGGAGGGAAAAGCAAGATGTGGAAACGTTTGATATCTATGAGCACTCATCATAAAAAACACTTTAACTCATAAATAACGTTGCAGTAAATAAGTGAGATGTATTGGGGAAAAACTCATTTCCAAATTCATTGGTCATAAAATTAAACATCATAATAAAATTTTTAAAACAGAAAAAAAACAAACAGAAATGGGGGATTTTTATTTAGTTCCCGAAAGAAATAATTCTGATGATGTAATTTTTTCTTAAACAACTGAAATTATGGCAGAGTCACTCTTAAAAAATAAAATGAATGATATAATATTATGAATTTAATAAGTGAACCGTGTCAAAGGCAAAAACAAATATTTCATAAATATGTAATAATGTAATAGTTTACATACAAATTCCAGCTGTTATATCTACTTTCTGTAATGTTTTAAGCTAGTATTAATCATTGCCCAATTTACCAGATTATTTACTCATTTTAATTCTTCCATCGGGTAAAATATAGATTCTTGCAATAATGTCATTAATATAATTAGTTTGAACAATTAATTATTCCCATAAAAATTTTATTAATTTTAATAATTCAAATTGTTCAGTCTAATGGAAAAGAACTACTTGGGCCCCTCTCATATTTTTTGAATTGCACACCACTGGCTTTTTTCTGTCGAACATTATTACATACGTATAACTATATAACGCTGCGATCACACGTACTACATTATCATAAGCAAAGTCAGACACTTCCTTAAAAAGAAGTCGTCGACAGGGAAACGTTAAAAAATACACCGTGCTATAGTTTAGCTGTAGTAACTCTGCCAAAGAACATATTGTTAATTATTCGAAAATATTGTTGTTTGAATCTCCTGCGATTAGAGTCGTGCATCGCGTTGGGTAACCCGATAACACGTACCGACGCGTGGTTCGGGTCGGTTTGACACTACTTACTTTGTTGAAGATCAGGCTGACTTTAAATGTTTTGGGTTACGGTCTATTTTGGGTTAGGTTTTGACTGTTTCGGTTTGAGTTCGGGTTGGAATTTTCAAAGGAATTCCTGAGTATTTTTCAAATGAAAAAAAAAATATTTTAACATTAATGAGTGCATACGAGTTCATTTTCATACAAAAAAGATAAAATTGATATTAGATATAATTGTAGACTATTTTTCTACATTTGTATTAAAATATGGATTAATTTTCTTTCACTTCGGATTCGGGTTGAAATGTATTAGGTTCGGGTCAGGTTTAGAGTTAACATTTTTTTTTTTTTGTCAAAATCGAGTCGGGGTTCGGATTGACTTTAAGCAGAAATTTTGGTTTCGGGTCGGGTATAACCCAACCCACCCATGCAGGACTGGATAGATATCAGCTCGAATTCCACCAATCAGAGTTCTCTGAAAGTACTTGTCTCCAGTTCTCGGGTTTTAAACCACTTTTTAAAGTACTTAGCAGCGATTACTCGCCAAATGCTACACGTGCATTTACCTTACAATTGATAAGAGTGGATAAGTGTTTTGATGAGTTTTTGATAAGAGTGGAATAATTAAAAAAAGAAAGATTTAAGTAAAAAACCTTGTAAAGCTTTTATTTAAAGATTATGGTATATTATTTTTTTTATTTGCAAACAAACACCGGGTGAACCAAAAGTTCGTTAAAACTTAAAAATTTCATAAAAAAGGAGGAAATTATGATAAAGAAGTGCGATTTGCAAGAAACGGCCCACAAGGTAGTCGGATTTTTTTAGCAACACAAAAATTTTTAGTTAAAAAAATCACATGTAGATGCCGCTAACATGCGACAGATTCAGCAGAATTATGCTAATTAATCCTGTAATAAAAGACCAAGATATACTCGAGGATTTCTCATTCGCTTTCAGAATGTTATCATTACCCGATCGAGCGTTGTTGGTGAAGTTGTTTTATTTGAACGGGCAGTTTCTGCAATTCATTCCGACATGTTGCATTCAACTGTAACGGACGTTGTGAGTCGCCTTAGTTGTGTCGTACAATGTTCTAGAGGTCATGTTGATCAATTGTTATTGCAAGAATAAATGGATGGAGTGCACTGTTGTCCTGTTCATTGTGTTGCGGGTCGTCAACGCCCTATACCAGTGACATTTTTAACTAAAAATTTGTTTGCTGCTAAAACAAATCCGACTACCTTTTGAGCCCTTTCTTGCAGACCGCACTTCTTTATCATATTTTTTTTTTGTCCTTTTTAATGAATTTTTAAAGTTTTAACGAACGGTATATCTAGCGGCAAACATAGGTAGTTTAAAAACAACACGTTTCTTTCCACCGGAACTGGAATTTGAAAGATAATTTTAGGTATATTTCAAAAATCATGATTTTTGACATGTGTCACTCTTTTCGAAAACCAACAATATATTCTCTTATACTTTGAATAAATTACCAAACAAATAAATCAAAGAGAATGTTCTCATGTTTAATCTACTTTTTCTGATGTTTCTCATTCTACAAAAAAATCTTTAAAATAGATTCAGAGACACTCTTTGAGTTATTTTCAACAAAATATCATATAACAAATTGAAATATAAATATTTTAAATGTACTTCATCAGTCTTTCGTTTATTTTAATTTAAGCTCTTTTGAAATAAGTTGCATTTTTAATCCTTTCTTCGAAATGGAGATTGAGAGCATCTTTAGAAAATTCTTTCTAAAGGCTTATTTTCTTTGACTTAAGCGTACTTTGTATAAATATGGTGCATAATCTTTATATTCCTTGTATCGCGTTATGAAATATATTTACAGTTTGTAACATTCAAACTGAAAGGATAAAAGAGTGTTATTATGGATTTTGTAAACATTTCAATTGTATCTCTCAGTGGGGGAGGTAAACATTACTTGTTTTCTCATGTTTTTCCACGAAAATGTGTTGCGAAAAATATATGAGTAAGAAATATGTCATGAAGAAATTCTCCTTATAGTAAATGAAATAATAAAAACAAGTTAAAAGCTTTGCCTTTATGATCTACTAGGTAGTACCCGTCAATATTTGACGGCAAATAACGTGAAAGTTCCTTTTGAAATATGCTTTTATTTGTAATTAGATTGTTTAAGTATTGAAAATGTTATGAACTGTTATATTGTGTAAGAGATTCCTATAGATATAAGACGATAGATTGTGGTGTCAGTCCAGCCTACTAAACTAATGAAGTGAAACAATTTTAAGCTTGTAATTTACATCCTATTATATTTGAATTAATTTAGCAAGAATTTAACTAAAAATATTAACTGAATGATTTTTTTTTACTTACTACAGTCACAAAATGTTTTAAAAATATATCAATATTTAGTGTATTCTAATTTTTTTAAACTGCGCGACCTTTAAAAATTTTTCATTAATTTTATTTTTATCAGCCTGACTGTAAAACCCAGATAAACCATGGATATCAAGGTGATTTCATTTATAATTCTTATATGGATATTTTTGCTTGTTTATTTTTTCTCTCCTTTTCTTTTTGTTTCTTTAAGGAGAATAATCATATACGTTTCTTAGTTATACAAATATATCTTATTGATAATGGTCATACAGCATATAGATAAAAGTTTAGATCACTTTATTTAATCGATAGCTATTTCCAAAGTCTTTTAATTTAAATATTTATAATATAAAATAAATAATTAAAAATATATTTCGGTTGTTAAATTTTATTTACCACAATTCCAATATTTAAAAAAATAACAATATTTAGTATTACTGATTTTTTAATTTTTTATTAAATTAATTTTTATCAGGGTGGTTCCAAATACCTGAATTTAAACTTTGCTGTTTGAGGCTAATGATTTATAATACGTATTTTTTAATTACTTTAATTTATATTTTCCATTTTCACACATTGTTTAGTTGTTAAATCCTGGATATCAAGATAATTTAGAGTTCCTGTATGAATATTTTTCGTTCTTTTTGTTTTCTCTCCTTTTATTTTCCCCTTTTTTACAAAAAATAACCCCATACATATCTTATTATATAAATGACATCTTGATAATGATATAATAAAAATTGTAGACTAGTTCAATTTATTTAATCGATAATTACATGCACGATCTTTTAATTTAAATACTTTTAATATAAATTTAGTAATTAAAACAAAATATTTTTGGGTGTTAAATTTTACTTAATTATAAAGCATTCGAATAAAAAAAATAAAAATTATATAACTTTTCTCCTGAATTAAATATGACATTATTAAAATGAATTCATGCCGATAAAATAAGAAAAATCATTCGGTCCGGAGTGATTTTCGAATCGACATTATGATCAGAACAGAGAAGCACCGCGCTTTATATCACTCGGCCACCGTTTTCTCGTTCGAGTGTACTCTTAAAACTGGTTTGGTTCTAGATTTAATTTTACGCATGCGCAAATGGGTCATTTTCATTTGAAAAGGGGATTTGACAAAAATACCTTTTCGTTTTAATATATAGGATGTGTAATTAAACTAAAAATAGATTTTTTTTTCTTAACCTTGTGAAAGGGGTTCTTTCAGGAATATCTGTTAAAGCGTGGCAGATGCTGGCACTGCTTTCGCGTAAAGATTAACATGAAACACAAATTTATAAAATTGTATATCATACAAACATTCATTATTGGTAGCAACATACACAACATAAAAACATAAACTTGAATAGAAGAATTTACGAATCAGCTGATGAAATATTTATTATTGGACAATTATGCTTTAGTAGTTTTGAAGGGAAATTCCTTTGGAAAAACATCTTAGATGATTTAATAGGTTTTAAAACAACATACCTTTTTAAGCTTCTTACACAATAAAAGTCATACCATTAAGACAGCGACAGTTTTTTTAGTAGAACAAATAAGAAAGAGTACATGTTTAGGAGTGTCATCGAGTGGCTGTTTCAACAAACAAAATTCTTTCTCTATCTTGGGGCTTGTTTGAGACCATATTTATAGCCTTTTTTAATTTGTAGATTTTGTCTCTATTTTTTCATGGAAAACTTCCAGTTGATCCATCTATAGCTCTTCATTATGCAGTTTACCATGTAGACAAACTGTTTTAAAATACTTTGGCTTTACGATAAGCTGCACAGGTAAGAAAAGCTCTAATAGTTGTACGTTTGACAACAGGAGAAAAAGTTTCATCATTATTAGTGCTTAGTTTTTGGGTGAAACCTTTGCCAACTAACTATGCTTTGTATTTAATTTCTTCCCCATTTTCATTATATTTTACTTTGAAAATCTATTTACAGCCAATTATGTGCTTATCCTTAGGTAAATAAACTAGTTCATACACTTCATTTTCCTTTGAAGCGTTTTTTTATTATTATTATTCTTTAATTGCTTGAAACAATTTCTTTTGATCTAGTGTTGGTAATTTAAAAACACCTTTAAATGTTTCAGGATCTTTGTGTTTGGAATGACAATCTTCAGATTTGTAGAGAAATTTTTCTGGTGTAATTTCGTTTGTTTCTCTGTTTGAAATTTTCCTTTGAGGATTACCCTCAGTTTCTATTGCTGCTGAGCTATCTTCTGATTTTGCACCAGTTTTCATTTCTTCTACAATATTTTCATCTATTTGGACATCTTAATAATCATTTTCAAGATTTTCGTTTGAAAAATTGAAATGCATTAAATTTGATGTTCCATTTTCAAACTTTTTTTGAGAAACATTCTCGCAGCTCATAATTTAAAAAAAGTCACTGTTCTGATTGCTACTAGTTTTTCCTATAAGTGTAAATTTGGAATCCCATGTTTTTAAATCGTAAGCCGCAAAGATTCCTTCAGTAGCTTTTTCATCAAATTTTTATTTCATCTGTTTATGAACATACACATATGATTTCTATCCGAACATTTTGATTCAAATTAGGCGTATGCCAATTCCACAGATCTTACACTGTTAAAATTTTCCAGTAAACTGTCCAGTCATTTGACCGTTTCTATAGTAAACGGTTACATAACGTATTTTAACTCTATTTTAACCACATTATTGTCCATATTATGGTCCGAAAAGAGTTAAATTACGGTTATGTAATCATTTTCTACAAAAACGGTCAAATGACTGGACAGTTTGCTGCAAATGTTTAACAGTGTATAGAATATTCTCAGCTAATTTTGTGCATGATCTATTCTGCAGATTGATTGCTGTAGTTATGCCTTCTGCCCATAATGTGTTTGGCATCTTAGCATTTATAAGCATAGCTTTGCACATTTCAATAAATGATCGGTTTTTAATTTCCAGAACTGTATTCTGAGAAACTTAATATGGCGTCGTCGTTTGATGATTTATTCTTAAGTTCTTAAGGGGTCTCTCTCGTAGATTCGTCGCAGTATTCAGTTCCAATGTCGCTACGCAAGGATTTAATCTCCAATCTCATTTTATTCATTGTTGGTGCAGCATACTCTTTTAATTTATCAAATGCTTCATTATTTGAGGAAATAAAATATATTTGTGTCTATCGAATAAAATCACCCCTGAATATAACAAAATATCTTTTTGATCCTAAACTTTAAGTCTCTGCAGGGCAGCATACGTCAGTGCATAATAAGTGAAGTGGTTTTCTACTTCTCTATTGAGTTTCTTTACGAAATGATTTTTCGGTTAACTTAGCTTTTATGAAGCTCGAACATTCAGTGTTTTGTGAACAGTTTTTCATAGTACTACCTAAAGCTAAATCATCCTTTTAGATTTTTTTCAGCAACTTTTACATCCGCAATTAGGATATTACTTTTTTTTAATTGAGCATATATAATATTTAAATGTAACTACATAACCTATGCCAGTTCACGATTGGACACACAACAAAATACTACTTAATTTAGGGACATGTATGTAATACATGATCTAATATTACTTTGTTTGTTTCACCAATAAGAATTTCAATATTAAAAGCACATTTGCCACTTCCCTTAGCAGGTAATTTAATTCCGTTAGCAATTGTAATTGTTAATTTATTTGAATTTTTTAGTTTTGAGAACAATTTTAAAGAATCTAAATTTCTAATTAATTTTCAGCAGGACTGAAACTACGCCGTAAAACTTCAGTCCTGCTGAAAATTTAATTAGAAATTTAGGTATATTATCCGATGTTGGGAAATTATTCGTCCAACGCCCCCTACATAAGAAAGCCTTGACACTCGTCACGAAAACGTCATACCAAAGCAGGCAAAACAAAGAAAAAAATTCGAACAACTCGCATGGTTCGATTTCGATACCTCGTAGAATTATTAACTATTAGTCGTAAACTATAATTATTAATTCTATGAGCCAATGAAATCGAAACATGCAAGTTGTTCGAATTTTTGTCTTTGTTTTGCCTGCTCGGTATGACGTTTTCGTGACGAGTGTCAAGGCTTTCTTATCTAGGGGGTGTTGATTCGTCTCATGTACGCCACTAAATAACGTGTTCATGTTTGACTTTCCATCTTGCGCTGCGAAGTTGCAGCCTTGCCAACGTATATGAGTGAAAATGCCAGACTGGATGTCGTCCTTATGTCTTAATTGGCAAAGCACTCGGTGTGCTATACCAAGGTATTCGGGTTCAATCCCCGGTTTGGACACATTTTTCAACTCTGTTGGTTATACGCTGTTAAGCAAAGTGAAAATAAATTCACATCCTTTGCAGTGTCATTTAAATTCTAAAGAATTTTCTAAATGAACATAGCACCTAAATCAATAATAAAAGTCAAATTTTTGTTTTTATTTATCTTTTGTTGAGATTTCATAACAAAGTCTGAAGAATTTGATTCTTCTGTTATCTCAATATTGTTCTATGAACATTTTCGTAATTTTTTATTTCGGTTACTCGCCGTAGAATCAGAAGAATTCTTTGATTTCTTAAGTTGTGGACATGATCCATCTTGAATAAAATTAGGTTTTGTTTTGTTAATATTATGGCCCTTTAAATGAAAAAAATCTCCACGGCTGTGATTATTCTTTTTGCAATGAGCACTTTTTGTTTATTCAAATGCTTAGCTTTATTCCTATTACTCTTTAAAGCATAAGATTAAAATTTTGTTGAAATTTGTTTGGTTTCAACTTTTCTAACTTACTCATAAATTAATTTGTTTTGAACATATTTTAAAGATAGTTCAGTTTCATTTTACTTTCAACAGCTGTTATAAGTATTTGGTAATGAACAGAGCAAAATTGCTATTAAATTATCATCTTGTATTACTACACCTGTGCATCGTAATTTTTATGTTCCTGCATTTTTGTACTTTATATTTAATCGAGTACCATTTCCCAAGAAGATAGAGTTTATTTATCAAATTAACCCTTTCGTGGACGAATGTTATGTGGTCGTATGTCTTTTTAGCACTTTTAGTATGACGAACATAAACAATTTGTGTGTCTGAGGTATTTAAGAAAATTAATCTCCCAACATTTCAATTTCTTTTTCTGACATTTTTATCCCAATTCTGATCAACTTCAGTTTTTTAGTTGCAAATATATTATCATATGATTATCTATATTAATAAAATAAAGTTTCGCTCTGTGGGTCTGTGTGTGTGTCTGATGGCGATGGCTAGGAAAATCTAGCACACCTAGAAGTTTGAAAATTTAGGTGTCGATAGTCCAAGGTCTGACCGTGTGCACCTGAGTCTCAGAATTTTAATATTTTGATAATTACTCAAAATATTAATTAGAATATCATTAAACATAGCATCGCAAATGCCATCTTTTAAATCAAAATGGCTAAAGAAAATAACTGCTGTTGTGGATTTGCAAGCGGAAATTAACGAATTCGAAATTATTTTATTAATTAGCGAATTTTAAGAAAACTAATTACGATATCAATTTGAAAATTTCCGAGCATATCTAAAAAAAAAAAAATTCTGCATCCGGCTATGCGATTTTTGAAAAATTCAGCCGATAATTTTTCTTAATTTATGCAAAAAACTGCCAAAAATCTGCCGGCGCCAGTGAAAAACATCCTAGAAAGTTTCAGACAGGGATCTGCTTTCATTAAAAACTGAACTACAAAGAGATCTGTTTCTCTGGCCGATCCTTCCATTTAGTTTGCGAAAATGAAAGGGAATAATTGCCAATTTTTACTAATGAATTAAGATATAGATTTGAAATTGAGGTCGGGAAGGGTTGTCATCTGCCGGCTATTTTAGCGTAGCGTCTTCGTTATGTTCTGGTGGTTTTCTTGAACAAATTATTCGTTATATTTGCGGGTAGGGAGAGGGAGGGGGTTAACGCCTTGCTCTGAGGTTGTTATTATCTCGGGCCCGAGCAACGCCGGACGGGTAGCTAGTCATTGATATATTATCTTTGATTAACAATTGTTGCATTTTGAATTTCCATACTGAATAGGTGTTATCAGTTAACTTATCAACATAATTAGATTCTTTAAGACAAGTCACTTTCATACAAGGATATTTTTTTACGTAACAGAAAACATAAATTGTTTATCCTAGTAATATAGGAAAACCAAAAATATGAACACTAATGTAATGCTAATGATGAAAAGAACAAAATGAAATTGTTTAGAACAATTTCAGTAGTTGCATTTGATTTTAGAACAAAATGTTCTTAAATATTGTTATTCTTTATTTAAAAAGGCACAAATCTGTGTTTTCAACTTCCATAGTACAATAAGTACTAATAAATTTCAATAATAAATTGGCGAAATAGAATTCAATTATTTTTTCATATCGAAACTTTTGATTTCAAAATTAAGAACAATTCGTGGAAGTTTCTTTTATATTTTTCACCTGACAAACTATAACATTCAGAAAATAATCATTTCTTTGATTTTTTAATATAGGGTGAAGCCCCCCGTTATTGACACTTAATCAGTAACTGACATCTTGAGCAAAAATTTAACTTAAGTAAGTATTTTGTTGTAAAATTCTGCAAAATAATGTGGTCTAGAAGTCAATGAGACATTTATTTTTATTTTGTAGTCAATTTATTCACCAATAGAGGGCATAGAACATATTCAACGAGGAAGAAAGTTTTGATAATACAAAAAGTGCCATTTTGTAGCAACCAAATTATTTATAAAATTAAGAAAGTGTTTTTCTAATCTATTTGTAATGCAACCATCCTAAACATTTTCCTTAAAGTTATATTTGTAGAAATTAGTTTAAAGATGCAAATGATATGTTAGGGCCATGATTAAAGGGTTTATAGTTATTTAATTTAGCTTAATGGGGGGTGCCAGTTATTGGTTCCTAGAATTTAATTTCACCAGTCTCTGACAGAGGTGTTAGTTATTGGTTATGTTAAAGAAAGCAGAAATCTAATATTTGAACTGTTTAAAAATGCATAATAGTAAATTAAATTTATCTTGTAGTAAACACTATTAAAATTTAAGTTGTTTTACTAGTGTCTGACACCAGATGTCAGTTACTGGTTCATAAATGTCAATTATTGCATTACTAATAATGCAGTACTAAATATTATTGCTATATACTCTTACTATATGCTCTGCATTACTCATAATGCAGTACAGCTTACTAAATCCCACTTTTTATAATAAATATCGGAACAGATGCGTTACACTCACGCTAAAATGTGAACAAAAGATTGGCGACTGTTTAGTTGGCGCGATTTCCAAGACTGCGCCAAGCTCTAAATACAAGCTTAATAGCCGGGTTGCCATAAAAGAAAAACAGTCCCCAAAGTTTGGCGACTTTTTTCCTTCTTTTAACCGATTATTATTTTTTTTTTTTTTTTAGCGTGAGTGTAAAGCATCTAAGCCTAAATATCAGTTTATTTTGTTTTTATAAAAAGAATAAAGTTTTTTAAATAATTTTAATCTTTTAAAATAAAGTGTCAGTCACTGGTTCACTTTGTGTCAGTTATTGGTGTTTCAAAATAGGGATGGCGTCAGTTACAGTTGCTTTTGACCATATTTATGAATAAAATAAATTTTTAATAATAAAATATATGATAATAAAAAGTATAATTTTTTTTAAATTTTGCCAACAATATTTTTTTAATATATCTCTACTAATCCTCTCAAAAACAAAGGTAAGTATAAAATAGATTTAAATTTTTATAATAGTGATTTGAACAAGAAAGAATCCTTAAAGTGGCAGTTACTGGGGGGGGGGGGGGGTGTCACCCTATATTTTCTTCTTTAATATTATATCAACATTAAGAAAATTGAGACAATAATTTGCGTCCCGTAATCAAAAATCCAAACGTTGTGGAATGTTATTCCACATATGAAGGCCTGAATACGAAATTTCTGTTATAGAAATTGAAATCTACACTAACTAATATTATAAAGAAGTATTGCATGTTTATTTGTTTGTAAGGGGTAATTTCTGGAACTTCCGAACCAATTTCAAAAATAATGGTGGAAGGTTGATGGTGGCGGCCCCTGCTACATCATGTATTTTATGTCGGTGTCATTATTCCCAGGATGGTGCAAGAGTGACAAACGGTCTAAAATTTCGATTTTCGTGATACTGAAAAGACTAGAAATTTGAAATTTGGCATTGCGGTTACTTTTAAAATAAAAATGCTTGCTAAGAATGGTTTCTAAAAATATTCGAAATTTAAATGGTGAAATGAGCGGAAAGCGTTCTAAATTGCGATTTCTATGGCATTGTTTGGGATAGAAACTCGAAATTTGTCATGGCTTTTACTTTTAAGACGTAAATGCTCGCTGAAATCGGTTTTCTAAAAATACGAAATTTTAAAGGGTGCAATAGCAAAAGACAGGACATTGCGATTTATGAGATGATACAGTCGGTATAGAGCCTGGATTTCGCATGGTGGTTACTTTTAAGGGTGTGAATGCTCGCTAAGAACGGTTAAAACACAAACAAAGAAAAACGAAATTTAAAACGGTGAAATGAGCGGAAAAAAACTCTAAAAACGGACTAAATTACGATTTATTTAGAACTGTTAAGGCTAGAAACTTGAAATTTGGCATGGCTGTTACTTTAGAGAGGTAGATGCTCGCCCAGAACAGTTTTCCAAAAATTCAAAATTTAAAAGTGTACAGGAGCATAAAATTGTTCTAAAATTGCTATTTTTGTGATGCTGCTGGGATAAAAACTTGAAATTTGGCTTTGTGGTTATTTTTAAGATTTCAGTACTTACTAAAAATAGTATTTTAAAAAATTCGAAATTTAAAAGTGTGAAATGAGCGGGAAATTTTCAAAAAACCTTCTGAACTATGATTTATCTGAAATTCTTAGAGTAGAAACTTGAAATTTTACATTGCATTTAAGTTAGAGACATAAATTTATTCACAGAACATTAAAAAAAATATTTAAAAATTTTCAAGTGTGCAGGAACAAAAAATAGTGTAAAATTGCGTTTTCTGTGATATAGTTGTTATAGAAGCTTGGAATTTGTCATGGTGTTTACTTTTAAGATGTAATTGCTCGCTAAGAACGATTTCTAAAAAAAAAAAAAAAAAAATCGAAATTTCAAATGTAAAATGTAATAAACGAAAAACTTTCTAAATCCATTCTAAATTACCATTTATTTGGAATTAATTTAAGTTCTTGTCATTCATTTAAATCTCATGTTTACCTATGAGATTGCAGTATAAGGATGATGTTTTCACAAATTGTGACTTATTTAGCAATTTTTTAACTATCCGTAGCAGTATAATTTCCTCTAATAAAAATAGGCCCACGAATATCACTTGGCATAGTTCAACAAAGTCGCGGGTTTTGCTAAAAATAAAGTAAGTTAAAAGCTTTACCATTATGATCTGTATAATCCAACAAAAAATATATTTCTAATTAACATGAAATACAAATTTATTAAATTGTAGAGTATCATACAAACATTCAATACAGTTAGCAAAACACACAATATCAAAACAGAATATTAATTTGATGATGATGAATTTACAAATAAGATCATGAAACATTCAATCATTGGACAATAGCGATTATTAGTAGTTTTGAATGAAAGTTCGTTTGGAACAACATTTTAGATGATTTATGAGGGTTTTTAAATATTTTTTTTTTTAATTCTATAGCTTATTAAGCTTCTTACACAAGAGAAATAATACCATTGATAGAGCAACAGTTTCTTTTGCAGAAAAAGTTAGAAAGGGTACATATTTGGTGGTGTCTTCTGGGGGCTGTTTCAACGAACAAAACTCTGTTTAATAAAATGTCTTAGAAGCGGCGGAGTCACAGATATATGGTTATGTCCTGGTGGGTGTGGCTAAATATTATAACAATATTTTGGGGAGTGACTTTGTGTATATGCGCGTGGAATATTCCGGAAGATAAGTCTTTTAAGTTTTTTTTTTAAATTATCGGCATAAAAAAAATAGAAGATAACCAATAGTCCAAGTGCTACACGACAAAAATACGTTTAAAACTGCACATCGTGATACAGTTATACCGAATGGTCAGTATCTACTCTATATTAATACAAAGCATATAAGAAGGGGAGGCATCGCGAAAAGTGCAGGGTATTCAAGATGGCGGCCGCTTTTCAAAATGGAGTCATTTTCGGGAATTAGTGCAATTTCGTTTCTATTCATCGTATAAAAGTATGTTTGATGGAAATCTAGATGTCTTTAGATAAAAAATATTATTTGTAAAACTTTACAGCACAGTCGAAAAGTATTTATGAATTCAGTTTGCCTGTTTGTCTGTCTGTCTAGTCGCGCACTTACTCGAAAAAAGATCCAGATAATTAAAATATGGTATTGTAGTATACCGGAACAAGTAAGGTATTCATTTTCAAGTGTGCATCATACATAGTTCATTTACAGAGGCAATCAAAAGTATTCGGTTACATTATGGTCTGTAGACGAAAATCGCTTGTAATGTGATTTAATGATGTTATACTCTTTGTAACATCATATTCAAATTAATATACATCAGTGCGGTGCAGTACAAGATACTTACTGTTGAATAAGCAGTGCATAGCAGTTTTCGTTCATTTATAGGGGCTCACAAAATAATACGGTTACCGTTACATTAATGTCTCCGAGCGCAGTGCCTTTATAACTTGCGTATAAATTTTATATATCATCAGCTAAATCGATTGTTATTAAGGGAGGTGCTAGGTATGAAATAACTGCAATTTTTAATAATAATATCCCTATTTGTCAGTATCTTCTATATATTAAAACAATGCATATAAGAGAGGCATAATGAAATGTCTTAGGAATTTAAGATTTAGGCTGTTATTCAATTTTTTCCGTTTTCGTCATATAAAAGTGTCTTTGATGTCATTTTCGATTTTTTAAATCAAAAATTTTCTTTTTAATATCAGAAATATGCTTAAAATGAAACTTGTTCAATTATTAAAGTATTTTTTATTGTACAGTGAGTAAAATGAACGGAATAAATAAATAATAAAAATGCATTTTACTAATGCCTTACTTATACAACATATTAAAAAAGGAATGCTACATAACAAATGAATGACATAAAATTGTAGAATATAAAAACTTTAGCTTGTAGCATATTATTTCTCATTCACATTCGTTTTTACAGTTGCACAATAATGTGCATAAAAGACCAACCTTCCTACAACTACACTTATTTTTGCAAATTTTGCACATACATTTTATTAGTTCTTTGGAAGAATCTGCAATCTTGGGCAGCTCCGACCATTTTAATTTCCATGAAAAATTATCCAACCACCATCCCCATTTGTTTGGAGAGGGGGGGGGGCATATTTCCCGCTTATGTGCTTGCCCCCAAATGTGTCCAGCTTGGAAAGCACTCCGTAATATATGTTGCTCTAGTGTAGCCTTGGTTGGTGGAAGATGTTCAATAGGACGATTTTTTGTCATAAACAATTCCTGTCTAGCACCATTTACACTTATGCTGTTACATGTTGAACAGTACAACAATACTACGAATTTTTCTAAAATATTTAGAATATCGTCAGGTATGGATGTTTGCGGTTTTGATAAAAATGAAAATGCGATAGTAGCATCTTTATAGAGAATCCATGTCTTCCAAGCTGACTTTTTTGTTTTTCCTGTGAAACCAGGATTGCTGTCGCAGCCTGTGAAAGCATGGAATCCTAGTAACGACATTGCTTTTTCTTTTCCAATTGCTGCAGCTACAGTATGGGAGAGAATAAGTCTAATTCTTCCCTGTTCCAAATGCAATCCAAACAGTTTGCAGGTGTCTATCTGACGGAGTAAAGAAATGTGCAATTGCTAAAACTAATACATCAGTATCTACAGAGCGTATAACAATATTTTTCAATCCGTTTTCTGCCATGTCTTTGAGGTGCAAGATTAGCCTTGTATATCAGCTTCTTCATGACCAGGGCAAGTCATTCCAATTAAGGAACTTAGTGCAATATTATTTCCTTTAACTTCTTCACCTGAAGTAGTTATAACTTGTGTATTTTTTATGGTATTTCTAGCTAGTGTTATAAGCAGATTAAATAACTCTTCTTTATTACTTGAATTTTTTAAGAAATCTTGCCAATTTTCAGGTAGTTTGACATGCGATAGCACTTGCCGCCTGGTTCCTGCACCCCTTTGTTGTCTGGTTTCACCTTTAATGCTTGGTGTAATGTATCTATCCCATATCAAATCTATTCTTTGGTAACTAAAACTCTCAATGTCGTTACATAAATGGCGTTAAAATGTGTTAATGTAGTAATCATTAAAGGTTTTTGAAGACTGGTGAGGCTTTAAAATGTTAATAAAAACTGGTCCATCATAAATTAAATCATCGCATGTTCCTGGAAAGGTGTTTCTATTCTTCTCAATAGTTTCTTCTAAAATACGTGCTAAATCACTTTTATAGCTGGGTCGAAATTCACCGTTACTGGAAAAAGCAGGGGAAATGGTTGATTTTCATAGTTGAAAAAATTTTGCAGGTCAAACTGACGATTCTGTGCAACTATTTATTTAAAGGAAACTGGATTCTTAGAGAAAACGGAAACATTAATTAACATGAAAACGTAAATGGTACAGATACTGACACCTGAATATTTACAAAATTAATCTTTATCACGCGTTTCAGTATATAATCGTGCATCGCGCTATAAAACTATATATAGAACAGATCTTTCATAAACAAAAATCTTTTCATTTCAATTGTCAGATTGATCGTCTGCGCACCAAAGAGTCTGAGAGTAGAGTAAGAAATCGCAACATTAAAATGAAATATGTTTTGGAGTTTTGGAACAAAACCCCATAGTGAATACATCTCATTTTGGGAGGTGCCTCGTCATCAGAATTACATTGTACTAAATACATAAATACACGCTACATTGTATATTTATATAAAAGAAAATGTTCATATGACAATTTGCAATTCTTTCATATTTAGCAAAGTTCAAAAACACATTATATAATTAAAAACGAGCATAGACAGTATTGTTCTTATTGAAAGTCCTGTGACCGTATTATTTTGTATGCCCCTGTAAATGAACGAAAACTGCTATGCACTGCATGTTCTATAGTAAGTATCTTGTACTGCACCGCACTGATGTATAATAATTTGAATATGTTACAAAGAGTATAACATCATTAAAACACATTGCAAGCGATTTTTTTCCACAGACCATAATGTAACCGAATACTTTTGATTGCCCCTGTAAATGAACTATGAATAATGCACACTTGAAAATGAATACCAAACTTGTTACGGTATACTACAATACCATATTTTAATTATCTGGATATCCAGTTTTTTTTTTTTTTTTTTTTGCATTAGTGCGCGACTAGACAGATGACCAGACAGACAGACAAACAGGCAAACTGAATTCATAAATACTTTTCGACTGTGCTGTAAAGTGTTACAAATAATATTTTTTATCTAAAAACATCTAGATATCCATCAAACATGCTTTTATACGATGAATAGAAATGAAATTGCACTAATTCCCGAAAATGACGCCATTTTGAATAACGGCCGCCATCTTGAATTCCCCGCACTTTCCGCGATGCCTCCCCTTCTTATATGCTTTGTATTAATATAGAGTAGATACTGACCAAACGGTATAACTGTATCACGATTTGCAGTTTTTTTACTCCTAGCACCTGGACTACAATATATTTTTCAAAATATGACCTCATTTCAAATAGACAGTATAAATGCTTTTTCAATCGTTTCAGAGACTGAACTTGAACTATATTGGATACCATATATATTTAGTCTATGTATTCTCTAATTTTTTTTTTATGTCTTGAATGCCAGATTTTCATTACAGAAATTTTGGGGGCTTTTATTTTTATATGTTAATCGTAAAAATTGATATGTATATTGGCGTAACTTATATATATATATATATATATATATATATATATATATATATATATATATATATATATATATATATATAACACATGAGCTGAAAAGTTTCCAGTCTGGCATACAGATGGCATTGCAATCGCCGAACCGATGCTTTTTTTAGTAAATACTAACCTTTAAAAGGTAGCAGAAAAAATGTTATGACGATTCGCCGTGTGGATAAAACCGTTAGAGTGGTTTTAGTTGAACGACTTTGTTGATAAACAAAAAAAATGGATAAACAAGAATTTCAAGAATTGTTATTTGATGGGAAAAACACCGTTCAAACAAAAGCTTGGCTTGATAAGCGTTATACGGACACTGCACCAGGTAAATCAACCATTATTGACAGGTTTGCTGAATTTAAACGTGGTCGTACGGACACCAGTGATGCACCACGCAAAAAAGGTAAAAACTCCGGAAAACATAAAAAAAAGTCCACAAAATCGTTTTGGGGAACCGCAAAGTGAAGTTGCAGAAGATAGCTCAGACTCTGAAGATATCCAAGGAACGTGTAGGTTTTATTTTTAATAAACATTTGTCTATGAAAAAGCTGTTGTCAAAGTGTGTGCCGCGTGTATTGACTTTTGACCAAAAACAACAACGAGTCGATGATTCTGAGCACTGTTTGGAGCTTTTTCGTTATAAAATTATGTTATTTATTATTAAATTATTATTATTATTTATTTATTAAATTATTATTATTAAATTATTATTATTATTATATTATTATTATTATTATTATTATTAAATTATTATTATTATTATTATTATTATTATTATTATTATTATTATTAAATTATTATTATTATTATTATTAAATTATTATTTATTATTAAAGTTATGTTATTTATTAAAGTTATAAAATTATAAAGTTATGTTAAAAAGTTGTGTTTTCTTTATTAGACCGGGAACTTATCAGCCCATGTGTTATATATTGGTGGAACATAGAAAATATAAACTTCATAGATTAGCAACTTCACTCGGTCTGACTCTGGTGTGTTCTTTACTTTTTTCCGGTTCCTCATCAAAAGCGCAAATACCACTATAGTTTGAAAAAGAGGAAATTCACAGTAAATAACACGAGGAAGAATAATATAAAGAATACTGGAAACACTGTACCGTTTCGACAAGAAGTGCGCTGGCTACGTAATAAAATATATCCCTATATCTGATTTAAAAAAAAAAAAAAATAAAAACTATTGGTTTGTTAAATGAAACTGATTCAAGGTAACGTATGCGACTTTTATGATAGCTATATAGTAATATTATATAAAGATTTATCTATTCGAAAATGAGTACTTGACGAAATTTCGAGGTAGTAAGGGATATGCTGCAGAAAACTTATAAACGTATTGACGAAAATTTCTTCCCTCACTTCAAGTGAGTTAAAGAAAATTACTTTGGTTTTATTAATTTAATATATTTGAAGTTTTTAAAAATTGAGTAAAACTTTTTGTGGATTTCAACTTTTCGGGAAATTTTACATAAAAGAAATGCCAATAAAAATTTTAAAATAACAACAACAACAGAATGAAATGAAATGAATGAAAAGTTGTTTATTTAATAGAGCTGTTGTTATAATCAAGTGGGTAATCATGATCAAAGACCACACAAACGGTTTCGTTTATTATTTCTTTCAAAACACTTTATCCTTTAATTAAAAAAAATCCAAATCATTAATTTATAATTATTAAATCATTATCCTTTATCAATGCACTTTATCAATAAAAACATAGATTGGAGCACCATTAAATTTTATAAAATATGATAACAAGAAGAAGCTATTATTTTAATCAAATTACAAATATTCAAGAACTGCTTTTCAGACAATTGTAACAGCATATGTATGCATAGCTGAAAAGCATATTTAATTACATGATTTAATTTTAACTTTAAAAAAAGAACGAATCCTTAAAAGAGCAAAAGAAAAAACACCAAAGTTCTTTTAATTGAATCCACCGAACAATGAAATATAGTCCGATGGTAAAAATCGAAAATTTCAACTTCCGTCGTCGAGAATAGAACCCGGAACATTTGGGTTAGAGGGGAAAATCGCTACCACTGGATTACCTACCCTACGCAAAAGGACTACGCAATTAAGGTTCTGTTTAAAATCTAAATCGCAGAAATGGTTGAATGTCATTAAATTAATTCATTTAATTAAAATAATATAAGACTTTTTTTTAATTTTATGATTTCCCGTGTAATAGGGGTATTCAGCTATAAGTATGCAAAATTTCAAGTCTCAGAACGAACTCTGTGAGAGAAAGACAGACAGACAGAGGATCCGTTTCCGAAAATTATTGATAGCAAAATAAACTTTTTTTTCTTGCATACTTCTTTACATCTTGAAAATGCATTAATTTTTTAGGCTTTTAAAGGTAAAAAACGGTTAACGGAATCATGGGAAACTCGGAAGTGTTTGTTGTATATTTCCGTTTATGGTTATATTTTCCTACATTAGGAAACATTTGTCATTTTTTTCAGTGCATGTAAGCAATTAATTTTGAAGAATGCTGCAATAAAGCAATGTAAAGAAAAATTAAAATTAGTAAAATTAATAACTTTAAATTAGAAGTCAATTTTTTTATCATAAAAATTGAATGTTTGATCAAAAAATGATCAAAAAAGTTTATTGTACAACTGGAAGGAATAATATTGACTGATTCTAAATTTATAGGACGAGTAATCTATAAGAGATTCTAACTAAAGTGATATGCTGTAACCTATTACATTTTAAAATATATTAAGCAATATTAATTAGAATGGATATACGCTATGAAATATTATGACTTCAACAAATACTTTCAGCTTAAAATATATAATTGCGTATTTTTGTAACATTCTTAATATATATATATATATATATATATATATATATATATATATAAATCATAAAATATAGAAAAGTAGAAAAGTAGAATTAAAATTTATATCTAACGTGTGTAGCTCATATGCATGTATTTAAAATTTTAAAACAAACAACCAGCATTACACAGATGTATTCACGGCGATAATTGTCAGTAATATATACGTGGAAGTATATATATTATTCAATTCATCAAGAATAAAAAAATTTAAGAGCCTTAAAAAAGGGAGTTTTTGTTTTTGACTGTTATGTATGTATATATGTATGTATGTCCACAATTTTCACGAGAACCATTGAACGTATTTGAATTTAATTTTTTACACTACAGTACCAGTAAACTAAGGAAGTTTTTAAGGACCTGACAAAAATAAAAAACGTAATAATTTAATTATTTGTCTACTGCGTGTCACACATGAACGATTCTGGCAATTAGAGTGCCTTTATAAATAAGATAGATGCGACATACGACTGATAAAACTTTATTTGTTCGTAATGATTTTCGACGAAAATTATTTGGCGAGACTGCCATTATCGTCAAGCTTCGTTTGTTGACTTGTTTCACGCATCTGATTGAACTTACCAAGCAAATATTTATCAATCCCAGTTCTGAAATGTGGCTTCCCATAGCTTCGACAAAAACGCCTAACCTGAGTATGCACACAATGGGTATGTCGCCACTCCCTTTTTTTATAAAAGACAACAACGTAGATTAAGCTTAATGTGGATAACAATAAAGAATTGTAACAAATACACACTCTTTTGTGCAAAATCACTGTTTCTAAAATACGCCAATCCGGAAATAACTAAATTTTAAAAAAGCAATGCTCATTAATGTGAATGTCCTTGCACAATTGCAATCAAGCAAATTATGGATTAAGAAAAAGTCATTCATTATTTCTTTAACATTATTTGTTACAAAATTAAACAACATTGGAAAAGATTA
This sequence comes from Maratus michaelseni, assembly GCA_963931845.1. NCBI lineage: Eukaryota > Metazoa > Arthropoda > Arachnida > Araneae > Salticidae > Maratus > Maratus michaelseni. The sequence continues at coordinate 246,521,635 of OZ007596.1, read as the reverse complement.
TAATTTAAGGATTTCAAAGGATAAGACAAAGGTAATGACATTTAGGAGCAAAGATCCTATAAGAACAGAAATTATTTTAGAAAATAAATCAATAGAGCAGATTTCACATTTTAATTACTTAGGATGTGATATATCTTATGACTATGACAACGATATACAAAATAAGCGTTATAAATTTCAATAAATCTGTGGTACTATAAGAAGAACTCTTCGAAATACAAGAAAAGACACAAGAATAACATTTTTTAAAACAATTACAAAACCAACTTTACTATACGGAAGTGAGGCATGGACGCTCACAAAACACGATGAAAGACAAATACTGTCCTCACAGATGAAATTTTTGAGGAGTGTGAAGGGATGTTCGATAATGGGCAAAATAAGGAATGACTACATCAGAAGAGAGCTTAAGGTTATGCCGATATTGAAGAAAATAGAGAATTACAGAAGGAAATGGAGGGACCACATGGAAAGGATGGATTCTGATCGCATACCAAGAGCAGCCTTGAATTATAAACCAAGGTGGAAAAGAGACAGAGGAATTCCTCCACGAAAGAGATGGATTGAGGCCGTAACAGGCTTAAACCATGGCCTTAAACCATGTTTTGGGATGATGATGATATTTGTTACAAAAATAAGAACATGGACGGAAGAGACTATTCTTCAATCTGATTGACCTCAAGCGACCTCTTATGCGTCCAACCGATTGGTTTCTTTGTGGTGCTACTCCTCCTAAATTGTTATGCCGATGACTGACTGTCAAATGCAACACAGTGATCGCTGTTATGGCCGGCATGGTTAGCGTAAAGATGACACAAATCGAATCCTTGAGGAATAATTGTAGATCACATGTACCATAGAATTAACGTTAAAATCTTAACTTGAAACCAACCGGCGCGGTTGTTTATATAATTTAAAATATATGGGCTTTGCTCCATGTGCCAATACAATGGATCAATGTTTGCTTCACAGTCTCATGGGAAACTTAACCCTCTTTATGTTAATGGTAGGAACAAGAACACAATATAGTCTTATCCAGTGATCTAAATTAACAGTCATTAGTCGTGCATTTCAATCCAATTTTTAATTTTACACATAGAATTCCCATACCAGGCAGTAAACTTGACGCATAGAATTCTCGATCGTTCTCAAATAGCATGCATTTTTGCTTTTTTCCATTGTTTTGTAAACGCAAAGCTCGTACACTATTTGGAATTTTCAAGGAATCTGCCGTCAGTATTTCAGATTGGAAAAAATTTATATTTTCTTTCACAATTCGTAATCACATTCTTTTAGTCGTAGAATTTGTAAAAAAAAAAATTTGCGATTAAATACGGCAAAAAATTTTGTTAAAAAATTGCGAAAAAGCTGCACGCACCCTGTGTAACGATATATGATATTGCAAGGACAGATATACTGTATTTTGAAGGAAAACTGCCAGGGAACCATCACATCAACCGTACAGGGAACACTTTTCTAAGAATTCGTAATGTTCATTTCAAAATTAAAATTATCAATGACTGCTTGATGACATCAAATGAATATTTGCCAATAAATTAGTTCGGCTCAATATTGTGCTAGCCTCACACGCGTTTCCCTACTTTATATATCTGTTGACCTATTAGTATAGCAAGCTTACCGAAAATCGTTAATATTTTTTAATTAAAAAGTTCAAAAATGTAAAAAGAAGAAAAACAAATACTTAAAAGGGGATGTTTTTAGAATCCTTAAAGATAAAAAATAAAATAAAACTGAATTTATTTTTCAATATATGTGTACAAATATGTAGACTTTAAATAAAAGAATGTAATAGGATTGAGGGTAAGATATGTTCTGCGTTTGACATTTCAAGCTTATCTGTTCATGGATCCGAACTTATGGCGCCAGTTCAGCTACCCTATCTTTAAGGGAATTAAAAAGAATAAGTTGTTAAATCAATAAACACCCAAAAATAACTTTAAGAATCAAACTTAGTTTTGAAACTGATGTAAAACAAACTTTAGAAGAAGGAGACTTAATGAAAATAAGCTGCGATTTTGCTTCGATCTTTTTAAAATAAAAATGAAATTAAGCTCTTTAAAACTGTCATGCTACGATTTATTTTTCGTTACAGTTCCAACCACATTAAAAAAGAACTTATTTATATATGAATAAATGTTAAAAATCAAATTTTGATTTAGAACGTTCTGTGTTAACAAGAAAGCAAGTAAGTAAAAATGCATATTCATTTTCTATCTTAAGAGCGGAACGAACTTCAAGAAACTACCCCATCTTAATTAAGTAGTATCTTTTTCTAATGTCTGAAGATATATTTAAAGCGAAAAGCGCATTCTGTCAAATTCCCATTATCTTTTCCACATGAAAATCGTCTCTATGCGCATGCTTCAATGTTTTTTTGAAGGCTTCAACTCTAAGAAACGGGAAACGTGTTTAGCCCTCACCTATTTAGCCTAGAGCTGTTTAGCCTAGGGGTATTGAAAAGGGTTGATTGAAAACGGATGGCGTAATATGGCCATTGCGTTGAAAGCTTTTTATTTAAAGAACTCATGTTTTCATTACTAAATATGCATGTTTTTTTCGTAAAATTTTAAAGAGAGCTTGGTTACAGTTATATTTATAACCGATTGAAAGTTCATGGAGTTCAGAAGATGAGAACTATTTTTTTTTCTAGCTATAAAAATGATTTCCTCGGCTATATCAAAGGAGCCGACGTGAAAACAAACAAATAAACAAAAAAGCGAGAAGAAAACACTTCTTTTACAACTAGATAACAATATTTTTTCACGAAATTTTTACACGGGCTGTAAAACCGTTTTATTTATAACGAATAAAGATTTCAATGAGTTCGGACAAAAAGAACAAGAAAATGAGCGCTTTTATCACTAAATATCAATATTTTTTCGCGAATTTTTCATTTAAAAATATAATTTCATACAAAATCGGGTTAAATATGTAAAATAATAAAAATTTGATTATTTTTAAAATTTATTATCACGGGCCCGGGCAAAGCCGGGCGGGTCAGCTAGTATATCTAAAAATAATAATATAATATGAAATTTAGATACGTTTTTCCATTAAAACAGATTTAATAAATTGGTAGTTATAGCTCTTTTTATAAAATATTTACAAGAAAAATTAAAGTAATTAACAAAAACTATTGTTATGGAAATATATATGGATATTTATAAAAAAAAAAAAAAAAAAAAAGAAATGTAAATAAATGTATTGTGATCCTATCTGTCAATGGAAAGGGTTTTGTAGTTGCAAATTTTTCATGTAACTTTTTTTAATAGTAGAACACCTTTGTAGAAACATTCTAACGGCAATATCAACCTAATGGTTGAGAAAATATAGAATTAAAAAATATATTTAGTTTCGACTGTGTTTCTGTGCTTTCTAAATGTGATCGAGTAAAGTATTTTATATGAAAAGGAAAATGTAAATTTATTAATAAAAATATTAAATAAATTTCACATTAAATTTTATTTAACGGTACTTAACCCTTTATATGCCAAGTTATGAATTAATAAAAATTAAATAATTGTTAGAAAATTTTCATTTATTAAAATGCAATTAACTAAATCAGTATTTACAGACATTTTGTAAACTATTTAGAACTCTATCCAAATCATTTCTTCTGGATATTGTTTTTGGCAAATTATAGAATTAGGAAATATAGAAAAGTAATGTCCTAACATAGATATTTTACAGAACTGAATCATTCAACTAAATGTCTTTCAACATAAAAAAAAAAAGGCTGAGTAGTTGCAATTGGAAAAATAAAATATCCATTAAAAAATATTTTTGCTTTGTACAGCGATTCATGCTTTTTAAAGATGATAAAGTACAGTGCCTTGAGCTCACGCTAGCTTGCATTACTGACAATAGATAAATTACATGAATTTCATAACAAGTTTCTTTTAATGGTACTTTAGTTGTATTTTATATGAAAAGAAAAATGTTAATTTATTAAAAAAAAAAATTACATTAAATTTTATTTAACGGTACTTAACCCTTTATATACCAAGTTATGAATTAATGAAAATTTCGAATTATGAATTAATAACAATTAAATAATTTTTAGAAATTTTGCATTTATTAAAATGCAATTAACTAAATCAGTATTTACAGAAATTTTGTAGACTATTTAAAACTCTACCCAATTCAATTCTTCTGGATATTGTTTTTAGCAAATTATAGAATTAGGAAATATTCAAAAGTAATGTCCTATCATCTAAGCAGAGACATTTTTCAAAACTGAAACATTCAACTAAATGTCTTTCAACATAAAAAAAAAAAAAAAAAAAAAAAAAAAAAAAAAAAAAAAAAAGCTGAGCAGTTGCAATTGGAAAAAGAAAATATCAATTTAAAAATACTTTTACTTTGTACAGCGAATAATACTTTCGGTAGATGATAATGTAAAGTGTCTAGAACTCACCCTAGTTTGCAGTACTGACAATAGATAAATTACGTGAATTTTATAACAGGTTTCTTTTAATGGTATTTTATACGAAAAGAAAAATGTAAATTTATTATTTGCCATTTAAAAATACTTTCATAAAACGATTAAATAAATTTTACATTAAATTTTATTTAACTGTACTTAACCCTTTATGTACCAAGTTATGAATTAATGAAAATTTCAAATAACAAAAATTAAATAATTTTTAGAAATTTTGCATTTATTAAAATGCAATTAACTAAATCAGTATTTACAGAAATTTTGTAGACTAATTAAAACTCTACCCAATTCAATTTTTCTGGATATTTTTTTTAGCAAATTATAGAATTAGGAAATATAGAAAAGTAATGTCCTAATATATAAACATAGAAATTTTTCAAAACTGAAACATTCAACTAAATGTCTTTCAACATAAAAAAAAAAAAAGAAAAAATGGCTGAGCAGTTGCAATTGGAAAAAGAAAATATCCATTTAAAAATACTTTTGCTTTTACAGCGAATAATGCTTTCGGAAGATGATAATGTAAAGTGTCTAGAACTCACGCTAGCTTGCATTACTGATAATCGATAAATTACATGAATTTTATAACAGGTTTCTTTTAATGGTATTTTATATGAAAAGAAAAATGAAAATTTATTATTTGCCATTAAAAAATACTTTAATAAACAGATTAAATAAAATTTACATTAAATTTTATTTAACTGTACTTAACCCTTTATGTACCAAGTTATGAATTAATGAAAATTTCGAACAATAAAAATTAAATAATTTTTAGAAATTTTTCATTTATTAAAATGCAATTAACTAAATCAGTATTTACAGAAATTTTGTAAACTATTTAAAACTCTGCCCAATTCAATTCTTCTGGATATTGTTTTTAGCAAATTATAGAATTCGGAAATATACAAAAGTAATGTCTTAACATATAAACATAGAAACTTTTTAGAACTAAAACTTTCAACTGAATGTCTTTACACATAAAATAAAAGGCTGAGCAGTTGTATTTGGAAAATGAAATTATTCATTTAAAAATACTTTTGCTTTGTACAGCGAATAATGCTTTCGGAAGATAATAATGTAAAGTGTCTAGAACTCACGCTAGCTTGCATTACTACCAATCGATAAAATACGTAAATTTTATAACACGTTTCTTTTAATGGTACTTTAATGGTAATTTATGTGAAAAGAAAAATGTAAATTTATTAATAAAAATATTAAATAAATTTTACATTAATTTTTATTTAACGGAACTTAACCCTTTATGTACCAAGTTGTGAATTAATAAAAATTTCAAATTATAAAAATTAAATAATTTTTAGAATTTTTTTATTTATTAAAATGCAATTAACTAAATAAACATTTACAGAAATTTTGTACACTATTTACAACTCAACCCAAATAATTTCTTCTGGATATTGTTTTTAGCAAATTATAGAATTAGAAAATATACAAAAGTTGTCTTAACATATAAACATAGAAATTTTTTAGAACTAAAACTTTCAACTGAATGTATTTTAACATAAAAAAAAAAGGCTGAGCAGTTGGAATTGGAAAAAGAAAATATCCATTTAAAAATACTTTTGCTTTGTACTGCGAATAATACTTTCGGAAGATGATAATGTAAAGTGTCTAGAACTCACGCTAGCTTGCATTACTGACAATCATTAAATTACATGAATTTTATAACAAGTTCCTTTTTATGGTACTTTAATGGTATTTTATATGAACGGAAAATGCAAATTTATTAATAAAAATATTAAAGAAATTTTACATTAAATTTTATTTAACGTTACTTAACCCTTTATGTGCCAAGTTATGAATTAATAAAAATTTCAAATAAAAAAAAAATTAAATAATTTTCAGAAATTTTTGATTTATTAAAATGCAATTAACTAAATCAGTATTTACCGAAATTTTGTAGACCATTTACAACTCTACCCAAATAATTTCTTCTGGATATTTTTTTAGCAAATTATAGAATTAGGAAATATACAAAAATAATGTCCTAACATATAAATATAGAAAATTTTCAGAACTGAAACATTCAACTACATGTCTTCCAACATAAAATAAATAAATAAATAAATAAATGAATAAATAAATAAATAAATAAAGCTGAACAGCTGCAATTGGAAAAAGAAAATATTCATTTAAAAATACTTTTGCTTTGTGCAGAGAATAATGCTTTCGGAAGATGATAATGTAACGCTAGCTTGCATTACTGACAATAGATAAATTACATGAATTTTATAACAAGATTCTTTTAATGTTACTTTAATGGTATTTTATATGAAAAGAAAAATGTAAATTTATTAATAAAAAGACTAAGTAAATTTTACATTAAATTTTATTTAATGGTACTTATACTTAACCCTTTATGTACCAAGTTATGAATTAATAAAAATTTCAAATAACAAAAATTAAATAATTTTTAGAAATTTCGCATTTATTAAAATGCAATTAACTAAATCAGTATTTACAGAAATTTTGTAGACTATTTAAAACTCTACCCAATTCAATTCTTCTGGATATTGTTTTTAGCAAATTATAGAATTAGGAAATATTCAAAAGTAATGTCCTATCATCTAAGCATAGACATTTTTCAAAACTGAAACATTCAACTAAATGCCTTTCAACATAAAAAAAAAAAAAAAAAAAAAAAAAGCTGAGCAGTTGCAATTGGAAAAAGAAAATATCAATTTAAAAATACTTCTGCTTTTACAGCGAATAATACTTTCGGTAGATGATAATGTAAAGTGTCTAGAACTCACCCTAGCTTGCAGTACTGACAATAGATAAATTACGTGAATTTTATAACAGGTTTCTTTTAATGGCATTTTATATGAAAAGAAAAATGTAAATTTATTATTTGCCATTTAAAAATACTTTCATAAAACGATTAAATAAATTTTACATTAAATTTTATTTAACGGTACTTAACCCTTTATGTACCAAGTTATGAATTAATGAAAATTTCAAATATTAAAAGTTAAATAATTTTTAGAAATTTTTCAATTACTAAAATGCAATTAACTAAATCAGTATTTACAGGAATTTTGTAGACTATTTAAAACTCTACCCAATTCAATTCTTCTGGATATTGTTTTTAGCAAATTATAGAATTAGGAAATATACAAAAGTAATGTCCTAAGATATAAACATAGACATTTTTCAAAACTGAAACATTCAACTAAATGTCTTTCAACATTAAAAAAAAAAAAAAAAAAAAGGCTGAGCAGTTGCAATTGGAAAAAGAAAATATCAATTTAAAAATACTTCTGCTTTTACAGCGAATAATACTTTCGGTAGATGATAATGTAAACTGTCTAGAACTCACCCTAGTTTGCAGTACTGACAATAGATAAATTACGTGAATTTTATAACAGGTTTCTTTTAATGGCATTTTATATGAAAAGAAAAATGTAAATTTATTATTTGCCATTTAAAAATACTTTCATAAAACGATTAAATAAATTTTACATTAAATTTTATTTAACGGTACTTAACCCTTTATGTACCAAGTTATGAATTAATGAAAATTTCAAATATTAAAAGTTAAATAATTTTTAGAAATTTTTCAATTACTAAAATGCAATTAACTAAATCAGTATTTACAGGAATTTTGTAGACTATTTAAAACTCTACCCAATTCAATTCTTCTGGATATTGTTTTTAGCAAATTATAGAATTAGGAAATATACAAAAGTAATGTCCTAATATATAAACATAGAAAATTTTCAAAACTGAAACATTCAACTAAATGTCTTTCAACATAAAAAAAAAAAAAAAGAAAAAATGGCTGAGCAGTTGCAATTGGAAAAAGAAAATATCCATTTAAATATACTTTTGCTTTTACAGCGAATAATGCTTTCGGAAGATGATAATGTAAAGTGTCTAGAACTCACGCTAGCTTGCATTACTGATAATCGATAAATTACATGAATTTTATAACAGGTTTCTTTTAATGGTATTTTATATGAAAAGAAAAATGAAAATTTATTATTTGCCATTTAAAAATACTTTAATAAACAGATTAAATAAAATTTACATTAAATTTCATTTAACCGTACTTAACCCTTTATGTACCAAGTTATGAATTAATGAAAATTTCGAACAATAAAAATTAAATAATTTTTAGAAAATTTTCATTTATTAAAATACAATTAACTAAATCAGTATTTACAGAAATTTTGTAGACTATTTAAAACTCTGCCCAATTCAATTCTTCTGGATATTGTTTTTAGCAAATTATAGAATTCGGAAATATACAAAAGTAATGTCTTAACATAGAAACATAGAAACTTTTTAGAACTAAAACTTTCAACTGAATGTCTTTACACATAAAATAAAAGGCTGAGCAGTTGTATTTGGAAAAAGGAATTATTCATTTAAAAATACTTTTGCTTTGTACAGCGAATAATGCTTTCGGAAGATAATAATGTAAAGTGTCTAGAACTCACGCTATCTTGCATTACTACCAATCGATAAAATACATAAATTTTATCACACGTTTCTTTTAATGGTACTTTAATGGTAATTTATGTGAAAAGAAAAATGTAAATTTATTAATAAAAATATTAAATAAATTTTACATTAATTTTTAATTAACGGAACTTAACCCTTTATGTACCAAGTTGTGAATTAATGAAAATTTCAAATTATAAAAATTAAATAATTTTTAGAAATTTTTTATTTATTAAAATGCAATTAACTAAATAAGCATTTACAGAAATTTTGTACACTATTTACAACTCAACCCAAATAATTTCTTCTGGATATTGTTTTTAGCAAATTATAGAATTAGAAAATATACAAAAGTTGTCTTAACATATAAACATAGAAATTTTTTAGAACTAAAAACTTTCAACTGAATGTATTTTAAGATAAAAAAAAAGGCTGAGCAGTTGGAATTGGAAAAAGAAAATACCCATTTAAAAATACTTTTGCTTTGTACTGCGAATAATACTTTCAGAAAATGATAATGTAAAGTGTCTAGAACTCACGCTAGCTTGCATTACTGACAATCATTAAATTACATGAATTTTATAACAAGTTCCTTTTAATGGTACTTTAATGGTATTTTATATGAACGGAAAATGCAAATTTATTAATAAAAATATTAAAGAAATTTTACATTAAATTTTATTTAACGTTACTTAACCCTTTATGTACCAAGTTATGAATTAATAAAAATTTCGAATAAAAAAATTAAATAATTTTCAGAAATTTTTGATTTATTAAAATGCAATTAACTAAATCAGTATTGACCAAAATTTTGTAGACCATTTACAACTCTACCCTAATTTCTTCTGGATATTTTTTTAGCAAATTATAGAATTAGGAAATATACAAAAATAATGTCCTAACATATATAAATATAGAAAATTTTCAGAACTGAAACATTCAACTACATGTCTTCCAACATAAAATAAATAAATAAATAAATGAATAAATAAATAAATAAATAAAGCTGAACAGTTGCAATTGGAAAAAGAAAATATTCATTTAAAAATACTTTTGCTTTGTGCAGAGAATAATGCTTTCGGAAGATGATAATGTAACGCTAGCTTGCATTACTGACAATAGATAAATTACATGAATTTTATAACAAGTTTCTTTTAATGTTACTTTCATGGTATTTTATATGAAAAGAAAAATGTAAATTTATTAATAAAAAGACTAAATAAATTTTACATTAAATTTTATTTAATGGTACTTATACTTAACCCTTTATGTACCAAGTTATGAATTAATGAAAATTTCAAATATTAAAAGTTAAATAATTTTTAGAAAATTTTCAATTACTAAAATGCAATTAACTAAATCAGTATTTACAGGAATTTTGTAGACTATTTAAAACTCTACCCAATTCAATTCTTCTGGATATTGTTTTTAGCAAATTATAGAATTAGGAAATATACAAAAGTAATGTCCTAAGATATCAACATAGACATTTTTCAAAACTGAAACATTCAACTAAATGTCTTTCAACATTAAAAAAAAAAAAAAAAAAAGGCTGAGCAGTTGCAATTGGAAAAAGAAAATATCAATTTAAAAATACTTCTGCTTTTACAGCGAATAATACTTTCGGTAGATGATAATGTAAACTGTATAGAACTCACCCTAGTTTGCAGTACTGACAATAGATAAATTACGTGAATTTTATAACAGGTTTCTTTTAATGGCATTTTATATGAAAAGAAAAATGTAAATTTATTATTTGCCATTTAAAAATACTTTCATAAAACGATTAAATAAATTTTACATTAAATTTTATTTAACGGTACTTAACCCTTTATGTACCAAGTTATGAATTAATGAAAATTTCAAATATTAAAAGTTAAATAATTTTTAGAAATTTTTCAATTACTAAAATGCAATTAACTAAATCAGTATTTACAGGAATTTTGTAGACTATTTAAAACTCTACCCAATTCAATTCTTCTGGATATTGTTTTTAGCAAATTATAGAATTAGGAAATATACAAAAGTAATGTCCTAAGATATAAACATAGACATTTTTCAAAACTGAAACATTCAACTAAATGTCTTTCAACATTAAAAAAAAAAAAAAAAAAAGGCTGAGCAGTTGCAATTGGAAAAAGAAAATATCAATTTAAAAATACTTCTGCTTTTACAGCGAATAATACTTTCGGTAGATGATAATGTAAACTGTCTAGAACTCACCCTAGTTTGCAGTACTGACAATAGATAAATTACGTGAATTTTATAACAGGTTTCTTTTAATGGCATTTTATATGAAAAGAAAAATGTAAATTTATTATTTGCCATTTAGAAATACTTTCATAAAACGATTAAATAAATTTTACATTAAATTTTATTTAACGGTACTTAACCCTTTATGTACCAAGTTATGAATTAATGAAAATTTCAAATATTAAAAGTTAAATAATTTTTAGAAATTTTTCAATTACTAAAATGCAATTAACTAAATCAGTATTTACAGGAATTTTGTAGACTATTTAAAACTCTACCCAATTCAATTCTTCTGGATATTGTTTTTAGCAAATTATAGAATTAGGAAATATACAAAAGTAATGTCCTAATATATAAACATAGAAAATTTTCAAAACTGAAACATTCAACTAAATGTCTTTCAACATAAAAAAAAAAAAAAAGAAAAAATGGCTGAGCAGTTGCAATTGGAAAAAGAAAATATCCATTTAAATATACTTTTGCTTTTACAGCGAATAATGCTTTCGGAAGATGATAATGTAAAGTGTCTAGAACTCACGCTAGCTTGCATTACTGATAATCGATAAATTACATGAATTTTATAACAGGTTTCTTTTAATGGTATTTTATATGAAAAGAAAAATGAAAATTTATTATTTGCCATTTAAAAATACTTTAATAAACAGATTAAATAAAATTTACATTAAATTTCATTTAACCGTACTTAACCCTTTATGTACCAAGTTATGAATTAATGAAAATTTCGAACAATAAAAATTAAATAATTTTTAGAAAATTTTCATTTATTAAAATACAATTAACTAAATCAGTATTTACAGAAATTTTGTAGACTATTTAAAACTCTGCCCAATTCAATTCTTCTGGATATTGTTTTTAGCAAATTATAGAATTCGGAAATATACAAAAGTAATGTCTTAACATAGAAACATAGAAACTTTTTAGAACTAAAACTTTCAACTGAATGTCTTTACACATAAAATAAAAGGCTGAGCAGTTGTATTTGGAAAAAGGAATTATTCATTTAAAAATACTTTTGCTTTGTACAGCGAATAATGCTTTCGGAAGATAATAATGTAAAGTGTCCAGAACTCACGCTATCTTGCATTACTACCAATCGATAAAATACATAAATTTTATCACACGTTTCTTTTAATGGTACTTTAATGGTAATTTATGTGAAAAGAAAAATGTAAATTTATTAATAAAAATATTAAATAAATTTTACATTAATTTTTAATTAACGGAACTTAACCCTTTATGTACCAAGTTGTGAATTAATGAAAATTTCAAATTATAAAAATTAAATAATTTTTAGAAATTTTTTATTTATTAAAATGCAATTAACTAAATAAGCATTTACAGAAATTTTGTACACTATTTACAACTCAACCCAAATAATTTCTTCTGGATATTGTTTTTAGCAAATTATAGAATTAGAAAATATACAAAAGTTGTCTTAACATATAAACATAGAAATTTTTTAGAACTAAAAACTTTCAACTGAATGTATTTTAAGATAAAAAAAAAGGCTGAGCAGTTGGAATTGGAAAAAGAAAATACCCATTTAAAAATACTTTTGCTTTGTACTGCGAATAATACTTTCAGAAAATGATAATGTAAAGTGTCTAGAACTCACGCTAGCTTGCATTACTGACAATCATTAAATTACATGAATTTTATAACAAGTTCCTTTTAATGGTACTTTAATGGTATTTTATATGAACGGAAAATGCAAATTTATTAATAAAAATATTAAAGAAATTTTACATTAAATTTTATTTAACGTTACTTAACCCTTTATGTACCAAGTTATGAATTAATAAAAATTTCGAATAAAAAAATTAAATAATTTTCAGAAATTTTTGATTTATTAAAATGCAATTAACTAAATCAGTATTGACCAAAATTTTGTAGACCATTTACAACTCTACCCTAATTTCTTCTGGATATTTTTTTAGCAAATTATAGAATTAGGAAATATACAAAAATAATGTCCTAACATATATAAATATAGAAAATTTTCAGAACTGAAACATTCAACTACATGTCTTCCAACATAAAATAAATAAATAAATAAATGAATAAATAAATAAATAAATAAAGCTGAACAGTTGCAATTGGAAAAAGAAAATATTCATTTAAAAATACTTTTGCTTTGTGCAGAGAATAATGCTTTCGGAAGATGATAATGTAACGCTAGCTTGCATTACTGACAATAGATAAATTACATGAATTTTATAACAAGTTTCTTTTAATGTTACTTTCATGGTATTTTATATGAAAAGAAAAATGTAAATTTATTAATAAAAAGACTAAATAAATTTTACATTAAATTTTATTTAATGGTACTTATACTTAACCCTTTATGTACCAAGTTATGAATTAATGAAAATTTCAAATATTAAAAGTTAAATAATTTTTAGAAAATTTTCAATTACTAAAATGCAATTAACTAAATCAGTATTTACAGGAATTTTGTAGACTATTTAAAACTCTACCCAATTCAATTCTTCTGGATATTGTTTTTAGCAAATTATAGAATTAGGAAATATACAAAAGTAATGTCCTAAGATATCAACATAGACATTTTTCAAAACTGAAACATTCAACTAAATGTCTTTCAACATTAAAAAAAAAAAAAAAAAAAGGCTGAGCAGTTGCAATTGGAAAAAGAAAATATCAATTTAAAAATACTTCTGCTTTTACAGCGAATAATACTTTCGGTAGATGATAATGTAAACTGTATAGAACTCACCCTAGTTTGCAGTACTGACAATAGATAAATTACGTGAATTTTATAACAGGTTTCTTTTAATGGCATTTTATATGAAAAGAAAAATGTAAATTTATTATTTGCCATTTAAAAATACTTTCATAAAACGATTAAATAAATTTTACATTAAATTTTATTTAACGGTACTTAACCCTTTATGTACCAAGTTATGAATTAATGAAAATTTCAAATATTAAAAGTTAAATAATTTTTAGAAATTTTTCAATTACTAAAATGCAATTAACTAAATCAGTATTTACAGGAATTTTGTAGACTATTTAAAACTCTACCCAATTCAATTCTTCTGGATATTGTTTTTAGCAAATTATAGAATTAGGAAATATACAAAAGTAATGTCCTAATATATAAACATAGAAAATTTTCAAAACTGAAACATTCAACTAAATGTCTTTCAACATAAAAAAAAAAAAAGAAAAAATGGCTGAGCAGTTGCAATTGGAAAAAGAAAATATCCATTTAAATATACTTTTGCTTTTACAGCGAATAATGCTTTCGGAAGATGATAATGTAAAGTGTCTAGAACTCACGCTAGCTTGCATTACTGATAATCGATAAATTACATGAATTTTATAACAGGTTTCTTTTAATGGTATTTTATATGAAAAGAAAAATGAAAATTTATTATTTGCCATTTAAAAATACTTTAATAAACAGATTAAATAAAATTTACATTAAATTTCATTTAACCGTACTTAACCCTTTATGTACCAAGTTATGAATTAATGAAAATTTCGAACAATAAAAATTAAATAATTTTTAGAAAATTTTCATTTATTAAAATACAATTAACTAAATCAGTATTTACAGAAATTTTGTAGACTATTTAAAACTCTGCCCAATTCAATTCTTCTGGATATTGTTTTTAGCAAATTATAGAATTCGGAAATATACAAAAGTAATGTCTTAACATAGAAACATAGAAACTTTTAAGAACTAAAACTTTCAACTGAATGTCTTTACACATAAAATAAAAGGCTGAGCAGTTGTATTTGGAAAAAGGAATTATTCATTTAAAAATACTTTTGCTTTGTACAGCGAATAATGCTTTCGGAAGATAATAATGTAAAGTGTCTAGAACTCACGCTATCTTGCATTACTACCAATCGATAAAATACATAAATTTTATCACACGTTTCTTTTAATGGTACTTTAATGGTAATTTATGTGAAAAGAAAAATGTAAATTTATTAATAAAAATATTAAATAAATTTTACATTAATTTTTAATTAACGGAACTTAACCCTTTATGTACCAAGTTGTGAATTAATGAAAATTTCAAATTATAAAAATTAAATAATTTTTAGAAATTTTTTATTTATTAAAATGCAATTAACTAAATAAGCATTTACAGAAATTTTGTACACTATTTACAACTCAACCCAAATAATTTCTTCTGGATATTGTTTTTAGCAAATTATAGAATTAGAAAATATACAAAAGTTGTCTTAACATATAAACATAGAAATTTTTTAGAACTAAAAACTTTCAACTGAATGTATTTTAAGATAAAAAAAAAGGCTGAGCAGTTGGAATTGGAAAAAGAAAATACCCATTTAAAAATACTTTTGCTTTGTACTGCGAATAATACTTTCAGAAAATGATAATGTAAAGTGTCTAGAACTCACGCTAGCTTGCATTACTGACAATCATTAAATTACATGAATTTTATAACAAGTTCCTTTTAATGGTACTTTAATGGTATTTTATATGAACGGAAAATGCAAATTTATTAATAAAAATATTAAAGAAATTTTACATTAAATTTTATTTAACGTTACTTAACCCTTTATGTACCAAGTTATGAATTAATAAAAATTTCGAATAAAAAAATTAAATAATTTTCAGAAATTTTTGATTTATTAAAATGCAATTAACTAAATCAGTATTGACCAAAATTTTGTAGACCATTTACAACTCTACCCTAATTTCTTCTGGATATTTTTTTAGCAAATTATAGAATTAGGAAATATACAAAAATAATGTCCTAACATATATAAATATAGAAAATTTTCAGAACTGAAACATTCAACTACATGTCTTCCAACATAAAGTAAATAAATAAATAAATGAATAAATAAATAAATAAATAAAGCTGAACAGTTGCAATTGGAAAAAGAAAATATTCATTTAAAAATACTTTTGCTTTGTGCAGAGAATAATGCTTTCGGAAGATGATAATGTAACGCTAGCTTGCATTACTGACAATAGATAAATTACATGAATTTTATAACAAGTTTCTTTTAATGTTACTTTCATGGTATTTTATATGAAAAGAAAAATGTAAATTTATTAATAAAAAGACTAAATAAATTTTACATTAAATTTTATTTAATGGTACTTATACTTAACCCTTTATGTACCAAGTTATGAATTAATGAAAATTTCAAATATTAAAAGTTAAATAATTTTTAGAAAATTTTCAATTACTAAAATGCAATTAACTAAATCAGTATTTACAGGAATTTTGTAGACTATTTAAAACTCTACCCAATTCAATTC
This sequence comes from Maratus michaelseni, assembly GCA_963931845.1. Classification (NCBI taxonomy): domain Eukaryota; kingdom Metazoa; phylum Arthropoda; class Arachnida; order Araneae; family Salticidae; genus Maratus; species Maratus michaelseni. Next base: position 246,505,163 of record OZ007596.1, on the reverse strand, counting down.
TTCTGGATATTGTTTTTAGCAAATTATAGAATTAGGAAATATACAAAAGTAATGTCCTAAGATATCAACATAGACATTTTTCAAAACTGAAACATTCAACTAAATGTCTTTCAACATTAAAAAAAAAAAAAAAAAAAAAGCTGAGCAGTTGCAATTGGAAAAAGAAAATATCAATTTAAAAATACTTCTGCTTTTACAGCTAATAATACTTTCGGTAGATGATAATGTAAAGTGTCTAGAACTCACCCTAGTTTGCAGTACTGACAATAGATAAATTACGTGAATTTTATAACAGGTTTCTTTTAATGGCATTTTATATGAAAAGAAAAATGTAAATTTATTATTTGCCATTTAAAAATACTTTCATAAAACGATTAAATAAATTTTACATTAAATTTTATTTAACGGTACTTAACCCTTTATGTACCAAGTTATGAATTAATGAAAATTTCAAATATTAAAAGTTAAATAATTTTTAGAAATTTTTCAATTACTAAAATGCAATTAACTAAATCAGTATTTACAGGAATTTTGTAGACTATTTAAAACTCTACCCAATTCAATTCTTCTGGATATTGTTTTTAGCAAATTATAGAATTAGGAAATATACAAAAGTAATGTCCTAATATATAAACATAGAAAATTTTCAAAACTGAAACATTCAACTAAATGTCTTTCAACATAAAAAAAAAAAGAAAAAATGGCTGAGCAGTTGCAATTGGAAAAAGAAAATATCCATTTAAATATACTTTTGCTTTTACAGCGAATAATGCTTTCGGAAGATGATAATGTAAAGTGTCTAGAACTCACGCTAGCTTGCATTACTGATAATCGATAAATTACATGAATTTTATAACAGGTTTCTTTTAATGGTATTTTATATGAAAAGAAAAATGAAAATTTATTATTTGCCATTTAAAAATACTTTAATAAACAGATTAAATAAAATTTACATTAAATTTCATTTAACCGTACTTAACCCTTTATGTACCAAGTTATGAATTAATGAAAATTTCGAACAATAAAAATTAAATAATTTTTAGAAAATTTTCATTTATTAAAATACAATTAACTAAATCAGTATTTACAGAAATTTTGTAGACTATTTAAAACTCTGCCCAATTCAATTCTTCTGGATATTGTTTTTAGCAAACTATAGAATTCGGAAATATACAAAAGTAATGTCTTAACATAGAAACATAGAAACTTTTTAGAACTAAAACTTTCAACTGAATGTCTTTACACATAAAATAAAAGGCTGAGCAGTTGTATTTGGAAAAAGAAATTATTCATTTAAAAATACTTTTGCTTTGTACAGCGAATAATGCTTTCGGAAGATAATAATGTAAAGTGTCTAGAACTCACGCTATCTTGCATTACTACCAATCGATAAAATACATAAATTTTATAACACGTTTCTTTTAATGGTACTTTAATGGTAATTTATGTGAAAAGAAAAATGTAAATTTATTAATAAAAATATTAAATAAATTTTACATTAATTTTTAATTAACGGAACTTAACCCTTTATGTACCAAGTTGTGAATTAATGAAAATTTCAAATTATAAAAATTAAATAATTTTTAGAAATTTTTTATTTATTAAAATGCAATTAACTAAATAAGCATTTACAGAAATTTTGTACACTATTTACAACTCAACCCAAATAATTTCTTCTGGATATTGTTTTTAGCAAATTATAGAATTAGAAAATATACAAAAGTTGTCTTAACATATAAACATAGAAATGTTTTAGAACTAAAAACTTTCAACTGAATGTATTTTAAGATAAAAAAAAAAGGCTGAGCAGTTGGAATTGGAAAAAGAAAATACCCATTTAAAAATACTTTTGCTTTGTACTGCGAATAATACTTTCGGAAAATGATAATGTAAAGTGTCTAGAACTCACGCTAGTTTGCATTACTGACAATCATTAAATTACATGAATTTTATAACAAGTTCCTTTTAATGGTACTTTAATGGTATTTTATATGAACGGAAAATGCAAATTTATTAATAAAAATATTAAAGAAATTTTACATTAAATTTTATTTAACGTTACTTAACCCTTTATGTACCAAGTTATGAATTAATAAAAATTTCGAATAAAAAAATTAAATAATTTTCAGAAATTTTTGATTTATTAAAATGCAATTAACTAAATCAGTAATGACCAAAATTTTGTAGACCATTTACAACTCTACCCTAATTTCTTCTGGATATTTTTTTAGCAAATTATAGAATTAGGAAATATACAAAAATAATGTCCTAACATATATAAATATAGAAAATTTTCAGAACTGAAACATTCAACTACATGTCTTCCAACATAAAATAAATAAATAAATAAATAAATAAATGAATAAATAAATAAATAAATAAAGCTGAACAGTTGCAATTGGAAAAAGAAAATATTCATTTAAAAATACTTTTGCTTTGTGCAGAGAATAATGCTTTCGGAAGATGATAATGTAACGCTAGCTTGCATTACTGACAATAGATAAATTACATGAATTTTATAACAAGTTTCTTTTAATGTTACTTTCATGGTATTTTATATGAAAAGAAAAATGTAAATTTATTAATAAAAAGACTAAATAAATTTTACATTAAATTTTATTTAATGGTACTTATACTTAACCCTTTATGTACCAAGTTATGAATTAATGAAAATTTCAAATATTAAAAGTTAAATAATTTTTAGAAAATTTTCAATTACTAAAATGCAATTAACTAAATCAGTATTTACAGGAATTTTGTAGACTATTTAAAACTCTACCCAATTCAATTCTTCTGGATATTGTTTTTAGCAAATTATAGAATTAAGAAATGTACAAAAGTAATGTCCTAAGATATAAACATAGAAATTTTTCAGAACTGAAACAATCAACTGCATGTCTTTCAGCATAAAAAAAAAAACTGAGTAGTTTCAATTGGAAAAAGAAATTATCCATTTAAAAATACTTTTGCTTTGTACAGCGAATAATACTTTTGGAAGATGATAATGTAAAGTGTCTAGAACTCACGTTAGCTTGCATTACTGGCAATAAATAAATTACATTAATTTTATAATAAGTTTCTTTTAATGGTACTTTAAAATACCGTTGGTACATAAAGTGTTAAAAGTATATTTGGAGCATAAAGAGGTAAACAAAGTAAATTTATTCGTGCATTCATATATAAGAATTTATACGTATTTATGTATTTTCAAGTGGCAAACATTTACATTTATTCAATTTAATTGTATAATATTTTTTTTCCACATTTGTTTTTGTTCGAATTTTAATTGGCCGTTTTTTTAATGACTACTACAATTAAAATAGGGATGTGTTAGTGTACATTCTTAGTGTGTTTTTGATAATGCATGTATGCTTTAATAATGATATGTTTTGCTGTCTATGTATTAACGTTTTACTAAATTTTGTTGTATCGAAATTATTTAAAAATAATTTTGAATAATCATTCATGAAATTGCACGAGTTCCTTCGATGTATCTCCTGTAAAAAATTAGTTTTAACCAATGTTTATCGGTATGCTAGTATTCAGAAAAACTTTTTTTTTCCCAGCATACATACTCGTTGTCACCTTAGTACGAAAGTTTTTTTTTTTTTTTTTTTTTTTTTTTTTTGCTGAACTCTGCTTTATTTTTGTCAAAATTATAAAATCAAGTTGATGTTTCAGATATTGATTGCTTGAAAAAAGTGAGACGGCTTATTTTTGAAGTGGAACTTATTTTAGACGTAGAAGCGAAACCAACCAAAGTGTCAGGCCGTGATACGTCTACTCTTTGTGGCTCTCGTGTGATCAATGTAGTCTAATTTCCACTAATTGTTGAAATACCATGTGATCAATGTAGACGACTGAAAATGTGCTGAGATCAGTGGAGTGTTGCAGCATTTCCTTAAGCTGGCTATGAGTTAGAAGTTACTTTTGGGGTAAGGCCTATTCTACCCAGAAGGGTAAGAGCATCCTGAAAAAAATCATATTAGGGCTTATTTTCTGATTAGTCTATATTTTCAGTGAAACGTGGAAGTGGTCTGCTACAAGATTTTAATTGAGAAAATGTTTAGTGCTAAAAATGAATAAATAACTTTCTCTTTCTCTCTCTCTCTCTCGCGCACACACATACACACGTATATATCTGGTGTATTTTATGAGGTATCCAATTTTATGTAATTGTTAGATTTTTCATAAAAATAAAATATTTAGCTTTCATCATTGTATTTTTATAAGAGTCGAATATATGTCTCAATAGCAATATCTATTTTATTGAAGTTGAGAAAAAATAATGATTTGTAACATTTCTTATGACCTTATGACAATTCTTCATGACCACATTTGTTATACTACCGTTTGCTACAATGTACGATTTTCAAACTAGAGACAACTTTTAATATGAAGTGCCTTTAAAATAATTTATCCTTCTCTAAGAATACACACACATATATATATAGATTCATTTACAGCATTAGGATTTTACGATATATATATATATAGATATATATATATATATATTCAAAATAATGTTTACCTGTGACAAAACCTTTAGTATTTTCAAAAGAATAAAAATAATGAAAATTTGAATACTTTTGGTTCAAAACTGATTTTAAAATATATTAATTAAAATAATGTATGAAGAAAATCGCCCACAGCTTGCTTTCAAGTGTTTGAGGATTTAATTGCATAAATTATTCAAACAATTAAAGGCAATCTCTTTAAAAAATTAATTATTTAAAAAAAGAAAAACATTAAAAGAAAGAAAATGAAAATGAAAGAAAAAAAAAGAAAAAAAGTCAAAAATACTTCGAATTTGAATAATTTCTGCTCAATTATAAACATACGCAAAATTAAGAAGAAAAAAAAAAGTGCACTTGCTTTATCTTAGATAAAACATCTTTGACCTCAAATTGAACAACCTTCAAAATGCGCGTACTTGGACTTTAGACTTCTAAAACTGTCTGCTCCGCGCAGACACATTGTTACACTTGCGCTAACCCAGTAACCTTTCTAATAGTTAGTGCGTGATGACGTCACATACAGCCGGAGAGATATCCCCCACCCCCATCGATCTGTTCACCGGCGAGAAGCAAACGATTTTCATAGTTTTGGGGTTAAAATCAGTGGAATGTCGCCAATTTGGCAAAAGATCCTTAATCTGAGCAAGGTCGTTCATTCAAGAGAATACTGAACGTGAAACAATGCCGAATTTTGAACCTAAAAGTGAATAGGGTCTTCGGAAATAAATTATTCCATGGTTGAATAAGCACTCCTTTCACAGGCGAAAGGAAATTTAAATATTTAAATTAAAAGTGAAATGAATATTATTTTTGAAGATTTTTTTTTTCAAATTTTGCTTTAGGGAATAAATTAAATGGAACTTTATAATGCTACTAAATATTTAGTTTAAAAAATGTAGTCTATTTATTTAAAACAAAGCACACTGTTACGAAAAGAGAAATGCTTTTTAATCTACAAAAATGTAATATATAACCATGAACGAATATATAATACAGCCTCTTTCGAGTTACTCATGGTTCCGAAAACCGTTCCTTAATCATTAGAAACCTCAGAAACGGATAGATGTTTGACATTTAAAGAAGCATTTATAAAAACCGTTTTTTTTTTTTTTTTTTTTTTTTTTTTAAACCGTTTCCTAATGCCTTTTACAGTATGCAATTATCAGTTTTCTCAAACCGAAATATCGGGTTTTTGGATTCTATTAATTCTCAAGTAAACATTTTCAGCTGCGTAACTGAACTTTTACATGCAATATTCAGAAAATAATATGAATTTTAATGTTAATGTTAATACTGTCAATTTAGCATGTTTGTCTGTTAAATATGTTTGTTGAACATGAAAATGTTTACTTGAGACTGTATAGCAACCGAAAAAAAAAATCCCTAACGGCTCAGCCTACAGACACAGGTAGATTTCGAAGACGCAGACCGTGGGGCGCCTGTTTATTGGGAATTGCAGAAGAAATGATCTTCCTGCCATGATGCGTCAGTTGGGACTTCAAAATCTATCTGTATCTATGGGCGGAGCTGGCAGGGACATTTTTGTTTTAATTTATTTAATTTTTTATTTTTTGCTGTAAGGGTTGGTCCTATAAAAAACTTGTTAATATAAAAATTGTAGATAATATTAAGAGGATTTATAATAAATTTAAGCGGATTTGATATCTTGTGAATGGACAAAGTTATGATTTTTTTTTCTTAAACCCTATTTCCCCTCCCCCCTTGAGGCCATTTTTAATGATATCAAAAATTTGTCATACATAAATTTTCGGCCATTTTCCTAGAAGTGTTAATAAATTTAAACGGATTCGATACGTTCATAATTAACTTTCCCATTGAGACTACAATGAGACTACAATGAGACTACAATGAGACTACTTCCTACAATGAAACTACTACTGTGGCGAAACACATTTCCAGGCTTATCAGCTTTAAAATAGGCTGATTTACCTAGAAAGAAGTAAATTAAGAGTAATACTACCTCAAATTAAAATAAAATGTTAGTCACAACGGCTTTGGATTTCAGAACAGCCACATTCTGATTCTCGACAGCTAAAAATTGTATAAGCATCCGTACATGCAGATCAAGCATTTCAACCATCTGATCTTTCCCCCTCCAACCAATTTACTGTTTACTTGTTCCCCTACAATGAGACTACTACTGTGGCGAAACACATTTACAGGCTTATTAGCTTTAAAATAGACTGATTTACCCAGAAAGAAGTAAATTAAGAGTAATACTACCTCAAATTAAAATAAAATGTTAGTCACAACAGCTTTGGATTTCAGAACAGCCACATTCTGATTCTCTACAACTAAAAATTGTATAAGTATCCGTACTTGCAGATCAAGCATTTCAACCATCTGACTTTTCTCCCTCCAACCAATTTACTTTTTACTTGTTCCCCTACAATGAGACTACTACTGTGGCGAAACACATTTACAGGCTTATCAGCTTTAAAATAAGCTGAGTTATCCAGAAAGAAGTAAGTTAAGAGTAATACTACCTCAAATTAAAATAAAATTTTAATCACAACGGCTTTGGATTGTGCATTAAAATTATTAAATTAATAAAAATAATTAAATATAAAATAATATTAAATGAAAAAAAAAAACACAGTTATTATTAAATGTGCATTGTGTATATCTAATCGAATTATTGATGATTATAAATATTTTCCGACTTAATATAAATTAGAAACTAAAGCATATTGCACTGACCATAAAATCTTGATAAAAGATGCACTAAAACAATATTCTAAATTGTACAATTTCTAATTAAACAATATTTTAAATGTCTTTTTGCTTTTTTTTTCACTTACACAATAAAATTTAAGATCAACTAATTGAAAACAGATACATTTTGCTTTTTTCAATCACACACACACACACAAAAATGATATTTAGTATCAAGAAAATTATATGTTTTACACAATAAATAAATAAATAAATAAATAAATAATAAAAAAATAAAATAAATGCAAAATAATTAGTTTTTTCGTTTTCTCATTTGAAAAATTTGAATATACATCTAAGCTTGTCTGCTTTTTCATTCCCTGACCTATTATGCAAATTCAAAAAACTAATTTAAGACAGAAAAAGAATCTTTCAAATGAAGACAAATATTTCAAATGAAACATTACTTATCTAAATTAGGCAGTTTATCTGTCAATGGTTCTTCTAAGTAAGTATTGGCCCACTTATTATTGGGTCTATATTTTATTATGGTTCCACTTATTATTGGTTCTATATTTCAAAAATTTAGCTTCAAACATAAAGCTTGGAAAAATTTTCTTGGTCCAAAAAAATCACCCCCTGAGCAAATATTCCTCACCTACCAAATGACACAGTCAATAACAGTTCGAAAAGTAATGTCAAAAATATCATACACAACGATATTTTGAAAATAAGTACCAAATATTAAAATATATCGAAAATATCACATATGATATTTTTAAAATAAATATATTATGATATATATCAGGATATATACCCATTGATATATATCACCGAACCTTGAATCGAAACATGTGGTTATCTATGTATAAATCATTTAATGTTAGAAATGAACATACTTAAGAAGAAGTGAAAATAAATGTCGGGAATACTTTATTTATAATTTAAAACACTGAAAAAAAAACATTATTTATAAATAATTTATTTATAAAACTAACACTTAAGTAATATACAAATAAAATTGTAATAATATGTTCGCCCGATAACGCAAGGCAACAAAAAATAAAGCTTGACTAACCATCGTTCACTTTTGAAAATTTTTAAAAACAAAACAAAACGGATATTACAAATAGAAAGATATCCTTAAATGTGGAGATGAGAAACTCATAACTAATAAATGTATTTACTATCTCAAATTAAAAATGAAATTTTACTCAGATTTTATCAAAGTAATTATTATAAATAAAGTAAATAATTACAGTTTAGCCATTTGCCCAGTATACACAATTTGTCAAAAATAATTATCTTGAATTAATCAGAATCGGCATATTAAGGGCAAATTTATTTTTTATCCAATAATTTTTATTACATATATTTATAATTCATTTTTTTTCATTTCATGGGATAAAATTAAAAAGTTGCTGCTTCTTTGCAAATTACTTTTTTTTCTTTAGTTCACGCTCAGTATAATTATGATACTGTTTTGAAAAATGACATTATATCGGTGTTACAGGCGTTTTTGAAATCCAGAATAACAATTGGATAATTTAAAAAATGACTAGTTAGCCGGCAAAAAATTCGAAAATAAATATTCCTTAATATCTATAATATTTTTTAAGATGTTGTTTATAGAAAACTCTTGTTTTAAAATAACACTTATTAAAAGCTATATTTGAAATGAAAATTAAACAGCAACATTCATAAATCTCGATATGTAAAAGTTGCATAAACATCCGAATTTGCAAATCAAGCAATGCAACGACCTGTCATAACGTTACCTTCCAATCTCCAATTGACTTACTGTATGCTTGTTTCTTTACAATATAAATACGACGAAACACTTTTACAGGCTTATCAATTTTAAAAGATGGTAATTTTCCCTGAAAAAATAAATAAAGAGTTAGAGAATATAAGAGTTTATAATATATATATATATATTATAAAACTCAGACAAACCAAAATTCCATAAATTTAAATTTGCAACCAAACAAATAACTATAACTAAACTTAAATCACAACATTGTCAAATGAACAAACAGAAAACATTACGATAGAACAATTTAAAAAACAACAAAACCAAAAAGAAGACAGGCGGCTTGCCTTACGACTTACTCCCCGACACTGTGGGATTAATCTTGATTTATGTAGCATAACATTCCCTCTCACCTGTCTAAACCATAAATTCAACCTTCAACCAGCAAAAACTGACATAAAAACAGAAAAGAGATAAAATGTAAACCAAACAATTAATACCCATCACGTCCAATTGAAACACCTCTAGAATCGAACAGTGAATATAACTCTAATCGATAACTTTTACTTTTGCTAAAATCATAAATTAAACCATTAATAAAACTCGGAGGACAACCCTGCAAACTGGCGATACTATAATATTCCAACATTTCACCAACCAATCCATCCGAACTTGAAGTCAATCTCTCGATGCGGTTTAAACCATTTACAAAGATGTTCCTAAAAATAGATATGCGGACATTACTTTGAAAATTCAAAATTATCAAACTATCAGTACTAAAACTATTCCTTTTATCATATCCACCTGTAACTAGACCCTCTCAGTTTATTGAAAGGGCCATTGAGAACCATAATATAGACGAAATTATAATTCATCATACACGAACAGGAAAAAAATGAAAGATGAAATTCAAACCTGTTATGATAAATTATCCAAAACTGAAAATATTGAAAATATTGTGAAAACTATAATAGAATTAGTAAATCTACAGATCAGAGGCCTCAACGTTAGTTCTACAAATCATTGTTCATTAATCTCACTAATTTTTAGCATTATCTGCATAATATTTGATATTCTAAAATTCCAATTTTTAAAGTTATTTATACATTTATAAAAATATAAAATTTATCGAAAGTTCCGGAAATTTTAGAAGTATCGCATTAAACAAATTACGTAATCATAGGATAAACTACTTATTACTGTATTTTTTCAGAATAACGATACTTCAGGGGGGATCCGCCTCCCTGAACCCTCAGCTATCTATTTAATATTCTATTTCAATTTCCAGTAATTGTGCTATTTCATTTCTTGAATATATGTCTGAATGTATTTACTATTTTAATTTCACTAGAATAACCATCTCTTTGTACAAGAGATTTTAAACTATCCTTAAAAGAATACTTATATTTCAACCACTAAACATCATATGTTGCTGAAATTGAATAAAATTTTGTGTTAAAATATACTTACACAAATGTAAATTCTTCTTACGTGACCTATATTCAATTTACACATTCAACATTTTTATTAGTTTCGTTTGGAAAACCGATTTGGTCATCTTTCTTTAGTAGTTAAAATAAATTCTCATCTATTTCTTTAAAAAAAGCATATTAAAAACTTAAATCACCCGAAAATTAGCAATTTTGTTAATAAAATGTCGCGTCAAAATATAGAAGTTTGTTGATATTCTTTGAAATATAGTTGCTTAGCAACCATTTAATGAAAGAGAGAAAAAAAGGCATTGGAACTTTTTGTAAAAAATAAGAAATTAAAATGTTTTACATCTTTCAAATTAATGCATAAAATTTCCCAATAATCTATACAATTAATTTCGAAATTCTAATAAATATATTGGTAAATTTTCAAAGCGATTGGATTATATTAAAATCTCCATTCCGTAAATTTAGCATCCATAATTTAGCATTTAGAATTATCCGAATGCGATATTTTCTTTTCGGTGAATGTTAAAATAAAAAAAATCGTCTGACTTCCAATTGAAAAGCATTATGACCTAAAAAGAAATGTTCTACATTTTTCGAACGAATGAGCCAAATGTAACTAAAAACTATACAGATAATTCCGGGTACCTCACCAACATACCCACCAAAAATCAACCTTATAGGACAATTTTTACGACAGTTATCGCGGAATAGACAGACAGACAAACAAACAGACAGACAGACGGACAAACATACAAAAACCAAAAACTTTTTGGGTCTCCACAGTGAGTCTCAACTGACGTTTGGGCAATTATCAAGCCCAAATTACTAAAGATTTTAGAAAACTTGTGCGATTTTATCCTTGCACCAGCTATAATAAGCTAAAAAGAGGCAACATTTGGAATATCGTACATAAAAAACCCACAAAAAATTTATGAAAAATATGGGAACATACGAAATAAGAGAAATTTAAGTATATTTGTAAATAAAATGTAGAATTACTTGCATGAAATGAGACAACCATCTATTTAATCCAATAAAAGAGAAACTAAACCTTTTAATTAGGAATATGATTTAAAACTTTAAGCATTATCTGTTTTCTAAACTTTGAGAATATCTAAACACTTTTGACCATATAAAGATTATCCTCCTCTCTGTGAAAGACATGTTAACGAAAGCGAATCTTAAATATATGGAATGCAAGAACGAAAAATCATGCGTCCAGCATAGATTATGAAACACTTTCCAACACAGCCAGAAAAATGTAACGAAACTTCATCGCTAAATAAGGTGAAAGAAGATACGTAAGTAAACAGTTTAGAAAACATATAACACATTGAAAAATACAGTTTTCGAAATTACCTTCCAGTGTCAAAAAAATAGTCTAATTATTTTGTGCAGCCCTGTATATGATCAATAGATGTGGATATATAGTATGATAAAATTTATTTCTGCTAGAATATTAACATTTAGCAATTTTCGCCAATCGATGGAAATGCATTCGAAATCTTTTGTACAGCCCTGTATATTATCTGAAGACTTTTGTACACATCACATATTAATCTAAAAGGCAACTTAAAACTCACTCGCAGCAATTACCAACCTTAAACGACAATGCAACTTTTTCTTTGCGTAGCCCTGTATATGAATTTATTTATATTCCCCAAACTTCTATTAGTCTACTAAATATAGTTCAGCAGGAAAATGCGTAACACAATTAAAAACTGCCCTTAAACAATTCACTCCCATAGTCTGTAATACGCACGGATTCCCTTGTGTAGACCTGTATATGAAAAACCGAGTTTATAGACACACACGTACTATGAAAAAATTACGCTAAAAGTTAAAAACGCAAACCAAAGTTGAAAACGCACTAATCACACAGACTGTAAACATTGCATATGTACTGTAACCGATATATTTTGTATGTCCCTGTAAGCAATGCACACCACACTTTCAAGAGAGCAATTTATACTGCACCTCAGTAATGGATATTATTTTCATTATGTTTGAAATAGTGAAATATCACTAAATTACACTGCAAACGATTTTTACCCATAGAACAATGTTTAACAGAATGTTTTTGATTGACCCTGCAAATGGATAATTAATGCTTTGCACCCGATATTCTACAAAAAGCATGTTTTAATGCGATTCATAATTACATATCAATTCCATCATGTTTTAAATGACGTAGCATCATCAAAATGCACTTGAAACGATTATTTCCCATTGACTGTAATATAACGGAATACTTTTGACTGTCCCTGTAAAAAAACTATAAGTGCTACACACTTTAGTTGAAATAGGGAACATGCTATAGTAAACGATAATAACATACAAAAATTTCAGGGCGATCCGAGTATATTTGCACGAACAGACGGCAGACGGCAGACAAACCGAATTCATAAATACTTTTCAACTAGGTTGGAATGTTAGGTTACATAATATATTAATATAGTAAAGCATTATTAACATAATTGAACAATAAAGCTCTGTATTCTAATGTAATAACTCTGCATAAAAGAATAATTTCCAGATTTATATTAAAATATCAAATTTGTATAAACTTTCAAGAGAAGTATAATAATAAATTGAAATGCATCGGGAACAATTCCGTTAAATTAATCACAATACTGAAATTTACTAACGCTATTTTCCACTTAGAATATCAATTAAAATTGTTGACGGATGATAGTGGAAAAAAAATCTGTCTTCGCTTAAACATACTTCATCATTCACAAGCATGGTCTCATATATAAATAAAACTATTTTGACGGACTTTTATTTTCTATAATTATCAGTAACTAAAAGAGACTTTCATAATTAATTAGTTAATAACCCGTTACTTTAAGAAAAGTGATATGAAGTTGGAGTCAGGTACATAATGTTGACATGGTTTAATCCCCTTATCCATCTCATAAAAAAAATGTTTAATTTTGCTAATGAATTAATTCCTTTTAGTAAGGTATTTATGCAATAAATTTCAGTTGAATTAATACCTAAGCATATTCATCTATTATCAGAATAAATCAAGTAAGGAATTAAGCGAAAACAGATTAAGGAATATTAAAATATTATTCTATATTAAAAAAGGTGTTCCTTTTAAAAAAGTGTCCGTGCGTACCGCTGACATCATTTTGAGGCTGGCAACACCTGATGATTAAATTTCGGTTTTGCAGTTTTTGCTACTGCAATTTTTTAACTTCTAAACAACGCACGTTTTCAATTTTTACACCGTCGCGTCGTATGGAAAAATGTACTTTCAATCACATTTGTTTTGAAAACTGTATCGCAATTTACTCATTTATTGTGGTTTTTAAAATAATTTTTAAGCATGATGTTTTTTAATATATCTCCATCGCGCGCAAGCTTATTTACGGAAGAATAATAACACATCTGCACTTAAAACTATATAAATAGTTCAGGATTTGTTTCCGGTTAATTTTCCGTAACGAAAATAAAATGTCATCAATAAATATATAAATAAAATAAAATAAAATAAAACCGAAATTCAACATATATGTAATAGGAAAAAATATTCTTTCAAATATAATTTGTTTGAAAACTGTATCTCAGTTTACTGATTGCTTATAGTTTAAAAATAATTTTCATGCATGAATTCATTTTAAATATATCTCTACCTCTGGCAGCCTGAGTACGAAAGATTTATCCGCTTGCATTTAAAACAATATTAACAGTTTTTTTCCGGGTAATATTGCATAACGAAATTTAAACTTTATCAATAAGTAAATAAAATAATAAAATAAAACACAAATTTAGTAGACATGTAATCGAACTACTCCCTTAAATCGTGAAAATTATCAGAATCAAAAAGGCTTACGTAGCGAAGTCTTTTGTGATTTCTTTGACTGTTAACTCCTGGCATGCAGTCAATACGAAAGTATAGCTCTTAATAAATTTCAAAACTTTATTTGAATACATAATTGATATTTTTCATGAAAAATGCTTTTTGGTGTTACTTGTGGGCAGCCTATATATATATATATATATATATATCACTACATATAGTATAAAACAAAGTCGCTTTTTCTGTCCCTATATCCCTATGTACGCTTAAATCTTTAAAACTACGCAACGGATTTTGATGTGTTTTTTTTTTTAATAGATAGAGTGATTCAAGAGGAAGGTTTATATGTATAATAACCATATGTTTTGCTTTGTAATTTCAGATAAATCACTATCACTACATAGTATAAAACAAAGTCGCTTTTTCTGTCCCTATATCCCTATGTACGCTTAAATCTTTAAAACTACACAACGGATTTTGATGCGGTTTTTTTAAATAGATAGAGTGATTCAAGGGGAAGGTTTATATGTATATCCATTAAATAGTGGAGAAATACTGTTATTTTTGAGGTTTTTAATGTGATGTCGTAAATAATTTCATTTTTTTCCGCTTATACATTGCAAACGCAGGCTGAACCCTACAAGATTTATCAAAATAATGTACTAATTATTGTACACATTAAAAAGGTCTACAGAAAACACAAAGAGATGAAGGTTTTCAAGGTTAACCCGAAGCAAAGCGAGGGAGGGCCGCTAGTATATATATATATTAAATTAAAAAGATCTATTAGAGTTTTAAAAAATGGTTTTCACCTATGTTCTGTAATTCAGGAAGATCTATAAAAAGGTATCTTATGTTAATTTTATTAAATGAGGTCCAGTATTGGTAACTATAAATGTGGGTTGGAAACTCAATGTTAACGTTATCACGTAGTCTAAAGGTATTTATTTTGCTACGCAGCAGTATGCAAATTCGATAAAAGTTTAAGCGTGTTGAAGGTAGAAAATGACGTTGAGAAGGCATTTGATGGTTTGTGAGAAATGGCGTTCAATTGTAAGAATGGAAGGAGGACAGTAAGCTCGTAGAACATTTCTGTCAGTGTGTCCACACACATTTCATACCTGACAACCTCGCACTATTCTTCCGTAAAATGTTAGTTAATTTGGCTCAGGTTAAACACGTTACGCACCAGAATATTTTTTAATAAATGAAATCAAATATGTTTTACGTGGAAACATGAAATTAACTATATAATCATACATCAAATAAATTTTCTGGTTAGAAAAGTGTTTAATCTGGATCAAATTAACTAACATTTTACGGAAGTTTAGATGGAGGTTGGTAAGTATGACCTTATAATTTTTTATGGTTACACGTACCTCAAAAGAAAAAAAAAACTGAACCCTTATAGTCTTGCTTTGTTGTCCATCTGTTTGTCAAGACCGTTTTTCTCAGGAACGACTGAGGCCATGAAGTTGAAATTAACATAAAATAATAAGGTCTTTGTTCCTTTTGTTATGTAAAAATTTCGAGCTTTTAAGTTATTGCAATAAAAAGGTACGATCAGAGCTTGACAAATGAGGTCGCCAGGTCGCCAGTGGCTACCAAGTTTTTCATGTGGCGACAAGGTTATTTAATACGTTAATTTTTTTTTGTACAAAAATGATCTAAGGAATGAGCACAAACGGTATTTTTCTCTCTTCGCTTAATTCTTATAAGATGGCTCATTATAGATGTATTAAATTGCAAAATAATACATACAGAAACATAACAATTTTATTAAACAACAACAACAACAAAAAAATAACCTTTTCTATTAATTTGGCAAAAATAACTTCATCAAAAACAAATTTTAAAATAATAAATTTGAATTATTTCACTGACTTTGACAGAAAAATAGGCGAAAAATTCGTTTCCTGCTTCACTATTCCACCGATGTCCCCATCATGAGATACAGATGTTGTTGCGCCGACTATCGGGACATTTTCAGCACTTCCCGAACATGCTGGTTAATTCAGCATTTACAGTATTTTTTTTTGTTTCCGAGATATATAATTTTGATAAGTTTTATAAGAAAACTTAGTTTATATTATCTTTTTAAATCCTGTATTATTTTAAACTATGTAAGTAATCATTCTAAGCTATGCTTTTTATTGTTTTCCTCAATTAATTCATTAAATTAAAAACTTGTAGTTTTTGAAAATGATGGAGGATGGGGGATAAATATTTTTTTACCGGCGACTGGAATTTTCTGCTGGTTACCAGTTTTTATCAGTTTTGTAAAGCCCTGGGTACGACTTTAAAACAACGTTTTTGGAAATCCCGATTATGGAAAATCACGAAATAAATCAACATAGAATCAAAAATTAATAGTTTTTTCATTTTTTCCTTTGCATGTGCTATAAGAACTTCCTCTGTGCCAAATTTCAAGGTTCTAGGTCAACGGAAAGTACATAGGTGATATTTTATGTGTATGTCACTAACATATTTTGCATGATAAAGTACGTAAGGAAGATGATTAATTTAACTGAAATTTGAAAAGATAGAAAGGTGCTCTGATATTTAATAAAATCCATGAAGGGTGTTGGGTAATACATGTTAATGAAGGTAAAGATTAGCTAACTGCTAAAGCGTAATCTGCTTTCATATTTCAATAAATTTGAGATTTTAGAACTATTTCTAATTAAGTAAACGCTCTCATGTATGAATTATTTTTAAATGGTATTTGGCGCTTAAAATAACTTTAAAATTGATTATTAATAAGTATAAAAGTCAAAATAGTTAAAAAAAACACTCTTTTATAAGCATTGAATGTTTATTTTTTAAATCACGCCTAATTTTTATGACTGCAATTCAAGTTGTTCCAAACAATTTCCGTTACAATAAATTAATTTGGCTTAGGCTCCAAATATCGATTATTCACTGCTTTAATTTATGCTTTGTAGAAAATCCAAAGTAAGGAATTTATTAAAAAAAATAATCTTTGATCGGTTTCTTTTTAAAGATATGTCAAGAGAAAAAAAATGTATTATTTTAAACTATCTGTTCGTGATTTCTGAATTGTTTTAAGAATGTACAATCCTAATTTAATTAATATTAAATTGTTAATTGAGAAAAGTGTATATTTTAAAAATATCGTACACTCTTTATCTTTTATTTCTATTTTCTTTTCAGTTTTTTATTTTTTTTTTAAATATTTCGTCGTTGCAGTTTCACATCCAGTTCGCGTTATTTAACGAGAGTGGTTTGACGCATCATGAATTCCAATTGTGACCGGTCCAAGATGTTATAAATTAAAGGGGTAGCGCAGACCCTTTAAATGAACCGCTCCCATAAATCATCGAAAAGAATTTTATTAAATTCAGCACCTCAAATAAATAAAAATACAGATTCTTGATTAGTGGGATTGCACAACAATAAAATATTACGGGCTCCTTCAGCTTATGACCAGATTACAATCTTCGTAAGTGTCCAGCGTTATTCAAAGTCTGTGTTTAGTATAATAAACAGATGCAAAGTTCCCCTCTAAAGTGGGCCTCGGGAGCCGAGGATCGATCCGCTAGTCTGACCCTTCACAAAATAAAAAGGTCTCTTGTCAATCTTCTCAGGAATACGGGACGAAGATCGAAAAAAACTCGAATTGTCCACGCTCGTTTCACAAGACTGTCTCTGTAACGTAACAACCTCAAAATATTTGCCAGAGAAAGGTTTTCTCTACCCGGTGATTGTAGCAATCATCCGAAAGTAATTTTACCCGGAGTTATGACTCCGATTCGCTAGGTTGAGAAAAACTGCAACCTAACTCGAGTACTCTCCACTCTTAACTAACTGTTTTCTCTTCACATATTCTCTGTTTTACTCCTAGAACAATAGGATTTTCTCCAGCCACAAGAAGCTCTTTCAGATGAAGCCATGTCGAAAGTCCGTTATGATACGTGGAAAAAGGATTTCTGATGTCATCTTGGTTCTCACGGTACCTGAGGTAGTCCGCTCGATCAAAGACGCTCCGTTCTGTTCGATCCATTGATCCAGCTGTCTCGAAACTTTCAGGAAGGAAGATTGGTGATGATTGAGCAAAAGTTTTGAAGTACGTCGGCCGATTACTGGAGTTAGTTTTATTTTGGAGGAAAATTCAAAACACATGGGATCTGCTGCTTTAAAAACTGGGCTTTTGGGTGAGATATAGTGAATTTCTCACACATTGTTATTGTATCTCGTATGCAGTTGTTAAAATAAATAATATTTGGCGATTTATCATCTGTGCTCGACTAACGGAAAATGCCTTACCAAAATATTAAACTATAAACTAAGTTCTAAAAATACTAAAATATTCTTTCTCATTGGAAATACACCTATGTACATAATTTTTATAATTCTAGCACATCAGGAAGTGAGTGAAATATCGATTACAAAACTAAAACTACAAATCGATTACAAAATCGATTATATACTAGATCCAAGTCGAGCTAAATAAAAGAGTTTTAAATCAAATAATGTTGAATTGTTGAAAATCTTACAATCATTACAAAATACAAAATGACCTTAAATGGGGTTTACAAGCTATGAAAAAATATTTTTATAGTCATTAAATAGTTTTTGTGGTAATTTAAACTTTGGATTACATTAGCACAAAGTAGAAAATAAGAAAATATCTTTGCACATATTCGTGTTTAGATCGAAGAACAAAAATTCTTTAGAAAGTTTTCTCATATGCAGAATATAAGTAAATTTATCAAAGGTAAATTTTTAAACTAAATGTTCAAAAAGAAAAGGGTTTTACCAAATATTGCTGCATTTTACAAACGGTATTGTACTTTAAATGAGGTTTATATGTAATACAAAAGTAAAAGTAAAATATGCACAGATCAATGTAAGTTGTTTTTACACATTATCGCAAAGTAGAAAGAAAACATTTTTGCTCATATTTGTGTTTGGATCCAAGAACAAAGATTCTTTGGAAAAATTTTCTCATATGCAGAACAGAAACAAATTTATCAAAGGTAAATTTTTAAACTAAATGTTCAAAAAGAAAATGGTTCTGCCATCTATTGCCGCATTTTACAAACGATATTGAACTTTAAATGACGTTTATATGTAATACAAAAGTAAAAGTAAAATATTCACACTTCATGGAGGATTGTTTTACAATAAAACTTCATATGAAGTTACCATACATGAGAGAATTAAAAAGAAGTTGGTTCAATGATAAAATATTGAAATTATTCTGTTTGGGTTTTTTGGGTTTTAGTATTTCAGATCAGTGTTTCTCAATTATTTTTGCCCCACGGCACAGTAAAAAGATGATGATAATCACGAAAAAAGATTATGCAAGGAATGTATGTCATTTTAAATGTGATTACCAATACACACACACACACACACACACACACACACACACACACACACACACACACACACACACACGCACACACACACACACACACACACACACAAAATGCTATTTTCCAACCAAAAAGGAAAATTATCTATAGAATGTAAAAATCTTATAATTTTTTTATATAAAATTATTAATTTTTAAAGAGCTACATGAGTTTGGCTTTTTGCAATTAGAATATTTTCTCTTTCATTACTCTTTATCATTTTGCAACGATCATTTCTACTGCATTTTACATCATAACCCTTTTCTTTTAGAAGGTATAATTTTTCTAAGAAGGGATTAAATTTATCTGAAGATGCGAGACATTTTCACCAGTTGCTTGTATTCTCTGATAAAAAAAGAATACAAACAGAAAAATAAACTTTTTGATGCTAAAGCAAATTTTAAAATGAGAATTTTTGCATGTTAAAGTACCGTTATTTCTGTTAATTCTTAAAATCGTGATACAGCAGGACTTAAAATTTTCGCGGCACTCTGAGGTTCTCAAACAGCACATCACTGTAACGCGGCATACGGTTTGAGAATCGCTGTTTTAGGATGAGATGAAAGGGATAGATTTAAGCAATAATTGATATTAAAAGTTATTTACTGTTTCATAAATTACCGAAATATTATAAAAAGTGTTTTACATACACTGTAAAAAAAGACAAAGGTTTCTATATGACCACAAAAGAAAATGTACGATAACCTCTTACGAGTTACTCTCGATTCCAAAAACTGTTCCATTATCTTTCGAAATCTCACAAATCAATTTATTTTTTAGATTTAAAGAAGCATTTATATATACGAAAAAATGTTTCCTTTGCTGCCGCTGATTTTCGGAAATATTTCCGAGTAGTTTTTATAGTGTATTAATCAGTTTCTTATCTTGGAACATAGGCTCTTAGGATGCTATCAGTTCTCAAGTAAATAATAATAACCATAATTAATAATAATTAATAATAATTAATAATAATTAATAATTAATAATTATTATTAATTATTATATAATTAATAATAACCGTCAAATCATATAAATAATCGATAATATAAGAACCGATAATTATAATAAAATACAAAAAAATAAATCCACAAATGGGAGATTTTCAAAATTAAATAAATATAATATATATATATATATATATACACATATAAAATAAATTTTAATGTAAATGTCAGTGCTATTAATTTATCATGTTTGTCTGAAAAACATGTTTTTTGTACATGAAAATGTTTAATCAAGAATGGATAGCACGCGAAAAACCTACATTCCAGGTGTTGAAACAACTGATTATTACTGTACGAAAACTACAGTAATCCCTTAACATTCGCGAGTTTTGATTATTCGCGAATATGAAAATCCGGAAAAACTTAACAATCGCGAAAATCTGACTTGATTATTCGCATTTTTTTTTTTTTTTTTTAAGAATTTATAGTGGTTAAAGATTATTCTCCCTGTGTTTTATTAGTATGTATTTAAAAAATCAACATTCAATTGTGAACTGAAAAATGAGCGAATGTTTTAGGAAAGCAATATAATAACAGCAGCAGAATAATCATTGCAATGAGCATATTAGAAGTGGTAAAGTAACAGGTGCAGGGTCTCGTAGATATGAAGATGCACTTAGAAAATAAAAGCATTTCTGAAGCATATAGCTGATTTAGATATTTAAATATCGTGTTTTAATATTGTATCGCATACTGACCCACTAATACATTATCATCTCTTTGCGAATAGAGAGAGTCGAAATTACTTTATACAAAAACCTATGCATTTTTAGCAGTGATTACTTCTCCAGTTTGAATTATCTTCAGTCAATAAATTTCATATCTATTAATATGTGTGTACATTCACCTTCTACATATATGTTATGCATAACATATTGTGAATACATATTTTCTCTTGTTCTTTGAAATGTTGTATCACTCTGATTAAAATTTTATCTAACGTAACTCCATTTTTAGTGCCAGAGAGATAGACTCAACGTTCGCGGATTTGACATTCGCAAGGTTGTTCTCGAACGTAACCCTCGCGAATGTTAAGGGATTACTGTACTCAGTAACGTTTCCAAAAATCAAGGTCACCAATATAAACATTGCTTTTATAAATGCTTCTTTAAATCCAGAAAATATATTGGTTTCTTAGATTTGGAAGAGAAAGAGCCGTCTTTGAGAAAGTGGATAACTTTGTCAGTGGAGGTTATTGTATGTTTTCCTCCGTGGTTACGTTATAGTTTCGTAGGTTAAGAAACATTTGTCTTTTTTTACAGTGTATGCTCCCATCACTTAAAGCATGCGTTAAACTTACTGCTGTTTTCTATTCCTTGAAAAATCATAATTTTTTATTAATAAACTCAATCTGAATTTTTCATTTTCATTAGTTCGATTTTACGTCGTAATGAAATAACAAAAATACCATTTTAATTCAATATAAGACATATTTAGCAAAAAGTAGTTATATTTTTAAATTCCTACTATTAGCTCACACTCTCTATATATTTATATATCTTGTTCAAATTTTCAATCGTTAATAAAATACTTTTTATTCACCCACTCAAGTTCAAATACATTTTTTTAAATTTGTAGGGGATTACATTTTATGTTAATACAGTTTTTTCAAATATTAATTAATTCATTAAATTTAATTAATTAATTTTAGTTTTAAATGGGAGAAAAAATTCCTCCCATTGTTTTCATAAATGAAATGAAAGATTTATCTCAAATGAGTGATGCCACAGAAATAAAATACCGCAACGATGATTATAAAATAATGTTCAATAAAGATAACGTGGGACATTAATGCTGCACGGGTTTATTTTATATATTTATGATTAAAAAGTAGGAATTGGCTTTAATTTTTTTTATATTACTTGTTTATTTAATAAATGTGTTTTAAAATTTTTAGGACTCAGGAAATGCGCAATATTTCTTTCGTAAAGAGCTAACA
The DNA here is from genome assembly GCA_963931845.1 of Maratus michaelseni. Classification (NCBI taxonomy): domain Eukaryota; kingdom Metazoa; phylum Arthropoda; class Arachnida; order Araneae; family Salticidae; genus Maratus; species Maratus michaelseni. The sequence goes on along the minus strand of OZ007596.1, from coordinate 246,482,643 downwards.
AAAATATTATTCTAATTTAATATAAGTCACACCCAGCAAAAATTAATTATCTTTTTTTATTTAATAAATGCGTTTTAAAATTTTTAGGACTCAGGAAATGTTACACATTTCCTTCGTAAGAAACTAACAAAAATATTATTCTAATTCAATATAAGTCACACCCAGCAAAAATTGGTTATATTTTTTATTTAATAAATGCGTTTTAAAATTTTTAGGACTCAGGAAATGCGTAATATTTCTTTCGTAAGGAGCTAACAAAAATATTATTCTAATTCAATATAAGTCACACCCAGCAAAAATTAATTATCTTTCTTTTTAATTTAATAAATGCGTTTTAAAATTTTTAAAACATTCTATGCACTCACGAAACATTTCGACATTTCAACAGTTTCGAAAAAAGAAAGATTTTTATTAATTAAGCTACATTTAAACGTTCTTTTACAAAAGATAAAGTTTGAACATAAATTTTTTTTCAATAAAGTTTCCTAACATCATGTATAGAAATTTCATTAACAAATACTCGCAGAACTTTTTCTAAAGAGTTTTTTTTTTAATTAATTTATTAAACGAAGTTCCCTTCAGATAATTATCAGTAAAATTTGAATTTGCTTCGTAAGTAAATACCGCAAATATCCTTTTATTTCTATATAAGTCACACCCAGCAAATATTAGTTAAATTTTTTATTTAATAAATGTGTTTTCAAATTTTTAAAACATTCTATGGACTCACGAAACATTTCGACATTTCAACAGTTTCGAAAAAAGAAAGATTTTTATTAATTAAGCTACATTTAAACGTTCTTTTACAAAAGATTAAGTTTGAACATAAAACTTTTTTCAATAAAGTTTCCTAACATCATGTATAGAAATTTCATTAACAAATACTCACAGAACTTATTCTAAAGAGTTTTTTTTTATTAATTTATAAAACGAAGTTCCCTTCAGATAATTATCAGTAAAATTTGATTTTGCTTCGTAAGTAAATACCGCAAATATCCTTTTATTTCTATATAAGTCACACCCAGCAAAAATTAGTTACATTTTTTATTTAATAAATGTGTTTTCAAATTTTTAAAACATTCTATGGACTCACGAAACATTTCGACATTTCAACAGTTTCGGAAAAAGAAATATTTTTATTAATTAAGCTACATTTAAACGTTCTTTTACAAAAGATTAAGTTTGAACATAAATATTTTTTCAATAAAGTTTCCCAACATCATGTATAGAAATTTCATTAACAAATACTCGCAGAACTTTTTCTAAAGAGTTTTTTTTTATTAATTTATAAAACGAAGTTCCCTTCAGATAATTATCAGTAAAATTTGATTTTGCTTCGTAAGTAAATACCGCAAATATCCTTTTATTTCTATATAAGTCACACCCAGCAAAAAAGCAGCTATCAGCATTCTAAAACCCTTCAATGCAACGCAATACTAAAAAAATATTTAGACATTCCCACATTTTTCAAATAAAAATGATTTTTATTAATTAATCTACATTTAAGTGTTCTGAGACAAAATAATAAATTTGAAGGGGATAAAAAACATTTTTTAATAAAGCTTATTTGCATTAAGTAAAAAAAAAATCATTAAAAAAACTACTTGCACAATATTTTCTAAAGAATTTTTGAATAAATTTATAAAACAAAGTTTTACTCAGATAATTATCAGTAAATAAACTCGTAGTGTCAGTTTAACGTATTAAATTTTTAGTCAAATAATTTTAATGTGTGTTTAGAGTACAAAGCTTTTATCCCATCCAACACTTTTAAGCATATATGTTTAGACAAATAATATTTGGAGTTCTTGAATAGAAAATGATATTTCTGTGAAAAACAAATATACGAAATCAACTGCAATTTTAAACATTCCGCAATCGTAAAAGAAGAAATATTAAACGAGTAAATCAAAAAGTTAAACACATAATTGGAAGTTCAAAAGGTTACTATTTTTCTATTGTTTTAAACTAATATTTACAGTTGCTGGTATATCAATTTTAAAATGTTAATATCGGAATAAAGTAATTGAAATTAACTTCAGTTTCAAAAATAAACTTGATTATTATTAAAATTGTTTTCTAGTCCGATATTATATATATGTATATATATATATAACTATTAATGAAACATTACCGATACACTAACAAAAACTTTGAAATTATGAATAAAAATATAACAATTAATTGACAACAACACTGTTCCCCCCCAACACACTGAATAAAGATTCCATAAAATTCTAATTATCACATAGTACAAAAAAAAAAAAAAAAAAAAAAAAAAAAAAAGAAGAAGAAGAAGAAGAAATTGAATTACAGAAATAGAAGAAATGAAATTTGTGGAACTTAGACAGAATCATCAGGTCCCAAATGCCTAAAGTACCACACATAAATTTATGTTGCATTGTTTTATTATATTATATATATATAGTTACTTACATTTCCGAAATATTGCCCTTTATAAGTGTTTCACATTATAAGTTTTTATTTGCTTCTTGTAATATTTTCACATTACATAAATTAGATTCTTTTCTTATTTTCTCCACATTTCTTCATATATTTTCCCCCACATACTTCATTTTGAGAATCTTACATTTTTGCATATATGTCTTTGTATTGCATTATAATAATCACTTCATATTTTGTCGATTTTTTATGTGATTTAATGGTTATTATACATATATATAAAACATTTCTATATATATATAATATTATAATACAATGCAACATAAATTTATTATGTAACAGCACGTACTTTTATATTTCTATAAATAATGCATTTTTTTTACAGAGTTCGTACGATTTTACCACAATTTTTTAATAGAATTTTTCTGTTTAATATTTGAATAACAGAAATTGTAGATGCCTCGTTGAATTTCAGGATTTCTAATAATTTTCTACAGTTAAACAAGGCGAACAATTCTATTAAAAGTTTGTGGTAAAAGCGTACAAACCCTGTTCTACTTAATTATTTCATTGTATAACTTTATCCAAGTTTGTGTTCCTTGAAATTGTTTTTATTTGCGAAAGAGTAAATTCACTATTTTAGAGCAATGAAACAAATCGGATTCAATAAATATTTACTACTAGCTAACCCACCCGGCTTTGCCCGGGCCCGAGATAATTACAATCTCAGAAAAAGGCGTTAACCCCTTCCTCCCCATACCCGCAAATATAATGAATAATTTGTTCAAGAGAACCACCGTCACCTACATTAACGCGATCATTAAAAAAAAGAATTACATTTTTCTGATAATTAGAATATAACGAAGATGCTACGCTAAAATAGCCGGAAGATGACACCCCTTACCGACCTCAATATCAAATCTATATCTTAATTAGTTACCTAAATTTTTGTTCATTAGTAAAAAATTTCAATTATTTCCTTTCATTTTCGCAAACTAAATGGAGGGATCGGCCAGAGAAGCAGATCTCTTCGTCGTTCAGTTTTTAATGAAAGCAGATCCCTGTGTGAAACTTTCTCGGATTGTTTTCACTGGCGCCGAAGATTTTCGGCAGTTTTTTGCATAAATAAAAAAAATTACCGACCGAAATTTTCAAAAATCACATAGTCAGATGCAGAATATTTTTTTACATATGCTCAGAAATTTTCAAATTGATATCTCAATTAGTTTTCTTAAAATTCGTTAATTAGTAAAATAATTTCGAATTAGTTCATTTCCGCTTGCAGTTGAATTATAATAATTTTCTGCATTTAAATAAGGCGAACAATTCTATTAAAAGTTTGTGGTAAAAGCGTACAAACCCTGTTCTACTTAATTATTTCATTGTATAACTGCCAATGCACCGGTTCATTTCTTTCGCCATTTTGATTTAAAAGATGTCATTTTAGAAGCGATGGTTAATGAGAATCTAATTAATATCTAGGCTAATTATCAAAATATTAAAATTCTGAGGATCAGGTGCACCAAGAAAGGGTTTGGACTACCTAAATCGAAATTTACAGACTTCTAGGTGCGCTAAATTTTCATAGCCATCGCCAACAGACAGACAGACACACACACAGAGCGAAACTTTATTTTATTAGTATAGATAATTTACTCTACTTGATTTTTTTAATTAAAAAAATATTAAAAATACAATTTGAATAAACCAATTTTCAGTTTCGGTTTTGTTCAAGAGAAATCAGGAAATTAAAAAAAAAAAAAAAGCTTTATTAGGACAAAAAATAAAATCTGAGGATTTTTCTAATGCACATAAAGATAAAATCAGAAAAAAAAAATTGATATATACTTTTATTTTATAATCAAGAAATTTTCGATTTTAATTAAGACTGTACTTGATAAAACACAATAAGACTTTTCATTCAAAAAGATTGTTTGATTAATTTTAAATTTTTAATTAAATTAATCCTTTTCGGATAAAAGTAAATATTTGGACATTAAATTATATTTAAGCATTCAGTAGGAAGGAAAGAACGGATATTATGTAAGTAGAATACAACTCAAAATTCCAATTTGTAAACAGCAAATTAGTTTTATATATAAAAAAACATTTTCTTCTATTTCCTTCTGTTATGCAAAGTCCTAAATTAGCTTTTATTTTGACTTTTCATTAAGTATTTAACATTACCACTGTTATTCGAAATTGTGAACACTTTAAATTGACAAATGTTTTAGGCGTACGTTCGAATATCTGTTTTGACCGTTCGCTTATTATTTATTATTACCACTGTAATTTGAAATTGTAAACACTTTCACTTGACAAATTTTATGCGCGTCAGTTTGAACGTTTGTAAAATTTTAAATTGAGTTAAAAAACACATGTTTTAAAGAGTGTAGAATCCTTTAATCAACTTTTGTTTGGGCTGTTCATTATGCATGTAGTATTACCACTGTAATTCAAAATTGTAAACACATTAGCCCATTTTAGGCCAAGGATAGAAATTTTATAAAATGTGGCATTATTTGCATTGAAATTTGCTTAAATTACATTCATTAATACACCAAAAAAGTTTCGTGCATGAAAATAATATTTTATTTAATTTGACGTTACCATTATTAATTTACCATTAATAATTTACCATTAAATGTTTTCTTATGGCATTTGTTTAATTTTTATTTTATTTACAGAACTTGCAACTTTATTCCATTATAAAAACATTCTATTAGTCTCAAGTGGAATAATTATACATTTTCAAAAAGTCGAATTTGTCAATAACTGTTTCAATTCAAAAACCAGCGTATTTTGAAAATTTCTCAACAGAAAGTGATTACTTCAATTGAATTACTAATATTTTATAGATGTCTCCAGAACCCTTAAAAATAGCACAAAAATAAAATTAGTGAAAAATATACGTCACAGTGTTAATAAAAATACATTTATTGAAATGGTGCGTTTACGCACCTTTGGCCGAAAATGGGTTAACTTGACATTTTTTTTTTTTGCGCGTAAGTTTGAATATCCATAACATTTTAGATTGATTTATGATAGATATTTTACAGAGTCTAGAAATATGTAATTTATCATTTTGCATTCATCATGTTTCAATTACACGAGTTGCCTAATGTAAACTTTAAAAAAAAAGTAACAAAGATGAACTTTTCATTAAACTCTTAGCATAATATTCTTTACAGCTTAAATGTGAGTCTATTTATTAAAATTAATAATAATAACAGCTAAAAACGCATGGAAGCTTAAAGAAAACTATATAAAATAGAAAAGTGTACTTTACTCTCTATTTATTCAAATACATTATTTAATTTTCGCTTAGATTGTTCGTCACATAATTAGTCTTACAATGTAACAATTCTCTGTATTTACATATTCTACAAGCGAAAGTTTCCATATCTGTGATGATTTTAATTGAATTAACACAGATCTTTCAAACTGTTTCGAAAAATATTGAATTACCTGTTACTATGTATTCACCTTGTTTCAATTATGTGGGTTGCATAATGTAATCGTTCAAAATAATAAAAATGAAACTTGCATTAAATCTGTAATATTAAAATATAAATATTTCCTTTTTATTTTTCGAAATTTATCGATATTAATAAAATTAACAAAATTTCCTTTCTTATATTTTATGCACACTCTCAAAATAAATTTCGTGAAAAACCGTAAAAAATACATTCGCTGGAACACCCCTGTGATTGGAAGATATTTTTCTGTTATTTGAATAAATTTCCGTCTTGTGACTCGAAAATTTCAGGAAAATTTTACCTTCGTTTCTTGAATTTTCCGTGTTTTAAAGGAAAAACTCATACGTAAAAATTCCGTTTCTAATACGGAAAAGTAATGCGCAGTACAGTTGCCGGAACATCCATGTGGTTTGAAGAAATTGCAGACTTATATTGGAGAATTTCAGGTATATTTTAGGTTAGATTGGTGAGTTTTCCGTATTTTGCGGGAAGCGAAGCAAATCATAGCGGAAATTTTTGTGTTTTAACGAAAAAAGGCAACGGAAAAACTTGTTCAATTCACGGATTTTTTTGAGAGTGCAAGATTGTTAAATCACTACTGAAGAATTAATTACCAAAATAATCGATGTTCAAGGTGGATAGATATTGATTTTCGGACTTTTCGTAGTATGATTTTGTGATTGATTGTTTTCTAGAATATTTAGTTTTCTTATTACCCTTATTATCTGTTTCACAAAATTTTAATGAAAATATACCCGATGAATATATTTATAAGTTATTATTATTATATGGCTTTACATATGATGATAGGAAATTTAAATGAAAATTAAGTTTTATTGAAACTGAACAGGAAACTGAAATTGAAACAGGCAACTAAAATTGAAAACAACTCTATAAATTGACAATTGTTATTCGCGAAAGTTTCAGCGTCAGTGAAATGTTTATTGATTTAAAACCGCCCTTTTTAACAGTCACGAAAAATATTGAATTATCTGTTACTTTGCATTCACACTGTTTTAATTATCTGCGTTACGTAACATAATAAACTGATGTTTGTAAAAATTGCAACGCCTTGAAGGACTCATCAGAACTGAATGAATCTTATTAGACAAAATACCTGTATCGGTACAAATAAACGATCGAATTTACCAAGAAAGAAATGAATATCACATGTCGAAATTCAGCATTTAGTGCAGACACCTCGCATTGCAATAAGTGCTTCTATACTACGTGGTACCGAATCTAACAGATTTTTAATCGGTTTTGAATCTCAGAAAGAGTTTGCTTCTACCGAACCCAAAGTTTATCTGTATCAGCTACGAGAGTTATTTACGAACGAGATGTCGCCCAACAAGATCCCAGACATATTCAAATGGCGACATATCCGGTGAACAGGCAGGCCAAGGAAGAAGCTGTATTATGATGTGCTGAGAAGAAGGTTTGACCATTCTTAGAAATATGTGGACGAGCATTGTCGTGTTGAAATATAGCACCATGAAACCGTTAAAGGCATGGTACGATTTAAGGCTTCAGAGCTTTTTTGATATACGGGTTTATTTTCGTAATACTCACAATTACCTACAATTCTTAGCTACTGTGATTGTGCATGACACCCAATGGTGCCTCAAACCATCATGGTTGGCGTTCGTCCCATATGACACTGGATAACTCACTCCGGAAGGTGATATCCACCGGTATAGCATCTGACGCCGATGCGTACATAACTGTGCCCCAAATTAAAGCGGGATTCATCGGAAAAGACGACTCGTCAGTCTTCACGCCAGTGTCTATGTGGACGAGCACATTGTAGACGCAGTTGTCAATGATTTTGCGTGAGGGTTATCCTGTACAAAGGAACTCACGCGGTCCACGGTGCAGCAGACGGCTACGGATTGTTGGAGCAGACAATGACACACCTGTAGCAGTGTTCCAACATTCTGTCAACTGTTCAGATCAAGTTGTATGCCATAGTACGCATCAAGTCAATGCCATACGGATGAGGTGTCTATCGTCGACGTAACATTACATCATCGACTGCTGAATTTCCGAATCGCCCGGTTCTCTTGTGTCAGCTACTTTCACACTCGCATCACTGTCGTGGCATTGTGCTTCATGCGATCAGCTATTGCACGAGAAGAAAAAATCCTTAGTGTAAGTTAACATTCGTCCCCAATCAAACTCACTAGCTTGCTCATTTAAAGCATTATCATAAAAATTTAAAGATTTATTTTTCATTTTTCGCATTTAATCCGTATTCAAAATATAATAAAAATTACCGACTTAAGTATTACTATGCAAGAGTATTTAACATTGAAAAATTATTAGCTCAATAATAATGCATGTTCAAGATGGATGCATTTTTGGACTATTCAGAATTTGCGATCGATAGTTTTCTAGAAAGTATTGTAAGCTTAATGCCCTTATTATTTTTCAATGAAAGTATACCCGATAAACAGACTTATAAGTTATTGTATTTTTTCGGTTTTGATTTGGATGAAATAACATTTAAATAAAATTTCAGTTTTACTAATGCAATTGAAATTTAAAACAATTCCATAAATATTGATAAAATTTACTCACTAAAGTTTTGAAGTCTCAGAAGTTTTAATTAGTTAAAAGTTAAAACAGACTTTTGAAAATTTCCAAAATTTATTGAAATATCTCTTAATCTCCACTCAGTATGTTCCAATTATTATAGGTTGTGTAACATAATCTTTCAAAAGAAGAAAATTTATTTATTATTAAAGCTTTAGCATAAGAATGTAGATTTTTACGCAAATTAATCCGCATTCAAAATATAATAAAATTTGCTTTCATAAATATTATGCAAGATTATTAAATCAGTATTGAAAGAGTATGAGCTCAAAAGAAAAATACTTGTTTAATATGAATATACACTTTAAATAAAGACAAATGTTTCTGAATCTAGGAAAACATAATAGCGAAAAATACAATAACCTTTTCATAGTTACCCTAGATTCGAAAAAACGTACTTTATTTTAGAAACCTCAGAAACTAATATATTTTCGAGATTTAAAAAAAGAATTTATAAAAACAAAGTTTCTTTTGATGCAACTGATTTTCGGAAATACACTCTAAAAAAGACATTTTCAAAACTGAGCAAAAAATACTCAAATCTGAGTATGTCGCATAGTCAAAATGGCTCCGAATCAAAATTACTCAAGTTTGAAACATGTATATACTCATTTATGAAAACATGCACACACTCAAGAATAAGACATCATGTGCACCTATTTGAGTATGTTCATGTTTCAAAAATGAGTATGAACTGACTTCTATGTACTCATTTTTCAGTATTCACATGTTTCAAAAATGAGTTTGAACTGACCCTAATCCTTTTTGAGTATGTCGATGTTTTGAAAATGAGTATGAACTGACCTCTATGTGCTATGTTTTGAGTATGTCCATGTTTCAGTATTCTGAGTATTTCTGGTTTCAGAACTGAAAGCAATGGGTCGTCCTATTTGTAAAAAAAAGTTTCAAAACAAAATTAAAACATCGATTTACTCAGATTTGAAAGTGTAATTTTTCTCAGTATAGTTTTAGGTAGCTTTCATTACAAAAAGCTACCTATTGCAGCCGTTCGGAGAAAAGCAATTCCAAAAAAATTTAGTATATTTTCACTCATCATGACTCCCAGACCTCAAAACCACCCTCAGTTCAAATGTTGATTTATATATATATATATATATATATATATATATATATATATATATATATATATATATATATATATATCTGACATATGTCATGCTGTAACTCTCTTGAATCGATTTGGATGTGGCTGATCATGTGTACAGAACATACCAAGGTCTTGGCCGAGTTCGTTGGCCAGCTTCATCCATCATCTTGCTTCAAAATCTTGCTTAAAAAAATTTATTTTTTTAAAATTCAAAAAGATGTACAAAAATTTATAAATTGGAAAAGTTGTTTACGTTAAGTGTTAGATCATGATACAAGGATTCCGGAACATTTGTTGTTTTGGCTTTATCTTTAAAAATGGCAGACATGTGGCAGTTTGAAATTCTAGGGTGGCTGACATATTTTGAAACAATCTGATATTTGCTATGCTGTAACTCTCGTATTTATGAACCGATATGAATAGGACTGCTCATGTGTACAGAACACCAAGGTCTCGACCGAGTTCGTTGGCCAGCTTCATGCGTTATCTTGTTTCAAAATGGCGGCAAGTTAAATAAATAAAAAAATAAAAATAATAATTAAAAAAAATGTATAAAAAGTTATAAATTGAAAAAGTTGTTTCCGTTAAGTGTTAGATCATGATACAAGGATTCCAGAACATTTTTTGTTTTGGTTTTATCTGAAAAAATGGCTGAGATGTGGCAGTTTGAAATTCTAGGGTAGCTGACATTTTGAAACAATCTGATTTTTGTTATGCTGTAATTCTCATGCTGAAATTCACATTCAAATTCAGTATTAACGAAAACCGTGGTTGAATCTTCTATAATTGGGTTCCAAGCATTTTAGCTTCGGGTGTTTGAATTTTTAAATGAGTTGAATTTTTAAAAACATGGACTATGAAAGCTACCTTTTCCTCCCGGTACAGGCCGGAAGGACTTTTTTATAGTGGTATTCATCAGTTTTCTTAAACCGGAATATAGGTTTCTGGGATGCTATAAATTGTCCCGTTCAACAAACATGTTTTACAGACAAACATGATATCAGTAACACCATTAACATTAATTTTTTTTTCTACTCTTCGATGTATAAATTCAGTTTTCCAGGTAAAAATGTTTAATTAAGAGTTGATAACACTCTGAAAACCGATATTTCGGTTTTAGAAAACTGATTAATACTTTATAAAAACAACTCGGGAATGTTTTCGAAAATCAGTAGCAGCAAAAGAAAGTTTGTTTTTAACAAATCCTTTTTTTAATCTTAAAAATATATTGATTAATAAGATTTCTAAAGATAAAGTGATAAAGAAGGCTTTTCGAAATCGTGAGTAGACCTTGGAAGAGGTTATTGCATGCTTTTACATGCAATTATATTATATTTTTATTTTATTAGTATATATTATATTTTTGTAGATTAAAAAACATCTTCTTTTCTATTTTTTTTTTCTTTTTTTTTTTTCTTTTACAGTTTAGAGTGACCTTTTGCATGCTTTTACATGCGATTATATTATACTTTTTATTTTATTATATATTATATTTTTGTAGATTAAGAAACATCTTTTTTTATAGTTTACAGTGACCTTTTGCATGCTTTTACACGTGATTAGATTATATTTTTATTTTATTATATATTATATTTTTTGTAGATTATGAACCTTTTTTTTTTTCAGTTTACAGTGACCTTTTGCATGCTTTTACACGCGATTATATTATATTTTTATTTTATTATATTTTTGTAGATTTGTAGATTAAGAAACATCTTTTCTTTTACAGTTTACAGTGACCTTTTGCATGCTTTTACACGTGATTAGATTATATTTTTATTTTATTATATATTATATTTTTTGTAGATTATGAACCTTTTTTTTTTCAGTTTACAGTGACCTTTTGCATGCTTTTACACGCGATTATATTATATTTTTATTTTATTATATTTTTGTAGATTTGTAGATTAAGAAACATCTTTTCTTTTACAGTTTACAGTGACCTTTTGCATGCTTTTACACGCGATTATATTATATTTATATTTTATTATATATTATATTTTTGTAAATTAAAAAAAACATCTTTTTTTACCATATTATTTTATTTTATATAAAAGAAACATTCTTTTTTTTACATAATAAATTGGGAATTTTGTTCTTTATTAAAAAGTCGCCAATGCTATTTTGCTTTTGTTTAGGTCGCGTTTGTAAAACGACCTTTTCTAACTCATTAAAGTGTGTAGTATTTGATGGTACTTTAAAATTTTGCAGGTAACATGCAAGGAGAAACACTTCAAAATACCATATTATATTTAAGAGCAATTTATAAGTTAAAATGAGTGCAATATTATACAATAAGAATGCACTTTAACTATACAATTTATACAATTTCGTTTGATTTTTAATAAAAAAAATACAATGATCATATAATTTAATTTTACATAAAATAAAAATTAATTTTACTTACATAAAAAACAGAAAATCAGTAAAAAGCCGGTAATCCCCACTTTTTTTTTTGGGGGGGGGGGGGGGAAGGGGGCTTAGGCGGCGTTTATAAAATGACATTTTCTAACTCATTAAAACGTTTTATGTTATTGATGTTTCATCAGAATGTTTGAGGTAGTATCGTAATGTTTCTAAGTCTTCTAAGGCAGTAGCATAAAATTGGACAGTTAGAGTGTCAGTTACATCATCATCATAATCATCATCTTCTTGTTCATTTGTAACGCGATCATAAATAGTTTCAGTGTACCTTAGTTCAATAAATATTAAACTTACATGAACATTTACAAAATCGTAAACAGTGAGAGAATTTTTAATCACCCTGCTCCATTTTTCTTCATCGATTTTAAAATCACTATTTACATTTTCTTGTAATGGAATAAGTTGTGCATCATTTGTTTGAAAAAAAAAAACTACTCTTCTAAAGCTGTTAGAAATTATTGTGGATGTTACTTTATTCCAGGCTGAAGTCAACGTGAGCACACCAAGACTAGAGTCAAACATTTAAGAACACAAGATAAGTACAAATTATAAATCCAACTGGGAGCGACAAATAATAGTAGTTACCGAAATAATGTCAGTAAATTACTCCAGTATCTCATATTCGCTCAACATGATTTCGCTGTGCTGTGTAGTCCGAATCAACTCATCAATAAGCAACCGGCCATCTTAGCAAAAGCAACGAAGACAACAAGGAGCATTGCAGGCACGAGTTCTGGTCAAATAGATCTGGAGATGTGGAGATTAGACGAATATTTGCACCGTTGTCAGGCATCAACCAAGATCAGTCAACAAAATCTAGACAGGCAGCGGTCTGACAAATAATAATAATAATAATAATAATAATAATAATAATAATAATAAATTGTGTGCACAGTATCGAAACGAAAATAACGAACGAGATAAGGAAACATTTTTGCGTATAACTGACAGAGTCGATTCAAAGTGGCGCTTATTATAAGAGACAGATTTATACCAATATTTTTCTATTCCTCGCTCATGGGGCATAACGAAATTCGCGTAAAACCGAGGGGCGCATAAATGAGAGCTTGCTGTATTTTCGGCCGATGTGGTGATCGATGATTTCTTAGAAAATGTAGTTTGCTTAATACATTTATTATTTGTTTCAAAGGATTTTAATGACAGTATATGTGATTAATATGTTTATAAATGATTATATTTTGGGGCGACTTCACATTGGATGAAATGACATTTAAATAAATTTTTATTTTATCAAATATTCGCGGTTATTATAAATGATTGTTGGGGTTTGAAACACTTGTCTCAAGTCGTGCAAGTAATATATATACTTTAAAAAATGCTTATGCATTTGATAGGATTATTATCCAAGATTGTGTACAATTTGTGTACAACAAATGCTTGATACGTTCTCCTTTAATCAGTCTACAGATATACGAGCGATGGTGCATCTCATTCCTTACTGTCGCACAGCATATCATTCGTGTTTCAATGAATGACAATTATTAATAATGTTGCCAGATGTCCCGATTTTCAGGGTTCCAAGATCTGTCCCATTTAACCACTACGGACGCCAAAGGTGCCGTAGCATGCTATCCGTAAGTCTGCATTTAGTAGAACTTAATACCTCTGAAGAAAGAACCTGTCTATAATGGAAAATTTTATAGTATCTTCGAAAGGAATACCACAAATCTATCAACCTAAATGTAAAACTGCCTAAAACGGATTTTTTTTCTCATAGTGATTCGGTTTTCACAGGTTTTACTGAATTGTTTTTAGTAAACCATGTGAAAGCGTTATGTATTTTATAATAACAAATTATAATAATAAAATACAACAATAATATGCAACTTTTCACTTTTTATCGATGATTCAAGTAATTCAGTAATATTCACTTATTAATGTCCATAAGTGATTCAGTCCTACTGAAAGTCCACTATGTGAATATCTATTTAGAGTCCTAATTTAGTGATTCAGTCCTACTGTTGTGATAACAATATAAAGTTGCAATAATAAAGTTTCAACAATAAAATAACAATGAATATAAATAATATATCTAATAACAATAATAAAATAACAATCAAACACTAACATTAATAACAACAATACTTCATTTCTTCATGAGTATTTCTTTTAACATCGAAATAATTAATCTTTCTTTTAAAATGTCATCTTATAAAATCAAATCATAGTAACTCGTAACTTTTATTAAATGTACACAACTCTTACCATTTCAATATTAAGTTTGCATTAGAAAAAGTAATGAACAAATATTACCTTGAATTTAGACAATATGGGGTGTAATTCTCCTCATAAGTCATTCCAGGATTAGAATTATTCACCGCTGATCCAGAAATTTAATTTATATAATACCAATACTTAATTTTTCAATACCAATCAAGTCAATCTTATCGTAATAATCGTGTTTACTTAGCCATTGGTTAACCAACTCATCATAAGTTTCTCTCTTTATCACAATATTTCAATAAATATATTAATCTTTTATCACACAATAATATGAATAATAACAATAATAATAATAATATAACAATAATAAACATCTCATTATAAATTATATCTTATCTGAGTTATTTAATTTAATTCCCTATCATGTAATCAGAAAAGTTTTGAAATAAGTTTCTGATCATACACCTGGATTAAATATACTCAATAAGAAAAACAAACAACAACAACAACAACAATTTTTTTTTTCTTTTCAAGAGTTTTCAGAATTTTTCCAATGCATAACTTGAATTATTTCCTGTTATTAAAATAGAAGAATATTGTCACTACCCAGGTGACCAGAATAAACCACTATTAGTTTATTGTTATTATTCTTAGTATTGTATTATTTTTCTTGCTATTATTATTATTGTTATTATTTTATTTATTGTATTTTATTGTGTTAATATTATTCTTATTGCTAGTTTTGAGTTGTTGCTAGTATAAGGATAAAACAAATACTTGAGAATTACTGAAAATTGATGTGATATTTTTGAATTTTATTATTAATTATACTATTATTTAATTGATGTTGAAAGAGATAAATTATACTAGTAATTACTATAAGATGAATTAAGTTAATGTTTGATGGAACTCAAACTAGATGATAATTGAAGTTAAAATTTACATGAAGTGGAATATGGACATATACTCCACATAACTCCATTTAACTCCATACTTGACAGCTGGACTATTATGCTATGATATGGAAGACTCTTGGAAGTAGTACCTGAGTTAATTTAAGAACCTAAAGACTATTGTACAATTTGGTTCATAAAGTCTCAACTAGTTCATAATTTTGTTTGATAAGTGTTAATTTTATTATTTTACAGTTTTATTGTTATTGTTATTTATATTAATTATTTATTATTATATGTATTCTATTATTGTATATTATTATTGTGCCATGGCAGCTAATGGCAACATGGACAGGCCATTGTTGATCTTTTGATATTTAAAGAGAACCTGTTGAAAGTCTAGGTGTACAACTGGGTGTAAAGCTGAACTTTTTGAAAAGGAAGAGACTCTCAATTGGACTCTATAGTTATTATCAATTGTGATAGTTAGTACAATTGTGTTATAGTTAGTAAAAATTTAAGGTATTAAGACATTGATGCAAGATTTTAATAATTACTTTGTACATTCTCAGTTACCAGATTGTGATCCAAGTCCATGTGGTATGTTCCTTCAATGAACTTGCAGGTCAATGACATGCCGTTCATTCGTCTTTTTGGGTGGAGGGATATGTAATAATAAAAAAAAAAAAATTCCTTTCTTTTCGCCATTTTCTTAATCCTTATTCCAAATTATCACCATTCTATTAAATTACTAAATGTTATCTATTTTATTTATTTTAATATTTCTCTGTCTTTTGTTTATATCTTAAATCCCCTGTTTGATTTAATTCTATATCTCAGTCAAAATATTCTTTAAATCCCTATTCTAAAAATAATTCTAAATTGCAAAAAACTTCCTAAAAAGCATTTTATTAAATTCCTTTTATTGAGACAGTGAAATTTATTCTTTCAGAATATTTTTTTCTTTACATTCTTTTTATTTTATTATTTTCAGATATCGTTCGATTTGACCCATCATCCCCTGCGTTCGCGCGCTTATTTTTTTCCTTCCAAATTCATCCGATTCTTGTAATAAGTTCTCTCTTGTACGTCAGACAGGGCCGTAGCTAGGGGGGTGCCAGGGGGGGGGGGGCTTAGCACCCCCTGAAAATTTTTGAGCCCCCCCTGGGAAAGTTGTCAAGGACACCAAATAAAATTCTGTTTCAAAAATCGTGTGTTAAAAAATTTAACTTAGTTTTGGGGGCTTTTTACAGTTTTGCATAAATACTAAATTATAGTATTTGTTTAAAAACTGCAAATAAGTGCTTCAATATGTGCGCATCCTATCTGCACATACTCAGAATTAGCAACCTTTTGCTGATGCAAACATTGACTTTTACATAAGTTATATACTGAAATTTTTCATTTTGCAGCGTTTTCCATTATTAACATAAAACAAAGTTATTCTAATGGGTTTGATAGTAAATATAATGCTTATGATAAACATTATGTTTCGTATTTGAGTCATCCTAGTTTAAAATATATATATATATATAAGATCCTTGATTTATAAATCATACTAATGAAAAAAAGCTAATAGCCAATTTAAATACAAGCATTTGACTAAACTCAAAAATAATTTCAAAATGCAAAATACATCCTTGGTTTTTCTAATGTTTGTTATCTTTTAAAAACATAATTTTAGAATTCTTAAGGGCAGGGAATATTCAGAAAAAAAAATAAAGATTGCAACTCTTTTGAAACAGGTGAACTGTCAGCTTTTTATTTACTTATTGACATCATCACTTATTATTTCACTAGTATAATTATACACTGAAAATTTTCATTCTGCAGCCAGTGAAGTAATCGTTAAAAATCCAGAGGGTATACGCTGTAGGCAGAGGGTATACCCTAAAGAGTATATGCTATAGTGTTTTTGAGTAGAGGGTATCCGTTATTCCTTAAAATAATCCAGAAGATATACCGTATAAATCGTATCCACCGTATATCCTCCATTACATCCCCGTCTGCAGCTTTTACTTTTTTTATCATCAAATAAAGTTATTATAAACAGTTTAATAATAAACTTAGTGCCTACAATATGAATATGCAATAATTTATCTTTTCATATAGTACTTTGATCATATATATCAGTGCTTGTGCGTGCATGTGTCAGAGAGAGAGAAATAGTATGAGCCCCTCCTACATTTTCTTGAGCACCCCCTGTTGTTTACTTCTAGCTACATCCCTGACGTCAGATTAGGCCGCCCTTTTCCTAACCTAATTTCATAGCCATTGATGTTTAAGTTCTTCGGCGCTCTCTTATTGGCCACACCCCTTTTTCCAATTTATTGGTTGGTAATTTTCACACGTTAGTGTTCTTACGCCGATTTTTTATGTATAAAACATACCGCTCGGGCAAGGACCGCCAGAATTTTGCTCATTTTTGGTTGTTAAACTAATACGCGGCTCCAGCGACACCATTTTTTTTACTTCAACATTGACTTTCCCTTGTACATAGTGGGTCATCTATGAACATTGTGTTCCATATTGCATATAGAGTGTAGCTAAGGTATGGCAGTGTCTTCAGCGTCTGTTATCTATTGAATATGAGCATCGTACTCCCGTGCTGATGAATTAATTGCTCTGCATTATGTAAACGGATGACATTGCTACAAATAAATACATTTGATCGCCTACAACGAGTCTTGTTATTGACTGCTGCTCGGCTATGTGTGTAAATTATTCGGTGGAGTTCCTTCAGTACCTGGTTTCGGCGAAGCAATGAACATACTTAATGATGTGACGACTGCGAAAATTTCATGGTGGCTACCCCATAATAATAAAATCCGGTAGTCACTAATGACAGTCCTTATTACCTGCAATTTATATCTTAATATATATATGGCCTTCATTTAATAAAATTAACATAAAATACCTTTTTATAGATCTTCCCGGGTTACAGAATATAGATGAAGACAGAGATACAGACATAAACATATATTCAGACATAAACATATATTCAGACATAAACATATATTCAGACATAAACATATATTCAGACATAAACATATAACAGACATAAACATAAACATATATCTGACATAAACATATAACAAACATAAACATATAACAGACATATCATAATTGTGCATTTAATAAAATTAACATAAAATATCTTTTTATAGATCTTCCCGGGTTACAGAACATAGATAAAACCATTTTTTTAAAACTCTAATAGATCTTTTACATTTAATATATCTATACTAATAAAAGAAAGTTTCGCTCTGTGTGTGTGTGTGTGTGTGTGTGTGTGTGTGTGTGTGTGTGTGTGTGTGTGTGTGTGTGTGTGTGTGTCTGTCTGTCTGCGATGGCTAGGAAAATTTAGCGCACCTAGAAGTCTGTAAATTTAGATTTAGGTAGTCCAAACCCTCTCCTGGTGTACCTGAACGTCTGAATTTTAATATTTTAATTACTTTCTGAAATATTAATTAAAATGTACGAAGAACTCTCATTAAAAATACGCTTTTTTTAAACTGTTGGTTGGTTGTGTAGAATATCTTCTCAGAATACATTAAATAAATCAGAGTAACGATTCATAGATAAGGACTTATAACGAAATAGTGCCAACATGGATTGCAGTTACCTGCATATAGCCAAGCTAATGTAGCGCCATCTACTCACGGCAAATTTAAGGCATTTCCACGCACGTTTTTGTTCATTATAATTATCTGGGTTTAAGTTTTTTTTAAAAAAACAGGACATATATTATTATGATAGAGACTATTAATACAGAAAACTTTATTTAACAGATTATTTGTTATATATTTCCGGGAATGGCGAGGGGTAATTACATTTAACAATTTTAACATTTTTGTTAGCTTCACCCGTAGCATTTAACTGTTGTTTTATATACAGAATACCGCTATTTTAAATCTCAGTTTCTCAGTAATATCTCAGTAATAATGTTCCGAACTCCTCCATTTAGTATCAATTACCTAAGCCAAATTTCAAATTAAGTTCCTAGCTTAACCAAATAAATCAATCTTTAAGGATGTATAGTGATCCTCCTAATTAGTTATTTGCTGAAGGTCACTTGAACATCCCCCCCCCTTCGGGGCGGGGCCCTCCTTCAAAGTTTTCTCTAACTATTCCCCGTTTCCATATCTCAGCAACTATCTTTCCGATTTCAACGTAAGTGATTCCAAACATTATAATTAACTTGATAGTCACCCTTTATAACATTAAACTAAATTTATGAGTAGCGGTTACCACTATTTCTGAATAATAGTTTAAGCCAAATTTCTAATTAAGTTCCTAGCTTAACCAAGCGGACGAATTTTTAAAGATGCATAGTGGTTGTCTTAATTAGTCATTTGCTGAACGGCACTTGAACACCCCCTCCCCCCCGACCCCTCCTTCAAGGTTTTTTACCTAACTATGACCCGTTTCCGTATCTCAGCAACTATCTTTCCGATTTGAACGCAAGTGATTCCAAACATTATAATTAACTTAATAGTCACCTTCTATAACACTAAAGTAAATTTATGCTTAGCGGTTACCACTATTTCCGAATAATAGTTTAAGGCAAATTTGTAATTAAGTTCCTAGCTTAAGCAAACGAACGAATTTTTAAAGATGCATCGTAGTCCTCCTAATTAGTCATTTTCTGAAGGACACTTGAACATCCCTTTCACCTGGCACCTCACTCATGATTATTTTCTCTAACTGTGCCTTATTTCAATAACTCGGCTTATAATGTTCCATCTTCTCGAAACCAGCTCGATTTTGTCGCACGCCTACTATACTGTACCGTAGGCAAAGTTGACCTGTCTCAGAGGTTCTTTCCGAAAGAGTTTGCTCTCCTGGTGGTGGAAGGGGGAAATAAAAGATTTTCCGGAGCGTGCGAGCGTGCCCGGTATACGGTGTCGAAGCCATCGGAGACCTTGTCCAGAGTTTCGTTTTTTTAAACATTTGAGTTTATTATTACACGGGCTCGGGCAACGCCGGGCGGGTCAGCTAGTATATATATATATTATATATATATATAGACACTTTTATTTCTTTTTTTCTTGACAATATAATTTCAGTTTATTAACTTTAAAATACACAATTTCACTGCTGAAACATGCTCATTTAATTGTGTATTTAATTTTCACTACAATAATTATTCCAATAATATTTTTTAGTGTACAATTGCTGCTTTTTGTCTCAATTACTTTTTGTAATATTTAATAATTAAACAACACATTTGACTTTTTAATTTCTGGCCATTGCTTTATATTGTCAGATCTTTTACGTTTCTGAGTTTTGGATATATTATCTTTCGAATTCTTATTATTGAGGAATTTATTTTGCGTCAAATATTTTCATAATTAATACTTATATTAATTACAATTAGTTTTATTTTATCTATACATATAGACGCTTATATTTTTACAAAATTATGTGTAAAAGTATATGTGTACATTTTCTCAAGCAAATATATTTGTATAATGTGATAAATGATTTTAACTGGTTACTAAACGTCTTTCTTATACTTTTTAATCTGTCTTAAAATCATTCCTTTTTAAATTTTTGATGTCATTGAAACAAATCAAAGTATTTATTTAGAAAAGAAGTACTCTTTTAAATAAGTAAGAAATATTTAATAACTTATTTATCTTCCAGTTGAACTAATTTATTTAATGCATATGGGCATAATCAGTCTAATATAATTTCTGAGAACAATGTTTAAAAATTCTAAACAAGTTAAACGAGAAATTATAAGATGTATTTATGAAAGTACAGAAGACGTGACAAAATATCACGGATAAATATGTCTAAAATAAATTTATGAAATAATTAATAATAAATTCCAGGAATTAAAACAACTGTCAAAGATTGCAAAACTTAATCCGTTTATCTTAATTTATTGTTCATCCATATTTTAAAGCTTTAAGTACACTATTAATATTGAAAGTATAAAGTAATGGAAATATTGTTTATTGAATTGAGAATTTTTGTTTTAACTAAATAATATATGAAGGAATATAGGATAAAGTCTCCGCCATTCAATTTTGGGCGCGTTGGGGTGATACAAGCATATTTACATGGATTAAGCTTTTGAATCGGTTTTAATCTTATACATTTGGCGCTGATGATGTAGCTTTAGGGACTCCGAAACAGCTGTTTGCCATTTTATATATTTTTATTTGTGCTATTTTATGTTGTTCATTTATTTTTAATATTTTTAAATATATGAAGATGAATTTCATATAGCTGATTTTGCATTAAAATAGAATAAAATAATATCACACAATGTTTATCAAACTTTTTCAGAATTTTTACTTATCCTTTATATATTTTTTAAATAATTTTTGCCACTATGCCTAGTATAGATATTAAAGCTTAGTAAAATCTAAATATATAATTTCGTACTTGAATCAGAGAAGATAAAAGTTTGTCATATTAATGGTATGGAGGTTCCATAAATAAAATTCACTAATATCAGTCATGGATACGTTTCATCTTTCCTTTAAATTAAAACACATTACATATTACAGTTTTTACTTAATTAAAATATTATATTCGATTTCAATTATTTGATGTTTAGAGATGTTGAAATTTACACAGTTTAAATTTGATAATATTCTTTATAACCGCATTTTATTTTATGTTATAAAATAAAATGCGATTCTTTAAAGATATATATATATATATATATATAATTATTTTATGATCTAATTTCCATTTAAGTTGAATAATTGTTTATTTATCCAATTTCTATTTAAGTTGCATATTTATTTATTTATTTTGTTATTTGAACCTCATGTAGGTTATTAATTGTCTTGTTTCACATATACATGTTATTAGGGGCTTAGTATTGTCAATTTTAGGCATAATGCTGACAATATTTGATGAAATAACATGTATTGACTATGAATGTTCTTATAAATCCCTTCTGGAGATTGTATAAGATATTCATGGTGTTCCAATTTTTACTTTTTCATCCTATTAAGTATAATTCCTACAGTGTCTATTCCATTGCTTTTTATAATGTCTTTTCCTTTGTTTTTCACATGTGTTTTCATTTTTAAATATATATATATACATACATATATATATATTAGAATCTCATAAACAAATCTCCTATTTTTATTTGGATAAATTATTATTGTTAATGTCTTATATGTTGAAATTTTAGAATATTCCTATTTAAATTTATATTCTATTCTATTCTATTAAATTTATATTCTATTATATTCTAAATTTTATATTACATTAAGAAACTTTCTTATATATTATATTAAGAAAATTCCTAATATCACTAAAAATTATTTCGTAGTAAATAATAATATCTAAAGAAAATATTACTCACAACCAGCGATTTTGTTCTGCGGTGCTTTGTTTACATACGGTTGAATAAATCTCTGAATCTCGTAAACAAATTTTCTATTTTTGCTTGGATAATTAATATTCACGAATGTATGTATGTATACATGTTTACAATTTTATATTATATTTAAATTGATTTTCTAAAATTAAGAAAAATGATTAACTTAATCAAAAAGCATTTTTGTATTAAGTTATCTACATTATAAAGGACAAACATGCCTGTGAGTATGCGGTGCTTTGTTTACATACAGGCTGTATAAATCTGTGAAACTCATACTTAAATTCAAAATTTTTATTTATATACGTAATTAATATTTCTATATAAATATATATATTTTTAATTTGTTAATAATCATACTTAATTTTACATTCTAAGATTGAAAAGTTTGTTTAAATATAATGTAAACTATCTGCCATAATAAATAATAATATTTACAAACGAAAGAAAATATTACGCATAATCAGCGGTTTCGCGCTGCGGTACTTTGTTTACAGGCAGGCTAAATAAATATCTGAAACTCATAGGCAAATCCTAAATTTTAATTTTTATACGTAAGTAATATTTTTATATAGGTATTTATTTTTTTAATTTGTTGATAATGCTACTTAATTTTACATTCTAAGATTGAAAAGGTTGTTTAAAGATAATTTAAACTATCTTCCATAGTAAATAATAATATTTACAAACGAAAGAAAATATTACGCATAATCAGCGGTTTCGCGCTGCGGTGCTTTGTTTACATACAGCTACACCGTCAAGATTTCTCCTTCACCGTCTGCCCTGCCCCTGATTCATAGATTTTTCCGCGATGCCTCGCCCTCCGGAGAAAAAAGTTCGATTTTATTCATTTTTCTCTCAAAATGTTCGCCAAAGCGGGCGATCACATATTCAGTCTCCCCTTTTCCTCACGCCAAGGTGGCGATCCCTTGAATCTGCTCTTGCGCTTCCGGCCGGCTTACGGCTGTTATTTACCAACGTAACGATTCGCGTGCTTCTATTATTTACTACGTAATTTTACTCGGCTCTCGTAAGTCCATCCCTTCCTTATAGTAACCTTTTGGTATCCAGTAATCCTTCTAGAGCTTCCGGAAAGAAAAAAAAAGTAAAAAGTATGTGCCAAATAAAATAACCAATTTGCTTGAATGCAAACAAATGGGTCAACTTGTGTGACTGATGGAAATCTTTATTGGAGAATCTTCCTAAAATTGAGTGTTTATAGTAAAGTGTAATGCGACCTTTAGTAAACAGATTAATGTAACAGTATAGACCTATTATTTGGGTTTAATCCGCAGGAAGTGCAATCGAAAATGATATAGATATTTATTGGTATTCAGTCTCTGTTCTTAGCAGAGAATCAAGAATAGAAAAATTGCTTGGAAAGATATTTATATTGGTGAGTTTTGCAAAATGTTTACTAATATTTCAATTTTTTAAAATATATTTGTGATGTATCTTTAAATGTTTTATGTAGTAGGTTTTTAACCCTCTGAGCGTTTTGAAAAAGGGTAAAATCGTAATGTTGTTTTCTCTGCATTTTGTTTTAAATGCTAAAAAAATATGATTCTTTCAGCATTATAAATAAAACTTAATTACAAATATGAATGTAAACCTTGAGAGTATTAATCATTCTTCAATGTTTTGAAAATTCATTAAATCTATAGAATTATATTATCTTAAACATTGCATATATTGCAGTGAAACCTGGAGCTTAGTTAACGGAATATTACGTTCCACACGCTTAGAGGGTTAATGTATGAAATAAAACAAATGAATTGCTTCAATGCAAACAAATGGGTCAACTTGTCTGACGGGTGGAAATTGTTATTGATGGAACTTGCCAAAGTTACGTTTTTATAGTGAAGTATAATGTGACGTTTTCTAATCAGAAAATGTAAAATAAAGACTCATTATTTGGTTTTAACCCTTAGAAAACTGAGTCAAAAATGATTATTGGTTTTCAGCCACCGTTTTTGGCAGAGAATCAAGAGTACAAATTATGCTTGGTGTGGTATTTATATAACTGAGATTTGCAAAAGGTTTACTATATTTCTAATGTTTAAATGTGTATATATATATATATATAATATATCCTTATGAAGTTTAATGTAACAGATTATTAATGTGACGCATGAAACAACCAAATTGCTTGAATGTAAAAAAATGGGTCAACTTGTCTTACTGATGGAAACTTTTTTTGGAGAATTTTAACAAAGTTGATTTTCGGTAGTATAGTTTAATGTGAAGTTTACTGATTATAAGAATACATGCCCATTATGTGTTTTAATCAGCAGAAAATGTAATAATATAGAAATTTATTGATTTTATATCACTATTTTAAAAGAAAATCAGAAATAAAAATTATGCTTAAAATGATCATTATGTAGGTAAATTTTTCACTAGTGTTACTATATTTTAGTAATGTTTTGAGTACACAACATATCTGTATTATGTTTTATGTAACATATTGTTTATAGCTTGTGGAAAGTTAGTACATATATTTTTTAAGAGTCGAAAAGAATAAATAAATTTAATTTTACTCTTGTTTTTTTATGTAACAAGAAATATCGTAGATTGAACATTTTATATTTATTATTAAATATATAAATAATTGATGAAACAGCACCGACAAACTGGCGATAAATCCCAATAAAATAAAATAAAAAACTTTATGGTGATTAATACAAAGTTTCTTTATTTTATTATATAAATAATTATTTATGTTAACTGGAAAGCATTTTAAAAATTCTCAGTTATTAGTTTTTTTTTTTTTTTTTTAGGAAATATAAAATTAAATTTCAATAAAAAATAAAGCATCCAAATTCTTGAATGCAAATAATTGTATCAACTTTTCTGACTAATATAAATTTTTATTAGAAAATCTTGCTAAAATTGACTTTTTAAAGTGTAATTCGACATTTACTAAACATATTAATATAACAATAGAGGTCTTTTTTCTTCGTTTTAATCCTCAAAAGTCGTAATCAAAGTGATATAGATATTTGTTAGTTTTCAATCATTCGTTTTAGCAGAAAGCAAGCATTATTATTTTTTTAATTATTAGGTAAATTTTCAAAGATTTGCAAAATTTTAATATTTTTTTTAAATAAATGTATGTGATTAATCTTTATTATATTTCATGTATTATAATATGAAAAAATTTTCTGAGATGATAAACAATAATTTATGTTTAATCTTATGCTTATTATTATTATTTTTTAAATGTATATATAAAAGGCATAGTGTAAAATTTATTTAATAATTATATTTGTTTTTAAGTTTATAAATTGTTATTTATTATAACTGTGAAATATGTTCAAAATTTATTTGTTAATTTTTTTTGTTGTTGTTATATATAATATAATTTTTTCTCAAAAATATTTTTAAGAAAAAGAAATAAATTGGGTATATTAAAAAATTAAATTTATTATTTAACAAATCTATAATAAATTAAGTAATACATTATTAGGTTAACTAATAGATATTTCAGTTAAAGAGATCACATCTTATTTTTTTACACTACATTTTTTGAGCTTCTATATTTCATTTATATTATATAAAACAACAAAAAAAAATCTACACATAGAATTTGGCATCCTACAAGATTTATTTATTTTTTGATCATGCCATTAAGTGTATTGGCAAAGACATTTAAATTGGTAATGCTATACAAGTAAATAAGAGTTATACATAAATACAAGACCTTTATCACGATAACAATTTTGAGTAGTGTAATAATAACATGATTAATAATTTTTTCCTATAAATCATATAAAATATTCAGGAATCAATGCAATTTTCTGTCCGTAAGTTCATTATCTAATATTCTTTAAGGATATTTATAAGATATCTTTCATGACGCATCACACACTTTTAAATTATAGAATGCTATACAAGTAAATAAGTAAATAAGAATACTAATATATAAATACAACACCTTTATC
The DNA here is from genome assembly GCA_963931845.1 of Maratus michaelseni. Taxonomy (NCBI): domain Eukaryota; kingdom Metazoa; phylum Arthropoda; class Arachnida; order Araneae; family Salticidae; genus Maratus; species Maratus michaelseni. Next base: position 246,456,259 of record OZ007596.1, on the reverse strand, counting down.
ACGAGAAAAATATTGAGTAATTTAATAATAAAACGATTAATATTTTTTTCTATAAATTACATAAAATATTTAGGAATCAATGCACTTTTATGTTCGTAAATTTATTATCTGATATTATTTCAGAATATTTATAACACATTTTTCATGAAATATAATAAATACACTTAAATTATTATAGCAGATGATAGATTAAGAGTGATATTTTGATACCAAAGAAAGAGTGTAATATTATTAACAAAAACAGTTTTTTTTTGCCATATTGATAAAAGTGGGATATTTTTAGAGAGAAATTTTGAAAGAAAATTAAATCACATTCTTACTTTTGAACAATGAAAAGCCGGCAAACCTTACGCAACCACCCCAGTAGTCGGTATTACAGAAGTCGGTACTACAGACATTTTTAAAAACAAAATCTACATTTGAAATTAAAATCTTGATCAAATAAGAAGAAATTTTTAGATTTTGGTTTCTTTTAGGAGAATTTTTGTAAAAATTCAACATGATTTTTTTTTACTAATATTTATTTAACAAATATCTTGATAATAATGTAATAAACAATGAAAATCGATGAAAGAATAAGGTTAAACTCGATAAAATAATTCTACCAATTTCTATTGTTTACTATGTTGCTAATCAGAAAAAAATAGAGATACTGATTTTCAGAAAAATATCCAAATGCAAGATACGTATTTTCAGGTTGTAAAGTATCTAACAAACAATGCAATGCTATACAAGTAAATAACTAAACAGGAGTAATCCAAACGTACCAGACAAGAGGATTATTTTGTATGCAATGAAGAAAGAAAAAAGCTGTATCTTTGTAAATTTTCACTAATATTTATCTTAGAAATGTTTTGATAACATTACAAGAGAAAACGTAAAAATAATATAATATTAAGAGGTATGTTTGGATAACATTACAATAAGAGAACACTTAAAAATAATATAATATTAAGAGATATGTTTTGATGACATTGCAATAAGAGAAAACGTAAAAATAATATAATATTAAGAGATATGTTTGGATAACATTACAATAAGAGCAAATGTAAAGATAATATAATATTAAGAGATATATGCTTGGATAACATTACAATAAGAGCAAACGTAAAGATAATATAATATTAAGAGATATGCTTTGATAACATTACAATAATAAGAGAAAACGTAAAGAAAACATAATATTAAGAGATATGTTTCGAAAGCATTACAATAAGAGGAAACGTAAAGATAATATAATATTAAGAGATATGTTTTGATACTATAGAAAGAGTATGATATTATTAGAGAACAGGAACAGTTATTTTTTGCCATATTGTCAAAAGTAAGATACTTTTAGAGGGAAAAGGAAAGTTGCATGTTGCTAAAAGGGAAATAAAAGACAGGTTTTTTTTGGCAAACATAACTTTGTAAATGAATTTTAAGCTTAAGCGATAATTACCTAAAATATTAATTTATTAAACAAGAGATTATCTTCGATTTTATAAAGTAATAAAACCACTGTCTGTTTGCATATTCTCAATGACCTCATATCTTAATGACATTATCAACGACCTTGCAAAACATCTCATTAATAATAAGGAATAATGAAAAAAAAAATAATATAATAAAATAATTCTGTTATTTCACAGTGTTTGCAGCATGTTACTGAAAAGAAAAAGATAGGGAGATATAAAAAAAAAAGCAGAGAAAATATTTTAAATGTGTTTTAAGATTTTAAATTTATAACAAAAATTGTAATTTTTTAAACATGAGACGTAAGATTGCTAATGTTTTAAATAATGATTTTTTTTTTCAGGTATGCAATGAAGTAGTAGTATCGTTAATGTACCTTTGTTAATATATATTTCTTAATTTTCCTGAGATTAACAACAATAAAGAATAATAAGATAATAAAATATTAAAGAATAATATAATAAAATAATTATGCACGTTTTCGTTGTTTAAAATATGTTGCACAAGATAAAACTTTCAAACGAACATACTTTTTCAAATGTATAACCACAGATGTTAGACGAACTGACAAATTTTAAATTTACTGAATGATATTGCTAATTTTGAAATATGGAATGAGTTTTCGTGCAATGAAGCACTAATGATGCACAGTCTCTTTTCTTTTTCTGCACTTATACAGCCTCATATACGCATTCGTATGCATACTCATACATAAATACAGGTCGTGTGATTACTGAAATGTCAAAAAAGAATTGTTAAAGCTTTGAATTTTAACAGATCTTTTCTTTATAAACACAAACTGTTAAAAGTATTTCCAATTATTTACATAATGAACATTCTGATTCAAAATTGATAAAAATTGGAATTGCATAGTGATACAATGGTTTAATTTGCTGTATCTTTAGTCATTTTGTTGCACAATTGAAAAGCTCGGAAATTATTTTTTCTTTTAAATTTATACACTTAAAAATAATTACTAAGATTTGAAAAATATTATTTTATTTAGATCAAGAATTTTGAAAGAAGAATAACTATGGGTTTAAGTAAATGTTAGAAATCACCAACAAGAAAAGAAAAATACTTTTCTGGAAGCATTTTACTAACACAATTCATTTTATTTATTACAATACATCATACACATTAAATTCTATACTAATCACATAAACATATATTAATGCATTATGTACATTAAAATATGTCAATGCATGATTAATAGAGCTTTAACAACAGAAAATTCATTAGTAAAGAAAACACAATTATGGATTTCATTATGAAAATATTAATTAGTTCAAATTAAAAAGGGTATTTTATTTCACTTTAATATCAAACGGATTAAAAATGATTTATGTGTATATAAAGATGGGTATATATTTTGTAGTCTAGACCGTATAAAAATTTAAATTTCATAACTTTTCAAATAAATAACTAATTGGATGTAAATGGCTTATATCATAAAGAACATTTGAAGCATTTTTAGAATTTCAACTATACCGCTAAAGCAATTGGTCTATCATAAAAAGGGACAACCTGCATAATCTATGCTGTATTTGTTTTTATTGAAACAAATGTGTCCTTACTTCGATACAGATATATGTATTACTTTAATTTATTTAATAGATTGCAACAGTGTTCGCAATGATGATGCATTACAGTTAATAAGAGCGTGATAATTTGTATATGATTTTTTTTTATTTGTTACACATTTGTAAAAGATTAAAAACAAAATAATCGCAATATTTTTTTAAATAAAATGTCTCTAAATTATTGTCTCTAAATTGTCTAAATAATGTTTCTAAATTGCCTCTAAATTGTTGCAGAAAATACTACGGCACAACAAGGGTTCGTGCATCACTCCAGTGTCTCGAGTGTGAAACTTATGATGAAAAATTGGGGGGGGGGGGGGGGGGAGGGGGGTGAATTTTTGTCTCAAATCCAAAGTGGCTACTTTCTAACACATTTTTGAATTAATTTTTGTTCCCAACATATGAATTTGGCAGGTTTCGTTAAAAACAGACGATCTTTCAGAAGTGAAAGTTGGTGTTTTGAACCGAATATTTAGACATGACAGCCCGGAAAAAGGAAGAAAAACTGCCGTCATGTCTGCCGTCATAAAACATTTGCTTATAATTCAAGATAAGATACAATTCATTTATTAAAAAATGATAAAAACTATTCGATTATAAATCGCTTCAGTAACAATGCTTGCAAGCACCATGCTTTTACATTTAAAAATGAGTATTTAAATGTGTCGAAATTTTCGCGTCGTTGAGAGGGAGAAAATATTTCTTAACAACCACCCTTAAAAAAGAAAAAAAAAAACTATGAAAATTGCGTGATCTAATTAATGGATAAACTCTTAGAGTTTATATAACACATTTAACACTCAAATTAATACTGATTTTTAATTAGAACTCACACTCAAGTAACATCAAACTAAAAATTCAAGCAATCTTTTCATGTATACGCTTTTTTTTCGGCACAGTTACCATTTCTCGTTGTATTACCCTATTTATCATCGAACCGTTTATTATTTCATCTTATGATGTTTAGATATTCATTTAAAAAAACAAGTTTGAATCCATTTAATCAACGAATTGAATAAAAAATCAAAGAAAAAAAATAGGGCTAACTAAACAAGAAATAAAATTCTTAAAAAAAAAGGCTTTTAAATTTTATTTTATTCAAATCTCTTTCTACTTGAAAGCAGTAAAAGCTGTTTGCTGTTAATTAAACATTTCATGGTGTACTAAACCTTCTGAGTTTTATTATCATAGTTAATTTCCAGCTGACTTCTGACTTTAAATATTTGAAACTAGATTGCATAATTTTATCGTCCTTTATGTCTTATTTATGGTGTTATTAGCAAGAGCACTTGCTTTGAAATAATAATAATAATAATAATTTAACTATTTAAATATACTTCAAACGATTTATTAAAACTTACACTTATTCTAAGCAATAAATATATAAAGACGGAACAAATTATGCACAAATTAATTTAATATCTTAATAAATATATTTTTTCAAGACAAAGATTTAAAGAAGTAAAATGATTATTTATCAAAATAAAATGCTAAATTTATAGCAATATTTTTTCAAAATAAACTACGTATTTAGTACAAAAATTTATGTGCATTAACTTTTATTTAGATTTAAAATAGGAAGTTTTCAACGGCAATAACAGCAAATTTCAAGAGCAATAAATAAATTGAAACAGCAATTGTACTAAAATATGCTGATCTAATATAACACGTTATGATGTATGATTTATTTATATACAACACGTCTCAGTTTAGCCTTAGATTAATAGAGATTTTTATTGTATATCGATTTTCGATATAAAATAATCGTTATGATATATGACCTTTAAAGGACAATGATTTATTATTCACGGACTATTTTACAAAGATGTTTTAATCTTATTTTCTATTTAAAAAAAACAAAATTAGTAACATGCGACAGTTTTTTAAATAGAGAATATTTCTTATACAGTAACTTAACAGACGTTCATTTGTTACTTTATTTCAATCAATGTAATTTTTACCTCAGCTTATTATAATGGGGAGTAAGATAATAAATTTAGATTATAAAATCTCAGAAGATATCATATAATAGGTTATGAAATATTCTATCTGAGAATCTATGTGGTAGCTATACATATAAATAGCGCTATACTATTTTTTCTTCATTTTTATATACAAAGAAAACTTAGATCCACTTTCTCATGGAGAATATTTCCTATGAGACATTTTTAAAGATTGACACGATAATAACTAACCTATCCCGCTATCGATATTCGATATTAAATAATGTCTCAAATTATGACCTTTAAAGGAGACTGATTTGTTATTCATGGGATATTTTTGAAACTTTTTTAAAAAATCTTATTTCCTATTAAAAACCAAAATTATTAACATGCTATTTTTCTTTAACTAGAATAATGTAATAGCGAATATTTGTACAGAAATCTTTATAACTATCATTTGTTAATTAACCAATGTTATTTTAAAATTAACAAGAGCATTCATCTCGGGATATGGATGATTCCATAAATTTAGATTTTAAAAAATAAGTAGATTTTAAAATAAGTTTCCAAATGTTCTATCCAAGATTCTGTATGATTGCCACATATAAATTACAAGATGACAATATATTAATTTTCTGTATTTATAAGTAAAGAAAATTTAGATCCTTTTTTCTCCGATAATAGTTTCTGTGAGATATTCTTTAAGAACAATATGCTCAAACTAATATTTTTGCAGCTATTGATTTTCGATATATAGTCTCAAATTATGTCCTTTAAAGGAGACTAATTTATTAATAATGTAATACTTTACAAGGACACTTAAGGTCTGTTTTTATTGAAAACCAAAATTGTTAATATGCGATATTTTTTTTTAGAAAGTAAAGAATGTTTTTTCTGCAGAAATTAACAGAAAATATTTCTTTACTTCATGATAATTAAAGTAATTATTACCTTAACATGTCATGTTGGGAAATGAATTGATAAATTTGGATTTTAAAGTATTAAGCTGTTCACAGAATAGGTGATCAAATATTCTATACGAAATTCTTTGTGTGGGTATAAATATGATGAAAATTCAATTACACGTGTAAAATGAATAAGGAAAAATATACAAATAAAAATTTAAATTAAATTGTTAAAAATAAACCATGATAAACTAAATTTAAAATCATTAAAATCAATTTAAGATAGAACAAGTATAAACAATATGGACATAGTAAGCACGTCAAGTTAATTCACAATCATTGAAAAAATGAATACATTAAATTAAAAATGTTACAAATTTCAAAACCATAAACCAACAAAAGAAATGGAGATTTCAAAAATAATAAAGAAATTAGCAATGGAATGTACAGGGTGATTTTTTTTAAAGTTGTGAAAGTAAAACCCTATAACAAAAGAACCACTGATCCAAATGACCTGAAATTTCATCGGTGTGCTCCCTAAACAATGGGAAATTTTTAGGCATCGTTAAAAAAAACTTAAAATCGCACTGACAGATGGCTCTGTATATGCAGTAAAGCCGGGAGACGAGCTTGGGCACGACACACGCACAGTGACGATAAAAACGTGAAGGACGCACACCGTCCTGGTCATTATTCTACGGATATCCTCGAAATGACTGTGCCATTGACGGACCCAGGGCCGAAACTAAGGGGTGGCAGAGGGGGCACGAGCCCCGGGCGCCAGCAAAACAGAAGGTGAGGGGGGCGCCAAATGCAGGTTTTGTTTGTTGTTTGATATAGAAATGTATATATATATGAAATTTGTATAAAAAGTCTCGCAGCCGGAAAATCCAAAAGAAAAACTGAACCAAATGCATTAAAATAGACAAATAGATAAAAAGATTCGTCTACAATACAAGATAGCAAATGAATAAAAAACGAACTGTTCTCTTAGGCTATTTTCTTTCTCCCATTCCAAATGTATCATGTCTATGCCGTCTATCATTTAAATCTCTTCCTGTTGTTTAGGAGAATCACTAATATTTTTCAAGGTCAGTCCCTACTCATGTCTGTATATGACACTGTTCAACGTCTTCTGGATACGGTACTGCACTGTCCAGCATGGATAATTGGCAAACGATTCCCTCACTTTGACTGTTCTATTAGATAAAAATAGTCCATGAAGGCTGTTCTATTTTTTCACTTTTCTCACAGCGTGGAGCTTTTTTCTTTTTCCATTTTGTCATGGGCGAGGGGTGACTGCCCTGGACAATAAACACAAATTGGGGGATGAATGGCCAAAGTAAAATTCTCAGTAAAATCTTTTTCTTTTAAGTCTAGCATTTGTAGAGGTACAGTAAAAAATCTCGTACAGGGCGCCATGGCTAGTAAAGCCGGAGCCGCCCCTGGCTTTATCTTTCAAAAAGTTTTTTACTCCTCTTTTTGCGAAAGTATAATAAGCGTTTTGCCGCCCTTGGCGGCAACTGGAATATGCCGGTCTGTTACTTTTGCTAAAATTACTTTTTTATCCAGATCCAATCTTGTATTATTAAAGGGGGCGAGGTTGGGCGACTGCCTGGGATAGTAAAAACAATTAATATTTGAAAGGATAATTTGAAAAATACGCAAAAGAAAACTCCTTGTTAAATTTTTTTTTGAAAAAAAAAATGTCATTTGTAGGGGTGCAGGGAGAAAAACATACCCAAGTTTCTATGACTAATAAAACCGTAGCCGCCCCTGCCTTTATCCTCCCAAATTATTTTCTCGTCCTTTGGCCATTTCCAGATAAATGAAAAATGCCGCCATACCATTTGTTACAGTTACTTTTTTACATACAGATCCGGCTTTAAAGGGCGCGAGGTTGGCTATTGCTAACGACACTAAAAACTAAGGGGATGAAACATATGCAAGATAAAATAGTAACCTCTCCTCCCCTTTTTTCTTTTTTAAGAATATAGTATTTGTAGAGATGCAGAAAAGAAGCTCACACAGGGTGCCATGGCTAATAAAGTCGTCTCTGCCTTTATTATAAATATATATATATTGCCTTTATTTAAAAAAAAAAATCGTCTTTTTCTCATTCTTACGTGTTTGTACACATGTAAATTTCCGGGGCAAATACATCGTGTGCCCCTGTAATAGTCAAGCTCAATTTCTTTTTGTTTTTAATCTTATCTTACTTTAAAAATGCAAAATATCGATTATAATCAGTAACAAAGTCAAATGCATTCTAAATATCAGCTTTATGTAAACAGCATACCAAGTGTGGGGGACCCCTAAATCAGGGGCCCAGTATCACGATCCAGATTTAGATTTATCAAATCTGATTTCATTAGACTCTGAATCTGTGTAATTAATAAATCGTCATAAAAGTCTCTAACAGTAACATGGTTCCTTTCAGCTCAGATCCAAGTTTGAGTCTCACCCCAACCCTCCACAGTTCTTATAATTGCTAATAGAAAAGAAGACAAGGAAAAACATTTAAACATAACTGAAACATTTCTGGGAATAGCAAATGGTATAAAAAATATTCTATTTAAATTACATGAAAATTGTGTAGTAATAATGCTAATTAAAAAAAAAAGGTGCTAACAAAATCCTTTGATCAAAAAATAATTTTCTCATTGAACTCAAAAGAGGATTTTGGGGGCCCTTTGTATGCGGGGCTCCTCGCGATTGAGACCATCGCGAATCCTTAAATCCGCCCCTGAGAATATCAATAATTATGCTTCCTAAGATGAAAACCTGTATAAAGCGGAATATTTTTCGGTTCCTTTCGATTCCATTTCCAAGGTTTTAGTGAATCAGTATTTGACAAAGCTGATTACTTAGTTCAGTATTACAGATTATCTGATTATATAATTTAAATTTTAGAAACATAGAAAAAATTCGCTTTGTAAATTTTCTTTTCCGGGGGGGGGGGGGCGCCAAAATCCATGTTTGCCCCGGGCGCCAAAAAGGCTAGTTTCGGCACTGGACGGACCGTGCGTTGTTAGTGAAACTGCATTATCAGAATAATGACAGCGCAGCAACTACTCTTAGGAGATTTAGGACACTTGAGAATTTATGAAAAGGTCCGATGACGACAGAAGGCCTGCGGAAGATGGTTTCTCAAAGTTCCGTCCATTGCTTTTCTCCCACTGACGATATTTTTTGTTTCTGTTAACTTACAGCGCCATCTCTCGGTGTGATTTTAAGTTTTTTTTAACCACACCAAAAAAATTCCCATTGCTTTGGGAGCATACTGGTGAAATTTCAGGATATTTGGATCAGTGGTTCTTTTGTTATAAGGTTTTACTTAAAAAAAAATCACCCTGTAGAATCGCCAGGGAAACTTTACCTACATCATTCATAGTGAAATGATATGTTATTTCATCGAATATTGTCGGCAAGGCATAATGGCAATAATTCAAGTTCTCTATGACATACCAGAAATAAAATGCAATTGGAACAAACACGATCAATAAGATGAATGAGGAGAATAGAGAAATAAAATAAAACTAAAATTTATACAACACTACTGATTTAAGATGCTGTACAGATTATCAAATGAGTGAGCTAGAGAAGGAAGACATTGTGAGAATAGGGTATGTTAAAACTTTGCTGACGGCTAACGCGAATTCGCGTCTTCTGGATATGTTAACTCAACCCATGGGCGGTACTTTTGGAATTTTATGTGTCACATTATTTCTCAACAATAGAAACAATTATTTGTACTTTTATTAATAGTGTACTATGCATATAAATACTCTGATTAAAAACGATGCCATTAATATATTAATTAATTCTAATATAAACACGAACACTGAAAATCATTTTGTTAAAAAATGAAACATACAAGAGTAACACCCATGAGCTAGCTTCCGTTTAAGAGACAAAAACTAGCCGTCAGCAATTTGTTAACACTTTGTTGAATGGCAGTTTAATACACTGTTAAAAATTTGCAGCAAACTGTCCGGTCTTTCTACCATTTTTACAGAAACCTGTTACATAATACTAATTTAACTCTATTCTGACCATATCATATCCCATATTACGATCAGAATAAGATTAAATTACGGTTATCTAACCGTTTTCTATAAAAAAAAAAACGGCCGAATGACGGGATAGTTTGCTGCAAATTTTTAAAAGTGTAAAAATCGTTTTTTTATTATGTTTTTGTTGTTGTTGTTGTTATTACTACATTTAAAAAATAATCTTTGGCCTATTTAATTGCAGATTTCCTCGATAAAAAAAGGCAAAAATTATTTTTGTTAAAATTTTCTAGTAACCAAAAACGAGGGAAAAAAAAACATAATTTGTTAGTTACGAAAAGACGAGGATACTCGTCGCCGATCAATTGTGTTAAGAATAATGAAAAACAGATTCAAAGCCATTTGTGAACTGATATATCCGTTTACTACACTGCAGGTTTCACTTCAATAAAATTATTGTATAAATTAATGTAATTCTACAAATATAATGTAGTTTTAAAATATCGGGTAATGATTAATTCTCTCAAGGATTATACCCATGTACATAATTCAGTTTTTTATATAAAATTTAAAAATTCATTTTTTTAGCATTTTTAAAAAAATTGAGGAGAAAACAACATTACAAATTTGCCCTTTTGCTCGGCCGTCAGGGGGCTAACAAAAGTTAGTCACGTTAACAAACGTTAACAAAATTTAGTCAAAGATAGAAGATTAAGAATATTGTAAAATTGAAGAATTAGGTCAACTGTAAATAAATTGTAAAATTAGGTCAATTAAGAATGTTGTAAAATTGAAAATTAACAATATATGTGGATATTTTGTATCGCAAGCAACAGAAAAAAAATTCATAAATAGTTATAATTATATTTTTTTTAATTTAAATTTTTGAATAAAAAATCCTAAAATCACTATTTTAAATATTTTCATTATATTTTATTTCATATTTTTTATTTATAGTTTTTTTATTTCTTTTTTTTGTGGGGGGGGGGGGGCAGAGAATGACGATGTGTACGAATACATTTAAAACAGTTTTCTTAAAATTAAATTTTAATGTCGTCTTTGAAAACAGTACTTTTCAAATTGCAAATTGCAAAGACTGCAGAAAAATATAAGTATTAAAAAATACATGAATACAGGGCTCGTTATAAGAAGATAAAGCAAGTATTAGAATATTTTGCAGTTAGTATGCAAAGTTCCCCTAAACCAACATTATTCTATACTGTTTAATTTATTTTATTAACAGACGAAGATAATACAATTTTTAATGTAATCGTATGTTATCATGTTGCTGAAAAGAGCATCTATCCGGATGAATAAATCGAAAGTTTTTAAGCAAAGTCCCGATTTTCAATTAGAATTTCGCTGTCTGAAACTCAGGTCACTAACTAAATAAATGCATGAAATTTAGAATTATAATTTACAATTATAATTTACAATTTACATTAATTTACTATTGAAAAGGATATTGTTACAACTATTCCTGGTCATATTTGCAGTACCAAAACTAATGATTTATAGAATACTGTTTTAGTCTAACTGTACTATAATATATGGAAAAATGTAATACAGAATTTTATAACAGGATACCAATAATTCATAATGAATCAAAGTAATGAATTTAAAACAATCGCTTAAATAGATATTACACAATAAAACTGATGCAACACAATACAGATTTTAGACTAATTTACGCAACCAATAATTATCATTTAATACATAAATTAATATGCTTTTTCGATGTTGTTATTTAATACAATTGAGTATAATTGAAAACAGTGCAATATATTTAAATCTCATAATAATAACCTTTATGTATGGTTAAATTTAATACGTTTGATACTTTATCATACCATAATAATTTGGTAAAAATAATTTTTAGAAATATAAACTGAGATCGCTTTTATTTTTTAACACCTTTTAACGTAGTTGAAATATATATATATATATGAATTCCGTTTGTCTATCTGTATGACAGTCGCACGGTGGGAGATTTACCGATTCTAGGTGGCAAAAATTATTTTCTAATTTCTTTCAGTTGAACTCCATGTTTTATTTAAATAAATTTTATATTAAACTCATTTATACAACATATATTACATTTTAAATCAAAGTTTCTTCGGAGATGGTTACTTTGAATTGGGAATGGATTAATTTGAGACATTAAAAGCCAGATCGGTGTTTGATACATTTCATGTATAATTAAATTAGGTAAAACGCCTTTAAAGCGTTCAGACAGGTAATAAATAAGTTAATCTACTTACTTAATAGCTACGTACTGATAATCTTAATGATACTTTGTTAACAGTATAGAACTTAATGTAAAAAAAAATATTTTCTATTATAATAATAGCAAATCCTAATTTTTTTCTAACAATCCATTAGAAATTCAGATACAAGACAAACATTCTACAGCTTTAATGAAAATTGCTTCGAAATTAAATTAAACACTTCATCATCTGAAAGTTCTTAATTCTTGCTCTCAGAGTAAAGTGCCTTTTATTCTATTTCTTGGAAAATTAACAATGCAATAAAGAATGGTTTTTTGAAAAAAAAAAAGATGTTTTAATTTTTATTTTGTCATTTTTTTTGTTAGGAAAGCATTTATGGTCAACAATATTATATTAAGAACTCCTGTTTATAGGATTTTTTAAAGAACTTTCTTGCGCAATTAAGTCTATAGGCACAGAAATGTTTATTCGTTGCATCAACAGTTTCTTACGATTAGTGTCCGACCTGACAGACGGACAGACGGATACATATTTATATGTATCTCTACATAGCATAACCTTATGTAAAGAGTGGGAGTCATAAGACAACATTGAAAAAATTATACATTATGTTTTGCATATCCAAAGTGAATTTGGAGAATTTTCTGGCGCAATTTGGGCACCACTCAATATTGGAAGTTAAGTATTATATTTCATATGAATCTATCATGCGATCTAGTACGTACAGCTGGAAACTTTCGTCCAAATTGGGCGATAAATTTAAACGTTTTGGGCTTGAAAAACGTCATGTGTTCTTCATTGTAATTTTCTTTTATAAACAAAACATCTCAACCAAATTCACCTTTTTGAAGCTCTGTTGCATCTGTATAATGATGCAAAACTGGATTTGTGAGACTAACTTAAATCTTGGTGACTTTGTTAAAGGAAAAATTGTACTTGAACTAAAAAAAAAGACTTAATAAGGTAAAAATAATTATAAAAACTAGAGATACAGGTAGAAGCAGACAAACTAAAGTTTACCCAAAATATAATAACCTAAACTATTTAATGATTTTAAAAATAGAGTTTTATCTTGCTTTTTTATATAACTTTTTTTATTTTAAAAATGAATTTGTTTCTTAAAAAATAAAGAAGTTTTTGCAACATTAAATATGTAGTAACAGTTGATATGTTGAAAATTTATGTACATAAACCCCATAAAACAAAGTACATATTTCGTTCGGAAGCATCCATAATATAGCACTATTTTTTATTCCACTTCAAATAACAGATTAAACAACTATACTCAAAAAATTGATTCATTCACAAATAAGAAGCGCTATCTTTGCCCCAGTCTCTGAACCATATAATTATATTTATATCAAAACCATTTGCAGTGTACAACGCTCCAATTATTAAGCTATATCAGGCAAAAAATAAATTATGCTAGGAGGAATTAAAAAAAATAATTTTGGCCAGCTAGAATCGGCAAATCTACCACCGTGTGTCGGCCCATATGTCTGTCTGTCCGTGTCATAACTATCGTAAAATTGGAAAAGAAGAAGGAATTTTAAAATTGTTAATTTTTAAAAACACATTCCATTTCATTTAAAATTATCAATTTATTAACAATTTAAGGAATTTTATATCTGTAATGACTTTGGTTAATTGAAGCAAGATCTAAAAAGTTTAATATAGGTGTTATTAACATAATACATTTATTTGGTACCTAGTCTCTTTAAAGTACACCAACCCCTAAGATCCAGTAAATAGGATCAATGTCGCCAAAGACAAATTCAATAATTTCCATTTTTTACGATTTTTTTCTCGATACTTTGGGAAATTTTAAATCTCTGGTAGTAAAATATAACTATAACGATGTCAATTAAGACCTTTTTTAGAATCCATAAATGACATTTTTTGTAATTCTTCATGATTAATTCTAATGAAAATTTAAAATAAATAATTTTTTAAAATATGAGTTATTATTAGAAATCAATGAAAGTAAAAGTTCAGAAATATATATGAGGACCCTAGAAGCTAAGGGATACAAGTGACAAAATTTCGATTTGGAGTAAATTGAGTTCAAAGTTTTGAGTCATTAGTAATTGACTAAAATAGTAGTTATTAAACTGTTGTTTATTTCCTAGTGGTTTTTGAACTCTTATTTCAATAACTGTGTAAAGAAGGTGGAGTATAATTGTCTTTTAATTTATAGTTAATCAATATTGATAACAAGCAGTACAAGTTTCGAATGCTTAAGGAGTTGACCTCCAAAACGCAGCCACGCAATTAAAATATCACTTATATTTTTTTGCGTAGAAACAAATAGCCTTATTTCTAGATTTTAGCTCAGTTTTTTCACTTTTGTATATATATATATATATCATTTTAATACTTTATTTTTTATAAGATAAAATGTGTTAAAAATACAGAACATAATTTAAACATTTTTTATGTGTTCAAAATAAGTGAAAAACAATTTCGAAACAAATTTCATTATTCTTTACTGTTTCTGAGAAAGAATATTATATTTTACAGATAATGGTTAATAACCCATAAGAATTACGAAAGATTTATACCGAAATAGTTTACATCATTATTCTCATTTTATATTATGAATAATATGAAATAATGATCTATTACAAATAATAATTTGATACGCGGAATATGCAATACCCAACTGTCAAGGTTATTCTAAAATGGCTACCTACACATCATTAGTACACTTTCCTTGCAATACATGCAATGCCTACGTAAATGTAAAACGTGTAACTTCAAAAGATCATAAAAGAATGGATTTTCTGTCAGCTGAAGCAATTTTTGAATTTCATAAGAGCAAAAAAGATGTTAAATAGAAGTACTGGGTAAAATATGTCAGGTCATAACATTAGGAGTTTGGCTGTTGTTATATGATAATTTTTATAGTTCATAATAATGTTGTGTAACATAAAGATCTTTTCTAATTAAATATTGATAAACCCACATTTTAAAATGCTACCTTAGCATTTAAAATCACCTAAAATCTATGCCTATTTTAATTTATGTTTAAGTTTAACATAAATAAACCTATTATTCTTGGTTATATCATATTTTTAAAGATTAACAAACATTTATCCTTTTTTACAGTGCAAATGGGTAGATAAGCACTAATTTTTGGGTAAACATTTTTTTCCTTTTTTATGTTTTAATATAACTTAGTATCAATATTGATCGAATCTCTAATTGACTCCTGCATGAAGATAATAAGTACATATATTTGGTATTCGCTGTTATGTAAATTAAATTTTAATTAATCCACTCTCAAAAAAATACTGCTAGTTCTCCATACCAGGGTTGTGAAAAATCCGGGTTTACCCACCACGAGCGGGTACCCGGCCAGCTACCCACTACAATCCTTATGGTTGTAAAAAATCCGTTTTTTTTTTTAAATCATCCCGGGCGGGTTCCCGGGCAGTTACCCACTGGAACCCTGCACCATACACACTCGAAGAAAACTGATTTGCAATTTAAGATCATTTTTAATTTGCTTTCATTCATTAAGGTGACACTGAACTCGTTTTAAATGAAGTTTAATAAGAAAATGATTCGGGAAGTAAAATTTATTTTCCCAAACTTAAGAGCACGTTGTAAAGCAAAGACAAATATTTCTTAATCTAGGAAAATATATTGTAACCCCAAACGAAAATATACAATAAACTATTCCGAGTTACCCACAATTTTGAAAAAGCATTCTTTATCTTTAGAAACCACAGAAACTAATATATTTTTTCAGATTTAAAGAAGAATTTGTAAAAATAAAATTCATTTTTGCTACTACTGATTTTCAGAAACATTTCCGAGTAGTTTTTAAAGTGTATTAATTAGTTTTCTCAAATCGAAATATCGGCTTTAGGATACTATGAATTCTCAAGAAATTATTTACATGTTCAATAAACTTGTTTTAGAGGCAAACATGATAAATTAGCAACATTAGCAAAAGCATTCTTTTGTTGTTCTTGTAGGTATAAATGCAGTTGCATAGCTGAAAATGTTTAACTGACAGTTCATAGCATCCTAAAAACCGATATTCTGGTTTTTAGGATGCTATGAATTTTCAAGTAAATATTTTCATGTTCAAGAATCCTGTTTTAGAGGCAAACTTGATAAATTAACATTAACATTAACATTAACATTAACATTAACAAAAGCATTCTTTTGTTACTCTTGTGTGTATAAATGCAGTTGCATAGCTGAAAATGTTTAACTGACTGTTAATAGCATCCTAAAAATCGATATTCTGATTTTTAGGATGCTATATGAATTCTTAAGTAAATATAATATTTTCATGTTCAAGAATCCTGTTTTAGAGGCAAACTTGATAAATTAGCAATATTAACATTAACATTAACATTAACATTAAGAAAAGCATTCTTTTGTTACTCTTGTGTGTATAAATGCAGTTGCATAGCTGAAAATGTTTAACTGACTGTTAATAGCATCCTAAAAATCGATATTCTGATTTTTAGGATGCTATATGAATTCTTATCCCCTTAATCGTCGTGCCCGAGACATTCACGGGCAGCGTAGGTTACGCCTGTTTTATTCAGATTGTTTGATTCCCACCAGTTTTTTAAAATAGTGTAATTGGATTTACTCGCATTAGTTTATCCGTCTATTAAATAACGCGAATATTTCTACTTATAAAAAACTGGTGGCAATCAAGCAATCTGAATTTTTAAAAAGTAGCCTACACTTCTCGGGCGCGACGATTAAGGGGTTAAGTAAATATTTTCATGTTCAAGAATCCTGTTTTAGAGGCAAACTTGATAAATTAGCAACATTAACATTAACATTAACATTAACATTAACATTAAGAAAAGCATTCTTTTGTTACTCTTGTGTGTATAAATGCAGTTGCATAGCTGAAAATGTTTAACTGACTGTTAATAGCATCCTAAAAATCAATATTCTGATTTTTAGGATGCTATGAATTCTTAAGTAAATATTTTCATGTTCAAGAATCCTGTTTTAGAGGCAAACTTGATAAATTAGTAATATTCACATTAACATTAACATTAACACTAACATCAACATTAACAAAAGCATTATTTTGTTACTCTTGTATGTATATATAAATGTAGTTGCATAGCTGAAAATGCTTAACTGACAGTTTATAGCATACAAAAAACCAATATTCCGGTTTTTAGGATGCTAAGAGTTCTCAAGTAAATATTTTCATGTTCAAGAATCCTGTTTTAGAGTCAAACATGATAAATTAACAACATTAACATTAACATTAATAAAAGTACTCTTTTGTTACTCTTGTATGTATAACTGCAGTTGCATAGCTGAAAATGTTTAACTCATAGTTAATAGCATCCTAAAAACCGATATTCCAGTTTTTAGGATGCTGTGAATTCTCAAGAAAACATTTGCATGTTCAAGAATCCTGTTTTAGAGTCAAACATGATAAATTAACAACATTAACATTAACATTAATAAAAGCACTCTTTTGTTACTCTTGTATGTATAACTGCAGTTGCATAGCTGATAATGTTTAACTCATAGTTAATAGCATCCTAAAAACCGATATTCCAGTTTTTAGGATGCTGCGAATTCTCAAGAAAACATTTGCATGGTCAAGAATCCTGTTTTAGAGGCAAACATGATAAATTAACAACATTAACATTAACATTAATAAAAGCACTCTTTTGTTACTCTTGTATATATAAATTCAGTTGCATAGCTGGAAATTATTAACTGACAGTTGATAGAATCCTAAAGACCGATATTACGGTTTCAGAAAACTATTATTATTATTATTAAACCGCAGATTATTAAAATGTGTTATATAAGATAGCAAATTTTAATGTGTATCAATTTATCAATTTTATGTTTTTTCGATATGACGTGCTCATAATACCGTAGTAGGTTTTACATTGTGTTTAAAACGTGATAAATAAAGGGAAATATATGTTAAAACGACGATGGTGCTTTGAGCACTTCACAGCGGAAAAGCAGTCAAATTGATACATTTCAAATATATTAAGTTCCGCCAAATAAACCTAGCCTTCTGATCTTGAAAAGCACATTTAAACAGTCTTCAAGCAGCAATAAATCAGAGAGGCGATACATAGATATCAAATTTTATTAAACCAATCTACACACTCTAGACTAGTATGTTGTGGCCATCGGAAAACTTCTTTCTATATAAATTTAATCAATTAAATAATTTAAACAGTAAAAGAAATTACATCGATTTAGCAAATAGGTTGCTTTTTTCTGGCACCCCCTCTAAGATGTCTGCAACTAAAATTGAATGACAATGAATTCCTATATTCAGAATGCTAAGCTTGAAGTTACGTCGAATTTGTTTATTTAAACTTGTGATGTAAGCAGCGCATATTTCGAACAAATCATCGAATTTCGGAAGCCCCCTCATAGATGACCGCAACGAAAATTGAATGAAAATCTGTTGCTATCATGAGGATTAAAAATTTGATGTTTCGCTGAATTCTGCGCATATTAACTGTAGATATAAACATAATATAAATAGAACAAAAAATCGATATGCGGCACCCTCTCTTGGGGGATTTTGTCGAAAAACTAATCATTACCAGTTCACATAAGGGTAGAACATCATATGAAATTTTATGCTATTCCACGCAGTAGTTCGTGAGTTAGAGCGCCCAAAAAATTAAAGTCAGACAGACACACTCTAAAATCGACATTTTCAAAAATGAGCAAAAAATACTCAAATCTGAGTATGTCACATAGTCAAAATGGCTCCGAATCAAAATTACTCAAGTTTGAAACATGTATATACTCGTTTCTGAAAACATGCACACACTCAAGAATAAAACATCATGTGCTCATATTTGAGTATGTCCATGTTTCAAAAATAAATATGAACTGACTTCTATGTGCTCATTTGTGAGTATGTCCATGTTTCAAAAATGAGTATGAATTGACATCTGTGTGCTCATTTTTGAGTATGTCCATGTTTCAAAAATGAGTTTGAACTGATTCTAATCATTTTTGAGTATGTCAATGTTTCAAAATGAGTATGAACTGACCTCTATGTGAACAGTTTTGAGTATGTCCATGTTTCAATATTTTGAGTATTTCTGGTATTTCAGAATTAAAAGCATTGGGTAGACATATTTGAAACAAAAACTTTCAAAACAAAACGAAAACATCGATTTACTCAGATTTCAAAACGTCATTTTTCTCAGTGCAGACACACAGACTCATAGACAGACATTTTCTGAAAACCGTCCAATCGTGTTCAGGACATTCTAAAACGTATAATTCCGTCAAAAACCGGAAGTCGAAAATTTTCACAAAACCAATGCTTTCTTCTTGTATAGATAGAAGAAGTATGAAAATATTTTTTAATTTATTTTTTACTCTGTCGGAGTGCCAAAAATCAATGCTTATCTATCCCCACTTCCTTTCATCGGGTTTATTAATAATGCGGAAATTCCTGTCATTTTTGATAAAAAACATTGTAAAACTTTCTTAAATTAATCTTATCTTTTGTTTTTTTCTAACAGGTGGATATTTCAAAGGAAATGTAACTTCATCATGACTTAGCATCACGAACTTTGTTGGTATGCCGGAAGCTTGATACGAAAAATTTCGATGAAAAATAAACTGGAAAATATAACTTTAATAAGCTAAGACTATTGTTAAAAAAACTCAGAGACTTCGAGACACTTAAAAAGTCTTTTACAGAGATCGAACAAAGGAATTTACTACTACGTTCAAACTCTCTAAGCTTGTACATAAACTATTCAAATGGAAAACATACTTTTCCCTCGTAGTCAATCTGCGAGTTCATCTGGTAGTAGAGTTCAGTTTTTAGAGGCAGCCGAGAGAGCACAGGTAAGTGCACCTATGAAATTTCTAAAAGTAATTTTTCCTTTATTTTTTTTTTATTTTTTTTTCTTTTCCTGTTTTTTTTAAGGGAGCATAAAAATTTTTCGATTTCAGAAAAAAACATATTTTAATTCGTTTTTAGCTCACAGGCTATCAAAGCCTGAGGGCTAATGTTCCCGCCTGTTCTGTATGTACGTATGTATGTACGTATGTACGCAACGCGATAACTCTTGACATAAATAACCGTTTTGCTTCAAATTTTGTTTATAGGTTCATTGTGATAAGGCGCTTCCCTGATTAGTTTTGGGGGTTCTTTGGTTAATTATAAAGGGGGAACGGGAGCTAACTCCCCTTAATTTAGATAAATGTGTTTTACATGCAGAATTATCCGTTTTTCTTCAAATTTTGTATATATGTTCATTGTAATAAGGCGCTTCTCTGATTACCTATGGGAGTTTATTGAATACTTATAAGGGGGGGGGGGGGGAACGGGGGTATGACTCCCCTTAATATATTGTCGATTTGTTTATTATACAATTATTGTGAATAGCTTGTGAGCTCAATTCCCTCAGTTTAACTGTGTAGTTTTTTTTATTTAATTACTAGCGGACTCACGCCCCCTAATTACACCGGGCCCTCGAATTCCTACGAGCCTTATGCATACAATAAATATTATGAATAAAATTATTATGCATAAAATTGTGCATGAAATTATGCAGAAAATAAATTTTTTTACAAATGGGTAAACAAACAAGATATTTCATCTATTAAATTTATGAAGGGATCCTATTTAGATATTCAAACACTGCTTTTGATGTGTTTCTGAACGTTTGACGTCATACACGGTATCCCTGCCGGTTTCATTTCTATTTTCTTACACCTGGCTACATCGTGAACGATTGCCTCCATGGTTTAATATTTTAAACGTTCACGATGAATGAATCTTTTGTGTTTAGAAAATCTTCAGAAATGTTAACATTGTTTATAATGATGATGTAACAATATTTCTCTGTAAGTTGCAACAACACAAAATTAACAATCACAATGGACTCAACTATGATACAAAAAAATTCAAACTACTGGCATATGAAAAAGTGAAGCGGGCATCCCGAAATTGTTGATGACAGTCAAATGCTTTGCGCTTTTATTATATAAATTTATTTATTTTACTGTTTAAAAAGAGAAATGTTTCTTAATTTACTTAAATATAATATAACGTCGAATGAAACTATATAATAACCTCTTCTGAGTTACCCACAGTTCCGAAAAGTGCTCTATATCTTTAGAAATATCAGAAACCAATATGTTTTCGAGATTTAAATTAACGTTTTCTGAAAACGTTTTTACAAAAACGAAGTTTCTTTTGCTGCCACTGTTTTTCGAATAGTTTTTATAGTGTATTAATCAGTTGTCATAAACAGGAATATTGATTTTTCGGCTGTTATCAAGTCTCAATTACACATTTTTAGCTGTGTAATTGAGTGTATACATGAGAGAACCACAAAATAAATTATATTTTTAATGACAATGTTAATGCTGCTAATTTAGCATGTTTGTTTGTAAAAAATGTTTGGTGAGCAACAAAATCTTTACTTGAGAATACACTGTAAAAAAAATTGGTTAACAATTACGGTACATATACTGGCAACTTTGTGACCAGTATATATACCGTAATTTAACGGGATGGTAAATGTACTGTAAAATATTTAAAGTATATGTACCGGCTGTACTCCTCCTATCCTCAGGCTTGCACGCATTACGTAACAAGAGTAAGAGCATTACTTCAGGGGTTGCCGTACACCGAGGCGGGGCTACTAGCGTTTTCCTTAGTGAAAAATAATTATTTTACGGTATAAATAGCAATTTTTTACTGAAAAACAATCATTTTACGGTATAAATACCGTTTGTAATCGAAATGGCCCATATACGTTTTTATTTTTTTACGCTTAATATACCTGAGAAGTACGGTACTCATACCGTATAGAGTGAAAACGGTACAGGTACCGTTAATTTACGCTATATCTATTGAAAGTTTACGAAAATTTTTTACAGTCTAGATAGCATCCGAGAAACCTATATGCCGAGTTGAAAATACTGATTAATACACTACAAAAGCTACTGGAAAACGTTTCCGAAAATCAGTGGTAGCAAAAGAAACTTTGTTTTTATAAATGCTCCTTTAAATCTCACAAATATATCGGTTTCTGAGGTATCTAAAGATAAAGAATCGTGTGTAATTAGGAAGTGGTTAATTTATATATTTTCGTTAGTGATTATATTATATTTTCCTAGATTAAATATATATATATATATATATTTACAGTGTAGCAATATGCACGTTTGCATATAAAAAACACATATTTTGAAAAACATACAAACAAACAAAAAACTATTTCTATCACGTCTTATTAAAAAATGCGCTTTTCGACTTTCTTTGACTTGTCGTGTAGCGTTAAACGGTATCGCGATTTCTTTGAGTGGTTTCATTTCAAAACAATAATAATGATAATAAAACCATATTAAAGTATGCATAATTGTGTAGATCTTGGCCATTGATTTTTTGAAATTTTGCTTTTTAATGTATCAGTATTTAACTAAATAACTGATTTTATTTCGTATATAAAAAAAAAGGATTCAGTAAAAAATTAAAAAGAGCATTTGTCAAGAACTAAGGTAAATGTGCAAGCTTTTATAGAAAAAAAAAGAGTCAATTCAGAATTTATTTTACCGATTTAAAAAAAACATTTTTTTTTGAGAAGATCTTATTTAAAATATCCTTTTGATCATTGTTTATACAGAGAACTTTTAATCATAACTTGCGTAATTATAGAAATTTCTTTAAAAGGTTTGTTATAAAATACCCAGAAAATATTGTTTTTTCATATATTTTTCTTAAAATCAAATTTTTTGAAGATTTGAGCGTTTTATGTCTTCATAAGTTTATAATAACTATCAGTAAGAAGTTGTGAAATAAATTAAGCATGAGAGATTGAACTGTAGTGTAAACCGCAGGAACACATCTAAACTATGTTATGAAGAAACAATAAATTTAATTTGTAATTCGTATACTGTTAACAAATTTCTGAATATTTTCATCATTTTTTAAAAGTATATTTCAATGGGGTACACCATAAATAACTAGGTCATAAAAAATACATTTACATACATTACTAAAAGGCTCTTTTCTCATTTTACATAAAACACGAGCTCTTGCGGTTTTTCCTTCGGGGCTCTTCATATTGTTTTCGTCAAAAATGATTATTATTTCATGTGGTTAATATATCAATTTCCTTTTTAATTTTCACCTTAAAAGATGTGATCAAAATTAATTAAGAAATATATACACTATTTAATATTTAAAAAAAAATACAGATTATATTGATGTAAAAGGGGTCTATTTTACATTTAAACAATTTGTGGTCGTTGAAAATAGTATGTGACAGTGTCAAAAACTACCGAAGGTTAGTATTATTTATTTAATTCTGCAATTGGGTAGAATTATACAGAATGTTACTAATGCTTGGTCAAGAAAAGTTTAAAATAATTCATTGTTTTAAAGTGACAGTTTCAATTTATTGTTGTTGAACAAAATGTTTTGTGCTTTTAAATGTTATAAAAACTGATGTAAAGTACAATACAAAGGGAAAAACTTCTTAAGAATTGAAAAACATAAAAAAACTTCTCTGCATTATTAAAAATACATAACGAATTTCGAAAGAACATAGTCTTTCGCTATCAGGCACAAAAAGACGTGCTACGACTTTGAAAGTCTTTTCAAAGTGGTAGCATTATGAAGAAATACAAAGATTTTCTGAAAAAACACATTGTGCATTTGGAATAAGTTGCTTGAATACAGAAAAAAAAACTTTAACGTTAAAATTTTATGCATGCAATATATTATATTTTAATGATTTAAAAAAGAGATAGATTATGATCCAATTAGGAAATGAGCAAGCCAAAAGGAAGCTCAGAGCCTGGTATTCATTCAAGGGTCCCACTTTTTCTACTGCCACAAACAAATTAAATATATTAGACGCCATAGAATACCTATATAAATAACATATTTTGATAAATATATTTTTTATCTTTAATCTCATCCTGCTCTACAAGTTAAAAATAGTGATTATAATCAGTACAAGTTCAAAACAAAGTTAAAATATCAACTTTCCGAAAATCGTATACCAAATTTCGCAATTCCCAAATTCAGCGTGTCCGATGACATACCAGTTGGCCCGCTCTTTAAACAGGTGCTGTATCTAACAACAGATACAGTGAAAATGTTTAAGATTAGAGTAGCTTAACTAGCTGAAAAAAAGATATTTAATTATTTAATAGATCAATATTTAATATAAACCCTACACTGCGCAGCGATGCATATATGAATCAATTAAAATTAAATCTCTAACAAATAAATTCAGTCCCAAGCAACCACTATAATTGAATATAAATATTCGCCTTATGTAATCACAGCAGTCTGCTATTAAATAAAGCAAAGAATTTCTCCTTAAAATTTTTTGTACCTAACCCTAAATATGAGTATAAAAAACATACTTCCAAAAGAATCACACTGGAAATTAATAATACAAAGGATGTCAATTATCACTTACTACACATTGTACAACCAATAGTGTGAAAAAATTAATTTAATCTCTGCTGAAAATTTAAGTAGATATATAAATATTCACTGATATTGGGTTTAAGTACAGGGTGTTTTTTTTTTAAACTGACACTGTTCAGAGCCGTCTGTAGCTCGTTCTAATAACTGGATTGACACAAAATTTTGTGAATGGACTAACAAAACCATGGGAAAAAAAGATTCCAAAAAAAAAAAAAAAAAAATAGTTCCAATCACCACCGATAAGGGGAAATGTGGCGCTGTGGTCATTTATGCAACTGGGAATTAGCATAAAATACGGGCAAAAAATGAAAATGCAAATTTTTACTTACGCAAGCGACAGTAGCGCCAATAGTTTAAGTTATAAATGCATGCGAAAAACACCGAGAAACAATTTCAGCTCAGGTTGAAAATGAATCTCACGTTACTGCAGCGCGCGTTACTTGTGAAGTTCTTATATTGTAACCAGTACAATGCACCAGCCGCTCTTCGTTTACTTAGAACACGCCATAAACTGCGCAAAGGACCTTTATCCGTTAATGTATTGAAAGCAATGATTCTGAAATTCGAAGAAACAGGCTCGCTAGCAGTTCGGTCTGGCAGAGGACGTAAACCGGTGGCAGAAAAAGTGATAATGGATGTTTCGACTGCGATCAACGAAAGGGAAAGTGTAAATGATGAATAAAACGTGGCATTTTATCCAAATTATTAATTTTGTCTGTTTCTGATGGTTTTTTTTCAATGTACAGCGCCACATTTCCCCCTATCGGCGGTGATTGGAACTAATTTTTTTTTTGTTGGAATCTTTTTTCCCATGGTTTTCTTAGTCCATTCACAAAATTTTGTGTCAATCCAGTTATTAGAACGAGCTACAGACGGCTCTGAATAGTGTCAGTTTAAAAAAAAACACCCTGTAGTTTCATGGATGTCACGGAAGTTGTGCTCATGATTGACGTTCCATCTTGCGCTGCAAAATTTAACCTTGCCATATAAGAGTGAAGGAATTCTAGACTGGATGTCGTTTGGATAGCTCAATATGGTAGAGCATTGGTGCGTAATAACAAGGGTTCCGGGTTCGATCCCCAGTCTGGAAATTTTTTCAGTCTATTTGTTGTACGCTGAGTAGAAAGTGATAATTTATATCCTTTGTATTTATTAAAATGTTTTTTTTATTTTTTTAAATGAGGTAGGTGCAGAAGCATTTTTATTTACATGGACTTTCATTCAACCAAACACTTCTAACTTCCAATGTTACATTTCTCACTCCTGAAATGACTTCAGAAGATTAATGTACTAATATTTTTGAGAGATAGAGCGGGATCTTAACTTTACACAACTAAAATATTGAAAATTTAAAAAAATTTAAAAAACACACATTGATATCAAAATCCAATAAATAAATAAATAAATAAAAAAACAGGTTTAGAATATTACTCACTGAAAGAAATAATATAATTTACAACAATATAAAAAATTGAACTTAGATATGAATTTTTTATATTAGTTACACATTTTTTGATTTACTTCTTTTTCGATACATTTCCTTCACGTGGTGTAGAAATAGCGGCTAGCGCGTTCGTTTACCTTATTGCGCCATTTGAATTAGTATAAATACAGGTAAATGCATGCACAAAATACTGCCGATTTATTCCATACGAATTATAATATAATTAGTATATACATATTAACTACACACTTATTATTATACATACTTATAAATTAAAAATTAAAATTTTCATTTTATAAAAAAATAAAATAAAATAAAAATATGCATGGAATTGGAATAAAATTGAGAAAAGAATTCGTGTATAACCAACATCTGTCCCTGATATAGTCTAAATCTCCATATAAAAAACAGACTCGAACCCAAAGAAAGAATATTGTTCATTGAGCTACCTGGGCCGACAACAGGTCGACACAATTCATTCATACAACCTTTTTGGAAAAAGTATCTAAACTGTCCAAAAATAAACGATACAATAATATACTACAACATTGTTTTTGATGTGTAATTGTTAGAATGTACATATTACATCTTGGTTTGAAGCTTTATAAATAAAATTTATCTAAGTTTCATGAACTTTCATTAACATTAACATGTACGCTAATTAAATAAGTGACACATTATTATTTTTTAACTCAGTAATACTGATTGGTAAAGATGTCATAAGAATTGATATTTTTTAAACTGTTCAAAAAAAGTGTCCAAGTCGAGAGTCGAACCCGAGATCTTTGGCTTAAATTCTCAACACTCTGCCTTTTGAGCTACCTGGACCAACACCCGGCTGACACAAATCACCCAAACAACCTTTTTGACAAAATACTCACGGATTGCTCACCAATATTGAAACAATAATGTACTACGACATTGTTTTTTATGTGTTATTGTTTGAATGTACATATTACAGCTTGATTTACGTGAAATTCCACTAATAAGGGGCAATCAAGAAACAATAAAATCCATTTTAAGCTCAATTCCTCATAATAAAGAATTTGTTGCACCGTTGGTCACATTTTTTGTCGGATTTTTATACTATTTTCATAACAATTCGGTTCCGTTTATCTAGGAAAAAGGAATAACCCTTTCCGTGCTTTGTGAAGTAATCGAGAGATCGCATGAAAGAAAAATGACCGCACTAACTGAAAATCTCACCAACTGAAACCGTATTAAAGCGAGAGAAACCTGTACTTATATCTGTACTTTCATATCAAAATCTCGGCATTGATCCTGCTACTGGGTTACAGATTCTTATCAAAATCTTATTACAACAGGATTTCTGTCCCTAAGAAGCTTATGTTCATTTATTTTGCTTTCTCTTTTGCAATAAGATTCTTAACAATAATACATAAGGCATCTTAATTATAAAGAACAAGATAATAAATCAAGAAAAAGAAAAAAAAATGATTTTATAAATTGATTGCAATACATTCGACTCACCCCCTGTGATTTTGTAATATTAAAAAATGTCTTAGGTGATAACAATACTGTAAAGCTCTTTCTAAATATGTTTAGACATATATTACAGGGATCTGTTTAGAAAGAAATTGGGTCCTTTAAACGAACCTTCACAAAATTTTTCATTTCAAAATAGGACCCTTCACAAAATTTTTCATCTTAAAACAGGACCCTTCACAAAATTCTTTGTCTCAAAATAGGCTTTTTACAAAAATTTCCATCTTTAAACTGAACTTTTTACAAATTTAATCATTTAAAAGTAAAATCTGACCTGTCACTTTTACATATATAAAGAAAATATGGGTATTTTACATCCAAATATTTTCTTTAAAATGTATAATCAAGAACCTGAATATAATAATCATTTCAAATTCACAAAATTACAACTAGATTTCTCACAAATATGAAAAGCTGTTCACAAAAGCACAATTTCACAAAAACAGGACCCTGGGAAAAAAGTCTGGACAGACCCTTGTATTAATAGACGGTCATAAACTTTATTGACAAATAAATATGATATGGAAGTTTTTATTAGACAAAACACAAATTGTAAGGGGACAATAAGTAACTTTATTTTTATTTTATTTATTGTTATTATTATTATTATTATTATTATTGCAATTTTGCCACTTTACTTGAAAAAGAACATTTTTGAAATGTTGTTTACACACTATTTTCAAAGACATATCAAACGGCTAGATATTGATTAATCTATAAATATCAATATTTAAATTAGCAATGAGGACAGTAGTGACGGTTAATAAAGGTACGCTTACCTTTTCCCCATTATTTTCAATCCAGAGAATCTTCTTTATGAACAAACAGTGAGCAATGACGACTTTTTGAGAACAGCATGTGTTCCCTTACTGAAAATAATATCGAAAATGACTGCATACTGTCATCTGGTGGAAATATGAGGAAAGTCATGCATCGGCGTAGTGACAAAAATGTGAGAGAAAACTTTATAAACACAGTAAAACAAATATCCCAAATTTCACTCCTAAGAAAATTATATTATTATGCTCCATAAGATTTATATTTATAATAAATCCATTCGTTTTTCAAATTGTTTTAATAATTATTGTTTATTGATGGTATTAATAATCAAGTTATGGGACAGGGGACCGTAGTGATATTACACAGCTTAATGTAAAAATTATTGGGACTCAAAATGTTAAAATACCCAAAACAACAAATATAATTATGATAAATATAAATGAAAAACTCTACTGAGTCTTAGTGGTAAATACATTCGAAATTTGTACAAAATCTTCCTTTAAGAATTAGAATGAAATTAGACATTGGGGAAACACACAAATTCTATGTTTTAGAAATTAATACTCAAGAATCAAATTTTCCAAAAGATCAGAATTTATGTAAAACTAAAACTGCTCTTTAGCTACTTCGCTACTTACTAGAAAATTTTGATGTACCCTTTAAGTTTCCGAGTAGTTTTTACAGTATATTAAGCAGTTTTATAAAACCGGAGTATCAATTTTCAGCTGCGTAATTGAATTTATACATCCAAGAATGACAAAAAAAAAAAATGTTAATGTTAATGCATCATTTTTGTCTGTAAAACTGTTCGTTGAAGATAGAAATATTTACTAAACCTATATTCCAGGTTGTGAAACTGATTAATATGCCATAAAAACTACTCGGAAACGTTTCCGAAAATCACTGACAGAAAAAAAGAAATTTGTTTTTATAAATACTCCTTTAAATCTCGAAAACATATTGGTTTCCGAAGTTTCTACTGATAAAAAATGCTTTTTGGAATCTTGGGTAACGCGAAAGAGGTTATTGTAT
Source organism: Maratus michaelseni (assembly GCA_963931845.1). Classification (NCBI taxonomy): domain Eukaryota; kingdom Metazoa; phylum Arthropoda; class Arachnida; order Araneae; family Salticidae; genus Maratus; species Maratus michaelseni. Next base: position 246,426,910 of record OZ007596.1, on the reverse strand, counting down.
ATTTTCGTTAACAGTTATAGTTTCCTAGATTAAGAAGCATCTGTCTTTTTTTACAGTATACTTAACCGTGATCCATCAGTGTAATTGTCCAATGTTATTTAAGGCATCTTTTATCATTAAATTGGTTGAATATTTTAGTAGAGAGCCAATTATATCGTAGATATAATGCTTTACAGGTATTTTACATTTAACGAAGCATAACAGAGCAAAATGTGTCTGCACTCTCGACAAAGAATAGTATCAAAAGGAGAATGAAATTAAATAGTAATGGAACAAATAATTAACTGTAACCCATCCATATATTGTATAATATTATATGAGGCATATTTTATCACTAAGCTATTTCAATATTTTAGTGTGTGTGTGTGTGTGTTTTCACGGAGAATTGTATGTTCTCTAGCACGATGTGGGTTTAAATATATTTGTTTTGGCGAATTAGAAAATTTTGTTTTATTTAATTTATCGAAAAGAACGATATGTCCAGTTCGGCGCCACCTGCCGTCCTGCAATGAAGGTAATGTGAACTGTGGAGTGGTGGTGTGGAGATGTGGAGGTGGCCGTGCAGGTGCTAAGGGGTGGAGGTGGAGGGTGTTAAGTTGTGGAGCGTCTACTCTAAGACGAGGAAATTTTGGAAAAAATGGATTGTATTTGGAGGACTTAGAAAATTTTTACGGATTTTTTTTCGCGGAGAATTGTGTGTACTCTAATACGATGTTGGTTTAAATAAATTTATATTGGAGAATTAGAAAAATTTGTTTTATTTAATTTCTAGAAAAAAAAAATTTGAGAACTTAGAGAAAATTTTTGATTTTTTTCTCTTTTTTGCGGAGAATTTTGTTGCACTCTAGCTCAATGTGAGTTTAAATGTATTTATTTATGTGTGTGGGATTTCGAACATTTTGTTTTATTTAATTTTTGGAAAAGAATTTTTAGAACTTAGTAAAAAAGAGGTCTATAATTTTTTTTCGCGTAAAATGTGTGGATGAGATGAAATTTTTGCAGGAAATATTTTGTTGTTTAAATGAAAAGGTGTTACATGGAAACATGCACTCTAGCACTAAAAAAGTACCAAATGCACCTTGATTTGAACTACTTTCTGTGATATAGATAGATAAACAATGGTAAAAAAGTTTGATTTGTTGTAGCTATACTGTCTTTTATAACTTAATTTTTTTTTTACGTTTTTCGAAGAAGTGTCATGCATTTTTAAGTTCTAGTCAATAATGTTTATGAAAAACCATTGGGCAAAAGAGAGATTTGTGACAAAATCCCCTTAAGAAAAATGAACAAAATCATTAAAATATGTCAAGTAAACATTTATTGATATTAATTAATTGTGTAAAAAATATTTATGAATTAATTAACACATTTCAAATAGCGCTTTCCATATTAAATACCATAAATCATTAATAAAATTAAATGTCATTCAACAACACGTTTACTTAAGGAAAGTTAATATTTGAGCTAAAGCTTAAAACAATGATTGACGTAATCAAATAAAATGTATTCGAAATAATATATGAAGTATTTCCATATCCAGAAGTAAAGGGAACCGTATAAATAAATAAACAATTTTGTGACATACATTTAAGTGAATAATATCTAGGAATGCATTTAAGGAATTCAAACAAACCGAGTGTTTCACTGTCTCTTTTGTCAACATCAATTCGAAGAATTATATTTCAGTTACGAAATTTATTTCATATATCATCATTTTGTATATCATTTTTGACTTACAGTTATTATAATTTGAAAAAAAAATGATACTTTTTAATTTTAGAATTAATGAGCATATTTGTCACTTTGAAGTAATTAATGTCAGGTTTCGTGTTATAACATATGCTTGAGATTAAATTTTAATTATAAATAATGCTTTTATCCATTTCAGAAAAAATCGTCGTCATAATAGCGAAATAAGAAAAAAGATGCTGTATTTTTTTTTTCAAAAAGTGAATTAAGTGTCTATTCCGTCGATATACAGGGTGCCTCAAATTTATCTTTACAACTTTGATCCTCCATAAAACTTAAACGAAATTCGATATCAAAAATCTGTTTATTGCATAATGAACAGCAAGTTCCAAAGATTTATGTGATGCTAATTACCTTTGGTTGCACGAACAACATCGAGACGGCATTCAACTTATTCCTGCCATATTCTTTGGAGCATGTCCACAGGAATTTTAGCGATGACCGCAGTAATCCCGTGCTTTAGCTCATCTCCGTATTTTGTTCAGAAATTCCTTTGGACTTGTGTATCTGACTTCGTCTCTAAGAACCAGGCCAAACACAGGGCTTGTTCCTGTTGTATAGCCATCACAAGTTATGGATCTTATTTGCCCGTACCTCAAAGCAAAAACATTCTTTTAAGCACAAATGAAACTTTGTGAGTTGCTATTACACGCACACAAAACCAACCTTCGCTATTTTATTTTGTTTAGGTTTTATGGAGGATCAGATTTGTAAAGATAAATCTGAGACACCCTGTATATTGCACAACAGATTTTGACGATTTTATAAGAAATGAAATGTATATGAATAGTCTTTGCTGCAAAATTTTGAAAAATACATTTGTGGAAGGATTGTCACACATTTATTGGTTCACCCTTTAGAACAAGGGCCGTCAACCTACAGAGAGAGATTAGAAACTGTCCGACATGCATAGATGAACAATAGCATATCAATCCACTCTTCAGACCTATTTTTTCTTTTAAAAAATATTCTGTGATCTAGAACTCTAGTTTAATATTCTATGGGAAGAGGTTTAACGGATTTTTTGAACTACGTGTCATGCACTAGCACAAGTGTCAAGTAATTGAAGAAAAAGTATAGATTAAATTATAGTTTACATTAATATACCAATTTTCCAGCAGACATTATCATATAAGGAGGAGAGAACATCGTTTCTATATCAGCATCTGTTTATATTATTTTTACTTTACAATTTTTCTTTGTCTAAAACCTTTAATTCTGTGTTTAAAATCTTGCATTTATCAGCACTCTTTGAAAAAACATAACTTAGTCATTTTTAAAAACATAAATTTAATCTGACGTCTAGTAAGATACAATTATATTTATGTTTATGCAAGTTAATATTAACATATTAACTTGCAAAAAGTTATTAAAATCCTTTCACTGACCTCTTCTATTTTTTTCTTAAAGTTCTGTGCTCTTACCCTTTAAACAATTCCCAAAATTCCATTGCAGGTATATAGATACTTCCACGTCATGTTGCTTTATTCGAAAAAACGTTTTCACCTCACCCGGGGGCTTCTTCAGTTTCGAATGGTGTTAGTTTTCATTTTTTTTTTATTGTGGCACGAGATCGGAAGCTTTTTTCTACTTTTCCCATTTTCCTTCACTCTTTTTCTTTCTTCTAGCATTTTTCGCCAACGGTTATCAACGGTTATATTGGTAATAGTATATTTTAAAATAAAAAAATATATAAACAGATGCTGATATACAAACGTTGTTCTCTCCTCATTATAAGATAATGGCTGATGAAAAATTTATATATTAATATAAACTATAATTATAATACAGACATTAAGAAAACAATTCATTTTGTTTAATAACTATTTAAAATATAAATTAAATGTTGCAATGCATTTTACCTTTTGCGACATTATTGTTATTACCTTTGTTTATTAACCATGCCGATAGATATGGCTTGCCATCGACTCGGTGTCATGAGATCCGTTCCATATGTTGGAAAAGATTGTCGACCACTGTTTTAGGACTAATAGCTTGTAATCACTGAAATTAATGATAATCACAGCGTATGCATAATCTAAATAGCTCTTATTAACAGAATTAACATATGAGTGGGGATAGTAAAATAATTGTAAACACGCTAATTAATTCTGGAATTTTCACAGATAATGCTTTTATGTAAGTGGTAATATCGATAGAGGCTTGTGTACTTGAACACTTACTCAATTTAATTTTAAAAACTTAGAGGAAGTGCTAATATAACGTTCAAAAACTGTAATTGATCTTTTGTTAGAATACATAGTGAATGATTGTATAGTTGTATATCCAATAAAAAATTAACGATGTCGATCTGACTGTGAAAGATGCACCATCCACAGAATAACATTAAATGGAAGAAAATTTCTCGACAGCAAAATCTTCAGGAATTCGGATAATTTCATGTTAAAACAAGAACCAAAAATCATGCGTCATGCATAGATTAACACTTTCCACATTTCCAAAATACTTTTACATATCTTTACCGTTTAATACGGTGAAAGATGATGTCTAAGTAAAGAAGGTCAAGGTCAAACCGGGCGGGGAGGCTTACCTTTCGGCTTAAGCTCAACTTGCCCCGCCCAGCAGAGATGTTTACTATTACAAAATTGTACAGGATGCTGCCCACATTCGGGCAAGCCTATTACACATAACACATTAAAAACACTATAAACACATAACACATTAAAAAACCCAATCTCAGGAATCACCAACACTATTCTGAAAAATGTTCCAATTATTTTGTGCAGCCCTGTATATGATCCACAAATTTGTATATATACTACATAGAATACCAAAATTTATTTCAGTTAGGAAACGCATAGCACAGTTTAAAATTACCCTTCTGAAATTCCCCCCCCCCCAATAAACGGAAATGTACTCGAGATCTTTTGTGCTGCCCTGTATATGGTCTGTAGAATTTATACACACCAGGTATTAGGCAAAAACATAGTTAAATTTAAAAACGCGCACCGCACTGAAAACGCACTTCCAGCAATTATTGTTTATAGGCAGTACTGTAACCGATTTCTTTTGTGTGTCCCTGTAAATAAACACTGAATGCTATACGCACATTATTCAATAGTAAACCTCTTATATTGTACCTCAGTGATGTATATTAATTTCAATATGTTTGAAATAGTAAAACATTATTAAAATAAACCGCAAATGATGTTTCACCATAGATCGTTATGTAACGAAATTCGTTTGAGTTTTCTGGCAAAGAAACTATAAGTGCTATGCACACTACATTTTATAGTAAGCATCTTGTAGCACACTTCAGTGATATGTATCAATTTCAATCTGTTTGAAATAGTGTAACATCATTAAAATAAACCGCAAATGATTTTTCCCCATAGACCGTAATGCAACGGAATTTTTTTGAGTGTACCTGCAAAGGAGTGCTACACACTTCATTTTCAATACCGAATATTTCATAATAAACCTTAATAACATATTTCAATTTCATGACAATCCGAGTATACTTACGCAAGTTAGAGCACGGACAGACAGACAGACAAACCAAATTCATGAACACTTTTGATATATGTTGGAAAGTGTTAAAAACAACTGATTAGTGGCATTTAAAAATAATAATGCCGAAATTTGTTAGCAATCTAATAAAGTGTATAAAGGGAAGTGTTTCTGGTTAAAATATATTGTGAAGACTTATTTGTATTCTAATTATATTATACTTAATTATTCCAAGTTAGAGTATATTTTTAATTGCAAACAAAGAATTTATCAAATATTAGATGGGACAAATTAGTGGATAATGTTAAAATAGAATATATTACACTTATATCTGCACTCACTGGAGAAAAATTGGTAACAAATTTTGGGAATGAATAGTTATTTAATAAATTTTAAATCAATTTGCATTAAATGACGAATAACGGTTAAGATAAGAAAAACATATACACGTGAAAAAGAAAGAAAGAAAATAAGAAGATTGCTATGTTATTTAAATATATTTAAATGTACTATTATCGTTGTGATATTCTCAATATTGAAATAAAAACCCTTTAAACCTTCACCTATTGGGATATGACGATGATAAGGTTTAAGGCGAGGTGGCTGCATAAATAAATTTATTTATAATTAGTTATATTTATTTTTTAATGAACATAATATTGAAATTATTTATAAGCTTTAACAAAAGTTTATTTCATCATAATAAAGGTAATGTGTATACTACCTAATAAAGGTAATGTGTTTTTAAATTACATTTAACGACATAAAAAAATCATTAAAAAGGGAAAATTCAACTAGAAATTACCAATATGTATTTTATTTACTTTTATTAAACAGAAAATTATAAGATTATTAAAATATGTTGCAACATAAAGAAGAATTTAGCAAATGAAAGAAACGTTACTCCAAAAACACCTGTCAATGAAGTCTGTTTTCTCTTTCGTTTCGTTGATTAGTTTTTAATTTCATTAAGACTGCGAAACCCTCGGATTTTTCAAAATAATTTAAAAGTTACCTAAGGCACATAATGTAGCTACGGCGTCTTGGTATTTGGGCGTTTCTTTTCAATGAGTTCGTCGTCGTTTTCCTTAACACTAATTTTTGATTCTTCTATCATTTGGAAGCTGTCGTTTGTAGGAAAAAGGGAAATCGTTATTTGAAAGTGCTGGTTTAAGAGGGTTTATAAAATTATAGTGAATGTTTATTAAGATTTTTTAGAACTATTTCTTTATGTCTGTGGCTGAAACATTTACGTTTTTTATTATTTATGTTTATTCTTACTTAACAATTTTCAGGAGAATTATTTCTTTATTATTATTATTAGTATTATTCAAATTCCTTGATTGCTACCACTTTATTGAAATCGTAATATTTGCCTGGTTTAATCTATCATTAAATAAGGCATTAAATTAAGCCGAATATAGCTAATCAAAAAAGTGGAAACAATCAAGCATTCTGAATAAAAACATACCCTCCCAATTGGCAAAACAGTTTGGCAGGAAACCCTGCCATTTGGATAATATGGGTTAAAAAAAGTTTTCTCTTTTTCTAACATTTTGTATTATTTTCGAGAAGTTAGGTTTGGTTTCTGGCATGTAGCTCGGTTTCTGATTAATAGATGGTGTTTGTATGTAAATTGCTATGACTTGTGTTGTGACGTTTATAATCGCCCCCATCTACACTTACGCAATTCATCCCGCCGAATAAAAATAATTCCATTTTCCAGATTTTGCTGTTGATCCACAAATGTTTGATGACTGACATAGAATTAATGTGTTTAGAATTATGCATGCAATTTTTTAGAAAATAATTTAGAATATTTGTTAGTTTATACGTGTAATTTTTGTGGTATTACTTTGACCTGAACTATATATTTTTACGGGATTTAAATTTGATTTCTCAATCACTGTTCCATTACTGAAGGCATTTTATACGATTTCATTGCAGTAAAATACAAAACTGGAAATATCGAATGACCTTTATCGTTTCTGCTCAAATTTAACTTAAACAAAAACAATCGATAGTTTGAGAATAATACAAACGTTTCAGGTCAGTCATTTAACACGTATTTATTTATTTATTTATTCAAACTGGAACATTATTGGAAGGAATCGGGTAAAAAACTTAATAACTGACATGCTTTTTTTATTCTTTTATTTTTTATGTTTTTGTAAATCTATTTATCTGCATCCTGATATCTTTTTAAAAGTCGCCAGATTCTTATCATCTTATTATTTACTTAAAGTGTTTAGGTTTATTTATTACTCTACCACCGTAATCAAATAGAATGTTAGGTAAGCGCAAAGAGTTTTTGTTATTAAAATTAAATAATTACAATCCAATAAAATATATCGATCAAAAAAGGTTGTACATACACTGCAAAAAATAATTGTTGATTTTACAGTATAAAACTGGAACCCAGCTGCCAGTATTATACCGTAAAATTAACAGTATTAAACAGTAAAAAAAGCAGTAATACGCTACCGCGCATGCGCGGTAGCGTATTACTGCTTGCACGGCAGCGTATTACTGCTTTTTACTGTTTAATACTGTTAATTTTACGGTATAATACTGGCAGCTGGGTTCCAGTTTTATACTGTAAAATCAACAATTATTTTTTGCAGTGTATGTTGACTGGATGATCAATCTTAAAAAAAGTGATCATGAAAGTTTTGACTTTAATTTTCTTTAGAAAAAATGAATCTTGAATATCTCGAAACTTGTAGTTTGTTAATTATTTTGTTGCAACCCCGAGCCATTTTTTTTTATCGAATTTTGTTTCTCCAGGCTTGCACTAAAGCTATAAAGCTGTAAAACGTAATTACCAGATGGTGGTTATCAATTTATCTATTTCTTGAACATAAAAATTAATTTTATTAAGTATGTTCCACCTTTAATAATTTTATAAAACAGTTTATTTATCAATAAAATACTTGATAAGAATCTGGCGATAGATATTTGAAACTTGTTTAAGGGTATGTTCTACTTCTGTGGGTCAAAATTTTCGATTTTTCAATTTTCCAATTTTTTTGCATCCTTCAATTATGTGGATTGTTGCTCTAAAAAATTTTGTGATATTGCAATTCCTTACAATATTGTTTCCTCATTGAATGAAACGCCGCTTGTTAAACCTAACGCTATTGTAAAACTTTAAACTTGTTTTTCAAAGTGAGCGACCAGTTTTCTTGAGAACTGTTCGACCGATTTCCTTCACTTTTTATTTAAAAGAAAAATAATCGTTTTTGCCAGTTGCCTAAAGTTTATATCACTAAAAGTATAATTATCATTAATTAATTATTTTTCTCAACTCGCAAAAAGTAAAAAGAAAAAAAAAGGTGAAAACGTGACATTTTTTGTTCAATTGACCGCCATTTGGCAAAAAATAAACTTTTTAAACTAAATATTTTGAATGCCTAAGAGGGACTGCTCAGACTGGGAACCAGATCTGTAGAGCATAGATGTCCCTCCCGGTCCCTTTATTAAGGTCTTAAATATATATATATATATATATTTCAGCTGGAGCTGAACCCGCCAGAAAACGCGACAGGGGGCGGGGTGGAAATAGACATGCTAAAGTGATACTATCTTAATGTACATTACAGGTAGTTCACTGCAAAACTAAATATTGATATAAACTCCAGAGAATTTAATGTATTTTCATAATTTGGAGACTAAGTTTGTTTCAGATGCTTGTGACTGCAGAAAAACGGTCGCCGGATCGGCGCGCACCTGCAGGTGCTCTCCGTCGCAGGACTTTTTTTTTTTTTTTTTTACACACAAAAGTTTAAATATATAAGTGAAATGTCAATAAATAAAATGCAAAATGTCCGGAGATAATATCTCTTTTGTTTGTAACTGAAAAAAATCGTAAGAAGCTCGTGAATTTTAGGACAAAGAACTTGAACCTACCCTAGTACACTTAGTATCACTAAGTTAAAAAGTCAATTTTGGGCATATATCACTAATTTGTTTTATTGTGTAATTTGAAAGACTGTACAATTACACAGAAAAAAACAAAGCATTGGCCATATTACACCATCCGTTACCCTTTTCAATCCACTTAGGCTAAAAAGAAAAAAAACGTTGAAGCATACGTAATGAGACGATTTTCGTGTGGAAAAGAGAATGTGAAACTTGACAGAATGCGCTTTTAGCTTTAAATATATAGATTAACATTAAAGTCTTCAATATTATTATAGAAAAAAACATAAAAATATGTTCTATTTTTTTGCCGTTGTTTTGAATATTTTTTCATAGTCATATTGGTACTAAATCCAAATTAGCATTAAAGTCTTCAATATTATTATAGAAAAAAATATGTTGCATTTTTTTTTTTGCTGTCGCTTTATTTAAAATTAAACTGCGATACTGAATATCTTTGAAGTTATGCTTCTTTTACCTTTATCCTTATGAATTCGTGATTGTTTTGCACAACAGAATACACAATAAAAACTTGAGTTATTTTAATAAAAACAGTTTAATGAAATACGTGTTTAGCGGTAAGTGGATTTTCATGCGTCTTTTCAAACTTAAAATAGAAGTCGTATATCTTGAAAACATAGAAAACAAAGTGAAGTACTTGGCTTAATAAAGCAAGGTACTTGATGGACAAGATTTTTTTAAATATTACACAATACAATGTTGAAAGGTTACAAGAGATACATAAAACTAAAAAGGATTTATTTTTATCCTGAAGAAAATAAAATGTCAAATTTTCTTGGAAAAACAGACTAATATTATGTTTGATAATACTTGTTTTGTTTTTAACTGTTCATTTTAATAAGAAATAAAGTAAGAAACACTACATAAAACTATTTAAACCTAAATTATTTAATTAAGCTAAATATGCATTTAAAAACGATTAAAAAAGTCCTTCCGGCCTGTACCGGGAAGAAAAGATAACTTTCATAGTCCATGTTTTTTAAAAATTCAACTCATTTTACTCAAAAACCCGAAGCTAAAATGCTTGGAACCCGATTATAGAAGATTCAATATTGGTTTTCGTTAATACTGAATTTGAATGCGAATTTCAGCATGAGAATTACAACATAAGAAAAATCAGATTGTTTCAAAATGTCAGCCACACTAAAATTTCAAACTACCATATATATCTCTGCCATTTTTTTTAAGATAAAGTCAAAACAAAAAATGTTCCGGAATCCTTGTACCACGATCTAACACTTAATGGAAACAACTTCTTCAATTTATAATTTTTTATACATTTTGTTTAATTTTTAGTTACAAAAAATTAACTTGCCGCCATTTCGAAACAAGATGGCGCATGAAGCTGGCCAACAAACTCGGTCGAGACCTTGGTATGTTCTGTACACATGATCAGTCACATTCATATCGGTTCGTAAATACGAGAGTTACAGCTTAACAAATATCAGATTGTTTCAAAATTTCAGTCACTCTAGAAATTCAAACTGCCATATCGCAACCATTTTTTAAGATATAGCAAAAAAAAAAAAAAAAAAAAAAAAAAAAATTGTTCAAGAATTCTTGTATCACGTTCTAACATTTAACAGAAACAGTTTTTTCAATTTATAATTTTTTTGTACATCTTTTTGAATTTTTAAAAATTTAAATATTTTTAACAGGCCGCCATTTTGAAATAGGATGGTGGTTGAAGCTGGCCAACGAACTCGGTCGAGACCTTGGTATGTCCTATACACATACTCAGTCACATCCAAATCGGTTCATAAATAAGATAGTTACAGCATGACATATGTCAGATATATATATATATATATATATATATATAAATCAACATTTGAACGGAGGGTGATTTCGAGGTCTAGGGGTCATAATCGTTGAAAATATACCAAAATTTTTGGAATTGCTTTCTTCCAATAGGTAGCTTTTTATAATGAAAGCTACCTAATAACCCTTTGACACTATCACAAACGGTTTGTGCGTACAAACAGTCAGATGCATGAACTAGCAAGGAGTAACAAAATCAGTTGTTTACTAACAAAATCACTTTCAAGATGACACAAAAAAATTTCATTGTAACTGAAAAATGTATTCTCACTAAAACATGCTTCACATAATAAAATCTTGCAGAAAGTAATGTATCTCAATTCATTTGTGCAATTAAAAAACTATCAACGTTACACATGTCATTTTCCTTCAAAAACGTAGTAATATAATACAATTAAAAAGACATTTTAAAATTAGACATTTAATAAAACTAAAAAACAAAAATAATATCACATAACAAAAACAATTACAGTAAACGAATCAAGTCTCATCAGTACAAATGCCAATCGAAAACCAAAGCTGTTTTTTCCACACGTTCGAGAATATGCCCTTTAAAAAATATTAAGCCACCTGGGAGTATACATCACAGTAGGGCAACATAATCTGATGGAATTACACGCACTTCGTTTAATGGAGATTTCTCTGTAACCTTGTAAACCAACTTTCTAAAATATTCTATACTTTTATAATTATTGCAATTGGATTTAATAATTTTTAAATTTTTTAAATCTCGGATGTGGTAAGAATCTATTTATTTTGAGAATATTAAAATTGTGAAATCCAACTGCAATAATTATAAAAGTAGAATTTTTTTTAGAAAGTTGGTTTACACGGTTACGGAAATCTCCACTAAACGAAGCGTGTGCAATTCCACTGGAATGTGGTCCTACTGTGATGCATATCCTCCCTGGTGTCTTAATATTTTTTAAATTGCGTATTCTTAGACGAGTGTAAAAATCTGCTTTGGTTTTTGATTACATTAATATGCGGATGAGGAGCTTGTATAAAACTTGAAAAGTCTACCGTAATTGTTTTAGGCAGATTTCGTAAGAAATACTACCTATTACATTCTCCCCTATGTTGGAATTTTTGAAAAAAATTTGCAGATCTAACCCGATTATGACACTTAGAACCCAAAATCAGCCCCAGTTCAAAACTTTATCTATCTATCTATCTATATAACTTTTTATGGATACACGACGACTCCCATAATTCTGCACAAATCTCTTTCAAACTGACGCATAAAATCAAGGAGCAGAAAATCTCGGTCAAGTTCGTTAAGGCAAAATCCGACCAAGGGGTTGGAAAAGGGGAGAATCTTGGTGAAAACAGAAAAAAAAACCCATAACGTCTTAATTACAATACATATCGAATCAGTTTAAAGTTATTATTACTTCTAGGAAAAGGGCCAAAAATTTATGTAGGACAGATTTTTGATAGTATTAAAAATGGTCTCAAGAAAAGAAAAAATAGGGGTATAAGAAGAAAAAAAATCACAACTTCCTCAATTCCCAAGTTATCAAATCCGCTTAAATTTATTATTAATCCTCTTAATATTATCTACAACTTTTATATTGACAAATTTTTGATAGGACCAACTCTTACAGAAAAAAAAGTGAGGTGGGGGGGGGGGGGGTTGTAGAAGAAAAAAATTCACATATCCGTTAATCCGTCACTAAGGAGATAAAAAAGTATCATTGGCGTGATGAAAATTTTTGACAACCCTCAGAGATGCTGTATATATGGTTGCATTATAAAACGCGCCCGTGTCTCAATAAAAATAACGTCAGAATTTAAAATATAGTTCATTTAATGAAAAAATCATTTAGCTCTAATCTTGATTTAGTTTTTGTTGGTGAAATCAGTACTCAACTTCGAAATCTACCTGTGCATGTAGACCGAGCCGGCGGGGATTTTTAGGTAAATTTCGTATGAAATACTACCTATTGCATTCTCCCCTAAGTTGGAATTTCTGGAAAATTTTTGCAGATCTACGTCGATCATGACTCCCAGAACCCCAAACCACCCCCCAGTTCAAAACTTTATCTATCTATCTATATCACTTTTTTATGGACACGATAACTTCAATATAATTCTGCACAAATCTCTTCCAAACTTAGACATAAAATCAAGGGGCATAAAATCTCGGTCAAGTTCGTTAATGGGCAAAATCGAACCAGTGGGGGGGGGGGACTTTTTGTGAAAACAGTAAATAACCCATAACTTCTTAATTAGGATATTTATCGAATCCGTTTAAAGTTATTATTACTTCTAGGAAAGGACCGAACATTTATGTATGACAAATTTTTAATATCATTAAAAATGGCCCCAAGAGGGGGGATAGGGGTTTTAGAAAAAAATTCATAACTTTGTCAATTTACAAGATATCAAATCCGCTTAAATTTATTATAAATCCTCTTAATCTTATATACAACTTTCATATTGACAAGTTTTTATAGGACCAACCCTTACAGAAAAAAAAAAAGAAGTTTAGGAGATATAATCCCTCGACACATCTAAATTCCCCACCCGGGAAGATTTCAGATATTATGCTTATTAATGGTCAAAAAGTGCCTTTTCTCCCCCGGAGCCGCATAAATCCTTCTCAGTGAAAAATTCTGAATTCAACACTGGTAACAGCTGGCAGGTATGCGCAGAAAAAAAAATTCCCTACTCCCTTTCTCAACCTAGACTGATGTAAGAATGATGAAGGTCACAAACAAATAACAGTTAATTAAATTATTATTGTCTTCTAATTATTAACATGGGGTTTAGAGTATAAGTATGTTTATTTTTCCATGTCACAGCATATTAAATAAACAATTGACATTTACAATGTCGTGTAGGTTTTAAAAATAAAGTTTTAAAATCTTTAAAAAAAACACACAAGAATTACATTTTTCCATCATTACATCGTTTTTAGGTGCGTTCTTAATTATATAAATACATATCACCTATAGTCGTCGTCTGATCCGTCTGTCTGTCTGTCCGTCTGTCTGTCTGTCCGCATATAACAGCGCAAAAACTACTCAACCGAATGGTTTGAAATTTAATATATATAATCGTTGCAGAATTTTGTCGCGTCATTTCAAATTTTATGAAAATAGAATCAAAACTTAAAAAGACATTAATAAAAATATTTATTAAGTAATTTGAATTTTTAAATCTTGGTACTTCCTTGATATTGCAGCTTCCGAGGATTAATCGTCCAGCGACCGAGATGCATCGCCAAGTAATCGGACATGTATGACGTTAGAGTCATATATGACTTATATGACATTTTATAACCTCTATGACCAAGTTATAGTAACATTCTTCATTCTATTAATTCCTATCATACGTAATTAATTCAATGATATCCCATGATAAGTAATGAATCTAGGTTGCCATGGTGATTACGCCATATTAAAGATGGAGTCATATTATTTCCGTATTACTGAATTTAAAAACCGAATTTGTATACTAGGATTGTTTAATTATAGCAATACTATAATCTACCGACAGTTTTTTGGATAGATGTTTCCGGAGAAATAGATATTAAGTGGAAAAAGAGTCTAAATATGGATTTCAAGTTCTGAAATGTTCAAAGCTGGGCTTAAGTTTCCCATTGGAATTTTCAGTAAATGTCAACAAAAGATTGTTGTCAACTTAAAATGTACTTACTTTATTACGGAAATTAATCATATAATAACAGACGATATAATTCATTTCACTGAAACTAGCTATAGTACGAACGCACCTCATTTGTGACGTTTGACGTACAATGTCCAACTTGTTCTTCATAAAACCATTTAATAATATGTTAAAAATGTATTGTAAAATACTCGAATAATAAAGAAAAAATTTGAGAGGATGACGAGTCCCGTTAGGTAGAGTGGAAGAATTTCGCGCCATAAAAATAATATGTTCGCAGCAATTCAATATATCTTAAGATTTTACAAAAGGTAAGGTAGAAATACAACTAAACTTAGACAGATAATATTCTGCTGTGATCCCCCCCCCCCCTATTTTACGCTCTTTTATTTAACTTAACTTTTGTTTTTGTACTAAAAAAATGAATTTTGTAATGATTTTTCGCTCACTTCTAAATAATCCTTTTTTTTTTCTTTTACCATATCTTAATAAAAAAAAAAAAAAAAAAATCATTAATTTCAATAACTCGCGCTTTCTATCAAGCGTAAATCAAAGCGATGATTTTTCTTTAATCGGAGCTCACACTAAATTAACGTATTATAACGGAATTTTTTGGGGAACTTACACGAATAAGCAGTCAGGAAATTAGGCGCAATTTTTAATATAAGATAAACACTGGATGCTTTTAAAAGAACGTTTTTTTAAAAACTATTTTTACTTTTATTTTTCTCGTAAATTAAATAAGTAATGTACCACTTGTTTTTGGATCATTTGAAGAACTCGGGTGTAAAACATGTTAGCTGACGTTTTAAATTTTTTTCTGATTTTTTTGTTTTTGTAAAATTATTTAATTGCCTCTTGATAACCTCGTAAAAGTACAACGTTTATTTTTTACTCACAAGGAGACCGCCAAACATGATGCGCACAGATTTTGATTATTTTAAAGTATGTTCTAGGGCTCATACCCCTAACTATTCAGGTCAAAGGTTTCCTTCAAATGGGCTTTAATTTTCGAGAAATTTCGTTTTAAAGTTAAGCATACATTTCAAATGCCATTACTTCGCGATCCTGTACAAGGTCTCAGTGGTTCCGTGGTAGCGTTCGCGATTTGAGAGCCGCAGATGGGTGTTCTGTCCTCTCCTGTGACTTTTACCTTTTTTTAACAAATTTTATATATTTGTCGCGTTATAAGTTGTATGCAGAATTATGAATTCTGCATCTTTGAACTTTTTGATATTTTCCTAATAAATTCCATTTACATTTTCGAATATTTCGTAGAAATTTACGGGTTTTTTTTTCTTTCTTTCTTTTTTTTTCTTGTGCAGTTTTGAAACTAATATTTCTATTGACGAAATTCCAAACCAACTAATTCAAAAACATATCTTGAAAGGAGTAATAAAATATTAAAGCAGTAACGATTATATCCAAGTTTTAGCCAGTTATATATATATTTTTTTATGTTATTTAAATACATTTAACTGTAAAGTTCAAACTCACCGTCATTTTTGATTTGCACAAATAAAAAATAATGTATTCCAATTAATTTTTTTTTTCAGTCTAACAAGTTGACGAAATTCCAAACCAACTAATTCAAAAACATATCTTGAAAGGAGTAATAAAATATTAAAGCAGTAATCTGCAACGACTTTTACGGTAATATCAGAATAAATAAAATTTTCTTTTTATCAATTTCGTTTCGCTTCCTTTGCAGACAAATACCACGTTTGAAATAATTTCTTTTTCAAATTTAATGCATTTTTAAATATATTTATCACAATTTAAGTATTTAAAGAATATATAATATGCTAATTTATACATTCTTCCAATATTGTTAAAACAATTATTTAAAGGCGATTTTTAATGCGAAATTTGTTTAGAATATTTTTGCGATAGGTATAACACAATTAGTTCCATATTTAATAAACTAAAAATGTCGATATCGGTGATGATAAATATTTTAGTATTTCAGCAGTTAACATATTTCAATATATTTAGAACAAATCCAATATTAAAAGGATATATTATTTTGTTAATTTTTTCTTAATCATTTAAATTTTTTTTAAATAGAAAATGTAAATTTAAAAAAAATGTATTATTTCATAAATACAATAAATAAATAAGTAAATATACCTAAATGTAAACAATACTCATTTTAAAAAGACGAGATATCAATACATAAATTAGTTTGGATTTTCGTCAACAGAAATATTCGAATAAAAAATGCGCAAAAACTATAAATTTTCACACAATATTCGAAAATGTAAATGGAATTTATTAGGAAAATATCAAAAAGTTCAAAGATGCAGAATTCATAATTCTGCATACAACTTATAACGCGACAAATATATAAAATTTGTTAAAAAAGGTAAAAGTCACAGGAGAGGACAGAACACCCATCTGCGGCTCTCAAATCGCGAACGCTACCACGGTACCATGGAGACCATGTCCAGGATCGCAAAATAATGGCAATTGAAATGCATGCTGAACTTTAACCCGAAATTTCTCGAAAACTAAAGCCCATTTGAAGGAAACCTTTCACCTGAATAGTTAGGGGTATGATCCCTACAACATACTTTAAAATTATCAAAATCTGTGCGCATCATGTTTGGCGGTCTCCTTGTCAGTATATACCATTATAATCAAAGATAAATTTTAGATATGAATTTTTATAAAGATGACTATTTGCACATAATTTTAATAATAAAAATCTATCAAACAAACAAACAAAAAAGGTACTTTTGGGTTATAGCGACCCCGACAATGAATCGCCAAGTGACGGAGATATTTCGCCAAGTTATGTGCAAAATCTCATCAAATGTTTACAGTCCTAAAAATGCAGCTCGTGTTTATGGTATTAATATTAATTTTTCTCTCATGTTCCAAAACATATTTAACATATATGTTTGTCTTTTAAATTGTATGTTATATTGTTTTTTCTTTAATCGCCTGCATTTATTTTTATAAATATGGAAAATTTTTTTGATTTAATGAGTACTGACGTGAGATGCAATCTCAATTTTAACACTTTCCAACATAGTTGAAAAGTGTTTATGAATTCGGTTCTCTGTCTGCTGTTTTTTGTCTGTCCGTGCTCTAATGCGCGTAAATATACTCGGATTACCATGCAATGGAGGATTACTATGGCTTGTTTGGTATTGAAAAAGAAGTGCATAGCAATATTGTAAATTAATATTTCATTTACAGGAACACTTAAAATAATTACGTTAGATTACGGTCTATGAGGAAAAATCGTTTGCGGTGTATTTTAACAATGTTGCACTATTTCGAATGTATTGAACATGATATGTGCATAGAATTCATCGTTCATTTACGAGGGGACACAAAATAATTCCTTTACAGTACTGTCTATCAATTCAGTTAAATAATTGTGCTCTTTAAACATTGTAAAAATTGTCTAACCTTCAGCAAATTTTGTGTATGTTAAAGTAAACAGTGGGTTTGTGTCTTCGCCTCGGGATTTCCCCTAGACTCTAAAGCGAAAGCTGGGTTACCGGGCCGGTCATCCCTTGTTTACCTAAACATAATTTTTCACCATATTATAGTGTGAAGTTTTGTTAGAGTAATCTGAATGTGTTGGAAAGTGTTTCATAACTTATGCTTGACAGATGATTTTTCTTTCTTGTTTCGAAAGCGAGGGATTTACCCAACAAACAACTATGCGAAAATGGCCTGGGCCTTTATATGAAACTGTATGTTACGAATGATGAAGCAGTATGGATATGCAGCGTCAAAGGTTGTAAAAATTTGGACCTCGATGATGGAAATTGGTTTATTGGTTCGAGAATACCGTTCGTAACTGCTTTAAGGTTTACGAGCAGGGAAGACCGAGCTATGCTGGTCCAAATTAGGTTTGAGTTCAACTCGATATATTTTTCTCTCTGTATTATTGCTATAATGCCTTTTATTTTATGAAAATAGCTTGACCCATAATGACCTACAAGCAAAATTACCCACTACTCATATTTTCTCGATCATGTGACCAAGCTCAATTCTCTTCTCGTGCCCCAAACCCTATAAAATTTAGTCAAAATAGTCTGAGCCGTTTTTTAGATAAAATTAGCTTGACCCACAGTGACCCAAAAATAACCTACTTATCGAATTTTCTCGTACATGTGACCTAGCCCAATGATTTTCTCTTGCCCGAAATTCGTAGGATACAAAATTTAATCAAAATCGTTACAGCCGTTTTTCAGATAAAATTAACTTGACCCGCGTTAACCCAAAAATGACCCACTAATCGAAAGTTCTCGAACATGTGACCTAGCCCAATAGTCTTCTCGCGTCCGAAAACGGTAGGATGCAAAATTTAGTCAAAATTGTTTGAACCACTTTTTAGACACAATTAGCTTGACCCTGACCCATGGTGACCCAAAATGACCCACTAATCGAATTTTTTCGAACATGTGACCTAGCCCAATGTTTTTCTTGTCCCCCAAAACGGTAGGATACAAAATTTCGTCAAAATCGTTAGAGCTGTTTTTAAAATAAAATTTGCATATATATATATAAATATATATACACACACACAAGATTTGCTCGTATTATAATATATGATGTACTATTGGGAGAGGAATTAACATCCATAAAATGGTGTAAGAAACAGCTACATATGAGTGAAAATGCGACAGTTGACTGGAGTAGTTACATGAGAGAAGTGTGTTTCCTACACCTAATACGACGATTTAATAGACGAATCGGTGGTGTCAATAAAATTGTCGATATCGATCAAAGTTTGTTTGTACGTCGGAAAAACAACAGCGGCTGGATACTTCCACAATAGTGGATTTTTGGAAGCATATGCCAGGAAAATGGCGAATGCTTTCTCGTTTAAATCCCAAATAGAAATGCTAGTACGCTGATGCAAAAAATTGTGAACACGTAGAAGATGGATCAACGCTTTAAACTGACTGATAGGAAAGGGTATATACAATTCAAACGAGATTTAAAAAGAAGGTTTACAGTCACTTTACTGTGAATCGTAAGTACAATTTGTTGATCCAACAACGGGTGTTTGTACACAACATGTTGAAAGAATGTAAAGTTCTGTTAAATCGTGCAATAAAAAACAACGAGGTACAACTCGCCATCACCTGGAATCGTATCTTATAGAATTTATGTGGAGAAAATACCTAGGAAAAATATTTTTGATGAATTATTAAAAGGAATTTAGGAGATATGGCCTATAATGTAAGGCGTAACATTACAAAGGTGTTATTTTTGTGAAACATTGTAAGAAACTGTTATGAATTTGTTAAAAAACTGTGTAATATATTTTTATTAATATAAGATATTATATTATTTAATTCAATGGTATTTGTTTTTATATCTCTATTATACGCGCGTGCTCCGTTCGCGCTTCACGAGCTTGGCTTACGACCGTTGTGAAATTAATTGCAGCTTGGCGTAATCGTAATTATGGGGGCGGTTTTATTCCAAAAGTACCAAAATTTTTGTACATAACTTAACTGAAGGTCCACTCTTAATAAATCAGATGTTTTAGAGGAAGCAATAGCAATAGTTTTGGTTCCAGTTTCCTTTAGAAAACTTGAATCTTGAATAATCGAAACTTGCATTTTGTCCTGTTGTTTTACATCCGAATTTTCCATTTATCTAAACTTTCTAAAACAATATTAGCATCTCAAAAGATTTGCAATGACACTTATCTAAACGCTCGACTTTTGTCTAAGTATTTATAAGAACCTGAATTTATATATAATTGGGGATATTGTTTAAAAAGGTTTGAAGCTCTGTGAATTTTTTTATTATTTTTATGATTATCTCAAATTTGAATCATATTTATTATGTTTCGCACAGAAAAGTTGAACTTAAATGCATACAGTTTATATAAAAACAAATATTTGGATATTCACAACTGAGTGAATGAATTGTCTCTTAATATTTTTTTCAAATACTCATTTACGACTTGGTAGGAAACATTGTTGTAAATTCATCGAATGCAAGCGAAATCTTTTAATTTTGTTCTTGCAAAAAGCTTCTAAAAATTATTATTAATTAAATTATTTCAAAATTTATAGTTGATTTAAATAAAAGAGAGCAGATTATTTTGATATTAACGAAACTTAATCTATTTAATATTGAATAACAAATCTTAGCTCATTAAAAATCTTCAAAAAAAGTTATGCTTTTTTTGTAATAAACGTCTATACTTTAAATCAATTTATTTATTTAAAAATATAATTCGATTTTATAAAAATATGTGATGGGTTTTTAATTATTTTTCATTAAACAATTGGTAATTGCTTTCTTTTTAAATGATGAATTTGTTATATAAATTTGTCATATCATATGAAGTTGTTATATAAAATTGTACCTTTTAAAATACCTTATAATTCAATGGTTTAAACTTTGTAAAATAAATCATTATTTCTGATAGTTAAATAACATCGCATAAATTGTTATACATATAAACAAACAAATTATTGAATATAATCATGTAGTATGTATTTTCTTTATATTATGTCTCTAACTATCTATATATGGATACGTATATATAACCATATTGCTGCACTTTGTACAATGCATGACATTTTATTTAATATGAAATTTAATATTTTATAATTAAATTTGTTTTTATGAAAATATGCAACGTTTTTCGAAAAATATTTTCGCTACGTTTTTCCTATTAGGAATATTATTTACCAAATATGAACTTGTAATAGAATAAAAAATTTGTAGCTTTTAACAGATCTAAGCTCATTATAGAACAATACCAACGTAAGCAAATTATTATTTCTGATAGTAAATAAATAACGCATACGTTGACATATAAGTGCAATAAAATAAGTTAATGAATGCAATAATGTAACATGTGTAGTGTTAATATTATATACGTATAGGATGTCACATAACTTCGTTCCCATTTCAAAAAATTATAAAACAAATTAACAAATTGGCCTATCGGAATGTCTCACAAAACTTATCAAAGTGTCGGAAATCTTGTTGCAAAAGAAATAAAAAATAGTTAAAATTTTCGTTGAACTGTTTTATTTATTTGTTTACTTATTTTGTTAAAAAAATTCCGACCGTTTGGCAAATTTTATGGAGCAAACTGCATCCCCATATGACAGTTTGTTCACTGTTTATGAATTTTCGAAAAATAAACAAACTTATGGGACACTGTATATTTCTATCTATCTACAGTACATATAAATTCTCTCATTCTGTATGATATATAAAATTTTATTTCGTATGAACTCTGACGTTTTATGTCTATCATTCTCTTTTAAGCATGAAATCTAATCCATATTTTACCGCTGTCACGACAAATTGTCCGTCTAAAAAAAAAATTCCCAAATTGTAATCGGAAATTTTCTGTCCCTCGTGAAACCTAAAAATACCTCTCCGCTAACCCATTCGTGCAGGAATTTTCTTCTTTCAAAACTTGGCAGCACTCCAAGTGGGCACGATGCCAAGAAAACTAACTTTCAGTCTGCCTATGCGGCAGACATTGCAGACGAGACATACATTGAACCACGTGATTTCGCGATATCGTCCTCCCTCACGTGATCGATCGTACAAAACTATTGTTTGAAATGACCATTAGTGGCCTCCTATAAAAAGGATACAGATTAAAAAAATTCAATTCATTCCAAAAAAAATTTTCTTGAAAATTTGAAGATCTCACTATTTTTGGAAAAGAAACAAAAAGATGAAAAGAGGGGTGTCCCCGTAACAGAGGAGGGAGGAGGGGAGAAGGAAGGGTGTGAAGGAGTCTCATTGATCCGTCTGTCCTTTAGTAGAGCACCGAGATAAACATTACGTACGGGCGTAATGTGAGCCCTAAGGGTAATTAAAATTACCGTAGAATTAGGAAAAATAAATATTCGTGTCTACGATTAAACGTTTTTTTTATTTATATTTTGTTGTTTTTAACGGAGTATGTTTTTAAAAATGTTTGGCTGTAATGCAGGTTGTCACTGTTTACACACTGTCAACATTTTTTCTAAAATCATATAAAAGGAACAAGGATACTCGTAATATTTACACTGGCTCTAAGTTAACTCATATTTTACCATTGTTCTGCACTGTAAAAAATGACCAATGATTCTTATTTTATGAAAATATACTATAACCACAAACGAAAATATAATATAATCTTCCGAGTTATCCGAAATTCCGAAAAGCGTGTTCCATTGTCTTTTGAATCCCCAGAAACCAATACATTTACAAAATTTAAAGAATTATTTATAAAAGCAAAGTATTTTTTGTTGCCTGTATTTTTCAGAAACGTTTCCGAATAATTTTTATAGTGTATTAATCAGTTTCCTCAGCCTGGAATACTTGTTTTTCAAATGTCATCCATTCTTAAGTAAACGTTTTCAGCTGCATAAGTTAATTTATACATGAAAGAGTAAAGAAATAATCTTAATTTTAATGTTAAAGTTAACGCTGTTAATTTTGCATGTTTGTCTGTTAAACATATTTGTTAAATATGAAAATATTTACTTGAGAATTGGTAGCATCGGAAAAAACTCTATTCCGTGCTTATAAAACTGATTAATGCACTTTAAAAGCTACTCGTAAACGTTTCAAAAATTACGGGCAGCAAGAAAAATTTTATTTTATAACTGATTCTTTAAATCTCGAAATCCCATTGATGTCTGAGGTTTCTAAAGATAAAGAAACACTTTTCGGAATCATGGTTAACAAGGATGAGTTTATATTATAAATTTATTCGTGATTATATTATATTTTCGTAGATTAAGAAACATTTGTCATTTTTTAGAGTGTGGTATACAAGCCAAATCAGGTTTATGGAGTTTTTACAAATAATATCGCATTTGTTACTTCTGATCCGCTACTAAAATAGATTTTAAGTTTGATAAATGTCACTAGTAATAGTCTTAAATTTAATTTAATAATTCTAAATTTTAATTTCGCTTAAGAGAGAAGGAAAGGTAAGGTGCGAAAAGGAGTCTCATTGATCCGCATGTGCTTAGAAGAGCACAGAGATAAACATTACGAAAGAGCGTAATGTGCGTCCACCGTAAGATTCGGAAAAATAAAAAAAAATCATCTCTCTGATTTAACGAGTTTTTATTTACATTTTGTTGTGTTTTATGGAGCACTGAGAAAAATAACACTTTCAAATCTGAGTAAATCGATGTTTTCATTTTGTTATGAAACTTCCTGTTTCAAATAGGACGAAACAATGTTTTCAATTCTGAAATACCAGAAATACTCAGAATATTGAAACATGGACATACTCAAATCTGAGCACATAGAGGTCAGTTCATACTCATTTTCGAAACATGGACATACTAAAAAATGATTAGAATCAGTTCAAACTCATGTTTGAAACATGGAAATATTAAAAAAAGAGCACATAGAAGTCGTGCATACTCGTTTTTGAAACATGGACATACTCAAATAGGAGCACATGATGTTTTATTCTTGAGTGTGTGCATGTTTTCAGAAATGAGTATATACATGTTTCAAACGTGAGTCATTTTGATTCGGAACCATTTTGACTATGCGACATACTCAGATTTGATTATTTTTTGCTCAGTTTTGAAAATGTCGTTTTCGGAGTGAGTATGCTTTTTAAAATCTTCGGCTTTAATGGAAATGGTCCCTGTTTACAGACTGTGAAACATTTCTCTAAAAACACATAAAAGAACAGGGATACTCGTAATATTTGCACTAGTTCTCAGTTAACCCATATTTTACCATCGTCCTGTATACAAACCAACTCAGATTTTTGAAGTTTTTACAAATAATGTCGCATTGGTTACTTCTGATCCGCTACTAAAATATAGATTTTAAGTTTGATAAATGTCACTAGTAATAGTCTTAAATTCAATTTTAATAATTCTAATTTTTAAACTCTCTTAAGACAGGAGAGGAAGGAAGGGTGTGAAAAGGAGTCTCATCGATCCGTCTGTCCTTTAGAAGAGCACAGAGATAAATAAACATTACGAACGAGCGTAATGTGCGTCCAAAGAGCAATTAAAATTACTGTAGGATTCGGAAAAATAAAAGTTTCTGTATCTCTGATTTAAAGAGTATTAATTTATATTTTGTTGTTTTTTAGGGAAGTATATTTTTAAAAAAATTCAATTTGGGGTAGACCGGGGGAAAGGTACCCCACCTCCGGAGGATAAAAATGCCCCATCAGAACACTTGAGATTTTGTGTATAGTAAAATGTTTAAAAGTGCAAATCCCGACCTCCCAGAACTTCATATTGTCCCCCTCCGGAGCTTCAAAATTCATTCCAGGAGCAAAATGTCTGAATTCAACACTGAATGAGATGGTCGCTGTTTACAAACTGTTAAAATTTGCTGTAAAAACACCGCAAGAGAAAATTAGATTCTCAGTAAATTTACGCTGATTCTCGGTTAAAATAATGCGATGAAGATTCTTGATCATCTTTTTTTTTTCATTCTCATCTTTAATTAATACTTATATATCATCTTTACTAAATTCATGCGTTTTCATAGAGGGGGAAGGATATTAGCGCTTGTACCTAAAATTTTGTACAAAGAAGTACTGAATGTGCAATTCAATTCATTTGAATTAACAAATGTTTTATAGAATTTTTCGATTTATTGCCTGTTTTTTAAATAAAAAAATTTCCGCATGTTTTTCAAAATAGTACTCATTTTTGCCATTACGCGCCGATATGAAATATGGGCATACAATGTGTTATAGCCAGGGCTTGACAAATGCGGTCGCCAGGTCGCCACTGGCTACCAAGTTTTTTGATCTGGCGACCAAGTTATTTAATCTCTTAAGGTGACTTCTGTAAAAAAATTGACATAAGAAATGAGCACAAATGGCGCTTTTTCTCTCCCCCCACCCTTACTCGTGCGCGGTAAGCAGTGATCTTCCTGTTCTCTCGTACTTTTAATGGAAGAATTAAATTTAAAAGGCATTTTCCAACTCATGCACAGATAGAGGGGCAAAAATCCGGTTTATTTCCAATAGACCGGGTTTATTCCCCAAAGACCTAGTTTATTCCCAAAAAACCCACTTTATTTAAAAAAAAACCCGGTTTATTCCCAGGTTTAAACAGCGTTTTTTCTAACCTTTGCAACTCTATGCACAGAAAACACCATCCTTTTCAGTTAGAGCCAGCTAGTATATGTCACGTGATTAAAATGTGGAGGGAGAGAGACTTATTTCAATAAAACAGTACGAAATAGTGTCAATCCAGCCTCTGTGACATCTAAAATTGGATAAAATGCTCAAGTTTTTTTTTTTTTTTTTTTTTTTTTTTTGTAAGTTTTAAATTTGATTTTTGTGTTATATAAGTTGTCATTGTCAACATAATATAAGTGATTATAATTATAAGTTTTATAAGTTTCACTAGAAAATATAGAATATTATACTATCTTTCTAAATTATGTACTATTTTACACTATGTAACTAATAATTCTAAACTATGCTTGTTATTATTTTTTCTCAATTAATTCATAAAAACTCTTGTGTTTTATTTTAAATCAATGACGGGACTTGGGGTTTGGGGACGGGATGGGGGTAAATAATTTTTGCCGGCGACTAGTATTTTTTCCTGGCTACCAGGTTTTATCAAATTTGTAAAGCCCTGGTTATAGCCATAGTATGAACACAACAAACCACAACCATCTTCGGGTTTTCAAAACAAAATCACAAAATCTTTAGTTTTTTTATTAATGTAAATATGCACGGCTTAAGGTATTTTTATAGATATATAAATATTAGATTCTAACGTAAATTTACAGAAAAGTTTCTCCGTTTGTTAAAAAAAAAATCCCGGTTTTCATTCAGCTCACTGTAAATTAAAAAAAAATTTAGATAAATGATTCCCAGTATATTATTATTATTATTAGCTGAGTTATATTATTAAATAATTTATACAAACTGCATTCAAAATTACAAAAGAATATACTGCGAGAAGTTTCACTGTGTGTTTGCTTACAATGTAAATTTTGGCAAATATTTTATAATGATTATCATTTTTGCATGAATGCAACAAATGATATATGCATGCATTGAATATTTCAGCACGTTGAAACGGGTTTTCTATTTATTGCTATTTTATGGCTTAACATTTCTAAATTGGTCAATTTTACTTTCTTCTATCTATAATAGAAGAAAGTATTGTAATCGAAATTTTTTCGCCTTCCAGTTTTCGACGGATTTAGACGTTTTAGGGGTCAGAGATTCCGAAAAACATGTTTTTACAAAATGTCTGCCTGTCCTCATTGTATCATCGAAAAATATATGAATTTATGCTTTAAATTGAACCAAGTTTTTTTTCTATGTTTTTTGCTATGGCAAGCAGGTTCCACTTGAATTTGGGAATATACCGACGATAGAGGGCGCTGCGATAGCGATTTTTGTTTTATTTTCACTATTGTATCATCGAAAAGTGTATGAAGTTATGCAGATAATTGAACCAAGTTTTTTTCATATGTTTTTGACTACGACCTACAGGTCCCAGTTGAATTTGGGGATATTGCGCCTGGAGGGAGCGCTGTGATAGCTATTTAAAGATTTCAAATTAAAAAAAAATGTGCAAAAAAAATTAGAAATCCTAAAAAAATTTTGCGTTGAATGTTTGGTTTTGATTCAAGGATTCCAGAGCATTCTTTGTTTTGCCTCTATCTTTTTTTTTTTTTTTTTTTGAGACTGGCGACCAGGCCCCTACCTGCCAAGTTTCCCTAGTTTAAACGGGTTTAGTGCCTGGCACCGGGTCGCTTAGCGCAACTGAAGGAATGCCGCGTAGCGTCTGGCCATTGCTGGCAGAACGACTATATGGAGGTCTTTGTTTTTATCCCATTTTTGTTTTGCTGCTAATTGATGTTATTCTTTTTGTATGGACCTGGGCTTGGCATCACACCCATACGTCGAGCCATCGCTATGCGAGTTGGTCTCTTAATTTAGAACCTTGATCAGGTGACGAGACCTTCACCTGACTAGGCACCTCCATAGAGGTATAATTCACAGGGAACTTAGAGGACTTTGCACTCACAACGGATTTTACATGCACCGGGCGCCATTAACGTACATGATGAATAAAAAAAAGTCTGAAAGGGAAGGGGGTTAATACATGTTTATTTAACTTTACATAAAAAATAGAAAAATTGATTACTTTTACCTGTGTTGGATTTTTTTTTCCTTTTCGTATTACCTTTTTTCTACTGTACTTTACATGTTGTTTTCCTTTTGCTGCTTGATTTTTGTTGCATTTTTCTCGTCGTATATAGGTTTCTCTCGTTGCTTTTTGGTTTCTCATTTGTTGCAGTTGTTTATGGTTTCTCATTTGTTGCAGGTTTCGCATTGTGATTTGGGTCTCTCATTTTTCACTGTTGATTTTATACTCTGTTGCATCATTTTGCCTCTATCTTAAAAAATGGTTGAGATATAGCAGTTTGAATTTTTAGGGTGGCTAACATTTTGAAACAATACAGCACGATTCCTCCATAAACGGGTTTAATTTATGTGTTTTAGTGAACATCACTTCGAAAAATTTTCTTTCTCAGTATTGTATCCATCGTTTCAACTCTTACATGCGCTTAACACTATATATTTATATTCGCCAGTGTCAAATTGCCGCCAAACTCGGCGACAATTGATGAAATATCGCCAAATTTGGCGTAAAAATACATTGCCATATATGAAGCCAACTTGGCTATGTCTGTCTAATTTGACGATATTCTCATTCAAATTCAATATTGACGAGAACTGGGAATGACTGTTCTGTAATCGGTTTCCACGCATTTTAGCTTCGTGTTTTTTAGTAAAATTAGCTAAAATCTTAAAACCAAGCAATAGGGAAGCTATCTTTTCCTGCCGGTACAGACCAGAAGGACTTTTCGTAGTTTAGTTCATCGGCTGATCGCATCCAGGTAACCCTATACCCGACGATTCTCAAGCAGATGACGTACAAGAGAATGGCGAAAAATACTGATTTTTTTGGCGGTGTGATAGTATAACCTGACAGGAGAAAAAATGAAAATATGAATGTAAAAAGAGCAGACAGCTATTTCAGAGCTCTTAATGCTCCATTATCAGTGCAATAGTTGAAATAAGTAAATGTATATAAACATAGAAGAATGCAAGTAGTACAGCTCGCGGTCAGTGAACAGTATTTGTCAACACATTGAACAGTATTTGTCAACACATTGAACAGTATTTGTCTTGATAATCAAATTCTACAGTGTATAAGCTTGCATTTTGTTAATTTAAGGGGAAACAATTCAATAATACGCCCTCTGGTGTTCATTTTTGAAATTCATTTTTTTTTTTTGCTAGTTGTCTTTCGCATCTCATCATTTAGACGCATTCCAAATTTCATACATTTCTCATGAATAGTTTCGACTACAAACAGCTGTGAATAAGTGAACTTTAATTACGTTCACTCTGTATTTGTGTGGGCGCCTTTGGTTACGATGATAGGGTTTTGCAAATAGGCATGCTAGTTTCCTGTGAGAATTGCGTTTTCATTCGTATATTAACTTTTCTATTGAATATCTTTGGTGATGGTGGCTGTTTTCTCTATTTCCCATTTCAGAAGTTTTTAACCTCTTTCAATGGGATTTATATGTTAAATTCTTTCTTCATTCAAATGCATTGATTTTTTACAGTCTTAGAAGGTCGTTAATATTTTTAACCTTATGCGAATATGCTCCATTGGGCATAAGTATTGCATTTTCACCGTTAGGGAACCATTCTTTCAGCTATGGTACAAGTCTTGTGCTGATCCTATGTTTTCTCAACAAAATCAAATTTTCTACTTTATCAACATTTCTCATTTTTAAACTACAGCAAATTTAATCTGGTGAGTTTTACAGCCACATGTATTATCCAGTCATAAAAATGTCACCAACTATTTTTGTGCATTCAGAGCTTTAAGAAAAGATACAAACAAATAATCCCGACCAAATGAAGGTCTTCTGTTAAATACATTGTCAACCAGGCCTTCTGTTGCAAATATTGTTTATCCGGTGAATTACACATTCTTCTTATTATTATCAGTGAAATTTAAGCGAAAATTATGAAATGAGAAGTATGGAGACACGACAGGGTCTTCAATGCTTAGCACGAATAGAAGAATTGCAACATTTGGACATATGATGTGCATCTAGAATATTTTTCATTTGATAAACATTAGGTAATTCTCGACCTGTTTAGAGCTATTTACGATAAATTCTTTGCTCTAACCAAACGCTATTTTTTTCACAGATATGAACTCAGAATTTCTCAAAAAAAAAAAACCCAATGTCTTTACGCCCTGCATGTTTAATTGTAACCTATAAAAATATCCAGTAAATAAATAAAACACGAATTTAACAAACATGTAATCGAACTACTTGCTTAAACATTTAAATAACCAGAATCACAAAGGCTGTTATAAATAGTGAAATGTTTCGGAATTGACCCCTGGCATGCGGCTATTACGAAAGTACTAAATATTCTTTTTGGTGTCGTTGTTGGGCAATCTAAGCAAATATACTAAATGAAAAAAATATATCTATTAGAGTTTTAAAATCAAAATGATTTTCATCTGTGTTCTGTAGGCCGCTGGGAACAGTGGCGTAACCAGGGTGGGGGTCCAGATGCTCTGGATATCTCTAATTTTGTAAAGTTTTCTTTGCGTTATCTAATCGGAAAACTTCCTGCGATAATTAAGGAGAAGAAAACTTTAAAATATTACTGGTATCCAGAGCATTTGGACACCCTCCCTGGTTACGCCCCTGGCTGGGAAGTACACTCTAAAAACGGCATTTTCAAAACTGAGCAAAAATTACTCAAATCTGAATATCTCGCATAGTCAAAATGGCTCCGAATCAAAATTATTCAAGTTTAAAACATGTATATACTCATTTCTGAAAACATGCACACACTCAAGAATAAAACATCATGTGCTCCTATTTGAGTATTTCCATGTTTCAAAAATGAGTACGAACTGACTTCTATGTGCTCATTTATTAGTATTTCCATGTTTCAAAAATGAGTTTGAACTGATTCTAATCATTTTTGAGTATGTCCATGTTTCAAAAATGAGTATGTTCCGTTTTGAGTATGTCCATGTTTCAATATTCTGAGTATTTCTGGAATTTCAGAATTGAAAGCATTGGGTCGTCCTATTTGAAACAAAAAGTTTCCTAACAAAATGAAAACATCGATTTACTCAGATTTGAAAGTGAAATTTTTCTCAGTGTATGTCGAGAATCTTTAACCCTGGTATCCCGGATAGGACTGCCTGGTTAAATGTGATATATTAATTACAGACGATTACATAATTTCTCTATCACTCAATTTTTCATCTGACTTTTCAAAATAAAGTTTGCTTTGATATTTGTACGTGTCACATAATTTTATTATTAGGTTCCTTATGATTTACTTAAGCAGTTGACTTAATTCCAAGATATATATATATATAACTGTAAAATAGATGAAAAATATTTTTGGCAGTACTTGTGCTATAATAATTTATAAAACTTTCTCAATGGAATGCTGCCAAATTAAATATTTTACGTCAATATGCTCACACAAGTGAACATAAATTAAAATTAATAATTTTTAATGCAATTTTATTGCTATGCTTTAACAGTATGTTATCCCACATTAAGATTATGTTATCCTAACATTAACTACTAATATCATGTTAGGATTTGTTAAATAAGAGGAATAGGTTAAGCAAATTCATTTTTTTTAATTATCAAAAATATTTCAAGGATTTTTACATCATTAAATAAAGCATCATATATTGATCATGACATCATACTTTGATAAATTACAGAGCAAAGTATTAAGCAGCACTATTATTTTTAAATGATGTTACTATCAAATGTAATGTCAAGGAATTGACGTCATTTAGTGAAGAATGATGTAAATATTGTACATCATGCTTTGTTTAGAAATTATTATTTGCTTTGAAAATCATTAATTTTTAACTGCAAATGTCCTTATGTTGTGCTTTGTTGAAATAGAGAAAAAGGTTAAGCAGAGCCATTTCTTTTAATTGTCAACTATACTTCAAAAGTATTTCCATCTTTGATTAAAGCATCACACATTTATAATGACATTTATCATGACATCATGTTTTAATAAATTACTGAGCAAAATACGTATTACACAGCACTAATATTTTTTAACTAACTATCAAATATATCACGATATTGAAGTCGTTTAATGAAGTATGATGTAAATATTGTGACATCTTGCTTTGTTTAGACATTATTATTTACTTTGAAAATTATTATTTTTCAACTGCAAATATTATGTTATTCTTTCACTATCAAAATAAATAGACAGACTTAAATTAAAAACATAAAAACAACGATAAGAAACATTAAAATTAAACACAAATTAGACGTTTCGAACATCGCAAGCCTCATTCAGGTGTGATATCTCTAATTTTAGTATACCAACCTTCTAAAAATATTCTCCTAGCACATATGTTGTTGTCTCATCTGAAAATACTAGAATATAATACTTAAAAGAAGCTAATCAAATGGTCATGCACTGTTCTTTTTGGGAATATTTAGTCTGTGCGATAGCTCCTGAACTGTGTAACGTAAATTTTCAGCGATAGCTTCTTTTAAGAGGTCTTCCTTTATAGAGGATGGTCGTCCAGAGCGTTCATTATCTTCGAAGCTGAAATTTGCACTCTTAAACCTCTCAAACCAACTTCGAATTCTGTGTCATCTGAAACAGCACTTTGTCCATATACAGCACAAATTTTACGAGCAATCTGATTAGCATTTTTAACTTCCTTGAAATAAAAGAGCATAATGTGACGAAAATAATTTTTTTAGTTCTCCCTTCTTAGCACCGCATTCAAACAAAAATTATGCCATAACACAAGCGAGAACTATGCAGCGCAAGCAGAAGAGACCGAATGTACATATATGTGTCATTCAAGGTCACTCCTTATCAGCAGTAGCAAAATAACTAGACAAAACTGCGCTTCGCTATGAAAAACCGCAAAACTTTCCGGATGACCCAATACTATTGCCCGAGATTTCTTTTTATGTTCATAGCATTCATTCTGCTCAGATAAGATGATATTATTTCCATAGAAAATACTACTGCTGAAAAAGAACAAAATATTTCACTTACAGTCTGTTCAAATAAACCTCTTATTCGGTATTCCAAGAATACGAAATAGAATCAAATCGATTTACACAGTATATTGCATCATATATCGCTTTATTTCCTAGAAAAGAATGATTTGAATATGAATTCAAAGTTCTACACTCAAAATTTATATTGGTATAAAGAAGTCGTCAGATTGAAAAATTCATATATTGAAATTTTTAGCTTGAAATCTGTGATTCATGCATACTTTAGCGATTGCATATGTTTTAAAATAAAATGTTCGTGCAGTTTTTCATATGGTTTTGTTTACATATTAATAACCTTATAAAGAAACAATGCGTTGGCTTAAAAATTTCTTAAATTATAGTACTGGACAGAAGGGTAAAAAAAAAGATATTTTCAATTTCTAAGACGTTGATATTTGTGAAGTATAACTGATGCAGATAAGTAACAAAAATCTTACATGGCATGCAATTTAAAAAAAAAATAAAGCTATATTCCATAATTTGTGCCTGTTATGTTTATAGGGGGCAGGAATAGTTGCTTCAAGTTTAAAATACAATAATTCATTATATGTAATAAATATAAAGATAAAAAAAAGGATGTATTATTTAGATAGCTCATAAATTTTGTATTCAATAATTGAAAAATTAGTTACATTTTTTGTCATCAGATGGCGCTGTACTGTCTCAAATTGTAATAATGCTCAAATGGGAATGTAAAATTGCATCAAAAGTATTTAAATTAGCTAATGAAACACTTTTACAAAAATTGCATTTGAAAATTTTGAAGTTAATTTAAGCATTATTTTCAACTTAATACCGTAAAATAATCGTAACATAAATGTAAATAATTAAATAATAAAAAAATATTGTTTTTTCATATAAATAAAGCGTCCACAGAGTATGATGAATCAGATTCGTGGACAGTCACAGCACTAGTTTGTACCACTTATTGCGTCTTTCTCTCTCTCTCTCTCTGTCTTTGTTATATATATATATATATATATTATGATACATTATTTATTTTTAAATTCAATGCTATCTCATATTCGATTTCAAAGTATAATGTAGTTTTGATTATAAATTATTGCATATTATTTTGGTTATCTGAAGGTTTTGCACATGATATAATGTTCATCCTAATAAATAATTTGGTAATCTCGAAAAGGCTAAGCTTGCCATTATCGAGCTGAATTGGAACTCACTGCTTGGAAATGTAATTTCAAGGCTGCCTTTATGTTTGTTCAGCATTTAAAAGTTTAAGAAATGTTTAAATAGTTTTTGAGGTGATATATATACACTTTTCTTAATTTGTACGGTAGATTGAAAACTGTAAATAAAAAAATTTCAACCGTATTTTGATGGAAACTGAACATTTTTGCCCGTAATTGAAAATTTTGTATACCAAATGTAAAGAAAAAAAATTAAACCGAATATGAGAAACTATATCTTATAATGCCCCATACATAAAAGGTTTAAAAATATGCTCTGATTGTTTTCCAGTTTATTAATTTTTGAATTTTTATAGAAGTCTATAGACGCAATCAGGGCTTTCTTTTTATTTCTCTTTTTCAGAAAAATGCAACAAAGTGCCAAGCCATAGTTTTGGTGAAATGAATCTAACACTGTAATTTGTTGCTAATTATTGTAAATTATAATATCCTACATATTATTTGTTTCCAATGTCACTTGGCGGCAGCATATGTCCCAAGTTTCGTTTTTGCCCCTGACGTTTATGCCCCCAATGCAGATAGCTAATTTGCAAAAAAACGTAATAGTAATATCCAGGGCTTGACAAATGCGGTCGCCAGGTCGCCACTGGCTACCAAGTTTTTTGATCTAGCGACCAAGTTATTTAATCTTTCGTGGTGATTTTTGTAAAAAAATTGACATAAGAGATGAACAGAAATGACATTTTTCTCTCCCCCACCCCTATTCGTGCGCAGCAAGCAGTGATCTTCCTCTTCTCTCGTACTTTTAATGGAAGAGCTAAATTTAAAAGGCCTTTCCCAACTCATGCACAGAAAACACCATTCTTTTCAGCTATAGCCAGCTAGTATATGTAACATGATTAGACTTTGGAGGGGGGGATAGGATATTTCAACAAAACAGTAAAAAATAGTGTCAATCCAGCATCTGTGGCACCTAAAATTGAATACAATGCTAAAAAATGGTCGAGTTTTTTGTGAGTTTCAAATCTGATTTTTGTGTTTATATAAGTTGTCAAGATAATATAAGTGATTATTAGTGATTATAAGTTTAATTAGAAAACGTAGTGTATATTATCTTTCTAAATTATGTACTATACTAAACTATGTAACTAATAACTCTAAACTATGCTTTTTATTATTTTTTCACAATTAATTCATAAAAAATTCCTTCTTAAAAAAATTAATCACGGGGAAGACTATTGGGGGAGGGGGGTTATTTTTTACTGGCGACTAGTACTTTTTGCTGGCTACCAGATTTTGTCAAATTTGTAAAGCCCTGGTAATATCATTAAAGTAATGTCATATTGTTATTCAGAATATCTCAAATGTTACTAAGAGATTGGCAAGAAAAACAAACTTTATGTTATATATCTTGATTTGAGTACTTGATCTAACTTTCAAACTGTTATATATCAGAAGTTTACAAATGTGGCTTAACATTTTCATGCCCCGACCTCCTCAATTATTAATTATCTGAAGTTTTAAAAGCTTCACAATATTTTGGTGTTTTTAATTTAATTTAATTATAAAATTAGATTATTATTTTTGTTATATCATACTCAAATGTACTAATAACAAGGAATGGGCCAATATCATACTGTTACATCCAACAAATTGTTTTAAATTTTCCTGTAGTTCAGTGACGTGCAGAGGAACCAAGCACTGCATGGGCACTGCTGTAGGGAAATAAATCAAATTGTAGTTGCATCAGTCTTATAGATGGTGTTGATGCCAATCTATTTTTATAATTAGTAATATTATACCTATTACCCAACATAAATAGTAAGAAGAAAAAAAAATTATTACACAGTTACACAGCTTCACGTCTAAACCGTTGGGTCACCACATGTTCCTGTGCATTCATTTATGTTAATATTGTAACAGTAATATATATATATATATATATATATATATATATATAATTGGTGTTTGGGTAAGAATTCAATAGATTTTTTTCTCTCCCCAATTCCATTTTATACCAGCTTATATCTCAATTTCATTATTCTGCTGGCATCTTTTATCATTTTAAATATTTATTTTCTAATTTTTTTAAAACTATTATGTATGTTTAGCTGTGTGTCGTCTTTAAACTGAAGCTTCGGTTTTAATGTTTGAATTGGTTACTTATTTATTAACTTTATAGTATTCTGTATACACTTTATTCTTACCAACTTTAAAAAATTGGAGATTTAGTCAGTTTTGTTCATAAAACATTTTTTTTTCTATTTTGAATTCAAAGCTTTACACTTGTATATATATATATGCTTCATTGTTTATGAGATGTAGTCCCAAAATCATATTCTTTAGCAATGTATTGCTAATATGATGATGAAACATCTCATTTCATTTTATTTGTGGTATTTGGCCATTTGGGACTTGATAATTCTGTCTAAATTCCACAAATGTCATTTCATTTCATTCATTTAATTCCATTTATTCAATTTTTAATTTAATTTCTTATTCTTTTAATATGTTTTTGTTTCCATATTCAGTGTGCTGGGGACTCTTTCATTGTCATCTAATTATTACATACTTAATTATTATTTCATTGTATCAATTGGTGTTATGATAATGTTTCATTTATGGTTATATATATATCCAAAGTGAAATTCGTATTGGTGTTCATTGACTATAAATAAATGTAAGAAAATACTTAACAGTATAAAGTGACAATAAAACAAACACGATAGAACTTACAAAATAACAAAGTAACACATTTTAGAATTTTAGAATACATATAAGAACTCTAAAAATATTTCCCCCCGAGCATTTACCATTGTAAATGTACAAAACGTAATTTAGGCATTAGTCATTTCTTAAGTAGATTATTCCATGAAATAACCCTCTATGATCTGTAGGAGCTGAATTATCGAGAATGTTCTATGAGATCTGTAATGAAGTCGCAACGTTCTCGCCAAAGTAAGTTTATCAATTTATTTGATCGACATTGAATGTTGGACTGAAATGCTAAGACGTATCCTGTAATGTTAGAGATTTTAGAGACACCTTATATTTTTATTCTATAATATTGCTAAAAAAGCTCTTGAACCAATAGAGAAAGAGCTTTGATTCGCTGCTTTTATATATGTTCTGCTTGTTAAAGAGATGATGCCGGTGTAAAAGCTTCAAAAATACTTATCTTTTTTTTTTTTTTTTTTTTTTTTTAATCTATTTTTTTTTTTGTTTCAATACGACTTTTCTCAGCGCTCAATTAAAGGAACTCGCTTCTACAGGCGTTTGAGTCGTGTACTGAAACGCCAATAGCTCTTCAAAAACTTTTAATTTTTTTTTTTTTTAAATGGTGTTTTTTGAACTTGTAGGCATTGCAGGAAATTTATTAATTAAGCTCTCGTCTTCAAATATGAAATGAATCTATATAAAACATGTATTTATATAAGTCTCATGTATTTATAAACGTTAAATAAGTTTTCAAAAAAAAAATTTATTATTATTTTGAGAAATTTTGTTTTTTTAAAAAGCACTTTTTCTTTTTTTCCAACATTTCCCTTTGAAATTAATAAAAATAAAAATAAAAATTTTATTTATTGTGTGCGTGAAAATAAATGTTTTTTTCTGATTTCTACATTCAATTTAGAAACTTTAAATACTTGTTTGTTAGTTTCAGAATTATCAGTATCAAGTATCGGTGCCCGCCATTCAGAAGGGAGACTCCGAATCCTTTTCTTGTCTCGAGCTTTTTACTGATAATTTTATTTATGAAATTTTATTTCTAGTGAATTTTATTTTTAAGAAATTTGTTATTTAAAGTTTGTATAAACTAATGCTGATTTTTGTTTTAAAATTAAGTAGTCATTTTTTTCATAAATTATACGAAATAAATCTTAATTTAACGGGCGTATACCGGCATGCTTCCTTAAGCTGTTTTCGTGATTTTTGTCACAGGAAGTGCAGTCGGTGAATAACGCCAATCCTTTGAGTAAGGAGATAAAACTGTTCCCTTACACCTCTTTTAACCGTACTAAAAGAAAAATATTTTCTGATGGTTGGAAAGTGTTTCATATTTTATGTGTAACACATGATTTTTTCTTATTGAAATTATAAAGGAAATAGTTGTTAATATTTACACTTACGAGCATGACGGTTGAGCATGACGACACCTTTAGCAGCCAGAAACTCTCGCACAATGATCGAAGTGTGTGCTGGTTCGTTGTCGTGCAAAAAAGACCTTGCTGTCGGTACCTCGAGCCTCGTATTTGCCTTTATATTCATGGTCCACCATAAATGCAGAACGCAATAAAAGTTTAATTTATACGTATAAAAAACCCGCGATATTTCTTAAATTAAATGAGTTTATTTTATTATATAAAATATTAGAGTCAAAAGCATTTTTAGAATATGAAATTATACCTAGTTCTGCTGATTTCAGTGAAATATGTCCCAAAATTTCTTAGACTCATCCTATAAACAAAAATTAAGAACTGAAAGGAAAGTTTTGACTTATGTTTATTCGAAATAATCCGCATTGGACTCAACACACTTTTTACAATGAATGTAATAGCCATCAAAACATATCTGGAAGTCCGCCTTAGCAATGCGCGTCAAATAGTCGGTTGCAGTCAATTCAGGTTATCCTCTTTAGCTGCAATTTCAACTTGGGGAACAGAAAATAGTCACAGGCGAATAAATTTGGGGAATAAGAAGGATGGTTGAGCATGACGACCCCTTTAGAAGCCAGAAACTCCCGCACAATAATCGAAATGTGTGTGCTGGTGCGTTGTCGTGCAAGAACGACCAACTGTCTTGCTGTCGGTATCGAGGATGAACTCTGCGTACAACACTTCCAAATAGCAACGTCCAATAACATTAGTACCTTCAATTTTATGTTCGCTCGTTGTTCGGCCTTCGCGAGATCCGACATAATCACGTTACACTGTTAAAACCAACCGGAAGCACTTAGCATCCCACAACAGATAGCAATAACGTGAAATTATACCGCTATACAAGATGAAGTGTAGTCCTGCTTTCGACATCACCTGCGGATACGCAACGCCAATTATACTGGCCGGTAATCTGATCAGTCGGAGAAATTTTGGGACGGACTGTGTTTAAAATAAAAAAATAAATAAAAGTGATGGGATATGTTTAATTGAATATTGTTAGTATCCTAATAAAAAAATATTCCGGGTAGAAAAAACTCATTAATACATTTTAAAAACTACTTGTAAGCGTTTCCTAAAATCAGAGACAGCAAAAGAAACTTTGTTTTCATAAATGCTCTATTAAATATCGAAAATATATTGGTTTATGAGGTTTCTAAAAGAACGCTTTTTGTAATCGTGGGTAACTTGGAAGTGCTTATTGTATATTTTTGTTCATGGATATATATTATATATTTTTTTTAATTAAGAAAGATTTGTCTTTTTTTATAGTGTTCTCTGTACTTTATGGTTGAATTGTGTTCTGTATAACCTTGATCATAATTTCTGGTACAGTGGAATCGGCTGGATTCGAACGTTGGTCCTCTCGTTTTGAAATTGGAGTTGTTACCTCTGTACCTCTAATGCTGGATTCTATCGCTCCAATATGTATCACTTATACTCTGTCACATTTGTTTTGTGATTTTCCTTATATAAGAATCGGGAGCAAAGTGGTTTTAAAATAATATTAAAATGGTTTAATTTACCTAATTCGTCGGCCGATTTATACGAAAATCTATAAAGTTCTTGAGACAGTCATTTATAACGTATTCCCCAATTGGGAGTACCATTTGGTGTTCCCACACACTTTGGTGTTCATCTATGGCGTTCACACACACACACACATACATCATGATTACAATACCTTCCTTAGACTATATGTGTTCGGTAAGTAAAAAGAAAGATCAGTCTCAAAAGTATATTGATTCTATACATTGATTCTAAAAAGCAATGGCTAACAATTTTCCCAAAAGAGTGAAAAATAGTAATAAAGTATATAGAAAATAGTATATAAAAGTTATTCAAAATATTTTTCCCTGTTAGTAGATGCTTATATATCCCTATTATTTTATTACTTATTTTATTATTTATTTTATTATTTATTTATTTTATTATTTATTTATTATTTATTTATTTTATTATTTTTTTATTATTTATTTATTTTATTATTTTTTTATTATACATTTTTTTTTAATTACTGTTATTTAAATCGGTAAAATAAGAATATAGCACAGTTTATGACTTTTACCTATGAAAACTACATTTGCTACACTGTAAAAAGAAAGACACATTTCTTAATCTACGAAAATATAATATAACAACGTACGGAAATATAAAATGAGCTCTTTCGAGTCACTCATGCAAAGAAGCACTTATAAAAACAAAGTTTTTTTTTTTTTTCTGCCATTGATTTTCAAAAACATTTCCGAGTAATTGTTATAGTGTATTAATCAGTTTTTTCAACTCGAGATATAGGGAAATGAGGCCTAAAATGACCGCCTTAAGGGAAATCGTTTAAAATAACAAAACTGTTTAAATAAAACTTTGGCCCTTTGCTAGTATGTTTTACACTATATTTTGCATTGTAAACATATTTTACTAATATTTTAAACCCAAATTGAGTAATGAAAAAAAAAAATAGATTTTTTATAAAGTGCCTAAAGGATCATTATACCCTCGCCAAAAGGCAAAATGATCCTTCATTTAAAAATAATCGTGAATTGCTTTTTATCGGCAAAATAGTGGATATAAGAGTAATTATGACAATACATAAGTGTAATTCACATCTAAAAATATACTCCATTAAGTAAATCATGTCTTATTTCTGTGCACAAAACACCCTATATCTAAATAAATATGAAAGTTAATGCTTTCCTTATAACAGATGTTATAAAATCCAAATTTTTAAAGAATTCTATTCATACGCGTAATACTGCGATCGCTTGAATACTGCCATTGCTTCTTCTTAACTTATCACAACTAGTTAATGTGTTACCCTGTAGATAGCGCGACCTGTCCGGAAGAAAACATGTGTGGATCGTTTTGCCCGTTAGGATCATTTTAGGCCACCTTCCCCTAGGTTTTTAGGATGCAATGAATTCTAAATTAAAAATTTTCAGCTGCGTAATTAAATTTAGACATGCAAGAATAACAAAAAAAAAAAAAAAAAAGGCATTTTTAATGTTAATGCTGTTAATTTACTATGTTTATCTGTAAAACATGTTTATAGAACATGAAAATGATTACTTGAAAATTAATAGCATCCAAAAAACCTATATTCCGGGTTGAGAAAACTGATTAAAGCACTATAAAAACTACTCGGAAACGTTTCCGGAAATCAGTTGTAGCATATAAAACTTTATCGTTACAAATGATTCTTTAAATCTCTAAAATATATTGGTTTCCGAGGTTTCTAAAGATAAAGAACGCTTAACGAAATCATGGGTAACTTGGAAGTGGTTATTATATGTTTTGGTTTGTGGCTATGTTATATTTTCCTGGATTAAGATATATCTGTTTTTTTTTACGGTGTGCATTATACGATTATTTAATTAGGGGAAAGACGGGTAGCCGCGGACATTTCAATTTCTAAGAAATTCAAAGTGTTGCGTAAATAAAGAGTTATTCTAAATGAACGAGTCGAAAGCCTCTAGAATCGAAACAAATGCAGTTTAATTGCGACGTGGGCGCCGAGTAAGTTAGTCGTGAGTGAGTGTTTTGTTTTCGTCAATAAATTTTCATTGCTCCTGTCAAACTTTATTGCAGGTTATTAAGAAAGATTAAATAGATTAAATAGATATTATTTTAGATGATATTTATTAGATATTAAGATTGTGTTTATATTAGATGCATCGGATTTTTATTATAAATGTGATGTTTGTAAGGCCAAA
Source organism: Maratus michaelseni (assembly GCA_963931845.1). Lineage (NCBI taxonomy): Eukaryota > Metazoa > Arthropoda > Arachnida > Araneae > Salticidae > Maratus > Maratus michaelseni. Next base: position 246,385,180 of record OZ007596.1, on the reverse strand, counting down.
AAAGGTTGGGATACCATTGATTATTCGGTCCGGGGCTACCCGCCGTTTCTTGTGACGCCAAAAAAATAAGGCCAAACTATTTTCAGTATATTTCGTTAAATAATTCTATATTATTAGCAATGTTTTATTAAAATCATTAAAGAAGTTCGTAATTTATTTTAAGTATAAAATAAAGACAGAAATTTCATTCATTTGTTTTTTATTTGCAATTTATCCAAGTGTCCTAGGCTACCCGATCTTCCCCTATTGTATACATTTTATTGAAGTGGAATTACTTTTTTAGGTGCATTCGTAATTATATAAATACGTAACACCTATAGTGATCGTCTGGTCCGTCTGTCTGTCCGCATATAACAGCGCAAAAACTACCTAACCGAATGGTTTTAAATTTAATATATCTAATCGTTAGAGAATTTTGTTAAGTCATTTCAAATTTTATGAAAATCGAATCAAAATAAAAAATATATATATTAATAAAAGTTTTCTTCCTTCTATTAAATACTATCATGCGTAATTAATTCAATGATATCCCATGATAGGTAATGATTCTAGGTTGCCATGGTGATTACATCCTATTTAAGATGGAGTCATATTATTTCCGTATTACTGATTTTAAAAACCGAATTTGTACACTAAAATCGTTTAATTATAGCAATCCTATAATATACCGACAGATTTTTGGATAGATGTTTCCGGAGAAATAGATATTAAATGGAAAAAGAGTCTAAATATTGATTTCAAGTTCTGAAATTTTCAAAATTAGACTTAAGTTTCCCATTAAAATTTTCAGTAAATGTCAACAAAATATAAAATGTTGCCGACTTAAATGTACTTATTTTATTACGGAAATTAATAATATCATAATAACAGACGATATAAATATTTATAAAACTAGTTATAGTACTAACGTACCTCATTTGTCCTGTTTGACGTACAATTTCCAACTTGTTTTTATTACGAATCATGTCAAATTAGGGCAAGCTAATGTTTGATAACAGAAGTACGTATATGAAAGCAAGGAATGTAATAATAATAATAATAATAATAATAATAATAATAATAATAATAATAAGCAAATTGATGAAAAATTAATAGTTAATAACTTTTTTCTATGAAAAGAAGTAAAGGAACAAAAGTTTAGAATAAAAACGAAAGGTGATTATTTGTTTTTTTCGCATTAAAAAATTTCACATTTTGTTTTTTCATTCCCTTTTAACGCCTATAATAATAGTTAGTTTAATTTATTTTTATAAACATCTGTAATCTGTTGTAATCACCCTTAATCTTTTGTACGAATTTTAAAACTTTTTCAATAAACTATTAATCTGTTTCAATCTCTATTTTCTCAGGAGATTTCTTTTAAAAATATCTTTGTATATTTTCTCTTATTTCAAGTGTTTTCCTTCTAATACTCTAATACCTTATTGTATATTTTTTTTGCTCCGAAACAGCATTTGTGTAGGGGAGAGGGGGGCACGTTTGAACATTTTTTTAGAAAATCAACATATTTCTTACTTGAATTGTATTTATTGAATTTTAAATATTACAGGAGAAAAACAATGTATTTCTTCATCATATGAGCCACAAATTAAAAGTTTTCCAAATAAATTAAATATCTTGTGGGGCTTTAAAAAAGTGAAAGATTTCTGTTCAAACCTGCCCCATGTAGGGGTACCTTTGAACAAGCTAGGGGCACCTTTGAACAAGTAAACAAAATATGAAAATATTAAATGTTTTTATGAAAAACTGGATATCTTTAAGAAATATAAAATTTTCAGAATTAAATTAGACAACTACATTTTACTGAAATTACTAATTTTTTATTATTTAACCGAATTTATATTCATCAAAGTTGATGTCAAAGCTCATTGTTGAAACAGCACGCAAGGTCCCTCCAGTTATGTTTGGTTGTGGCAACTTTTTTACAATATCCTTGAAATCTACTAAACTGATATCTGATGCCTCTGGAAAATAAAACTTATCATTCTCTTTTTTACGAAGAAATCTGACATTAAACTCTGTTTTATCCTGCAATTGCAATTCAATCTGACCAACGTAATGAAGAGTAGTTCTTTTTGTATGAAACTGAACTAAAATGAAATCGTTCACATGCAAATCTTCTAGAACAAGAATATTTTCTTCTTGATCCTCTATATCAGTAATTAAATCTTCAAAATCAGATTCATCATGCACAGAGAATGTGCCTTCTTCATCACTACTTGAATCAACAAAAATATTCTGTCTCTTGTGGGCTGATTTTAGAAAAGCAGAATTACACTTATTTTTCTTGTTTAGACGTGTGTTGGTTTCAGCTTCAATTATATTTTTCTCAGGAGTCAAAGTCAGTATTCTGGATCGTCCTTTCTTACGTCCACCCCGATTACTTTTCCGTGGTTGGGCTTTTGGGTAGGGCCTGACTTGTTCTGGAGTAAAAGAAGTTGAAGCTTGTGGACTCTCTTCATTTTCTGCAATAGCATTGTGTGCTGATTGTTCTGGAAAGCATGAAATTTCAGACACTGGTCTATCGGTCACATAAGCAAGCTCAAAGTCGTCTTCTGTAAAAACTGTTGTAGAAAAGGGATAAATCCCTGTTTTGCGAAAACCAGAAATAATGTTTGCCATTGTAAATGAAAGAGTATAGGCCTTGTTAGATAAACCTGCTAAATCATGAATCGTTATAGTGCGTCCTGGATTTGCAATCATCCAATCATTGAATGCCACCATCAATTTAGATTTGAAACTTCCCATCACTGAAACATCTAGAGGTTGTAATCTATGTGTACAATGAGGTGGGATTGTTAGTAATGTAAGTCCATGTTCTTTAGCATAAATTATGGCATCAAGAGAACAATGTGCTTCATGGTTATCCATCACCACAAGAATAGGGTCATCTTTTGAGCATCTTGTATGCTTTTGGATATGCTCGAGAGTTTTCATAAATAAAGCAGCTGTCATCCATCCACTGTTGGGGATATTTGGCAAACCCAAACTCCCAATTGGTGCTCCATGCATTAAAGACTCATGCATTCGAGCCCTGGGAAATATAAACACTGGAGGAATTGTATTTCCTGAAGCAGTAATGATTCCACACATTGTTATCAAAGTTCCACGTTCAGCAGAAACAGCTTGGTCAACCCGTTTAGTACCAACTTTAGCTACAACATTTGGAGCTTGGAGGACAGTTGTCACACCAGTTTCATCAAGATTGATGATTCTGTCTGCAGAAAAAGGATGCAACTTCAATGCTGAAGCTAAATTTTCTTGAAATAAGGCAACATTATGCTTATTAAAGCTTGTAGCTCGAGACAAGCTAGTATTCTCAGGCTTTCGCAAGGATAATCCAATATGCCGTTTCATAAATCCTTTCATCCAATCAATGCCAGCTTTGCTGCTTTCATTCCAACTTGAGGGGAAAGAACAACCAATTTTTGCTGCATATTCAAATGCCAGTTGTCTAATCTGAAGATATGTCATCCCATAATTAATCTTAGAACACCTCAAAATATATTCTTCAAGTAAATCTTCTTGTGCAGTCGTGAATACTTGACGAAATGTGTATTTTGTGGAATACTTATTAGGTGTAGTAAGAATTTCTCCATCTGCATTTTTGGCTTTTTTAACTCTATAAAATAGTGCTGTGTTCTTAACTCCATATATATCAGCTGCATGTCTCAATGGCATTTTCTGTTCTATCACAGCTTTCACAGCTTTTTCCATATCCTCTTCTACTATTTCTGGCCCTGTACGTTTTTTTACATAATTTCTAACCATCTTGTTGATTTTCTGTAAAAAAAAAATAATAATAAATTAACTGTGATGATAAATGCCTATATCATCACACTATGATGATAAATGTCAAAATAAATTTTTACGTTATAAATATTGTCAATATTTTGAAAGAAAACAAACTTTTATATGGGAAAAATGACAATATGCAATATAGAAAACAATAGTTGTAATTAAAAGTAGCAGAATATCAGCAAAGCTGCCAACTTTTGTGAATACTAATGTGTAGTTCAAATTCAGAAAATGTGTAATTCTTAAGGTCAAGTGTAGTCACTGTAGTTATGAATATATTCAAGGTAAAAAAAAAATCTAAAAGATGATATTAAAAAATTGGCTAAAACCAAAATTAAACTGAATATTTTTATTTAAAATATTTCATGCAGTATACAAAGCTCTGCACAGTATAATATACATTTTAAATCATAATAAAATTAATATATCTTTTAAAAAGAAAAAGAATCCAAATACAAGACAAGAATCTCTCTTGTTAAAATACAACTTGACAAAATAAAGTGTTTTGTCTACACATAAAGTGTAGTAGTTGGTAGTCCTGCATCAGAACAACTTGACAAAATAAAGTGTTGTTTCTACACATAAAGTGTAGTAGTTGGTAGCCCTGTATCAGAACAACTTGACAAAATAAAGTGTAGTTTCTACACATAAAGTGTAGTAGTTGGTAGCCCTGTATAAGAACAACTTTCATATTAAGTATAATAACTCTTCATTAATCTCTTAATTTCTACATTTTCCAAAAAAAATCTAAAAATAATAATACTTAGATACATCCATAACTCTTTATTTCATAGTTTTAATTGTTCAATGGTGCCCCAACTTTTTTGTTCAATGGTGCCCCATTACATGGTATTTAGCATTATAACTATTTACACAATTAGGCTTAAGAATTTGAATAAAACAAAGCTTATGAGCTAAAGCTAACATCTTTATTTATATATTGAACAATCAATTAAAATTTTAGGGATATAAGATTGTCAACCAAAAGCTTACAACTTTATTTTGTTAAGTTTAGAATCAAGAAAGAAAAAAATACGTACCTTGCCTAGACAGTAGTGTGCATGCGAAATGGTAAAGCTTTGTATCCTTGTTGCATTGAAGCAGTAGTATTGTGCTGCCATCTATATTTTAAATATATAACTTTTTTCAAGGAAAATATTTACAGTGTTCAATGGTGCCCCCAGCTCAAAGGTGCCCCCCTCTCCCCTACTTTAGTTTGAAAAAAGATCCGTTTCAAAAGTTTACTGCCATAATGAGTAATATTTATTTTATAAAGTGATGTTCAAATATTGACCCTATTTTTTCAAATAGGTGAAGAACAATATTAAAACTTTTTACATTTGCTATGTCTAGTCAAATTTCGCTTTGCGCTTTCCTAGAAAAACAAGTTGGAAATTGTACGTCAAACGTGACAAATGAGATGCGTTCGTACTATAACTAGTTTTATAAATATTCAGATCTTGGTGTAATAGCTGTTACACTCTTATGCAAAAATGCATGAATACAAAATTTATTTTATGTGCAGATTTTAATTTTATAGATGTTAATTTATTTTTTATAAAATTAGGTTTCAATACACTTTTGCAAACAATTAATTGCAATTATGTTACATTAAAATTGTACTATGCACAAATATCCAATACAAGACAATCTAAAGATATCATCGTTAATATTTCACTGAAAAAATGAATTATATCGTCTGTTATTATGATGTGATTAAATTCTGTAATAAAATAAGCATATTTTAAGTTGGCAACATTTTATCTTTTGTTGACATTTACTGAAAATTCTAATTAGAAACTTTAGCCTAGTGGGAAATTTTCAGAACTCGAAATCCATATTTGGACTCTTTTTCCATTTAATATCTATTTCTCCGGAAACATTTATCCAAAAAACTGTCGGTAGTTTATATAATGCTATAATTAAACAATTTTAGCGTACAAATTCGGTTTTTAAATCCAGTAATAAGGAAATAATATGACTCCATTTTAAATAAGATGTATTCACCATGCCAACCTAGAATCATTACCTATCATGGGATATCATTGAATTAATTACGTATGATATGATTTAGAAACAGAATGATATAGAATGAAGAATTCTTTTATTAATATATTTTTAAGTTTTGATTCGATTTTCATAAAATTTGAAATGACTTTACAAAATTATGCACCGATTATATATATTAAATTTAAAACCATTCGGTTGGGTAGTTTTTGAGCTATTATATGCGGACAGACGGACGGACCAGACGACGACTATAGGTGCTACGTATTTATATAATTACGAATGCATCTAAAAAAATATTTTTTTTATTTTGTAAATGGATGTACAGTCCTGAAAAAAAGTGAGCACCGCTACTCATTCTGCCGCAAACCATCATATAAGAATGCGACTGGTAGCAATCAATTAAAAATGATGTCTACTAATTAATGTTAGACTTGAATTTTGATTAGTGGTTGTCTACATATAGAAATTGTAGCAATCTTTAAAATTTTGAATATCAACATCTAATTTTGATAACATATATAAATTCTTTCTTTGATAAATTTTACATTCGATATCAAAATGGAAAGTCACTAGATCAATTATTTTAAGGAATTATGCAGGTTTAAAGTTGCAAACCCTAGTGTTAAATTTAATGTTAATCGTTACAAAACAAATTTGAATGCTGGGTTGTATATGAGGCATAACTCAAATACCACTTGGCGAATGTGCCGTAATTGTGGATTCGCATATTTGAAGCTTCTGAAAATCGATTTCTGTTTAAAAATGTATATGTTACATTTCATATTTGTTCTAAAAAATAATCTTAAATATAATATTTTTTTTAATTAATTATAAAAAAAGAAAGAAAGAAAGTAAAAAAAAGAATTATAACCTACAATTTGTTCAACAGAAATCGATATCTAGAAACTTCGAATATTCGAATCCAAAATTACAGCTGATTCCACCAATTAGTTTTTGAGTTATGCTTAAAAAACTTCGTTGGAACTGCATTAGAATCTGTTTTCCAAACGATTAAAAATGAATTTAACATGAGAGTTTCTAAATTTTTAACTTTAATAATTGCTAAACTACTTAACTGAATTACTTCCCATATGGAACTTGAAGATAAAAGTTACCAAAGAATCTAAAGATAATGTCAAAATTTGGTGTTAGTATTGAAAATTTCCAAGTTTGTTCTAATTTCTATATGTGGACGACCCCCTAAGCAAAATTTAAGTGTAGCATTAATCAGTAGACGTTATTACTGATGTATCGGTAGATTCTACGATGAACGGCGGCAGTCTTTGTAGGGGTGATTACTATTTTTTTTTTAGGATTGTACATTGAAAAAAAAAGTAAAAATTAAAAATATACATTAAGTTATAATGAAGAGAGGAAAGTTTTTTTAACTTGGAAAATCATATTCAATGGTTGGGGTATCATAGTTGAGATCAAGATCTCCTTATCATAGTATCAGACCTCACAATCAGCAAGTTTTCTTTGACCGCTATACAGTGGTTAAAAACCACATGGTTGTCCTGCTACTAGCGCCATCAATCGTCAGTAATAGGAGTATTTACGACACGAAATAAAAAGAAATTTTTTCACAGCTCCATTTGTTCTATGCATTTGCTTATGAACTAGTACCGGAAGTATCCACCAGGCGGCGATACTTTCCGGAGAAATTCAATTAATAAGTTGGCAATTACCGCGGACATTTTCTCCCATAGACTTTCTCCGGATTGTCAAGTCTGATCTATGATAAGGGAGTCTTGGTTAAGATTATTCCAACAGAGCAAAAAATGCCGGGATCAGGACTTGAACCTGAGTAGGCAGCCACGTTCGACAAATAAGAGTGAATTATGCCAACCAGGATACCGTTGGGATAGCTCAGGAGGAAGAGCGTTGACGCAGCAAGCCAAAGTACCCAGGTTCGAGTCCTGGTCCCGGCATTTTTCGCTCTGTTGGAATAAATCTCAGCTATGATACTCCAACCATTGAATATAATATACATTAATTTTTATTATTTTTCTCGTTCTAGAATACAGATCACATAAAATGTTTTTGAAGCGATTTAGATAAGAACACTTTATTTCCTTTAAAATATAAATCTAACCTACATGTGATAAATAAAGGGTAGCCCCAAAATATTTGTTAAAAATTATGGCAACAAGTAATTTTTAGAAAAAATAATTTCTCCGAATAAAAGACATTGCTTCTTACCTTATTGCATTTACCTGTTGCATGCCAGCTAGGTTTGGCCTAATGGAATGCTGTGGCAACACTTTACTGTGTCACTTACTCCGCATTCATTTTAAATCGCATTGTTGTCAATATCGATCATTTTGATTTGCAGTAGACGATGGTATATTAAGCGGTTTGACATGTTCTGTAAAACACATACACATGTTGCAACATATATTTAAAAAAACACAAAGTAGTACTGTGTACAATAACGACACATTCAAATTTTGTGACGATTGTCGTATTTTTACGATCATTAAAGCCTATGAAGTTAAACAAGAAAGAAAAGTACCGAGACAAGCATAGATTATGAAGCACTTTCCAATACGTCCAGAATACTGTAACAAAACTTCACCATTTAATAAGGTGAAAGACGATGTCTAAGTAAACAATTTGGAAATCGCGTAACATTGAAAATTCAATTTCAGCGATTACCATCTATAGTCGGAAAAATATCTGAATTATTTTGTGCAGCCCTGTATATGATCTATAATTGTCTATGTATACCTCTAAAATTACCGCTAAAATTAGTTTGAAACTAATACACCGGATTTCCCAATAAAAGAGACTTAAAAGTGTCATGGCTGTTCAAAATTTGCAATATTGGCATACAAAAATGTTTCGCCTTGATTCGTTCGTAGTAGCCATTTTTATCAGCAGCTAGGTGTCCGAAACTTTTGTGATTCATGTACGAACTGTAAATATGTTGTAAAAAGATCATTCTTATCACCGAAAATCATTAAAAAACTTACCAGATTCAACAGTGCATTATATTTTCCAAATACACGCAAAAAAGGTAAACATACCAGATCAAAATAACAACGACTGCTCTGGAACCCAAGGAAATACAGACAACCACAGAAAAAAAAAATTCAACAAATCTCGCTCGGAAGGCGACTGTAACTTCTTTTTAACTTCCTTTTCAAGATACTAGTGCCATTTGTTGTTAAATGTTAAAAGTAATGTTGAAACTTACATTTGAGCTATATTACCAGCGCTGCCCTTATTTCAGAGTACTGCACCGTACTTGCAGAGTACTGCACCGGTCTGGTTGTACCCAACCTGAACCCGAAATTTCTGCTTAAAGTGCACCCGACAAAAATTTTCACCAACCTGAAATCCGACCCGAACCCGAAGTAGAAGAAAATTAATCTATTTTTAATACAATTATGGAAAAATAGTGTATAATTATATCTCGACTATCAAGTTTATCTTTTTTGTATAAAAAATGCTTACCAATTTTCAAACACATAGTTTTTTTAATTAAAAAAATATTTAGGACTTTGTTTTGAAAAATCGGGTCAACCCGAATCCGACAATAAAGAGTGAAAACTTAACCTGAAACCAACCCGAACCAGAAATGTTTAAAGTCAGCCCGACCCGCAACGAAAAAAAAAAAATTAACGTCAACCCGTGATTCGTGTCGGATTCAAGTAAATTTGGGTTACCCTCCGGATTCAGGACTCTATCCTCTGGTACATTATATTGCCTGCAGCTTAGAAAATCGTTTTCGGTTTAACTAAATATATAGTATTTCTAGCATTATCTTTTAACCTTTTTTTCTTCTCTTTTTTATAAAATAGTTTTAGCTTTTTACGTGTCTCCCCTCCCCCAAACTTTTAATTTCTCTATTCATTTATTTCTCTTTTTAAATTAGTTAATTAGTTTATTATTATTATTATTATTACTATTATTGCAGGATTTTATTTTATAATCTTACAATTGCTTCAATGTTCACTTGACTTGTAACTTTTAATGACTATATCTCTTCAATTCAACTTTAAACAACCTTTAGTACTTACTCAAACAAACAATATGATGATGAGATGTCAACACTTCATACCCATCAATACTATAACATCTTCGTAAACATAAATAAGAAAAAAAATTCACCTAGAATTCTACATTAAATCCTTTACTTTACACATATCGGATTCCCAACCTTCATATTGAGGTACAAAACGATAGAGCCCAGCATTTTTCCGCTCTTTTTTTTTTTTTTTAAATGTCATGTTTCAGGAGCCTCATAATCATCTTGCGATATCGTGTATCTGTGCGGAGTGGCTCGTACAATGTTAGAAAGGAGCGTGAATAATATACTTATTTTCATAGATATACTTTATAAATCATATAAGACTTTATAAAACTTATTAATTATCACAAAAAAATACAGCATCCAAACGATAACATTTTATTCTTTTTCTCATTCTAAAAGCAACAAACCTGGACAGTTGCCAGATTTCTTATAAAAAATATGCCGATAATTTTAAGAGCAAAATAAATAAAAATGAAATAAAATAATGGGAACATGGAGTTAATAAAAATGATATTCAGTTGCTTTAAACTGTGTAATCTAGCCACTACATATCTACTATTTGTATCCTTGAGTCTATTATCTTGTAACTGTTAAGAAAATTAATTTACAGATGGGTATTATTCCCAATCCCACATTGTTATTATTAATTATCTATATTTTCACATATATGTCGTGTCATCTTTTCATTTTCCTTCTCTCTTGTTTTCTTATTGGCTGTTCCTTACCATATTTCTTAATCCGTCTGGTTCTCTAGCATTTCCTTTAAATTTTGCTTTATGTCTTTTTGCGATTTTTTTTAGACTTCATTTATTAAAATTGTTCGTTAGAAAATTATTTGGATTTTAAAACTTTTTATGATATATTTAAAAAGTTTTTTCCATTGTACAATTAAATTTTATTTACCTAAATTATTATAAAAATTATGGTACATGCAAAGCCTTGTTATTGAAATTCATTACTATTACTGAAATCCATTTATAATTCGCTATTTTACCAATATTAAACAAATACAAAGAAAACTAATAGGTCTGGATTCGAATGTTACTATATCAATTCTTTTTTTAAAAGAACTGTTAGATATTGTAAATAAACTTAATCTTTTTCTAGAAATATAGATTTTACTCTATTTTACTCCCTCTTCTTTTTTTATTCCCATAAAAACATTTAAGCAAGTATAAAAAAAGGATTTGTGTAGGAATAAATTTTTCCTTTACCATGCAAACACAAAAAAGAAAACATAAAATACAGTAGGATAAATTTATTCAAAGAATTTCTATAGATTATAATATGCTAACAAGAAAAATAAAATTTAGTCAGTGGAAAAAGAAGATGCTTTTGATACCTGATTTTCTTATGTCTTGTTAAAGGATTTGCAGTTGACGTAAAACTTTTAGAGACAAGCCGCAGACAATGCAAGAGCCTGAATATATCAGAGAAAAAAAAATCTCTGTAAAGAAATGAAAGTGTATGAAGAAGATTTATGTAGTGATATGTGAAGCTCAGAGAAAGCATTCAAAAGTATACGTAGCATATTTATCTTTAAAAATTCAAATCATTATTTAAGTAAAGCTAATAAACTGGCTTTCAAGAAAGGAGGTTATAGAACTTATTTGATATATATAGCTATAATATACATATAAAATTGAAATTCGTATTTCATTCCGATCGTTTATAACTCAGGTTCTTACTGAAGGGATTTTGATGGGATTGATGGGTTGAATTTGATGGATTTTGATTTCACTGTTAGTTAGGTAATTCTTTGAAGAATATTTTAATGTATAACGTATCGCACTACGTTGTTTAGTTGTAGAGCTATGTCTGAAAGTTGTACAATTAGGTGAACCGATTGTAAAATATTGGCATTTTTAAAAGGTTCAATTGAATGGAATTTGATGGGACTGTTAGGTAATTATTTAGGAATTGTTTTAGTATATAACATATAATTCTATATTGCTTATTTATGAAGCAGGGTCGAAAGTTCTATACTTTGGTGAACTCGATTGTGAAAGACTAGCCTTTTTAAAATGTTCGACTTAATGGAAAGAGATGAACGTTGCACTGTTAGATACATTTTTAGGAATGATTCTAGTATATAACATTCATTCTACGTTACTTAGTTATTAAGCTATGCGGGAAAGCTCTATAATCAGGGAACATGGTTATGAAATATATATTCACTACATATATCAAATGCAAATTCGTATTTCATTTCTACCGTTTATAACTTGAGTTCAAATGAGTGGATTTTGATGGGCTTTCACTGTTAGATAGGTAAATTTGGGGAGATGGTTGGTACCTTTCTGTTAGCCATTCGCAGATGATTAATCGACAAATATTGCTTTACCATCATTCATATTATAGTCATTTCATTTAAAATATAAACCTTTCATTCATTTAATTTAAAATGAATAATTTTCATTTAAAATACATAAAACAGTAACGATAAAAGTTATTTCAAAAGTGCGAGACCGATCTGCACGTTTTTAATAGAACGGGCATGACCTCCTCCCCCGCCCCCCAGCTAAAAATGAACTGCAGAAAATCTGCAAAAAAAATGCAGTTGAGAAACTGCGGTGATTTGGCCAATTCGACTACAGTTTTTTTGAAGTCGATACAACTGCAAAATTACTGCAGTAATTTTGTAGTTGAATCGACTTCAAAAATTCTGCAGTAATTTTGCAGTTGAATCGACTTCAAAAATTCTGCAGTAATTTTGTAGTTGTATCGACTTCAAAAATTCTGCAGTAATTTTGTAGTTGTTTCAACCTCAAAAATTCTGCAGTAATTTTGTAGTTGTATCGACTTCAAAAATTCTGCAGTAATTTTGTAGTTGTTTCAACCTCAAAAATTCTGCAGTAATTTTGTAGTTGTTTCAACCTCAAAAATTCTGTAGTGGAATCGGCCAAATCACCGCAGTTTCCAAACTGCATTTTTTCTGTAGTTTCCCAAAAGCATTTTTTCTGCAGATCCTCTGTAGTTTCCGACCTGCATTTTTTTTTTTTTTTGCAAATTTTCTGTAGTTCATTAAAATAGAGAACCTCGTTTCTTTTAAGTGACCTGAATAATTCTGTTGTTTTTACAGACACCCTTGGCGTAATCAATGTTTATTTATGTTTACCAATACTTTCTTTAAAACAAAACAATAAATATTACAAATAATATAGAGAAAATTCATTGGCTGTTTTTAGACTCTCAACTTGTATTTTTTAGGAGCAGAATGGAAGTGATTACCCCCCCCCCCCTAGAATTCTGTAGTTAATTTAACTAGCTGGTAAACTCTCTCCATTTCTCCGGCTCCTCATTTGGCTAATTTTCAATTAAACATTCCCAGTTGTATACATACCTGTTACTTTCACAATTTATATAAAAATCTGATGTCCCCCCCCCCCCCCAAAAAAAAAAAAATTTTTTTTTCTTTGTAGCTTGTGAGAATATATATATATATATATATATATATGCGAAAGGGATTGCAAATTTTTAATCTCATAAGCAATTCATAATGAAGTCTATTGTGGCAGATTTAGATGATAATTTTAAATATTAAATGTAGGGGAGACTGGTACGCAGTGGAACACTTTTTCAGTTAAAAATTTTGTTCTCTTTAATGGACAAACCGATCTGCATGAAAATATTTTTGAATATTCATTAAACCTTTATACATTTATCATAATTTTCTCATAACATAGTTTTCAATATATTTTTCAAAAAAAAATTTTTTATATGCATCCGTAAAATGGACCACTGTGCCCCACTTCTGGGACACAGTGGACCGCTATTAGATCTGAAATACAATATAAGTCTGTAAAAAACCTGTACTTTTCCTTCACTTTTTTGTCCGAAATACCTTCAGTTTTCCTTTAGGCAAAAAACTTGTACTTTTCTTTCACTTTTTTGTCTGTAATGCCTTTACTTTTCCTTTAGACAAAAAAAATCTGTACTTTTTATATGCAGAATTTTTTTTTTTTTTTTTTTTTTTTTTTTTAAATAAGGCAAAAATACTCTTGCAATCATTTGCACGGTCAAGGTTAAAATAAATAGCACATTAGCATACAGTATTATGTTGTTGGTATAGTTGGAAAGAACCTAATTTGTGAACATTTCCAAGTATTTTAAACATTTTAGAAATTTCCTTATATAAAAAATCTTCAAAGGGAGAAGTAGTAATTTTCAAACGTTTCTTTTTTAAAGTTTTAAAATTAAAATTTAAAATTTAACCTTAATTTTTGGGGTTTTTTTTTCCCATTTTGCAAAAGTATTTTAAAAAATGTATGAAAATGTGTTAGCAAAATTTTTGCTAAAATGCAAAAATAGAAAAACAAATTATAAAAGTTAAAACGTTCTAATTCTTATGCAAATGTTTGCAGGGCAATAATTATGTAGTGTTGAATTCAGGGGGTGACCTGGGGGGGGGGGGGGGGGAATCCTCCCTGGAGCATTGAAATGTCCCCGTCGAAAGATTTGAGATTTTATACTTTCAATGGTTAAAAAGTGCAATCGCCCCCCCCCCCCCCCCCCCCCCCTTGAAGCCCAGAAATCCTTCCCGGGGAAAGATGTCTGAATTCAACACTGATTATGTAACATCTATTGTAATTTAGATTTCAACTTTTCTCAAAGTACTCACCTCCCCCCCCCCCCGCCCCCCACACACACACACTCTAAAAAAAAAACTTCTTTTTAGCAGAGCAGCAGAGCTGATGGAAAAAATGATTGACTCCGGGATGGTGAAAGTACTAATATTGCCTGTTGGTTCCTACTATTATTCAGATTGCTTCATTGCTGACATTTGTTTTGAAATAGTAATAGTCGCTTTATTAAATTTGCTATTAAATAAAAGAAATTTTACTATTTTTAAAAAGTGGCAGCAATCAATTAATTGGAATTAAAAAAACCGTAACTAGAAACACTGGAACTACTGGTACATTCCTGTTTGACCTTGAAGCATATGATATACATATCAACCAATTTTTTTTTCTTTCTTTTTTCCCCCGTTTCATTTCTTTGGATATGGGTGTAAGCTATGATGATAGGTAGTCAAGACCAGGACCCAGTTACTGCAGTGGCAAACTTCCAGCAATATTTTAGAATAAGTGTCACTTTTTTAAACGCAGGATTTTTTAAATTTTAAATAAGGCAAAAATACTCTTATAAAATGCTTGCGGAACTTTGTCCCTGCATTAATCAAGCCTGAAAATATTTTGAACATCCTCCCCCTCTTATCAGATAATCCATGCACACTCACACAAAAACACAACATGCATTAAATTTTTTTAATTTAATTACGTCAAAACTCTGCAACAACTGTACGTAAAATATTTTTGTATGTGTAAATTACAATCAAAAAGTTAAATTTGAAGGTATTAGATAGAAACAAGTTGAAATCTCATAAATCTCCAAAATTTACTTTGAACAACACACACAAAAATCTATCAGTTGAATCCAAACATATTATGTTGATATGTCGACCAAAATATTTTATGCCAAATATGGGGTGCAATATCAAATATATATTATACCAAAATATGGGCGAAAGGAAATTTAATTTGGCTCCATATCTATTCCTGCAGACCCCAAAAATAGAAGGCAGAAATTTTACAGTTTAAGTATCATTTGGGGTCTCCAGACTGAAAAATTATGAGGGAACACAAGAAAAATAAAAGTGAAAATTCTACTATTTTGGCATTAATTCTGTTCTTACAGCTTCATAAAAAAAGGCAAAAATTTTATATTTTCAACATCATTAATTGTACAATTTTGGGTTCTGCCAGGTGCATAAAGTTAAAAAAGGATGTTGGCACTGCACCGTACCCATCTGCTAGAGTCAATATTATTCTAGAGAAAGTCATACTTTTTGACAGGCGAGAATGTAAACAATACAGAAATTGACATGAAAATAAAATTTATCTACACTTCTACACATAACAAAACATATGAATCTGCTTAAAGCATAGAAGATTCTCACCCATATACAGAGCAATTCTTTTTAATAATAGCTTTGTATACATCAATTACATTTAAAAAAATAAAATAAATTACTTACCAATGAAATGGTGCAACCATATGCAGCATAACAGCCCTACATTTAAATAATGAAATTACACACTCAAGGGGTTGATCCAGGAAAAATTTGGGGCCTGTTTAGCACGCTTTCACATAATTCTTCTTAATAAAACAGGACCCCTTCACAAACTTTATTATAATAAAAATAGCAACTTCACAAAATTTCTCATAAAAACATACTCTTCATTTTTAAAATATGTAATTAGCAAACAAAACAAGTTCACCAAAAAGGAAAACTTTAGCAAAAGGACCACTTCAGTTGCTAGGGTGATGCTGTTACGTTTCCATGCACACGTGTGGACCCAAAGATGTGATGCATAAAAGACTTTCTGCTAAAGGTGAAAATAAGCACTCGCCCCAGTGGCAGAACTATCTTCAAGTGTCTGCAACGCTAATAATGTTTTCAAAAATAGTCTGCAATATGCAATATATCATATAAATCTATTCTTGCTGCTGTTGTAGTGCTAATTAATTAAGGCATCAGCATTTATCAGCCTTTCCGAGTAAAAAAAAATTCTGAAATTCACAGCAAATATTCTGAAAGGTTACAGCAGAGGGGTTAGGGGAGAAAATCCCCTCTCGGCAATAATTATTCCTGTTGCAGGTCGGATTAACTCTGCTTTTCATTAGAGTCGATTTCAGGCTGAGTGTAGATCCTTGCAAATTGGATTCGGATTAACCGTTTTTCAAAAGTTAGTTCAGGATATTGTTTCAGATTAAAAACTATGCCTATATTAATAAGCATAGAACTTTGTACGTCTGCTGTTTTCTAAAGAAATGCTGCATTCTTTCCGGGACTATTTCACAAAATTCACGTTCTTTCTCGTGAACCTTTGACGAAAATATCGTTTCTTTTTTCTCCTGTGATCCTTTGACGAAATTCATGTTTTTTTTTTGTTTGTTGTTTGTTTTTTGTGGTTCTTTGACGAAATTTGCACTTTTTCTGTGATTCTTTGACGAAATTAGCAGTTTTTCCCACGATTATTTGATGAAATTGGCATTTTTTTCTGCGACCATTTGACAAAATTTGCATTTCTCTGTGGCCCTTTGATGAAATTCGCTTTTTTTTTCACGATCCTTCAACGAAACTCTTTTTTTTATATTCTTTTGATGAAATTCAAGTTTTTCCGCAGCCCTTTGACAAAATTTGCGTTTTTATCGCAATCTGTCAACGAAATTAGCCATTTTCCCAGATCCTTTGATAAATTTGGTCTTTTTTCTTTTGGCCTTTGGACAAAATTCGCATTTTTTCTGCGATCCTTCGACGAAAATTGGCATGTTTTTTTTTTTGAGATACTTTACTGAAATTTGCCGTTTTTTCGAAATAATTCGACGAAATTTACCTTTTTTTTCGAGATCCTTGGATGAAATTTTCCATTTTTTCGAGATCCTTCGACAAAATTTTCCGTTTTTTCGAGATCCTTCGACAAAATTTTCTGTTTTTTCGAGATCCTAAGACAAAATTTGCCATTTTTTCGCAATCTTTCGACGAAATTAACAGATTTTTTCCACGATCCTTTGACGAAATTGGCGTTTTCTCCGTAGCCCTTTGGCAAAATTCATATTTTTCTGCGATCCTTCAACGAAACGCATGTATTTTTGACGGCCTTTTGGCGAAATTCACATTTTTCCACAGCCTTTTGATTAAATTTGCATTTTTTTTCGCAACCTGTCAGCGAAATTAGCCATTTTTCGCGATCTTTAAATAAATTTCGCATTTTTCTCGCAATTCTTCGACGAAGTTTGCCGTTTTTAGTCTGCAGATGCCCTAAAAAGTCTGCGGCGCCCGCCGCAGCGCCGCGTACATTCTGCATAAAAAGAACCGGCCAAATGCAGGATTTTCTGATATCCTTACTGTACTCTAAAATTCATGAATTTTTCGCCCCCGTTCGACAAAATTCATAATTTTTTCGAGCCCGATCGCAGAAATTTATGAATTTTTTCGCTCCCGTTCTTTGAAATTCATGATTTTTCAGTGTCGATCGAAGAAATTTATGGTTTCTCTACGTCCGATCAACGAAATTCAGGATATTTTCACATCTGATCGAAGAAATTTATGGTTTCTCCGCGTCCGACCAACAAAATTCATGATTTTTTCGCGTCCAATCGACGAAATTCAGTATTTTTCTTCATCCGATCGTTGAAATTCATGATTTTGTTGCAGCCGATCGCTGAAATTCCTGATTTTTATGCTCCCGACTGACGGAAATTCGTCATTTTTACGCTTCTGACCGACGGAAATTCAGGATTTTTACGCTTCTGACCGACGGAAATTCAGGATTTTTATGCTCCCGATTGACGAAGTTTGCAATTTTTCCAGACTAATTGATGAAATACACAATTTCTGAAGATGTTGGCCACTTATGGTTCATGGGCCACTCAAAAAAATGACTAGCTTGTCGAGGTCCACAATCATACTTGTTAAACAAAATTCTCAATTTTTACGCACCCTATTGGTGAAATTCGCAATTTTTATATGCCGATCGGCGAAATTCACAATTTTTGCATGCCCGATTGGTAAAATTAACGATTTTTGCACGCCCGCTCGACAAAATTCACGATTTTTACGCACCTGGTAGGCTAAATTCACGATTTTTACTCGTTCTATCAGCTAAATTTACGATTTTTACACATCCCATCGACGAAATTTGTGATTTTTACCTGCTGATCGGCTAAATTCACAATTTTTAAATGCCTGATCAGCTAAATTCATGATTTTTTATGCGCCTTATCGGTTAAATTCACATCTATTATTTTCCGTAATTTGTTTTAACTTTGACAATATAATAATTAACACCTTAATTTATTTTTTAAATGTTTATACATTGCCAAAAGATGGCTGAAAATATGTACCGACAGACACTTCTTCAAAACTGGTCTCTCTTTTAAAAAATTAGATAGATTCAACGTATTTATAAAAAATACCGAGTCCTCAGTAAAAAAAAATTTCAGAGGATATTTGTATTTACAAAGTTTCGTTCATATTATCTTATTTTAGACTTTTTTTTAATACTTTAATAGCGATGCAGTTAATTTAAAGTTTGTTATTGGGAATTCAAATAACTCATATTTATTATTTGCATTTTCAATTACTTTTAATCATAAATAATGTACCAGGAAGAAAATAATTTTATAAAAATTATGATTTAAAGTAATACTATTTTAAATATTGTCCACTTGAATGATGGTATGTTACATGGAATGTTATTAAAAGCTTTTTCTTCCTCCAGTAGCACATTATATTGGTGTGAGTAGTGCCCTTTCTTTTTTTTTTTTTCTATATTGAACAGATAGGGTAAAGATAGGGTCAGATAGGGTAAAATAGGCAGGTTTCAAAACTAAATTTATAAAAAACACAAACTGTAATTATTTGCAAAAAGTACAAAAAAAAAAAAAAAACAACTGTGGGGTAAAATAGTTACAAACCTTTCATTGTTTAAAACCCGCAATATCATTTGAAAAGTTATATATATATGTATATTTCTTTTAATACTATAATTTAATCAATAAAAAGTTTAAATTTATTCTTCAACCCTTTAACATACATTTGACATAAATAACATCTCATGTAACATACCATCGTTCAAGAGAGCAATATTTAAAATAGTACTATTACTTTAATTCATATTTTTTATGAAATTATTTTTATCTTGGTATATTATTCATAAACTTAGATTAAAAGCAATTGAAAATGCATGTAAAAACCTTGAGAAATCATTAATTGGGTTGACAATTAATATTAACACACATGCGAAGTAGAATAAAGATCAACCAAAACAATACTTTAAATTCCACTGTAATGATACAAGGCTCAAATATTACATTTAATTTTGTAATAAATATGAGTTATATGAATGTATAAAGTTATGAACTTTAAATTAACTCCATCGCTATTAAAGTATAAAAAAAAAGTCTATAATAAGATAATATGAACGATACTTTGAACTTACATATCTCCTCCGAAATAATTTTATTTTAGTAAGGCCTCGTGGTATTTTTTATAAATATTTTGAATCTGTCTATTTTTTTAAAAGAGAGTTTAGTTTTATCTGTCGGTACATATCTTTATCCATCTTATGGCTATGTATAAACATTAAAAAAATTAATTAAGGTGTTAATTATTATATTAACAAAGCTAGCGAATCACAGAAAATATCAACAGACAAACGTTACCGCTTAACGCCGGGAGTCAAAACATAAGCACACGGAGGAAGATAAACACGCTCAGCTCAGAGTTGAGTTGAGTTGTAGTGTTTCTTCTACCATTGGAAAATCACTGTGGAGAACTGCCGTGTCAGTTGCGAAAAAAAAAAAAAAAATCGAATGTTCTAAAGGAAATTTTAAATAAATTAATAAGAATAATACATTTTTCATTTGTTTTTTGAAGTAATTTTCATAAAAACTGGAAGTCACGTCTGTAGTTAATAACCCCAAACTTAAAATAAAATAACTAAGAATTTTTCGCATGGATGGGGAGATTAATTACTATTTCCTGAATTCGGGAAGTGCAGAATTTCCCCCTAAATCCCCATAAAAGTTATTTATTTATTATTTTTTATATTTATGTGTTAAAAACTTATCTCAAAGGGGTGGTTCAAAGCAGTGTTGAATTAGGGTAGGGCTGCCGCGGGATTCTTGCTCTCCCCACGGAGGATTTGGAAATTTGCTAAACAAAATTTTCTTTTTTCTTTGAAAGAAATTGTAAAATTTATTGGGTTTTTTTTGAGTAACTTAAAATAATTAAACACTAAGAGAAAGAAGAAATAAAAATTTTTTGTTAAGGGAGGGCTCAACACCCCCCCCCCCCCCCCGTGTAAATCCCCCATGGAAGTAAATTTTTAACTCTATTTTCGTTTATATGTTTGTCTTTAAAAGTTATCTTAAGCGGAGGTTCGGGGGAATGTTGAATTCAGTGCCAGATGGGAAGGGGAGCACCCCCCCCCCCCGGATTTTAAAATTTAATTCATGTAATTTTCTTTTTCGCTGATTTTGAAAGAAATAGTCAAATTTATTCTTTTCGAGTATGTGTTTAAAAAGTACCTTAAGATTCATTGAAGTGATGAAGTCAAAAAGAAGCCCCCCTCCCCCGCAGATTTTATAATTTTATTGACATAATTTTCTTTTTCTCCAATTTTTAAAGACAGTAAAATTAGCTTTTTTGAGGAACTTAAAATAAATAATTAAGTATTAGGAGAAAGATAAATTATGAATATTCATTTTGTAGTGTGCGTGGGGGGGGGGGGGAAGGGGGGGAATTCAGTGCCAGATGGGAAGGGGAGCACCCCCCCCCCCGGATTTTCAAATTTAATTACCGTAAGTTTATTTTTCGTTGATTTTGAAAGAGATAGTAAAATGTACTCTTTTCGAGTATGTGTTTAAAAAGTACCTTAAACGGAGATTCAGGGAAGTGACGAAGTCTGAAAAGAGCGCCCCCCCCCAGGTTTTGTAATTTAATTGACATAATTTTCTTTTTCTCCAATTTTTAAAGGCAGTAAAATTTATTTTTGTGAGTAACTTAAAATAATTAAACATTAAAAGAAAGATAAATTATGAAATCTCGTAGTGTGTGTGTGTAGGGGGGGGGGGGTGCTCCCCCTTAATCACTCATCGCAGTTAATTTTTGTCCTGTTTTTCTTTTAACTTTTATGTGCTAAAAAATTACCTTAAAATTGGGTATTTCAGGGCAGTGTTGATTTTAGGGAGGGGGGAGGGCACCCCTCGAATTTTGTACAATTAATTAAAATTTAACTAATTTTCTTTTTTAAATTTATTTTTTTGAATAACATAAAATAATTAAACACTGAGCGAAAGAGGATATAAACAACATATTTTTTTTTTAATTTATATTATTTTTTTACCTGGGTAGGTTCAAGATTTTAATGATAAACATTCATTTATTTATATATATATATATTTGTTTTGGATTTTAAAGTTTAATTTCTTTGAATATTTGTTTTGTTTCATTTAAAAAAAGGAGGGAGGGGGGACTTTCCCAGGTGTTCAATTTAGTCCCATTAAACTAAAAGTCTTGAAAACAGTGTTAATTATTAATAACAAAGCAAATGCTCAATATTGTCAAAAACTGAAAAACTTTAATATTGTTTAGCTTTTAAAACTGCAGAAAATATCTCACAAACTTACTAAAATTAAGTTCTGTAAAATTACCTTACAGTAACTGCACTTATACTGCAGATACTTCAGAAAATATAATACTGGATTAATGACTGTAAAATTACTTCAAATTTACTACAGTTTTACTACAGATGTAAAGTCTCATTATTTATTAAATTTATGATTATAACATAACTTCACGTAAACTACAGTATTTTTGCAGTTAAAAGCTCACAGTATTTTTGAAATAAATTACTGCAAAATTACTTCACATTAACTGCAAAATAACTGAAGTATTTTTACAGTCGAGATTGCACTACAGAAAATCTACAGTTGACTGTAGAAAAACTTTAAAAATACTTCACTTCTGTAGAAAAACTGCAGTTCATTTTTAGCTGGGCCGGATCGGTAAAAATAAAAACTTTTACATCTGATCCTTCCAATTTTTCGTGAGGTTAATTTGATTATAATAACCCAATCATATATCAACCAATGCAAATGAAAACTCCGATTACGGAAATGATAAATGTTTCTTCCGTTATTCACATGAAAAAAGTATAATAATTTCTGGTACAATCATCGTAAAATGGCATGAAAAAAAACTAGGATTTTTCTTTCTCTTTTTTTATCTCTTTTGAGCGAGCTTTTCGTGAGGTAATAAAAAATTGAGTTTAATTTTAACAGACGATGGCAGGAGGAATTAATATTGTTTGAAAATCATAAAGATCTCCATTATTGTTTCTTCATTTTCACCTGTTCTTCGCGCACAAATAATAGCTGCAACTTTATGTTTTCTATGAATATAGTCTAATTTACTGCTATTACATTTTTTACTTCATTTACTCTGCTAGAGTCCAAAGATCGAAAACCGTAGTAGATCAGCCAGAAGACAAGCATTACGAAATATGGCGGAATGTCGTGTAGAGATTGCATTTAAACAACCAGAATCACACTTGTCGCCAAACTGAGAGGCTCCGAATTCCAGAACTAATAAACCAATATAAACCATCCGAACATTAATTAGGTGCAATGGAAATCTCTTCAATCACTGTTATGCTCTTCAATTCCGTAGTGTTGCGATTAGAGTTTTAATTACTTTTTTGTCGTAACATCCTCATTTTCGTACCAAATCCTACTGTAAATGATCAACTAAAAGGGTTGGTCTTTAATATCGCAAATTTTGACCAACACATTAGAAAACAGAATAACTCAATGCCGTTAGCATCGTTTGCAGCAACGTGGAACAGTCCAGGTAAAAGTCCATATTGTCAAATTCTCCAATACATTTCATTTGATCCTCGGTTCGTTTGAAAAAATGGACCAGCGTAGTATGCGAAACCTGCTAATATATATATATATATATATATATATATATTAGCAGGCTTCGCATACTACAAATATATATATATATATATATATATATATATATATATATACAGCGAGGTTATTATATAAGTATCTCTATTTGGAGCTGTCTGTAGCTTGAAGGAATAACCGGAATGAAACCAAAATTGGTACACTTACTATTCGAGAAGGGGGAAGAAGGGGGTACAATAAAAAAATTAATTGCAATTTCAGTTTGACATGTAACGTGCAATATTGTGTACCGTGGAGGTGTCGCGAACCTCAATGCCTTTACCGCATATCACAACATGTGCGAAATATCACTCCTGATGCGTTACATTTCGCAGTTGAGTACGTCGTGCACCGCCTAGATTGTGTCCTCCAGCACAATGGCCATGTGGAACCTAAACATGATCGGTACCGTCATGCAAAAGCGTAATCACATTCACTGAGACATTTTATAAGTAATTAGGTATGGCACACGGTTTTCGACTTAATTTTTTGTTCTTGTATTACATATTACATTTCACACTCAATAGCGCCATCTGTCGCTGATTGTTGCAATTATTTTTTTTATAGTTCCATTCTTCTTCCCACTTCTCGAATAGTAAGCGTACCGATTTTGGTTTCATTGAGGTTATTCCCTCAAGCTACAGACAGTTCCAAATAGAGATATTTATATTATAACCACCCGGTATATATATATAACATTCTTGGACATAAATTTTTGAATTGTACTATAATTATTGTTTCATAAATATTGCCGATTTTACTGAAATTTAATAGTTATTATTAACAAAAATTTCATTACATGCATACATACAGGGTGTCCCGAAAAAATTGAAACGCTCTTTAAAATTTTACCTGTTGGTGATACGTAAACAATGTAAATTACAAAAGTATTCAAAATAAGTGGGGAAATTAAGATTATGTAGATGGAATAGTACTGCCATTATTTTTCAAAAGTTACACTTTTAAAACTTTTATACGGTCTCTAGGACCTGTAACGTATGTAGGGGAAGGCCGGGCAAAGTGGTCCCCCTAAGGTTGTGTGATTTTTTGTTTCCCATTAAATTACATATACCTTACTGACAATTTGCATAGAAGTAGATTGACTGCTTAGAAGTGTAAGGATACTTAAAATTTTTACGAAATCATAAAGAGGAAGTGAGAATTTGGTATTTTCCAAAAAAGGTCAAAATGACCACTTTGCCCGACCTAGATAGGCAAAGTGGTCACTCCATCACCAGTTTGCTCTACAAGTGTAAAAAGATTGTAAACACCTATGATTAGAACATTTTTATTGTCATAACAAATCGTATGAAACATAATGAAAGATTCAAAATGGTATGAAAATCCAATAAGAGTTTGACAAACCCAAATAAAAAATTATAAATCAGAATCAAACACTGCATTTTTCGCAAATGAACTCCACGTCATTTTCTTCGCGAAGTGAACAAGCCTCATGAGCCCAGAGGTGACAAACATTACACCTGATCCAACTGTCATCACGTGATCCAATCAAACGGCCACTACCCTGACCCCTTGCCCGTTTGGGAGCAATGACAGAAAATTACGTTCTGCAGTGGAAACTAATGAACAGTCAGCGACCACTCACCCGCCCATGTGAAGCTAAAAACATGCTCTTTCTTACACATAAAATGAATAAGTGCAAGTACAACAGGTTATTGTTAATTGTATGTAATATAAGTCACTTACCTTACATCACAATTTTCAAAAACTGGAATACCCGTTCTAAAATTATAAAACATGGAACAACCTTGTTCAACTATTGTCTGGTTACTCACTGCCATCAAACAAAATAGTTTGACCACAAACCACGCAATGACAGCGCTCTGGTGGCGTCATTATATTAGAAGACCACTTTGCCCGCCCTGGCTACTTGCCCGACCTTCCCCTACAAGTAACTTTTCTCCATGCTCTGTCAAGTGTAACACTAAAACTTCATTCTTCTATGATCAAAATTCATTATGATACTTCGAATTTTATGAAATTTTGGTGCTTTACAGCGCTAAAAAATCGTTTGTCTGTTGTAAGTGCCGGAAACCTCCAAAAGTTCACAAACTTAAAGTATCACAACTCGGGAAGTTTTGGTCGTAATAAGAATGGAATTTTTACTGTTGTACTTATCGGAGCATGAAAAAATGTTTTTAAATATAACTGATAGCACCCAGAAACCTTATAATTTTTTTTTAAGTGTAACTTTTTGAAAATTAATGGCATTACTATTCCATATACATAATCTTGATTCCTACTTTATTTTGAACACTTTTGCAAGTTACACATACTAAGTATCGACAAAAGGTATAAAATTAAAGCGCGATTCAATCTTTTTGTGGCACCCTGTATATATATATATATATATAGTAAAAATGAAATCACATGTGTGAAAATCAAAGGAAAACGTAGTATAAAAATGAAAAATAAATTACTGCAAAAATTAAACACAAAAAAGGGAAAATGCAAATATGAAAAACTATGAATATCATAAATTCGTCAGAGGAGCTTTATAAAACTTCTAACTGATCCGTCTGGCGTTGACCGGAAATCAGTAACTTTCTTTAAAAAAAATTTCAATAAAAATAATTATTTTCCGTGCGTATTCCGTTCTAAACAAACATCTTTCCGAACGAAACTCCGCCACTTGTCCCTGCTGCTACGGTATTGTATAGAAATCGAGTTGCGCGCGCGCTGCAATATCGTTTAGTTTCAATTTCCACGGCTAGGGAGCGAGAAATTTTCTTACTTAGTTACATATATCTTAATTAGTTCATGTTAAGTTGAATGAACCAGTTCCCGTTGATGAAGATTCCAAACATTTTTTGGAATACTTTAGTCAAAATATGAAAATGCCCTAGGTCGACCACTTTCAACCACCATGTCTTTCAGATCCCCACAGCTACCGACATGCAACCACCATAGTGCACGATGGGAGACTCGGCTACTATCACACACAAACACCAGTGGTCTGCCCTGTGCTGTGATGTCGCTGCAAAGTGAAGTATAGTGTGACACACACGTCTCTCTCTCTATATATATATAATATAGATTTAATACTAAATATATGTCATTTCGTCGAATATTGTTAACATTTACCATAAAAATTTAAATATTAAGATCCTTATAACATAAAAATAATACAAAAAAACCCGAAAACCCAAAACCCTCCTTAAAAAAAAAACAGAAGGAATGTGAATGGATAAGAGATCCAAAAAATAAATTATCATTCATTTGTAAAAGATAAAAAAAATAAAAAATAATAGACACAACTCACCAGTAAAAAAGAAAAAAAGTATGATAATGATTAATTAAGATTCAAAAATTTTATCCATGGCAAGTCCAATGCTCATCACTAGGAAATGCTTAATCATAGCAAACAGAGAAGAACAATAAAAAAGAGACAGGCTAGTGTTACCATCTAGCCTTAAATAAAAAAAAGGAAATGCTGGTGCTGTCATCTATCTTTAAAAAGAGTTATGTATAATGTATGTTTACGCACAAATTTTGAAAGGAAGCTCTGATTTTTCTAATTAATTTTTTTGTTGGAATAGACTCTTTCTGACAGCAGTTGTAATATAAATTTCACAAGATTTTAAAAGTAGTGTGTTTGTTTTAGCTGTCCTTGCCAGTTTATTTATGAATTATTTTTTACAGAAATTAAAAGTCCTAGAGCAGTAAATTTACAGTAACATATATGTCATTAAAAAAAAATCTTATCGCAAATCATAATTGCAGTTCTCCTTAGAATATGGGCTTAATATAAGAGTTTGGTGGAGATTGAAATAGACAAAAAATAAAAGCATGACTTAATTATTTAAAAAATGGCAAGAACAGTACATTGTAAAAAAAAAAAAAAAATGGGTCGATCTACTAAAAAAATTTTAGTTTTTCTCAGTGATCTTTGCAATTACTAAAAATTTTTTTTTTGTATTCTTACTCAGTTACAAGAAAATCTGTAAGAATTACTAGAAAACAGCTAGCAACGATTCCGGTTTATAATACCGGTTACTAAAAAATTCTGTGGAATACAAGTATACTAAAGAAATTTTAGTAACCTCAGGATTTTTTTTTTTTTTTTTTTTTTTTTTTTTTTTTTTTTTTACAGTGTATAAGAATTTTTTACAAACAACTAATCATACTTCAGAAATAGAAAATAGGGCCTGATATGCTTAATATGATATAATATTTTAGCTGCTGTTTGAGGTTTTTTACGCCCCATTGTCAGCAATGCCAAAAACCAATGCAGACGGTTTAGTTAGTTATATGCGAGATATTAACGTTTATGGCTGTCAGTTTCTCGTAAGA
Organism: Maratus michaelseni; assembly: GCA_963931845.1. Lineage (NCBI taxonomy): Eukaryota > Metazoa > Arthropoda > Arachnida > Araneae > Salticidae > Maratus > Maratus michaelseni. The sequence continues at coordinate 246,357,495 of OZ007596.1, read as the reverse complement.
TAATTTATTCAAAGGCAAATGTCTCTCTTTCCGTGTCTAGTCAACAGCATTCATGCGTGAATTAAAGAACCTTGCGTGCAAAAATTCATTATGGTTGATTTTATCGCTCCGAGTGCTTCTGTTAGTTCCATTTGTCACTAATGTAAACTACACAAATGATATGCGAGTTACGTTGTCCATGATTTTACTTCTAATTGTTGCAAGTAGAAGAAAAAGAAAATTGTTGTTTTAATTAGTATAAAGTCCTTTGAAATAGGATGTTGTTTGCATTGTAATAAGGGGCCAACTGCATATTAAAAATTAACCTAACGTTTGAAAGTTTATTAGCAACGCCGTAACTTTTTACATATATAAATTTAGCATGCCAAACGTGAAAATAAGAAAATTTCACTGATTTTAAATAATTTATAAACTATTAATACATCAAACCAATCAGTGTTGAAAGAAAAAATGCTTCTTTAGACATAACTCGGAGAACAATTTAGACCACTGGACCCGAGGAAGGCTTTCGCACTGCAATTATTAAAATTATTATCTAATAAGTTTTACATTAATTTTTTATTACGCGCAAGTTTTAATCAACCAACGTATTTTTACGAAATGTGAGTGTACTATGTCAAAAGCCTGTTCAAAAACCTTCCGTAGAATACCTCATTCATATAGTTGCGCATTTTGTATGTGCATAGAGAAAAGGATTTTCATATCAGAAATAACATACACCATAGTAGTCCCCCGTGCGAGGTTTCGCAATGCAATCGTTGAGATTATTTGCTGATTCGTTTTCATTACTTTTTTATTATAAGGAATTTTTAATCAAACAACGTGTTTTTTCAAAATGTGATTGCACTTTGTCAAAAGCCTGTTCAAAACCCTTTCGTAGGATACCCCATTCATCGTTCTGCGTTTTGGATGTGCGTCGAAAAAGGGATATTGAGAAAATAATGATACATGATTTTTTACTATTAGGGGGCTCACCCCCCTACTCGCTAACGCTGGTCAACCCCCCGTGAATTGCAAAGCAATTCACATTGAGACCGCTACGCGATCCCAGCTCGCTCGCCCCTTTTTATTTTTCTAGTAATTCTAGCCGGAATAAGTACTACAATAAATCATTTGAACATATGAAATTGACAATTTTTTTAATGTAAAAAAGTAATTGAAAACACAACTAAAAATGCATTTAGTTGATGGTACTAAAGGCATATAAATCATTTAAAAACTATGAAAAAAGGATCTTGGAAACATAATTAGTTTAAAACTTATTGCACCTATAGCGCCTATAAACTTATTGCACCTATATTGTACAGCCCGGCTTAAATTCATAAAAAAAAAAAAAAAAAAAAAAAAAAAAAAAAACATTACGTGGTAGGGAGATTCATAGACAATATTTAAACAATCATCAATGATTATTTAAATTTCGTTCGACATTGTATTATTCTAATTGATTATAGAATTGGGAAAAGAAATTATTTTTACTTCAATAAAACAGCAGCAGATGGCAGCAGGGGCATTCTAGAAAGTTTATATTTTATTATCTCCGATTTTTTGTGCGAGTGAAATTCGTAAATAAATTCTAAATAAGAGTTGAGAATTCATTTGAAATTAACAATATTACTCATAATTAAAATGAGGAATCATCTCAGACGCTTTGGATTACGTTCATATTATTTTATTTTTAATAATTGCTAGCTTGAGTTTCACTGCTCTGACACTGACCGCCATATTGGAGGAGGAGCTAAAACAATCTTGTCATTTCATTGGTCTGAGCTCTGGAAACTACGGTTGTTGCCAATGATAAGGTAGAAATTCAGCCCTATTTCCGCGCCACGTAAGACAAATATATATATAGATTTTTCGTCTTATAACATACTTCGGAACAAGCCTAACCTACTACACAAGAATGTCTTGGATTAAACTGCTTTGGAACCTTAATTATTAATTGAGAATACAATTGTTTAAAATTTATAAATAACTGCACACATATTTAGATTATAACGTATAATTAATATCCCGCCATTTCAAACATGTTAAATATTAGCAACACGAGGATATATTTATGGATTATTTAACATATTCACTTCTGTTAAAAAATAATTTTCTATCCTTGTTTTAAGTGTTATAGCCACATTTTCACTCATTATTAAAAATAAGTTTTCAATATTGCTACATTCTTTCATGTACATTTCATGTCGTGTGCATGAAAAAAGCAAATAAGTAAAAGTTTTCGTATTGAAATTTTCAAAGTTCGAATAAAAACGTATCTGTAAAAAAGGCCTCTCAATAAAAACTGTAATGTCATCATAATGAAAATCATAAATAAAATACTTAAGTAGAAATATTAAAATTATCCTGCGACTTGTAAAACCGGAATTATGACTTGCGATTGGAGGGGTTTTGATTTGAGTTTTTCATTTTATTTTACCGGATGTTCTATAAGTCCGTTCACACTTCAAAAGTTCAGAAAACTTTAACAAATTGTCGTATCGGAGAGTAATTTGCACCATAAAATGTGTCACACAATCGGATTTTTTGTGTGAAAAGGAAAACAATAGTTCAAAATTTCACTGATAGGTGGCACCATTAAGCTCACGGTTATTAAAATGCATAAAAAAATATTGAAATTATACAACATATATTTATTTTGACATATCCATACCAGTTATAAAACCACATTTTTTTGTTTTCATATTATTAGTTTGTGTTATTAATTCTTTAATATTTTACTAAACATTTTAAACAAACAAATCGAATTGAAAATTTAAACAAAATAACTTTCAATTTTTTAAAGTCTTCATAAAAGTTATTAAATGAAGGCTCATTAAAATTGCCGGAATCGTTAAAGAAGGGTATGATTTATAATGGTGCATAACGGTGCTTTCTTAAAGTACACACACCACTTTCTTTTAAACCAGGGGTTTTGAACTAGTGTACTTTAGGTGTATACATGTGTGAGATGAGATAATCTCATGTGTATGTAAATCTGAAGTTTATAAAATTCGTTTATCAAGTGTTTTATCTAGTTTGCATTTTTCCACTAGTTCAAATATTTCTACTCCATTTTGTTATCTTAACACTTTTTGCGCCAGAGCAAAAATTTTTAGCCAAAAGCATTAACTTTATCTGCAGAAGTGAGAGCATTTTCAGGATATCCATAGCACGTTCTTTATCAGTAGATGTGAGAGCATTTTCAGAATTTCCATAACACATTCTTTTTTTTTAAATGTTCAAACGCTAAAATAAATCAACGCGAAATATAATTAAGTTACACTTAACTTCGTCGACACAAAGTAAATCGCGTAATTTTATATGCTGTATTAAAACAAATACTTCTATTAATACATAAAATCTTGACATATTTTGATTAAAAATTTCGACTAAAAAATGCATTTTCCCGTTTTTAGTGCTAGAAACCGCTAAAAATTCCAATTATCATAGTTGAGTAAGTTTTTCTGGTAGAAGAATGGAATTTCTACCGTTTTTCTTGTTAGAGCATGGGTAATTATTTTTTCAAAATATAACTTATAGGACCAAGGGGCCATATAACAATTTAAGTTTTGTAACTTACTACATAACTGTTTTTACGTAATTAGTCTTTGATAAGACGAAGAACAACATTTGTAATATTTTTGATTTTGGAATCCTACCTATAAATCTAAAGGCATAGGAATTAGCTATTGAATAACTATAATAACGTAAAGTTAATCCTGCTATTTAATCTACATATTATAGACATTCCAAATTTCCGTACAATTTAATTCTTCATTGATTTGGTTCAAAACTTTCATGTATATATATATGTATATATATATATATTTAACTTAAAACTTCTGTTTTCATTTCGTTACAATATTCACATTCCTATCATTTTTGAAAACTAATTAATTTAACAAGACAAGTGCTTAAAAGCTTAATTAAGTTTAGACATCTTGTCTTGAAATAAATAAGCTCTGTGTTAAACTATAATTAGCATTATTTCCTGAATTGCTCTTATAGCAGTTTATTGATTAACTCGCAGCGCTGTCTATCGTGATAATTTTATGATTCAAATGAGTAATAAACTCTACGTTATCACGCTCTTGTAAGTATTTTGAGAAATATATATTTATAAGAGTAAGGATAAATTTAGAATAAAATAATGCAATTTAAATACATTGGCGTGAAAGATAAAAGGAACAATTGTAAAAAGACTCATGCAACTTGAATGATTTTGCAGCTAAAAACATGTATCATGCGCAACATCTTTTTTTGTCATGTCTAACATATCAACAAAATACAAAATATTCTGTTTCTTCAAAAAAAAAATAAAAAAAAAATAAATAAATAAATAAATAACAATATAGGAAATGAGATATAAAGTGTGACAGTGAAAAGTTTGTGTTACCTTTTAGCAGAATTGGACGGTATCGAAAATACATGTATTTGAAATACATTTTCAAAATACATTTGTATTTTGTATTTTAAACTGATAAAAATAAAGTATTTTGGTAATTTATTTTGAAATGGTTTTGCCAAGTATTTTGTATTTTTAAAATACTCAAAATACATGTCTCTATTTTTCAAACTGTTGTGTTTCAATCGTAAATTATAAAAATACTCAAAATACATGTCTCTATTTTGCAAACTGTTGTGTTTCAATCGCAAATTATAAAAATACTCAAAATACATGTCTTTATTTTGCAAACTATTGTGTTCCAATCGCAAATTATAAAAATACTCAAAATACATGTCTCTATTTTTCAAACTGTTGTGTTTCAATCGCAAATTATAATTTCACAGCAGGAAAATATACATGCCTGCCTGTTTTGTTTAGTCTTTGAATTCGTTTCTGGAATTTAATATATACATATTTTTTCAAGTCTGGTACGATAAGGATTTTAATAAATGGGATGTTTAACTTCTGCAGAAACATTTTTGCTGAAATGTTATAAAAAAAATTTCTTATAATTCTTAACATTTTTATGGAAACTATAAAGTGTTTTTATAACATTTTATTTGTATGCTTTACAAATGAACCTGGATGTTCATATTTTCATACACATTTTTGAAATTTTATCTGTAAGTATTCTTCGTTTACTAGTATATAAAATGTGTTCTTCCATAAATCGCTATATTTTTTTAATCAGTTTTGCTTCTTTATTTTGGAAATTTATATTTTCGAAGAGTTTAATGTGTTTCACAAACGCACTTCGCGTTTTATTTATCAGCATCATATCAGAATAAATTTTGCGCAGTGCAACCTAATGCATAATATATATTTTTTAAATTAATGTATTTTGAAAATACATGTATTTTGTATTTGAAAATTTTTAAATTTTTAAATTAATTTGTATATTGTATTTTAAGTTCCAAAACCAAAGTATTTTGTATGTTGTATCTAACATGTTTTATCGATGTATTTTGTCCAACACTGCCTTTTACAAGCTTTTAGAGATACGTAGAAATAATTAATAAGGACACCCCTGACTAAAATTTAAGTTTTACAGCTTTACAAGATTACTGATTTTGTTCCATTCTCCCAAGTAAGCGGCATTTTTTACAATTTGTTAAATTCCTTCTCAATGAATTGTTGCACCTTCCACACGATAATTTTTTTTCGAATTTTCAAATTTCTGTGTAGCGAATGTGTGATATGGCTGGACTCAGGAGTGGATGCAGACCTCCATTTATAGGGGCAGGGGGTATGACATCAATTACATGATCAATTTTTATGACTTAAGTTTGTCCTCAACTCCAAACTGGCTGTTTTATGATGAATTAACAAAGTTATTTTTATTCGTAAATGCATACAATTTGCAAATTCTCTTCAGAAGCCAAGGAATCGAACAGAATTTTCCATTTCGTTATAAAGGCAAATGATTTTTCAGAAAATGTTGTCGAAGCTTGCATTTTAAAATTTTCGGGACTCTAGAGACGCAAAAAGATGATCATGAAAGAGCAGTTATATATTTCAAGCTGCACCTCCTATATAAGAAACTGAAAAACGTTGTTCGATTTTGGTCCTTAAAGAATTGGCAAACTTCATACATCTCCGTTTTAAAGCACTTCACGCGTGTCAGAAATGTTTGCATTGTTGAGCAAGGATATACATTTTAACAGTTTTAATATGCATTTACATAAAAATTGTTGTATTGACATTTTCTTCGATCAGAGGGGGGGGGAGGGGTCATGACCACCGTGACCTCCCCTTTGGATCCGCCCTTGATTGAACTGCGTGATAACATTGAAATTGAGTTGCCACATTACCTTTTATTGGACTTATATAATAGAATTAACATAAAATACCTTTTTATAGCTGGTTTCTTTAAATTTTCCAGCCAGTTTATTTTAAGGCTGTTCTCAAATCCAAACTGGTTTCTTTCTGACATATTTCTAAATTCATTTTTAATTCATAAACGTAAAGAAAATACAGGTGTAGTTATTTAAAAACTTTGAAGTCGGATAGCGTTTTTTCATTTTTCTATAAAGGCAAAATATTTTCCAGGAAATATTGCCACATTTGGCGTTTTGATCCGAATTTCCAGAAGCGACAAAGGTCGTCATACGGCGGCATTCGCTTATAACGCAAGACATTCACCGAAGAATGAAAAAAAACATTTTTTGATTTCAAACCACTTCAATAGTCATTCATGTCTGCAAATATAATATTTTTACATTTAAAAATAAGTTCGTGAAGGTGTGAAAAACTTTCACGTAGCTGAGCGGGTAACACTAGGAAAAATTTTACCCACTGGAACGGCGGGAAGGGGTCATTTTGACCCCTCGATGAAACTACTGAAATAACAACGATAAAACAATTTTAAATGCCATACATCGGAAAAAAATTGTAATTTACGTGTATTTCGTTATTTATATTTAATTTATATTTAATATTACTTGATAATTTATTGAATTTTTAAAGTACTGGCAATCCATTGGATCATACTACAACTACTGAAATAGCTCATTAATTTGATATAAGGATTTATTGGTTTCACAAATTAAAACTAATGCTAACTAAAAGAAAACACAATTTATAAATTAATATTTTTTTCATCAATATTTCACATATATATATATATATATATATATATAATAAAACCGTAAGTCATGTGACTGTCATCAACAGTTCCGGGATGCCCACTTCACTTTTTCATATGCCAGGCGGCCATTTTTATTCAAAATTATTTTTTAGAATAAAACTGCATAAAAGTTACATTTTTAGAAAGATCGTTCAAAATAAATTAATATTTGAGAAATGACTTACGTTCAATTATGTATACATTCTGCAATAACTTCAGTTTAAATTAGGTTCGCAGTTCAAATTCTCTATCCATGAAAGTAAACAAAAAAAAAAAAAATCATTCGTTGTGAACATTTAAAATATTAAACCATGGATTTTTGGACCACTGCCTGGTGTAAAAAAAAATAATCCGCACCAGTGAGACAGTCAAAGTTTACCATAATTCTGTTCAACTCAACTTCATCTTTTCTGGACGTAAGTTGAACTCATGTAATAATATTTAATGGATCAAATTTCGAAACGAATTGTCAGCTTTTATTTTTCGCGTGTGCAAATTAAAAACGATACTTTAATTTTGAAATCAAATGTTTTGATTTATGATATTATTTTTTATTTATCTATTTTCTATTTTAAAGAAAAATGTGAACGTCATGTATTTTAAATTGGAACAGCTGTCACAGACGCAACGGCGTTGGCGCGATTTTTGTTTTGCGCCATTTTGGCGAGAAAATCCCATTTTCAGGTACCTATTAGAGATTACTAAAACAGCATGTACTTTTATTTTATTATGAAATAGTTTATTTTATGTAAAAAAAACACATACAATTTTATTTAAAACACACACAATGATTAATTTATTATAAAGTGGGTTAAGCGGTTTTTGTCAAGAAAGATGAAATACATAATAACAAAAAATATACGAAATGCTACCACGATCGCAAAAGTTCTTGATTTGTCTATTAGATTTTTCCGGTTTAGCTCAGGTTTAAGGAAAAAAGTAAATTATGAATAAAAATAATTTGTTACAATACTTAACATACATTTAAGTGCGACCAAACTGGTCGCCAGTGGCGGCTAGTATATATATATATATATATATATATATATTTCATATTTATATATTCAATATTGTCCAATATTTCAAAAAATAACAAATCTAGAATGTTGATTTTTTTTTAAATACTTGGTATCTATTTAGGAAAAGCAAAGAAAAAAAAAAAAAAAAAAAAATTCTTCCAACCCAACAAAAGTAATAAACGGACAAAAGTGCTCAGGGGTCAAAATGACCCCTACCACCGTTCTAGTGAAACAATGTAAGCTGCTAGTAGATGTCTGATTTTGTAGCATACATATTATGTTTAAATACATATAAGTTTCAAAGAGCTATTGCTCGTATTTATTGACAAATAAACAACAAATAATAAGTCAAAAGTTACAAATAAACACAATAAATACAAATAAAAGGTTTAAAAAAGATTTTTTTGCGGCAAAAACAGGTTTTCCATGCAAAATAACTGTTAAATAACAACGAATGAATGCAAGAATCACAGTACGCCGCATCATGGAGCCAAGGATCACTTTGCACGCTTTGCAACTGGCTCGAAGTCATCGTAGCTGTCCAGAAATGCTATTTATCTGCATATGAACGGAATTTCATATTTCACCATGCTTATTTATTGATTTGGTTTAAAACTGTTGTATAATTCGAATTACATATCGCTACAATATTTACATTGCAATTGTTTTAGAAATGTAATTTGACTGTTTAAAGCCTAATTTTACTTTAGAAATCTTATCTTGAATTAACTAAGCTTTAATTTGAATTATAATTAGAATTATTTCCTGAATTGCTCTTATTTCGGTTTATTTATTAACTAAAATTGGTAACACTATCTAACATGATAATTTTAAGATTAAAATTATTTAGTAAACTCGTCGTTATCACGCTCTCTTAAATATTTTGAGAAATGTATTTTCATAAGTGTAGAAACAAATTTAGAGTAAAATAATGCAGTTTAAATATTTGAAATAATCAAAGCTGCCAGTGATTTCCAAATTTTCTAACAGCTTTAAGATGCTTTAAGAAAATACTTTGTATGTTTTTTGATCAGTGTTTTTCAAGCTTTTTTATTTCAGTGTATACATGAAACTATAATTTAACAACCGTGACACACTTAAATAATAACTAGTCGGGTGTACCAATCTCAAAACTTTCTTCTATCTCATACAGGTTTCACATACACTAAAAACGAATCAGCGCCAATTTGTATCAAGGTCTAACTGAATCTAAAGTTTTATTAAATTACGTACATTAGTTCTTGAGATATGACTATCGCTAAAATCGCGTAAATCCTGAAAAATGCAGCATAGCAGTGCTACCTGTTGGTATATTTACACCAAAACCTAATACAAAACAACTTATGTCAATGTCTAACTGAATCTAAAGTTTGCTGAAATACTGTGCATTAGTTTTTGAGATATAGTTATCGTTGAAATCAAGAAAAAAATTCCATGGTAGCGCCATCTGTTGGGTTAATTACAGCTAAACGTAATCAGCATCTTTTTATGCCGAAGTCTAACTGAATCTGAAGTTTGATAAAATTCTGTGCATTAGTTCTTGAGATATAGCTATCGTGAAAATCATAAAAAGTAGCATAGCAGCGCCACCTTTTGGGATATCTACACTTAAACGTAATCAGAGTCTATTTATGTCAGGGTCTAACAGAATCTGAAGTTTGATGAAAATCAGTGCTTTAGTTCTTGAGATACAGATATTGCGGAAATCGCAAAAATACACCATAGCAGCGCCACCTGTCGGGCGATTTACACCAAAAACTAATCAGCACAAATTTATATCAAGGACTAACTAAATCTGAAATTTTATTCAATTCCGTGGATTAATTCTTGAGATTGAGCGCCCACAAAATGTTTGTCGCATACAGATGGACACACAGAACCTCAGAGTCACAGACAGACATTTTCTAAAAACAGTCAAATCGTGTTCAAGACCTTCTAAAAGGTATAAATCCGTTGAAAACCGGATGTCGAAATTTTTCATGAATACAATACTTTCATCTTGTAAAGGTAGAAGAAAATAAAAAAAGGAGTAGAAAATGAGTACCGTAAAACCGGTTCTCTTGGCCCGAAAAATGGACAATTTTTTTAACTTTTTTCAAAACGATAGCCTAAAAGATTTACTTGAGTTGATAACCAAATCTGTACTACTTTTGTGACATTTTTAAAAGACTTTTGGCTTATTTCAAACCATACTTTAATTTTTTTTTTATATGTAATACGTTATTAATTGCCAATATTGCACCAATATTATCAAAATATTAATATCCGAATGTTGGGACAATATCGGCCATTATATGGCTCAGAGCAGGTCTGAAGGCAGTCGCGAGATAAAATATACTCGTCGCCACAATTCCATGCCAGTTGAAAATTCTTTACTTGCATCTGACGGTGTATCGATTATTCGAAAAAATAATTTTGAATAAAAATGGCCAACTGGCATATGAAAAAAGAAGTAGTTTGCCCCCGTATTTGTTTTCTTCAGTCACATGACTTGCGCTTTTATTATGTAGATTGCGTACGATAGGAATTAACAGAATAAAGAAAATTTTATTAATCTATTTTTAAGTTTTGATTCGATTTTCAAAAAATTAGAAATGAGTCGACAAAACTCTGCAACGATACCATATATTAAATTTCAAACCATTCGGTTTAGGTAGTTTTTGCTCTGTTATGTGCGGGCGGACAGACAGACAGACGGACAGACGGACGGAACAGACGACGACTATAGGTGCTACGTATTTATATAATTACGAACGCACCTAAAAAAGGTACGTTAGGAAATTTTCATAATATGTGTTTCATGGTGTATCTATTGCTAACATTACTTTCATTTGGCTATAATTCATCTTTGATGATTCGCGAAATTGCTAAGGTTTCTCAAAAATCAATGAGAACCCTGAGTGACAACTATGTATATAAGAGGAATATTAAGTGCATAGAAGTTACGTATTTTTTAATGGTATACACAAACATATATTTATATTCTGACGTTTCTAAAAAGGAAACTTTATTTTTTAATCACTTACCAATATCCGTCGTTAGGCGTGTGACCAAGAATGTTTTTGCAAAATCCGCTTTACCCGTAGTTTATTTTTATGCATGTTCAAGCTTTTAGTAAATAAAATCATATATCTACAACTATATAAAAGAACACCCTAGAACACTTGACATGGAATGACCCAATCATTTCATATTATTTTATGTAATTCGTTCCCTACTGCAGTGTTATCAGTCTTCCAGACACTTCCAGAGACATTTTTAGATTGACTTTATACGGCAGATACACTGTAAAAAATCTTCAGCTTTTGCTGCATAGTCACTCCATTGCTTTTATAGAATATCTCTATTTTGACCAATGAAAATGCTCCATAATATAGTAAAGTAGCCGTTTTCTCTAAAAGCGGTGGAGTGTGTCTACAGCAAAATCTGAATATTTTTAACAGTGTATAGTTGCGAATCTCAGACAAAGCAGGCATTTTGAAACTTGCTTTGTAAACTTTATACCGAGGAGGCCCACAATAAAACCAACGTTTTCTTCTCAATTAAGGTGTGTTTTTTCCAGTGGTACTAACGGTAATCAAATCAGAAGTGTCGCTTTTGAGATATGGGCTTCTGAAAATCTGGTAAAATTTTTGAAAATTAATTTGAAGGGATTTCGAAGATGAATAAATTAAAGAATATTTTAGAAGAAAATAAACAACTTCAACAGCTGTATTACATCTTCATTGGTAATTGATTGGTAAAGACACTAAATATTCAAATTTTAATTGCTTAATAGGCGTATAGCCAACATACATAGGCGTATAGCCAATGTTGGCTATACGCCTATTAAGCGGGAAAAAATTTCTCTGGAAAAATTTCCAAGCATTAAATATGACTTTATTTCAAAAGACACTAAATTTTAAAGTAATTTGTTCAGTAGTTACAGCTTATTAAAGAAAGGGTAAAATTACGACAAGCCGTATGTCCTGCATGATGAATGTATTGATTGCTGATATTTAATACTGCAATTATTTCTTTTAGCAGAAAAAGTTGTACTAGACCACATGATTTCAATGAGTGGAGCTTTTTTGTATCATGAGCAATAAGATGACAAACTTGAGGATTTGATCGTTTATTTGCGACTATGAAATAGTGAAATTTACAGAAAGACCCCTGGTGACCTAAATATACTACTCTGACTCTGACAATTTGCAGATGCCCATGTTTGACGTATATGTATGTCCTGTATCAATTACATCAAAATTGAAGAGGGTCGAGCAGGAACAGTATCCAAATTTAGGCCACTTGAGATGTAATAAACCTAAATCATTGCCAGTTAAACGAAAAATCAAATTGAACTTTCTACAAATTGTTTACCTGATCGCATACTAAGTTATTTCTAGTAAAAATTAGAAAATAAAAGAACTAAAATAAAATTTTAAAGATTTAAAAAGTAGATAAGTGACAATGATTTTTTAATGAGGTGAATTAAAAAATCATTCTTTTTATTTCTGAAATAAATTTCAATTCCTTATTTCTTGTAAAAAATAATGAATTTCATCGATTAATAAATAATAAATTCCAATTCCTTATTTGTAGTAAAAAAAAATGAAATAAAGCTTAAAAGATTTTAACAGTAGATAAATGACAATGATTTTTCGATGAGATTAATTAAAAAATCATTCTTTTATTTCCGAAATAAATTTCAATTCAGCTGAATTACATCTCGATTTAATGAAGATATATCATTCAAAGAATGTGTTACTGACTTAATTATTATAAAGAAAGATAAATCTGTAATAATCTTTTAACATAAACGAAAAAAAATCACAGCGTTACTTTAAAAAAACATGATTACAGATAAGAAAAAAATCTAAGGAATTCAACTGAAATAACTGATACATTATTATTATTGTTTTTTTAATTGCGTGTTTTTTTATTAATCATTAAAGGGCGTTTGTAGTAACGGTAAATAACAATTTTATTTACTCAAGTTTGTTTACTTGATTTTTGCATTATCATCATACGTGCAACAAATAGAAAGAATGTAAAACGTGTTTCCAAAGAGCAGAATAATCTATTTAATCAATAATGAAATTATCTTACAATTATGTTTTCTCCTATAATCAAGGCTGGATTTAGACACATGAGCTACAGGGGCTGGAAGAAAGAAGAGAAGGGAATGTTTGAATGCAGCTTGAAATTAAAAGGTGTGCTCTTTTAGGGTGATTGTAGGTTTAGAAAATAGTTTGCACTTCCACAAGCTGCATCAACACTTCTTCGAAAATATATTAGAATGTTCAAATAGTTAAAATGTTCAAATGTTGAAGAGTTTTAAACGCAAGCACAATTTCAGAATTTCTTTTGTATTAAATAAATTCAAGAGATAATAGTATTCTAATACTTAAGGATAAAAACTTGATTTAACAACTGAAATATATTGCACCGATATCACTTTTTCATGTTTTTATTATCGCAAACACACAAAGCGATTTTCGAAATTATGCTCTACCCTATCCAAAACTTTCGTCATTTTTAAAAAATTCAAGAAAATAATATTTCAATAAGTGAAGAGAGTCCTTTTAAAACTCAACCAAAAATATATTTATTCCTTCACCTTCGTGCCGATAAACATTTCACAACGTCATTTCCTCACAGAGCTTAGAAAGTACATCTACAAAAAAAACATCTGCTGCCATCTCTTATTTCTTTAGATAAACATTAGTGTAATTCTCAATTCGCGACATTATAAACAACAACAGTAACAATAGAAAAGATTTGTATTAAATTAAAACAAGAAAAAAAAATCATGAATCTCGCATATATTGCAAAACACTTTAGAATACTAAAAGAATATTGTTAAGAAACCTTCCTTTTTGATACAATGCAAAGACATAATTATCCAAATAAACAACTTAAAAAATACAGCTAAAATGCCACTTTAAGAAATTTCCGACTACAGATGATAATGTATTCGAAAACTTTCTGCAGTCCTGTTTATAATCTATATATTTTAACATACGCTATATAGTATATAAAAATTTAATTATGGATAATAGGAAACAATGTATCTGAACTCTTTTGAGAAATCTTGTAAGATGGGAAACGAATAACGCAGCTCAAAACGCATTTCCAGTAATTTCTCGAAATCTATGGACAGTAATGTATCCCATTTCTTTTCTAAAAACCCTTTTATATATATATGTTATGGTCAATATGATAAATCTGGTAATTATTAATACTAACCGGTTATTATTAATACTAAACGCGGTTATTATTAATAATAACCGGTCATTATGACCGGTAATTATTAATACTAACTGCGTTTAGTATTAATAATAATTACCGCATTTATCATATTGACCGTAACACACACACACACATATATATATATATTACATATACCAAATAGTGTACTAAAATTTAATCCTTCTGAAAAAAGAGTAAATTAGTTGTAAACGCACTTTCTGCAATCCCCGCCTATATACAGTAGTGAATACTAACTCTTTTGTGAAGTCGAGTGTGTGAGAATGTACTTACACCGCATAATATATTAAAGTTTAGTTAAATTAGAACATGCATAACACAACTGAAAACGAACTTCTAGCAATTATGGATTATAGGCAATATTGTATAAGAACTCTTTTCAGAAGTATTGGAGCTGTGCGTGTATAATGTTATCACTTTAGGTGGGAGGTGCGGTCTGGCACTTGATATGGTAAGATATCTCTATGGGGGGGGGGGGGGTTGTCTTTTGATATCGTTATCATTTTTAATCCAAATTTTCTTCTCTTTTTTTTGTGAGTAACTTTTTTAACCTCAAAATAGTGTTTTATTTTGGTAACTTTTTTTACATCAAAATAGTCTGTTTTTATTATTTTTTTTGTAACTTTTTTTACCTCAAAATAGTCTGTTTTATTTTGGTAATTTTTTTTACATCAAAATAATCTGATTTTTTTTTTAACTTTTTTTACATCAAAATAGTCTTTTTTTTTTGGTAACTTTTTTTACCTCAAAATAGTCTGTTTTATTTTGGTAACTTTTTTTACATCAAAATAATCTGTTTTTTTTTTTGTTTTTTTTTTTTTTTTTTACATCAAAATAGTCTGTTTTTTTGTAACTTTTTTTACACCAAAATGATCTGTTTATTTTTATTTATTTATTTATTTATTTTACTTCTATTTTCATGAAAATACAGTTATTAATAATACCGTTAAATGATTATAAAATTACTTCATTCCAAAATATGGAATACCCAACATTTGACATTCTTATTCATCTGTCATATACGCATATAATCCGCCGTTTTAGAAAAAAGGTGCGAAGTATGTTTGAAATGATACTAGTAATTACTAGAAAGAAAAGAGAAAGAATGTTGTTCACTTGTTTTGTTTATAAGAAATTCTGATTGCCCCGTACAGGGGGCAAGAAGACAATATTACTGTTGAATGCATTGTGTAACAAAAAGCTATTAACAAATACTTTTAAATAATAACTATTTAAATAAGTGTTAGATGATATAAAGTTATTTCATATGTAACAGAGATATTTTATTGACTTCATCTCTTTATTTGAATCAGTAAAGTATGTGAATAATAAATGTATCTGTATATCACTGTAAATGCATAAAAAAGAATAACAAAGAAAAAAATAGAAAAAAATAAAGAGTTTTTAGACATTGATAACGATATCATTGGCGAGAGGAGTGGGGGGGGGGTCAATGAATGTTAACGTATGATATCGTAAGGGGGGGGGAGAGGGTCCAAAATTACCAAAAAGTCGATATCGTTCTATATGAACAGCCGCCCATTTTAAAAGAACATAAAATTTTGCATGCTTTATTTCCTATACGGAAGATGTTAATGTTCCCCATTTTTATTATCCGTGAACTAATTTAAAGAACTAGAAATTCATAGAAAATATATGAAACTATATAAAAATAACCAGATTTTAATAGTTTAATTTTAAATAGTTTAACTATAATTAACTCTTTACGTCATTGAAATATTTCTCTGCCATCATAAAGCAAAATATAAGAATCCTGTACTTATCCTTTGAATAACATCAGCAAAGATATATTTCATTAATTCAAAAAAAAAAAAAAAAAAAAGAAAAAAAAAATAGAACTCCCAAGTTCCATTTTTGCAATGCATGGAAATAATATGCTTATCATGCAAGATTTCGGAAGACTTCGCCAATTTGAAATTCTAAAATAAGAAAACCTTTTGAAAATTCTGAATACATATTCAAAATACAGAAAGTAACTTCTTTGAATATGATGTAGGAATTTATATAGACCATTCAAAAGCAGAATAATTTTTATAGTTTCTGTAAAACATAAAATTTTAAGATCCCACATCTATCTATACTAATAAAACAAAGTTTCACTCTGCGTGTCTGTGTGTTTGTGTGCGATGGCTAGATAAATATAGCGCACTTAGAAGTCTGAAAATTAAGGTGAGGATAGTCCAAAACCTTGGTGCACCTGAGTATCAGAATTTTGATATTTTGAAAATTAGCCGAAAATTTTATTAAAAACTTATTAAAAGTCGTTTCCAAAATGCCATCTTTTTTCTGAAAATGGTGCAAAAGAAATATCAAAACCGCAAAATGGGGTCTGTGTTGCGAAAGTCAAGAAATAATTGGGTTTAGACCAGTGTTTCCCAACCTTTTTTTGGCCGCGCCCCACCAAAGCATCTCTAAAATGATGATGCCCCCCTCCCCCTAATACATATAATTCTTATAAAAGTTTAAAAGAATGAACTCCTGATAAAGTAAAAAGCGTGATAGAGTAAAAGGCATTTAGCATTGATCCTGAAACGTACCGAAGGTAATGGATGAATCAAATATTTTTTATAATCATCTGATACTACTCATAGTTTAAATTTTCGTTGGCATATAAAGGGTTAAGACAGTCATTTTTAATCTCTTCGCAACGGTCGTCACGTATGCGTGATGTATAGAGTGCTCAGAATCCTTGATTAGACCATTCAATAATTTTGAATAAAACATTGTTCTCTTATTTAATTACAGAATTTCTGCGATTAAATGACGCAACAATTTCTAATCAGAATAAAACGTGATAAAAGATTTTGTAAAGGAAAGTCGTCAAGTAATTGTTAAATATACACTTGAATAGTTTCATGTGTAAAATTGATTTTTAGATGACATATTGCAGTGCGACTTATTCAATAAATAGTTGAATTGCAATTTTAAACAAAAAAATTGTTTAAAATTCTAAAATACTTATAAATCAGAAAAATTATAAAGAATTTTTGTACCTAAATATCTTAAAAAGTTTTTTCTATAATTATTCTGGTACAGGTGTATTTAAAATTTTTGAATGGATACTTTTAAAAAATTGAATAAAAAATTTATTTTTCTCATTTTTGTTTTTTAAATTTGAATGTGTAATTTTTATTTTCAGTCTACAACATTACTATTACAGAAACAATTCAGAGGGTATAAGTTCACACAAATCTGGAATTGCCCCCCCCCTGAAAAGTCAAATAGCCCCCCTGTGGGGCGTACGCCCCCCGTTGGGAACCACTGGTTTAGACGAAAAAGGCCGGACTACCAGACTCACGTTTAACTACGTCTTTTCGAAACACATCGAAATAACAAAAACAATGTTTTCAATAACTAATTTTTTTAATTGAAAACTCTACCAGATTTCTTACATTTAATATATACGTATATATATATATATATATATATATCTTTACATCTGTTATGATTTTTAGGTAGGTGAAGTTGCATCTCGTTAAATAATTTAGATTATTATCTAAATAAAGGCCTTGCAGTCGTAATCATAATACCATTTGGCTCGGATAGAATTACCTTGGGGATTTCCCGAATAAATAAGAGAACAAATCTTCAGAATAGAAAAAAATATATATTAATTTCTTATTATAGACGAAACTTGAAAAAAACATTCACCACGATTCTTTCTCATACTGTTAAGCACTTTCATCGCTAAAACTTAGCAGTTAATTATGTGATATCTTTAAACTCAATACATTATAAACAATGTTAATTTCTCAATTCGAATATCGGATATAAGAATATTTCACATTTTAAATAAGAACAAATGTCACGAAAATCTGCGTTCCGCAACCCATGTCAAGCACTAAATATCCAAGCTCTCACGGTTATCTACGCTATTGCAGATGTACAGAATAGCCAGACTTTCAGAACTTTTGATTAGGTCAGAACTCTGTTTTAAGAGCGGCAGAAAAATGAAGTACTATAGTTCTTGCGAGAAACGGCGCGAATTTAGCTTTTGGAATGAAATAAAAATGGTATAAAACGATAATTTTAAATAGAATGAATTCGGCTTTTAAGAATTGAAAAATAAAAAATGATTTTGAAGAAAAATAATTACGGGAAGCGTTTTTTAGAATATTTTGAAGGAAAAAAATGTTATATAAGCATTTTTCATAGAAAGTTGTTTAAATAAATTTTAAAAAAAGAATATTGTTCAAGATAGGAAATAATTTAATAAACTAGCGTTGTTTAATGTATGACTATTGTAAACTAGGGCTGCATTTGTATATGAAAAATATCAACAATGTAATGAAATAAAGTTTTGAAATTTATTAAAAGCAATACTTTCGTATTAACCGCATGTTAGCACGTATTAGCCGAAGAAATTGCCAAAGATTTCGCTACTTACTGCAGCCTTTTTGATTATGAAAATTTCAGAAATTTAGGCGCATAGTTCGACTAGTCTATAAAATTTTTGTTTTATTTAAATTACTTTATTTTAACTTGTCTGT
This sequence comes from Maratus michaelseni, assembly GCA_963931845.1. NCBI lineage: Eukaryota > Metazoa > Arthropoda > Arachnida > Araneae > Salticidae > Maratus > Maratus michaelseni. The sequence continues at coordinate 246,338,658 of OZ007596.1, read as the reverse complement.
AAAATTTGCGTTTTTTTTATATTATTTTATTTATATTGTGATTTCGTGATACATGTTTATCCGTTTCAACGTTCGATTGTATACAGATATAGTTTGGTAGTTTTACAGGGCCTTGGCGAGATAGAAAAAATGGCCTTTGCGAAAGAGGGAAATTTTTCATGCATATTTTTTGGCAACCTATTCGCTGTTTCATATACATAAGCAATTTTTCTCAATATTTATACAACTTATTTAATATAAAGAACCCATATGTCTATTTTTACATACAAACAGAAGTAAATTGTATATAAATAATAATAATAACATGTATATAAATAAAATGCTTATATATAAATATAAACCCATATAAACATATAAACATAGTTTATAAACACATATAAACAAAACAAGCATAAGAGTTCACCAGGTCTCTTTTAATAACTGTTTTTAACATTTGGCAACAAATCTCTCTTTCTGAAGCCCTAATTGCGCCAAACATTAAAAAAAAAGTCCAACGCTCCTATATTGGAAAAGTACCAATAGTTTATTTATTATTTCCAAACCACCATTAGAAGTGCACGAAACTACTCGGTTTGTTATTTAAATCTTTTTAAGACATTTTATATGTACTGTAATCACTTTTAGCATGTAAATGTACATTTTATTTTATTGGTATGTCTAGTTTATTCTGGGTTTACATCCCACAATACACAGGGTGTCCCTTCTTATCTCAAATCGTTAGTTTTAGTTGTATAGTTCCAATTGGAAAGTGTTTCAAATAGTATTCGTCATATAAAAATCCATTTCCATCAAAATCGTTATTTTTTAATTAGTCAAGGATTTTTTATACGTTCCCTGTGTCCTTCCTATAAGTTAAAATTTGAGATAATTTAGCCTTGCACTCTAAAATTAGGAGGAGTGAAAAGTTGACTCTTTGAAAGAGTGAAAGGCATTTTCACTCTTTTTGGGGGGAATTATACAAAAACATACTCCTCAAAGAGTGGAATTTTCCACTCCCTAGAAAGGAGTGAAATATTTCACTCCCTTGTCAAGAGTGAAATGTTTCATTCCGTTGACGAGAGTGAAAGCCTGGCATTATATAATTTTTTCCATATTTATTTATTGAGAGAAACAAAATTATCATTCCTTCTTAATGTTTTTTTTTTCAATGTTAACATGTTTAAGGGGACACGGTACCTTTTACTTCCATAAAAATGGAAGTATGGTGATCGCTGGAAAATCGAAAATTTGTATCTCATGGAAGAAGGCCTCTGGGATAAAAAAGATCAGCAGATTTATCCGTTTCAGGTTGGAGTCTGTGTGTACGTACGTATGTATGTACGTAACGCTTTGCAATGCCCGTAGCTCCCAAACCAAGCGTCTGACGGTTTCGGACTTTGTTGGGTCTCTGGGGTATTTATACCAAAGCTAGATATACGGAATATACTATATATCCAACTTTGATTTATACCAAAGAGGGTGGATGGAAACTACAAGTTCTCAGCCAATAGGAAGAAGTATTTAGAAGTGCGTGTGGAAGAATTGAAAAATATGACCACTCATGATGCGCAAGTTCATGCGTTTGTATAGTAAAACGATTGCGAAAAACTGAAAAAGCCATTTAAATAATAATTGAATCGATATAATTATGCAGACATTATTTGCGACAGAAAATGATTGAATAAATAAATAAATAACTGCTTTATTGTAATGAAATTTTTGCCATAGCAGATGTGCGAAAATGTATTATTTGTTACAAAAAGAAAAGAAAAAAGGTTAGTATTTTCTAACTCACACAGTTGAGAATCCCCGTAAATATATGTGATTTCTACACAAGTTTAATGTTATGAAACGGAAATCGCAAAAGGAACAAAGCTAAAATAATGTAATATGAGTTTTGTAACTGTCAACGGCCATATCATGCTGAAAATACCGGTTCTCGTTCGAGTACCTAAGTTCGCGATTTGTACGTGGGAGGGTGCACACTTGGAAACAACGCGTGCTTCGAACTCTTTTTGCAAGAGTAAACAGACACTCCTATCAGGGGTGAAAAAACGCACTCCTTTTGCAAGAGTGAATAGTCATTCCTCTGAAAGAATGCTTATTCACCTCTGTTTAGAGTGAATATTCACTTCCCAAGAGTGAGTATCCACTCTTTAAGAGAGTTAATAATTCCACTTTTGCTTGGAGTGAATAGTCACTCTAAAGAGGTTGAGCCAATTTTTACTCTGCGATAGAGTGAATATTCAATTTAGAGTGTGATCGGTCAAGTAATAGAGGAAGAAAATATTTTTATGCGACTGAATCTTACCGAGTTATGAGAGTTTTTATGAAATTTCAGCGTTTTCTGACTTTAAAAATGAGATTTTTGTTTGTTTGTTTGTTTTTACAAGGGTACCTCTACAAGACGTTTTCTGAGGCTGTTCGAATCATGCAAAATGGATTAAACGATGTGCAATTGAAGACATCCAGTTAAAGGTGAATTAACACTAGGCAGAAACCTGGATGAAGCTAAACAACAGATAGCTCATAAACAGATATCTCTAGTATATAAGAATCCGTACTAATATGATTCTTATAAAAATTAAAATATCCCGATGTAAATGTAAGTTTTCTATAAAAGTTTCACTTTTTAAAGCTATAAAAACCAAAATTTTGAAGATGCATATAAAATTCATTACACATGATGTAACGTTTGGTCAGATGTATATGTCTAAAGAGAGTTCTTTTTTCAGTATCTTTTAGTCACTTATTTCATCGAACAGCGTTTCAAATTATTTGTATTTTGTAATAAATAAAGTACTATTCTAATCTTCCACATATACCTGCATGTTTGTGAGGTTTATTGTTTTTGTATGAGATGAGCTGGAAATTTCTGAAAGATTTACATGAGACATAAATGTGTTTAATCAGACCATGGTATTACGTTCTTTTTTCTTTCATTAAACAAAATATCTTTAAAAAAAAATCATACAAAAGTTAGGTTATCATATCACTATAACTAAATTTTTTTGGCGGGGGGGGGGGGGGCAGAAAAAATTATTATTATAATAACAAAAAAATAACAAATAATACTATTTTTTTAACAAATAAAAACAACTAATAAAAAATCCGGAAAGGTAACTTATTATTTAAAGTTTACAAAGATATTACGTCTGTTCATTATCAATTAAAAACAAGTACATTAGCACAGACAGTTAAATTATTAAGTTAAAAATCACGAATATTTATTAAAAACAACATTATACGCCGCTTAGGACTTTTCCAGAATGCATTACTGATGAGGGGCTTCTGGACACGTCCGAAACGTATAATACTGTTTTTAATAAATATTTCTGCTTTTTGACTTTATAATTTAACTGCCTGTATTAATGTACTTGTTTTTAACTTATTATTATTTTGTGTTTGTTGTATAGTTTTATATCTATAAATCTGCGGATATAAATATAATATTTGTTTCTTTTAGAAAAAAAAAGTGCGATTAAAAATACTTTGAAATACAAAAGGTAAAAAAAAGTTACATACGAGTTACATTAAAAAATCATTTATTCATTAGATTTCATAATAAAAAACTGTGATTTTTTTTATTGCATTCAGAATGTGTTTTTTTTCCAATCATGAGTCATTTTGTTGTGCAGCTGGAGTTTTTATACTTTAATCTTATTCTGAAAAAGAAATAAATATATATTAGAGAATTTTTCTTTACCATTTCTGAAGAATTTATTAATGTTTGATTAAAATCATTTATTCATTCGGTTTCATGACAAATTGGGATTTTTTATTGCATTGAGAATGTTTTTTTTAGCCATGTGTCATTTTTTTCTGTACAACTACAGTTTTTATACTTTCATCTGATTCTGAAGCACACACACACACATATATATATATATATACTATATATATAACCATAATAACCCAACACAGAAACATCATACACAAATGGGGGAATAAAATAAAAAACTGAAATATGAACAAGGTAAAGAAGAAGAAAATATTAAGTAATATATGACCAAGAGAATATAAATACAATTGGAAAAGTGAATTAATGAAATATTTGTGGAACTGTAGCAGAATCGTCAGGCCCAAATTCCTACAGATTACACAAAAATATACGATTTCATCCATGTGCAAGCTATAATAAACTAAAACTAGCTGACTCCCACTCGGCGATGCCCGGGCCCTGATAATAAATTTTAAAAGAAACATCAAGTTTTTATTATTTTATACCTTTAACCGAATCTTGTATGAAATTATGTTTAAAAATGAAAAATTGGCGAAAAAATATTGATATTTAGTGAAAAAAGCGCTCATTTTCATGTTTTTTTTTAAGTAGGGTCGTTTCATAGTTTTAAAATAAAAAAGTTATATTCGTCCGAACTCTTTGAAATCTTTATTGGTGATAAATAAAACGGTTTTACAGCCCGTGTGAAAATTTCGTGAAAAAATATTGTTAGCTAGTTGTAAAAGATACGCTTTCTTCTCGCTTTTTTATTTATTTGTTTGTTTTTGCGTCGGCTCCTTTAACATAGCACTAACAAAATTGTTCTCATCTTCCGAACTCTCTGACATTTCAATCCGTTATAAATATATAACTGTATCCAAGCTCTCTTTAAAATGTTACTAAAATATATGCATATTTAGTAATGGGAACATGAGTTCTTAAAAAAAAAGGTTTAGCTTTCAATCTCAGAGCAAAACTATATATCAAGGTTTATGCTTTCAATGCAATGGTGACTCCATCCGTTTTCAATCAACCCTTTTGAATCCCCCTAGGCTAAACAGGTGAGGGCTAATCCATCAGGTTTCCCGTTTCTGAGGGGAGAAGCCTTCAAAAAACGTTGGCGCATGCTGAAAAAGAGACTATATTTGTGTGGAAAATTTGATAGAATGCGCTTTTCGTTTTCGTGATATCGTTATCATTTTTAATCCAAATTTTCTTCTCTTTTTTTTGTGAGTAACTTTTTTAACCTCAAAATAGTGTTTTATTTTGGTAACTTTTTTTACATCAAAATAGTCTGTTTTTATTATTTTTTTTGTAACTTTTTTTACCTCAAAATAGTCTGTTTTATTTTGGTAATTTTTTTTACATCAAAATAATCTGATTTTTTTTTAACTTTTTTTACATCAAAATAGTCTTTTTTTTTTGGTAACTTTTTTTACCTCAAAATAGTCTGTTTTATTTTGGTAACTTTTTTTACATCAAAATAATCTGTTTTTTTTTTTTTTTTTTTTTTTTTTTTTACATCAAAATAGTCTGTTTTTTTGTAACTTTTTTTACACCAAAATGATCTGTTTATTTTTATTTATTTATTTATTTATTTTACTTCTATTTTCATGAAAATACAGTTATTAATAATACCGTTAAATGATTATAAAATTACTTCATTCCAAAATATGGAATACCCAACATTTGACATTCTTATTCATCTGTCATATACGCATATAATCCGCCGTTTTAGAAAAAAGGTGCGAAGTATGTTTGAAATGATACTAGTAATTACTAGAAAGAAAAGAGAAAGAATGTTGTTCACTTGTTTTGTTTATAAGAAATTCTGATTGCCCCGTACAGGGGGCAAATGCAAGAAGACAATATTACTGTTGAATGCATTGTATAACAAAAAGCTATTAACAAATACTTTTAAATAATAACTATTTAAATAAGTGTTAGATGATATAAAGTTATTTCATATGTAACAGAGATATTTTATTGACTTCATCTCTTTATTTGAATCAGTAAAGTATGTGAATAATAAATGTATCTGTATATCACTGTAAATGCATAAAAAAGAATAACAAAGAAAAAAATAGAAAAAAATAAAGAGTTTTTAGACATTGATAACGATATCATTGGCGAGAGGAGTGGGGGGGGGGGGGGTGTCAATGAATGTTAACGTATGATATCGTAAGGGGGGGGGGAGAGGGTCCAAAATTACCAAAAAGTCGATATCGTTCTATATGAACAGCCGCCCATTTTAAAAGAACATAAAATTTTGCATGCTTTATTTCCTATACGGAAGATGTTAATGTTCCCCATTTTTATTATCCGTGAACTAATTTAAAGAACTAGAAATTCATAGAAAATATATGAAACTATATAAAAATAACCAGATTTTAATAGTTTAATTTTAAATAGTTTAACTATAATTAACTCTTTACGTCATTGAAATATTTCTCTGCCATCATAAAGCAAAATATAAGAATCCTGTACTTATCCTTTGAATAACATCAGCAAAGATATATTTCATTGATTCAAAAAAAAAAAAAAAAGAAAAAAAAAAAATAGAACTCCCAAGTTCCATTTTTGCAATGCATGGAAATAATATGCTTATCATGCAAGATTTCGGAAGACTTCGCCAATTTGAAATTCTAAAATAAGAAAACCTTTTGAAAATTCTGAATACATATTCAAAATACAGAAAGTAACTTCTTTGAATATGATGTAGGAATTTATATAGACCATTCAAAAGCAGAATAATTTTTATAGTTTCTGTAAAACATAAAATTTTAAGATCCCACATCTATCTATACTAATAAAACAAAGTTTCACTCTGCGTGTCTGTGTGTTTGTGTGCGATGGCTAGAAAAATATAGCGCACTTAGAAGTCTGAAAATTAAGGTGAGGATAGTCCAAAACCTTGGTGCACCTGAGTATCAGAATTTTGATATTTTGAAAATTAGCCGAAAATTTTATTAAAAACTTATTAAAAGTCGTTTCCAAAATGCCATCTTTTTTCTGAAAATGGTGCAAAAGAAATATCAAAACCGCAAAATGGGGTCTGTGTTGCGAAAGTCAAGAAATAATTGGGTTTAGACCAGTGTTTCCCAACCTTTTTTTGGCCGCGCCCCACCAAAGCATCTCTAAAATGATGATGCCCCCCTCCCCCTAATACATATAATTCTTATAAAAGTTTAAAAGAATGAACTCCTGATAAAGTAAAAAGCGTGATAGAGTAAAAGGCATTTAGCATTGATCCTGAAACGTACCGAAGGTAATGGATGAATCAAATATTTTTTATAATCATCTGATACTACTCATAGTTTAAATTTTCGTTGGCATATAAAGGGTTAAGACAGTCATTTTTAATCTCTTCGCAACGGTCGTCACGTATGCGTGATGTATAGAGTGCTCAGAATCCTTGATTAGACCATTCAATAATTTTGAATAAAACATTGTTCTCTTATTTAATTACAGAATTTCTGCGATTAAATGACGCAACAATTTCTAATCAGAATAAAACGTGACAAAAGATTTTGTAAAGGAAAGTCGTCAAGTAATTGTTAAATATACACTTGAATAGTTTCATGTGTAAAATTGATTTTTAGATGACATATTGCAGTGCGACTTATTCAATAAATAGTTGAATTGCAATTTTAAACAAAAAAATTGTTTAAAATTCTAAAATACTTATAAATCAGAAAAATTATAAAGAATTTTTGTACCTAAATATCTTAAAAAGTTTTTTCTATAATTATTCTGGTACAGGTGTATTTAAAATTTTTGAATGGACACTTTTAAAAAATTGAATAAAAAATTTATTTTTCTCATTTTTGTTTTTTAAATTTGAATGTGTAATTTTTATTTTCAGTCTACAACATTACTATTACAGAAACAATTCAGAGGGTATAAGTTCACACAAATCTGGAATTGCCCCCCCCTGAAAAGTCAAATAGCCCCCCTGTGGGGCGTACGCCCCCCGTTGGGAACCACTGGTTTAGACGAAAAAGGCCGGACTACCAGACTCACGTTTAACTACGTCTTTTCGAAACACATCGAAATAACAAAAACAATGTTTTCAATAACTAATTTTTTTAATTGAAAACTCTACCAGATTTCTTACATTTAATATATACGTATATATATATATATATATATATATCTTTACATCTGTTATGATTTTTAGGTAGGTGAAGTTGCATCTCGTTAAATAATTTAGATTATTATCTAAATAAAGGCCTTGCAGTCGTAATCATAATACCATTTGGCTCGGATAGAATTACCTTGGGGATTTCCCGAATAAATAAGAGAACAAATCTTCAGAATAGAAAAAAATATATATTAATTTCTTATTATAGACGAAACTTGAAAAAAACATTCACCACGATTCTTTCTCATACTGTTAAGCACTTTCATCGCTAAAACTTAGCAGTTAATTATGTGATATCTTTAAACTCAATACATTATAAACAATGTTAATTTCTCAATTCGAATATCGGATATAAGAATATTTCACATTTTAAATAAGAACAAATGTCACGAAAATCTGCGTTCCGCAACCCATGTCAAGCACTAAATATCCAAGCTCTCACGGTTATCTACGCTATTGCAGATGTACAGAATAGCCAGACTTTCAGAACTTTTGATTAGGTCAGAACTCTGTTTTAAGAGCGGCAGAAAAATGAAGTACTATAGTTCTTGCGAGAAACGGCGCGAATTTAGCTTTTGGAATGAAATAAAAATGGTATAAAACGATAATTTTAAATAGAATGAATTCGGCTTTTAAGAATTGAAAAATAAAAAATGATTTTGAAGAAAAATAATTACGGGAAGCGTTTTTTAGAATATTTTGAAGGAAAAAAATGTTATATAAGCATTTTTCATAGAAAGTTGTTTAAATAAATTTTAAAAAAAGAATATTGTTCAAGATAGGAAATAATTTAATAAACTAGCGTTGTTTAATGTATGACTATTGTAAACTAGGGCTGCATTTGTATATGAAAAATATCAACAATGTAATGAAATAAAGTTTTGAAATTTATTAAAAGCAATACTTTCGTATTAACCGCATGTTAGCACGTATTAGCCGAAGAAATTGCCAAAGATTTCGCTACTTACTGCAGCCTTTTTGATTATGAAAATTTCAGAAGTTTAGGCGCATAGTTCGACTAGTCTATAAAATTTTTGTTTTATTTAAATTACTTTATTTTAACTTGTCTGTAAAATTTGCGTTTTTTTTTATATTATTTTATTTATATTGTGATTTCGTGATACATGTTTATCCGTTTCAACGTTCGATTGTATACAGATATAGTTTGGTAGTTTTACAGGGCCTTGGCGAGATAGAAAAAATGGCCTTTGCGAAAGAGGGAAATTTTTCATGCATATTTTTTGGCAACCTATTCGCTGTTTCATATACATAAGCAATTTTTCTCAATATTTATACAACTTATTTAATATAAAGAACCCATATGTCTATTTTTACATACAAACAGAAGTAAATTGTATATAAATAATAATAATAACATGTATATAAATAAAATGCTTATATATAAATATAAACCCATATAAACATATAAACATAGTTTATAAACACATATAAACAAAACAAGCATAAGAGTTCACCAGGTCTCTTTTAATAACTGTTTTTAACATTTGGCAACAAATCTCTCTTTCTGAAGCCCTAATTGCGCCAAACATTTAAAAAAAAGTCCAACGCTCCTATATTGGAAAAGTACCAATAGTTTATTTATTATTTCCAAACCACCATTAGAAGTGCACGAAACTACTCGGTTTGTTATTTAAATCTTTTTAAGACATTTTATATGTACTGTAATCACTTTTAGCATGTAAATGTACATTTTATTTTATTGGTATGTCTAGTTTATTCTGGGTTTACATCCCACAATACACAGGGTGTCCCTTCTTATCTCAAATCGTTAGTTTTAGTTGTATAGTTCCAATTGGAAAGTGTTTCAAATAGTATTCGTCATATAAAAATCCATTTCCATCAAAATCGTTATTTTTTAATTAGTCAAGGATTTTTTATACGTTCCCTGTGTCCTTCCTATAAGTTAAAATTTGAGATAATTTAGCCTTGCACTCTAAAATTAGGAGGAGTGAAAAGTTGACTCTTTGAAAGAGTGAAAGGCATTTTCACTCTTTTTGGGGGGAATTATACAAAAACATACTCCTCAAAGAGTGGAATTTTCCACTCCCTAGAAAGGAGTGAAATATTTCACTCCGTTGTCAAGAGTGAAATGTTTCATTCCGTTGACGAGAGTGAAAGCCTGGCATTATATAATTTTTTCCATATTTATTTATTGAGAGAAACAAAATTATCATTCCTTCTTAATGTTTTTTTTTTTCAATGTTAACATGTTTAAGGGGACACGGTACCTTTTACTTCCATAAAAATGGAAGTATGGTGATCGCTGGAAAATCGAAAATTTGTATCTCATGGAAGAAGGCCTCTGGGATAAAAAAGATCAGCAGATTTATCCGTTTCAGGTTGGAGTCTGTGTGTACGTACGTATGTATGTACGTAACGCTTTGCAATGCCCGTAGCTCCCAAACCAAGCGTCTGACGGTTTCGGACTTTGTTGGGTCTCTGGGGTATTTATACCAAAGCTAGATATACGGAATATACTATATATCCAACTTTGATTTATACCAAAGAGGGTGGATGGAAACTACAAGTTCTCAGCCAATAGGAAGAAGTATTTAGAAGTGCGTGTGGAAGAATTGAAAAATATGACCACTCATGATGCGCAAGTTCATGCGTTTGTATAGTAAAACGATTGCGAAAAACTGAAAAAGCCATTTAAATAATAATTGAATCGATATAATTATGCAGACATTATTTGCGACAGAAAATGATTGAATAAATAAATAACTGCTTTATTGTAATGAAATTTTTGCCATAGCAGATGTGCGAAAATGTATTATTTGTTACAAAAAGAAAAGAAAAAAGGTTAGTATTTTCTAACTCACACAGTTGAGAATCCCCGTAAATATATGTGATTTCTACACAAGTTTAATGTTATGAAACGGAAATCGCAAAAGGAACAAAGCTAAAATAATGTAATATGAGTTTTGTAACTGTCAACGGCCATATCATGCTGAAAATACCGGTTCTCGTTCGAGTACCTAAGTTCGCGATTTGTACGTGGGAGGGTGCACACTTGGAAACAACGCGTGCTTCGAACTCTTTTTGCAAGAGTAAACAGTCACTCCTATCAGGGGTGAAAAAACGCACTCCTTTTGCAAGAGTGAATAGTCATTCCTCTGAAAGAATGCTTATTCACCTCTGTTTAGAGTGAATATTCACTTCCCAAGACTGAGTATCCACATTTTAAGAGAGTTAATAATTCCACTTTTGCTTGGAGTGAATAGTCACTCTAAAGAGGTTGGGCCAATTTTGACTCTGCGATGGAGTGAATATTCAATTTAGAGTGTGATCTGTCAAGTAATAGAGGAAGAAAATATTTTTATACGACTGAATCTTACCGAGTTATGAGAGTTTGAATTTTATGAAATTTCAGCGTTTTCTGACTTTAAAAATGAGATTTTTGTTTGTTTGTTTGTTTTTACAAGGGTACCTATACAAGACGTTTCCTGAGGCTGTTCGAATTGCGCAAAATGGATTACACGATGTGCAATTGAAGAGATCCGGTTAAAGTTGAATTAATACTAGGCAGAAACCTGGATGAAGCTAGACAATAGATATCTGATAAATAGATATCTCTAGTATATAAGAATCCGTACTAATATGATTCTTATAAATATTAAAATATCCCGTTGTAAATGTAAGTTTTGTATAAAAGTTTCACGTTTTAAAGCTATAAAAACCAAAATTTTCAAGATGCATATAAAATTCATTACACATGATGTAACGTTTGGTCAGATGTATATGTCTAAAGAGAGTTCTTTTTTCAGTATCTTTTAGTCACTTATTTCATCGAACAGCGTTTCAAATTATTTGTATTTTGTAATAAATAAAGTACTATTCTAATCTTCCACATATACCTGCATGTTTGTGAGGTTTATTGTTTTTGTATGAGATGAGCTGGAAATTTCTGAAAGATTTACATGAGACATAAATGTGTTTAATCAGACCATGGTATTACGTTCTTTTTTCTTTCATTAAACAAAATATCTTTAAAAAAAAATCATACAAAAGTTAGGTTATCATATCACTATAACTAAATTTTTTTGGCCGGGGGGGGGGGGGGGCAGAAAAAATTATTATTATAATAACAAAAAAATAACAAATAATACTATTTTTTTAACAAATAAAAACAACTAATAAAAAATCCGGAAAGGTAACTTATTATTTAAAGTTTACAAAGATATTATCTGTTCATTATCAATTAAAAACAAGTACATTAGCACAGACAGTTAAATTATTAAGTTAAAAATCACGAATATTTATTAAAAACAACATTATACGCCGCTTAGGACTTTTCCAGAATGCATTACTGATGAGGGGCTTCTGGACACGTCCGAAACGTATAATACTGTTTTTAATAAATATTTCTGCTTTTTGACTTTATAATTTAACTGCCTGTATTAATGTACTTGTTTTTAACTTATTATTATTTTGTGTTTGTTGTATAGTTTTATATCTATAAATCTGCGGATATAAATATAATATTTGTTTCTTTTAGAAAAAAAAAAGTGCGATTAAAAATACTTTGAAATACAAAAGGTAAAAAAAAGTTACATACGAGTTACATTAAAAAATCATTTATTCATTAGATTTCATAATAAAAAACTGTGATTTTTTTATTGCATTCAGAATGTGTTTTTTTTTCCAATCATGAGTCATTTTGTTGTGCAGCTGGAGTTTTTATACTTTAATCTTATTCTGAAAAAGAAATAAATATATATTAGAGAATTTTTCTTTACCATTTCTGAAGAATTTATTAATGTTTGATTAAAATCATTTGTTCATTCGGTTTCATGACAAATTGGGATTTTTTATTGCATTGAGAATGTTTTTTTAGCCATGTGTCATTTTTTTCTGTACAACTACAGTTTTTATACTTTCATCTGATTCTGAAGCACACACACACATATATATATATATATATATACTATATATATAACCATAATAACCCAACACAGAAACATCATACACAAATGGGGGAATAAAATAAAAAACTGAAATATGAACAAGGTAAAGAAGAAGAAAATATTAAGTAATATATGACCAAGAGAATATAAATACAATTTGAAAAGTGAATTAATGAAATATTTGTGGAACTGTAGCAGAATCGTCAGGCCCAAATTCCTACAGATTACACAAAAATATACGATTTCATCCATGTGCAAGCTATAATAAACTAAAACTAGCTGACTCCCACTCGGCGATGCCCGGGCCCTGATAATAAATTTTAAAAGAAACATCAAGTTTTTATTATTTTATACCTTTAACCGAATCTTGTATGAAATTATGTTTAAAAATGAAAAATTGGCGAAAAAATATTGATATTTAGTGAAAAAAGCGCTCATTTCATGTTTTTTTTTAAGTAGGGTCGTTTCATAGTTTTAAAATAAAAAAGTTATATTCGTCCGAACTCTTTGAAATCTTTATTGGTGATAAATAAAACGGTTTTACAGCCCGTGTGAAAATTTCGTGAAAAAATATTGTTAGCTAGTTGTAAAAGATACGCTTTCTTCTCGCTTTTTTATTTATTTGTTTGTTTTTGCGTCGGCTCCTTTAACATAGCACTAACAAAATTGTTCTCATCTTCCGAACTCTCTGGCATTTCAATCCGTTATAAATATATAACTGTATCCAAGCTCTCTTTAAAATGTTACGAAAATATATGCATATTTAGTAATGGGAACATGAGTTCTTAAAAAAAAAGGTTTAGCTTTCAATCTCAGAGCAAAACTATATATCAAGGTTTATGCTTTCAATGCAATGGTGACTCCATCCGTTTTCAATCAACCCTTTTGAATCCCCCTAGGCTAAACAGGTGAGGGCTAATCCATCAGGTTTCCCGTTTCTGAGGGGAGAAGCCTTCAAAAAACGTTGGCGCATGCTGAAAAAGAGACTATATTTGTGTGGAAAATTTGATAGAATGCGCTTTTCGTTTTAAATATATAGATAATACAAGATTTGGGCAATCGCACAATATATGTATATTGTTTGAGAAAAGTGTTTTTTGGTAACATAATGAAATTGTGACCAGTTTTTTTTATCCATTTCCAATATTTTTTCATATATATAATAAAACATTATATATATATATATATATTTGTGTGTGTGTGTGTGTTTGCGTGTGTATGTGTTAACCCGTTCTCTGCCAAAACTATGTGGGCGGAGTCTTCAATATTTTTACTGAAATTCGTTTCCCACCAAAAATATTCTGAAAGATAATATTTGGTAACTTTAATTTTGTCATTAAGAGCAAAATTTTGTCATTAAATAAAGTAGTTTTTAACATATTAAAATAGTGGTGGTGCTATGGCACGTGCTATACTAAAAAAAAATATATATATACAAAAAAATATGGCCCATACAAAAAATGGCCTATACAAAATAAAAGAAATATATTCTATCATATCTTATCATCTTTCTTATGATACCCTGTATACAAATATGAATATAGTACCTAGTGCGAAATTTATGTATGCAGTTTAATCACTTCAGCGTAATTCAAGAAATTTTTTTATCAACAAATAGAAAGGGGGAGCGGAATAATCCTTGCCCTAGGGCCCTAGATACTCTAAGTCGGGCTGTGATAATACGCTTAATAACAAATAAAAATCTTATTCGAAATAAAGTGAATTGCTCAATGAATTCTTATTATTTTAACATTTATGCAAAGAACTGGTAACTGTTTATTTTTTTTTTTATTTATCAAAAAAAATATTTTCTGTGCGCGAGGCTCTATGCGGTCTCACCTGTCGCACACCCCTAAGGACGGCTCTGTCATGATTTATTATGATTATAATAACATATTTAATTGTAACATTCTTAATTAGTTGAAATAGTGAAAAGAAATGTCATCATTCTGAATTCAAAGTAGCGATTTCCTTTAGCAGCATTTTACACTTTGTAGCAAATCTTGGGCTGCACGCTGCAATAAAGTTTTTACATAAAATTAATCTCTCTTCAATTTATACAGAAATTTCGGATAATCGGAAATCTTCCTAATCCGAACAGGTAACGGTCCTAATTTGTTCGGATTAGCAGCGTCATGCTGTAGTTTTAAGTAGCATATTTTTCCTAACATAAGTAAAAATTACTACGTTACTTCTAATTTAAAAATATATTCATATAACTTTCACCAATCCAAAGAATGAGTGTTACAAAATAATTCCACTGCTAAAACATTTTTAGACATGCAAATCAAATTATTTTTTCATATTCATTCGATTAATATAAATCATAATGTCCTAATACCTCTTTATTATCTACATATATTTGGCTTTTCTCTTCTGCACTTTTTCTCTTTTATCTTTTTGGGTCGTTCAGCTGCTAGCATTTTTTCCCAAGAAATTCGCTTGGACTAATCGCATCCAATGATGTCAAATTGCATTCTTTCTAATTTTAATCTTTTACCGTTTCATGTGTAATTTTGCTCAATGTCGAAATATCAGTCGTGAAATTTATCTCAAAGTCATGAAAGATCAAGGTCACAGACGATCTTATATTGCTTTACTTTATCGTCTGAATAATAGAAAGACAAAATCAATGTAGTTCAAAGTCAGTGTCGGAGCTTTTATTCTTTGTTTGAAATGAGTATATAGAAATTATAATGTACGAGATTTCTGGAGATGATTTTTATAAATTATGCTGTTTGTTTATCGGAAATGCCTATTTGCTACGCATTTAAAATGCAGATATTCCATTACATGCTATTATCTTTCCAGATATGAAGATTCTCGCTTCTAGTTTTTGAATAGGCAATAAAACTTTCATCTATTCAAAGTATGGGTGTAAGAAAATAAATCCATTACTAAAAGACATTTTTTGATATGCAAATAAAAATTTTTCACATTCATTCTATTACTATCATTCATAATGCTCTAATACCTCTTTATTTTCTAATTATTTGGTTTTTCTGTTCAGCACACTGGGTATCGTTAAGCTACTAGCAATTTTTTTCTAAGAAATTTGTTTGGACTAATCACAAACAATGATGTCAAACTGCATTCTTATTTGAACGTTTTACCATTTCATGTGCAATTTTTCAATGTCGAAATATCAAATATGAAATTGATATCAAACTCAAGAAAAATTAAGGTCACAGACGATTAAATATCATATCTATTTACTTTATTGTTTGAATATTAGAAAGACAAATTCAATTGAGCTCAAAGTCAGTGTCGGATCGTTGATTGTTTGTTTGAAATTAGTATATAGCAATTGTAATGTACGAGACTTCTGGACATCCGTTTTGTAAATTAATTGTTCCTTGTTTGTTGGAAATATCCATTTGTTAAGCACTTAAAATGCAGATATTCCATTAAATTTCTATTATCTTTCCAGATATGAGAATTCTCGCTTCTAGTTTTCGAACAGACAATAAAACTTTCATATAACCAAATAATGAATGGTACAAAATAAATCTAGTATTACTAAAGAAAATTTTTAGATATGCAAATCATTTTTTTTTCACATCAACAAGGTCAAAAACGATTTTATATTGCTTTACTTTATCGTCTGAATAATAGAAAGACAAAATCAATGCAGTTCAAAGTCAGTGTCTGGGCTTTCATTCTTTGTTTGAAATGAGAAAACAGTAGCAATTGTAATGCACAAGATATTAGGAGATGCTTTTTGTAAATTAATTGTTGCTTATTTATAGGAATTGCCAATTTGCTACGCACTTAAAACGCAGATATTCCATTACATGCTATTATCTTTCCAGATGTGACGATTCTCGTTTGCAGCTTTCGAACAGGCAATACAACTTTCATCCATCCAATGAATGGGTGCCAGAAAATAAATCCATTACTAAAAAACATTTTTAGATATGCAAATATTTTTTTTTTCAAATTCATTCTATTAATATCATTTATAATGTTCTCATATCTCGTTATTTTGTAATTATTTGGCTTTTCTAACAACTGTGTCAATACTGTTTCATGGGCAATTTTTCAATGTCGAAACATCAAACATGAAATTTATATCAAGCTCATGTAAAATCAAGGTCACAGACGATCAACCCGTCAGCACACACGCTGGGGTAAAATATACCCCAGCTCACAACTATTACTATATTACTTAAAAATGTGCGAAAATCGTTCGTGATCATTCTGAGCTTTATAGTACCTTTCAAACTGAAAGATATCAAGATATGGCCAAAAAGAATTTACCTCCGGTTGTAAAATTTCCCATTCTTTTGTTATAAAAATGTCACGTGGGAGGAAATTTACCCCACGCGTGTTATAACGTAACACATAATGATAGGAAAATGCTAATGCAAATGTTTATGTAAAAAATATAGTGTGCGAATAATAATATAATTTTTCTTTTAAACGTTATTAATTCTTGCACATACAGTTTCTATATATCAGTTTTATATTTTTTTGTGTTTTCATGGCTGAATTTGGATTATAAAAGCTTTGTTTGTAATGATATGCAGAAAAAAATCTTAGTGCTAAATTTTGTGGTTTTTTTTTTTTTTTTTTTTTTTTTTGCTTTAAATATAAAAGAACCTCTTATTTTAAGTTAAATTATGTTCTTTATTGCTTTACAGTTTGTTTCAAAATATAAATTTTTGTTTATAATCAAACCGGGGGGAAAATGACACAAGAAAACCCATTGGGGTAAAATTTATCACGCTCGTGTAGTAACGTAATGGAAAGGGGCGCGTGTGCTGACGTGTTAAATATCATATTTATTTACTTTATTGTTTGAATAATAGAAAGACAAAATCAATATGGTTCAAACTCAGTGTCGGAGCTTTCATTGTTTATTTGAAACGAGTTTATAGCAGTTGTAATGTACGAGATTTATGGACATCCTTTTAGCAAATTAATTAATTGTTTCTCGCTGGTCGGAAATGTCAATTTGCTACGCACTTAAAATGCAGATATTCCATTATATGCTATTATCTTTCCTGATATGAGAATTTTTGGTTTCAGTTTTCGAGCAGGCAATCACACTTTCATTTAACCGAAAAATGAATGTTATAAAATAAATCTATATTACTAAAGTAAATTTTTAGATATGCAAAAAATTTTATTTTTAAATCATCACGGTAAAATACGATCTTATATTACTTTACTTTATCGTCTGAATAACAGAAAGACAAACTCAATGTAGTTCAAAGTCTGTGTTGGAGCTTTCATTCTTTGTTTGAAATGAGTATATAGTAACAATTGTAATGCACAAGATTTCTGGACATGCTTTTTGTAAATTAATTGTTGCTTATTTATCGGAAATGTCTATTTGCTACGCATGCTTAAAATGCAGATATTCCATTATATACTATTATCTTTCCAGATGTGAGGATTTCTAGCTTTCAGTTTTAGAACAGGCAATAAAACTTTCATCTATCGAAAGAATGGGTGACATAAAATAAATCCATTACTAAAGAACGTTTTTAGATATGCAATTTTTTTTTCATATTCATTCTATTAATATCATTCATATTGTTCTCATAACTCTTTATTTTGTAATTATTTGGCTTTTATGTACAGCACACTGGGTATCGTAAAGCTGCTAGCAATTTTTTTTCAGAAAGAATTTGCTTTGACTAATTGCATAATCAACGGTCTCAAATTGCATTCTTTTTCATTTTAACCTTTTACCATTTCATGTGCAATTTTTCAATGTCGAAATATGAGTCATGAAATTTATCTGAAAGTCACAAAAAATCTAGGTCAAAGACAGTCTTTAATTCATTTACTTTATCGTCTGAATAATAGAAAGACAAAATCAATATACTATTTCAAAGTCGACATTGAAGTTTTCTTTGTTTGTTTAGAAGGTGTATACATCACATGTAAAGTACCAGATTTCTGGAGAAGCTTTTTGGTAAATTAATTGCTGTTTGTTTACTGAAAATGCCTATTTGGAAAGCAAATAAAATGGGATATTGCATTCAATGCTATTATCTTTCGAAATATGAAGTTTTTCACTTCCAATTTTTGAACAGGAAATAAAACCAATGGTTTTGCAATTAACTTTATTAATATTTAAAGTATAACTCAAGATAAATATATAACGCTTTCAGGTACTTGGTAATGCAGAAAACTACATGAATGTACATGAAACCTTTGTACAATTTTTCATGCAGTTTTATTGATTAGTTAAAAAAAATCCATTAACAGATTCACGGATAGAAAATAAAGATTCAGACAATAAAGGTTCAGAAATTTCGAGATTTTCT
The DNA here is from genome assembly GCA_963931845.1 of Maratus michaelseni. NCBI lineage: Eukaryota > Metazoa > Arthropoda > Arachnida > Araneae > Salticidae > Maratus > Maratus michaelseni. The sequence continues at coordinate 246,319,605 of OZ007596.1, read as the reverse complement.
CAAAATTGGTGTGTTTTGTAACCATATTTATTTATATGTAATATTTATATTTTATATTTTATATGGTTGTACATTCGTATTCAATATTATTCATATATGTAAATGGATAAAAACATCAATATTTGTGCAGTGTTATACAAAATCTAATTGAATATTTTTCAGATATAGTTATTATTATTATTATTATTAAACCATAGACCAGGCCTGTACCTGCCGGGCATTATGCCTAACGAGCTTAACGAGTTTGTGTACCTGGCCACGGGGCGAAATTTGCTTAATCTCCTCAAAGCGGAGATCTACCTGAGTAGCTCCTTGGGTGTCATTGGCTGCAACGCTATTTGGTGAGTGCCACTTTTGTTACTGTGTTGGCCGGTTCTAGATTGTTATTAATTATAGGCAGGGGTCGGAAGTAGCGTGCTACAAGTAGCGAAACTACTACAGTCGCTACTTTTTGCAGTAGTTTACAGTGTAGCGTGCTACATTTTGAATAATGTAGTGTAGCGAGTAGCGCGATACAAAAAATCAGTAGTTTGTAGCGAGAACCGACGCTACTTTTAACGCTACTTCAGGGGGGGGAAAAGTGCAATTCTGCAAATCACGTGGTCGAAATTACTTCTTTTGTGCAGAATTTGTTCTGCTCAACAATTTCCGAATCGCAGTGGGAAATCTCAGCTATGCATCGCATGAAGTCTTAAATATTTTCCATTGACACTTGCTGCTGAAATCAAGTATTAAACCACCAAAAGAATTAATTTTCTTTTTGTCAACTCTTGTATATTTATTCGTTATTAAGCCTTCATGTTTTAACGCTGGGCTTTTTATTATTCGGAATTGCTCAATTTACAGATTTATTTATTGTTTGCATTTAGGGTTGTTTTTTGCAATTTTCTAGATTAGAAAGATGTAGAAAGTACAATATCTTTCTTAATTTTGCTACGAAATTTGTTAAGTGTGTATCTAACGTTTTGGAGACAAACACAAAACATTTTCTTATATGTTATCTTTATTAATTTTTTAATGCCCTCGGTTATGTCGTATTCATTTAATTGTATCCTGGCAGACGCAATATAACGAGGGGTCACTTTATTATTTAATCCGTGTCTTCAATTTCTTATGTAAATTAAACACTTTGACAAAATTTGAAAGTAGCGAAGTAGTGACTACTTTTGAAAAGTAGTCTGTAGTCGCTACTTTTTAAAACAAGTAGTTGTAGTTGTAGTTAACTCCATTTTCGACAAAGTAGTTGTATTGTAGTTCGCTACAATAAAAAAGTAGTTTTTCCAACCCCTGATTATTGACCGTAATAATTAACCCCTAATTACATTTCAGGGTACGTTGTCGAATAAGAAAAGGGGAGGGAAAAAAAGGCTTGCTTTCAGGCCGTATTCAGACTGACTATGGTTGCTAATATAGACTATGACAAGTTAACATAATTCAGTTTAAATATTTGTGTTTCCACTATGTATTGTATATTGGCTGTAATGCTCTCTAGTAGTTTGCTACAATTTCTTTGTTTGACGGTTCATGGTTTCTATTTAACTTTGTTGAATTGTCAGTTAAAAAAAATTCAATTTAAAAAAGAGAAAGGAATTGGTCTCTTAATTTAGAACCTTGATCAGGTGACGATCACATGACTAGGCACCTCCAGAGATATAATTCATTGTAAACTTGGAGGACTTTGCACCTATGACGGATTTTACATGCACCCGGTGCACATGGCTTCGTATCTGATACCTGAAACCGATGACCAGACCCCTAAATTTCCTTTTCCTTTTGTCGTAGTTGATTTGCTTTGTTGTCAATCTTTGGTGTTGTTTTGAAGTTGGTAACTCTCGCTTACATTTTAGTCACTATTCAAGGTTTTACTGTCACTAGGTCTTTTTCTGTCACTTTTCTTGGTAACTAGTTCTGTTGTCGGGGTTAATACTGTCACAAGTCCTGGTAAGATTTGTCACGCATGTTGGTAGCTTTTGTCAGAATCGGGTGTATTTATTTACACGAAATGTTTTGCGTATTATTGTCACAGATGTTGATAGTAAGTGTCACGTACCTCTATACTTGTTGTCACAAATGTGTGTAGTAATATAATTTTCAGGAGTTGGCTTGCATTCTCGTAGTTTGTTATTTTCTTGGTGTGCTATAGGGTGGAACCTGTTGATTGTTCTTTAGTTCATTTTTTCTTTTTAGAGACGTCTGTTATCACATAATGTAACATCAACATTTTTATTTATTGGCTTGAGATTTTTACTTGCAATTTTAAGCTCGAGGGTTATCAATTCAATTGGTTATGATGACTTGTCACTTCGTTTGCTCTAAATCTGTTTCGTGAATGGGCTCAAGAACCATCATTTCATCTCTAAAACACTACCACTCTGCTATACCGCAATTAAATCGATTTTTATAAAGCACCTAGTTAGGGGCTTTTTAATTTTTTTCCTTTTTTTGTGCACATTGTGCTTTTAATATATTGTTTTATAAGTTTTTTTTGTGCAATAAAAGTAAAGTTTTTTTAATGCCTTTTTTGTGCAAAAATAGAAGATTATATTAATTGCTTTTTATTATTTTGCTATGCGCTACGCTAGATTACTATTGCTACCGGTGAATTAATCTTCTGTGGATTATGGAAAGGGCTTGTTCAGATTTGCTTCAAGTTAGTGTGAAATTAGGTTTTATTGCTGTTACTAGGATTATTTTTAACAACAGAAATTACACATAATATCACATCTTTTGAAATTCGTTTTGCCTGACGTCTTAAACATCTCTTCCGTTTTTATACATGGTGGCTCAAGAGTAATACGAAATTTGAGGGGACGTAAACGACATCAATAGCAACCATTTTCTCGTTGGAAAGAAAAACTGAATACGGTTTTGCGGCGCTGTATAGCAACTACAGGTTTTGGTGTGGAGCATTCATCGTATGTCGCTCCCCTCCCACTTCCAATTCACTTAATTATCTAGCACCTACTTTTTCCTGTTGTGGAACTTAAAGACCATTAAGTACAAAATACCTATTGTTTCATACATGGACCTCCTGGCAAGATTCGTCATCGTCATTCCTAATATCTAGCAAATTCCAGGTATAATTGAAAAGGCTCGACAATATTTGCGGCGTACTACGAATAATCAAGAATATGAACATCATTTGTAAAACCGTATTTTCTGTCTATAGACATATGTCGATCGCGCCGTAGATAATTACTGGACTGAAAATTATCGGTATCTCAAGGTTGGGCAATGGTACAAAATGTCCGCATTGCCGTACCATTGCCATGTATAAGAATTACGTTTATATACAGGCGCTTTTATATGAAATTACCGTCTTTTAACGGAAATTTTCTATTTTGCGTGGAAATCGTAAAACTTCCCTGAATAAAGGGAGAGTTTTTTTTTTATCCCTACTTGTTGAATGTTCAAAACGGAAATGTTCCCTCCAAAACAGACAAACGGAAACGTTCCTTTATAATTGAGAAAAAAGGGGAAAGTCCAACTAAATATTCGAAATTGATGTTTTGGCCTATAGCCAAGTCATTAGTTGTGGCCAGTTGGTGCAGGAAACTGAGCATTCATCTTCTAATTTCGAGTACCGAGGTTCGAATCCGGAGGCAGCCAAGGCGATAAAAAAGTGTAATAAGATTCAATATTCGTATAGATATGCACCAGTATATATAATTGTTATTTAGATTTAAAAAAATCAAATGCATTACACATGCTCACATTTATTTCTAAAAACAGAAATTTGCCTTCTTGAATAGCCGAAAGTTTTCATCTTAAAAACAGGAGAATACCAAAACGATGAATAGGCGGCAACACTGCTGACATACATTTCCCGTTTTTCTGTTCACAATTTTTTTTTTAACTGTGTGGCTAAGCATCTACCGACAAATGCATAATTATCTATTTCTGAAAAAGCCAAAGGTCAATAACCGTACCAAAACACTTGTTTCTTTTCAAAATGTTACAAATTCAAAAAGTCACAATAAATTCAATTACGACAACAGTGGCGGCAGCAACATTAGTTATTTTTCTTTAATAGAAAGAAAAGTTTAAATGCTAATAATAATTCAACTTTTGTTATCGATGATGTAAGTGTCACATTTATATTTTTGATGTCAGTAATAGATCAATATAATAAAAGTGCAATTCATGTGACTGAGGAAACAAATACCGGCTTCCCACTTCGTTTTTCATATGCCAGGATTTTTATTCAAAATATGTTTTTCGAATAAATCAGCATAAAAGTTACATTTTTAGAAAGATCGTTCAAAACAAATTATGTTTGAGAGATGTGTTACATTCAAATATGTATATATTCTGAGATAACTTCTGTTGAAATTAGGTTGACAGTCCAATATCTCATCCCATTAAAGTAAACAAACACAAGAGATTCGTTCATCGTGAGCCATAAAAATATTAAACCATGAAGGTATTCATTCGCAGAGCAAATTCTCCCTGAATGAATTTTTGCAATGCTGTCTGGTATCAAAGAAATAATTCACGCCTGTAACCCAATCGAAGTTTAACATAATGCTAGTGAAATGCTGTACAAATCGACTTGCTTCGAGATCTTTTCTTGAAGTAAGTTAAAATATAAAGAAATTCTGATCGTATAATAATATTTAATGAATTAAATTTAAAAACGAATTGTCAGTTAATTTGATACTAACTTATTATTCATGTCAGGAAGATAGATCACCGAAAATGGTTGTTATTAGCCAATCATATTTACCATGGCAAATAGCGTTCAAAACAGTAATTTAATATACATTTATTTAATACATAACATCATTACAAATGGCAAATAACATAGAAGAAATCTAAAATAAAGCAAAACAGTCATTTAGTAGACATTTATTAAACACATAACATCAGATTGACTGTTTTTAGATAAGATATTTACGACGTAGTTTTAGTTTTTGCTGTACATTATATGCATCGGAATGAATATGAGATGTATATTCTAATCACATACTACGTCTATAAATATAATGTACATATCTATATTATATTATATCATAGAGTTATGTATAAATGGTTCGGTAATTGCCTTTAATATTTCTACTACAGAATATTAACTATAGAGTTACAAGATTGAAAGAAAAAAAAGGGTAATCAAATTAGTATTAAAGGCGCCCTCTATTACCTAGCACGGATAATGCGTAAATGCCGTTATTTTTTAAGAATTCTAGAAGGAAATTGCTTTAGGTGTTGTGAGAGAATTCCTGAACAGTATCAAGAAAGAAGAGAAAACAATGGGGCAGAGATGAATGTCCACGAGAAAGTTAGGGAATTCCACACCAAGGGAGGAAAATAATTAAAGGTTGAGATACTGGCAGAAATGTGGTTTAAAATGAGCCAGGCTATCAATAATGGCTTCCAAAAATTTTAAATAAATTTTCTATTATTCAGGGTTTACAAGAAAATTGGCGTCAAAAATGAAAGGTACCATAGCAACAATACGGATTATGACGCATTGTCCAAAACGTATAGATGAGAATAATGATTATAAAAGACATTAGCAATAATATGGTTTAATGTACATGTGGATATTATTAAAGAGTTCGCACAAAAAACACTTCTTTGCATCAAATCGTATTAGCTAAAATACGTTAATTTGCAATGGACCCAATTACCCAAGATTACCTAATATATGTAAGTAAATTAAATTATGAATAAAAATAATAGGTTACAATGCTTATCATACATTTATGGGCAACCAAACTGGTCGACAGAGGTGGCTAGTTGTATTATATTCATGCAGATCTCGCATGCATTCTTTGAAAAAGCATCGTTATTCACGATCACGGCTTAAAATATGTTTTTTAAGAGGACCAACAATTTTTGTAATCGTGCTGTGAAGTCATGCGTACCTATGCGATTATAGTTTATATTGATACTCTCTACTTTTCCTTAAAGTTTGTACACGGAATTTTCAAGCAACTTGTACAGATAATTTCAAATATATTCAGTCTATTTATTTTAAGCTTCTGTATCGGATGTAAATTCGGACTACATTGTCTAATTGTATAGTTAACAGAAATAAGCAAATTTCGCTAAGAAACGAAGATTTCTAGTGTCAAGTGGTTACTTTTAGTAGGGTAATGGAGAAATAATTCCTTTTTAAAAATTCGCTTACTAATTCCAAATTATGTTTACTGAGTAAAAACTTGGAGGCCAAAATCTTACGTAGTCCTCCAACAAAATTTGAAGGTCAAAATTCACAATCTTCGTTTTTTTCAATATCATAAAAAGTTAACAACATTAACTACGGATTAAGAGTGTCGTATGTAGAGTTTCAGTTTAATGTCTGTATATAGTTAAGAATAATGGAGATAAAATGGGAAAAAAATAAGTCATGCATTTTATAAAAGTTTTACAAATTGGTACTCAAAAAGAAGAATTGGACTATCATTTTTACAAGCTTTTATTCAAGCAACATTCGTATATACAGGATGTCCTAAAATGTACTGACTGTTTTTAAAATTGAATAACTTGCAAACGGTGACAGATATTAAACTAGTCGTTGGGGGCCACCGTAATACTTACCCATCATTGATATGCATAATGTAAAATATTAAAATAAAAATGTGTAAACTACTTATAAAATGCATTGCAATTCAAATAAAATCGTGGCTTGATGACGTCACAAACTATAAAGGCTCGATTACTGAATTGCTTGAAAGAGGTTTTTCCTTATAACTCCAAAAATAATAATCCTATTAACTAGCGGTTTATTGCATCTGATTAAGCGTCGAATTTCCAATTAAAATATATCTTTGAAGTGAAATTTGGATGAAATACAGGGTCATGAAAAATCGAAGAGTGTGGAAAATAGGATTCCAAATATCTCGGCAACTAATTATCCGATCGACTTCATGCTTTATTCAAAATTTATGTTTTTTTATTGTCTTTTATATTCATTTCTTAAAATAAACAATTTCGAAAATTTTTATATACCTTTCATCAGAACGAATATTTCGAGAGTCCGAAAAAAATTGTTCCGGTTAATCGAGGTTATTGAAATGAAATAGGCTTCTTCCCATTATTACATACTAAGTACATACCAAATTGCAAGTCTCTATCTCAATTTTTTCGGGAGATAGAGCGTTTACAGACACACACACAGACACACACACAGACACACACACACACAGACGGACGGCAAAATTTTTTTTCTAAAAATATGTTTTTCGGAATCTTCAGTGTCTGAAACGTGTAAATCCGTCAAAAAAAAAATTTCGATTTTCAAAACGATTACAAGACTTACCCTATACTACGTATGATGGGTAAGTAAAAAATTCTTGCAGGAGAGTAATGCATGATGTGAGGAGTTTTTTTACTGCTATTTCTGGTTTTAGTTTCAAATAGCAGTGATAGATGGCGCCGAAAGCAAATTCAAATTCAACCAAGCAGGGAGGTCTACCATATGGCTTATACTCGGTTCAGAGCGGATATTTAAGATAACTTAGACCGCCGAACTCACTGAGGGAGTTCCACAAACTCACTAAGTGAGTTCGAACTATCTATTGCTGGATACAGTCACTAGCACTCACTTTGATTGACTTTGGAGGCTAGTTGTAACTGATTGGTTGTTGAGCCTGGCTTTAATTTATGCGCATGTGTATATACTATGTTTGTTCAGATCTCAGACACGGTGACGTTCAGTGAGTTATCTTTAGATGAGCTTTGCGGTGTGAACAGGTATTCAATTCCGGGAGGTTACCACCTCAAAAAAAAAGCGATCTAAGCTAATTTAAATATGCGATGCGAACAGGATATTAAGCTCTACAAGCCTTGCTCGGAATGTTTATTAAAGAAAAAAAAAAGGTTTTCAAATGAGGCGTTATACATAAAACTGTTTAATACAATGTTTAATACCATATTTTAATTATACATGAAACTGTTATACAATTACAGATGTAACAATTACAAAAATCACTGTTAGGGCCTCATTAATTGGACGGTTACAAATTATCAATGCTTAATTAAAATATATAACAAAATTTTACAGACGTAATAACCTGTATTATTGGCCTTACAGACGGAAAGCTACAATTTGTGCTTCTTTTGAAGTAAAATGTTTTGGCATAGGCGCCAATCAAGGCCAAAACTGAAACCATCCAGCATTGATGCGAAGGAAGGTGGTTAAATATACGGAGTAGGTCTGATTCGCCAGTACAATCTTGTTCGTAAGGCTCAATTCTAGAACAAGATTGTATTGGTGAATGACACCCACTCCATATATTTAACCTCCTTCTTTTGTATCAGTGCTGGGTGATTTCTGCATCTTATCAAATTGGATGTCTATTGATCGACGGGCCATCTATTGCTGGTGATTCGAACTAAAATCAGCAATCACTGCAAAAAAACTCCTGGTAGGTATGTCTTTTCGTTTCAAAATTTGAATTAGAAATTTAAACCTTAACTGCTGTCACAGAAATTCTTACATTACTATAGTGAGCGGTCTCTCTGAGACCGCTTGATCGAAAGATGAATAAAAGATTTGGTTAACACATACTGTTTCTGTGCTGAACGTTATATACAGGACTGTTATAAATTAATATTCACCTTTTCAGAAGTCACTATTGATTGTATCAGGGCTCCAAGTGAGCCAAAATTTCATTACTATCTAATAGTTAAACTGAAAATTGCAAGTTAAACTGTGAAAATTGAAAAAAAGTAGCTGTCTACCGTTAACAGCAGTTAAGGGTTAACTCACTTTCAACTATCCGATCGAACTGAAATTTTGGATACATATGTAAATCCTATGACAACGCAATATTATTATCCTTTTGAAGTGCGTAAGTTCTATGTATATATTACGCTATCGTACGTGGCACAGAAATTGCGACTCTTTGTTAATTGATTAATGGCATAGCCCGAATGAAACGCATCTCATTGGTTGGTGCTGCCATCTACAGGAATAAAAGCGAAACAAACAATGATTTCTTGATTATTTATAATTTGTCAATATTAACAATTAAATAGATATATTTTTATACATTTTCATTTGAAATATTGATTTTTGTAAGCATTTAATATTTATAATTTAAAAAATACAATAAGTAATATAAAATTTAAAATGTAGACCAAGCAATGATTTTTAAAAAGGGATTTTTAGTAAAAAGGGAAAAGTAAGTGTAATAATTTTCCCTGACCGTTTCATCTTTTAAACGTAACTGTTATACTTTTGAAATTTTAGCTCTTATTTAATTTTTTTACAAGCTTTTAGTATAAATAAATATTATTCAGTCTTTTTTTTATGAAGTTCACTTCATTGTTATATTTTTCAATGACAGTCTGCCCGGGCAACGCCGGGCGGATCCGCTAGTTAATACTAATTTTACAGGGCCACGCAAAATATTTCGGATACATTACCGCCTCCAAATAGAAATTTTAATTCAAATTCAACAAAATGTATATATTTTATTGAGATACACAAAATTATTTTTTCAAATAAAATTAAAGTTCGTAGCATTTATATTTCTTTTAGAGGGCTACACAAGAGAATTTGCATACACTACCGCATATAGGCAGGAATTTTAATTTAAATTCAACAAAATGTATATATTTTATTGAGATACACTACAGTATTTTTCGAAATGAAAATAATGTAAGCAGCATTTATGTTTCTTTTACAAAAGAAGTCTGTTACATATGAGCAAAGATTGCTTAAAATACATTTTAATGATACTAGAAGATATAAAAAACATTTAAAATATTTTTTTGTTTAATTTTAGCATTATCTTAATTTCAAATTATTTTAATTTTTAAAAGTACATTTCATACAACCGGCTTTTAAAAATTACGTGATAATTATATTTAAAAATATAAAGACATTTCTTTATCTTAATTAAATTAAATACCAAATGTCACCAATTCTCAAAAGTGTTTACCTCTTGAGTAGAGCTTTGCTAAAAAACAACCCACCTCTCTTTGAATTAAAATATAAATTTTTCACTGAAACATGGAAACACAATAAGATGTGATAAATATAATTAATGTTACTTTTTCCGTCTTTTGCTTCAGATAAAAATGTCGTATTTCAACGAAGTACAACATGTTTATCATTTATGAATTTTCTTATTAAAATTCTCTCGAATCATCTCAAGTAATTTTCAATTAACGTCGAGAAAAATATAACGAATGTAACAATTCGGATTAGAGTAATAACAAAGCTGATCTTACAAAACAGTACAATATTTTTTTCTTTAGTTTTAATTAGATTCTACGTAATTCATAAAAATTTTAAATATTTCATTAACTGTTGCTAATCTGCATTAATTAATTCAGGATTAAAAATGTTGCCGTACTGAAAAAATATCATTTTCAAAGCAAGTAAACAATTTTTTTTAACAAGTTAATTTAATACGAAGACTTATTGTACGGGTTGCTCTTTCCACGTTTATTTTTTTCCACATAAATATATCTCATAGGGCATCATCAGCTGAAAAAAATTAAATCATTCAAACTTATTACAATTTTCTTATATTTTATTCTCACAGCCGTCATTTTTCATCTACTATTTTATTTAATAATGCGTCATTTAAAAGATAAATTCTTACAATTTATTTTGCTAAATCATCATTAAAAGTGAGTCTTATACAGGGTGTCTCGAAAAGATTGACACGCGCTTTAATTTTTTACCTTTGAAGCTACGTAGGCAATGTAAATTGCAAAAGTATTCAAAGTAGGATTCAGGATTATCATAAAGATCCTACCATTACTTTTTTTTAAAGTTACACTTTTTAAATTTTTATCGGCCTTGGATTCTGTAAGTTATATTTAGAAATATTTTCTTCATGTTGTGATAAGTACAACAGTAAAAATTCCATTCTACTATATACAACCAAAATTCCCTGATTTATGATACTTTGAATTTTAGGAAATTTTGGAGCATTCCGGCACTAAAAACACTAAAACACGTTTTTATTGTGGGAAAGCTTCGACATTTCATGGAATTAAATCTATCATACCTCGGTGAGTTTAGGGAAAAAATGAATGTAATTTTTACTGTTAAATTTGATTGAGAACGAAGAAACTTTTTCTAAATATAACTTCACAGGGACCGTATACTTTTTTTTTTAAAGTGTAATTTTTTGACATTACTAGCAGGACGATTTCATCAGCATAGTCTTAATTCCTGCCATATTTTAAACACTTTTTAGCTCACAGGCTATCAAAGCCTGAGAGCTAATGTGCCTGCCGGTTCTGTATGTACCTACGTATGTATGTACGTTCGTATGTATGTACGTAAAGCGATAACTCTTGATAGAAATAACAGTTTTGTTTCAAATTTTGTTTATAGGTTCATTGTGATAAGGCGCTTCCCTGATTAGTTTTGGAGTTTCATTGGTTAAGTATAAAAAGGGGAAAGGGGGGGGCTACCCCCCATTAATTTATATAAATGGGTTTTTCATGCACATTTATCCGATTTTCTTCAAATTTTGTATATAGGTTCATTGTGATAAGGTGCTTTCCTGATTAGTTTTTGTAGTTCATTGGTTAAGTGTAAATGTGGAAAGTGGGACTAATCCCCCCCTTAATTTAGATAAATGGGTTTTTCATGCAGAATTATCCGATTTGCTTTAAATTTTCTATATAGGTTCATTGTGGTAAGGCGCTTCCCTGATTAGTTTTGGGGGTTCATTGGTTAAGTATAAAGGGGGATACGGCAGTTTTCTTTTTTTATTTAATTTACATTGTCTACGCATATCCAACAGGTAAAAAAATTAAAGCGTGGTTGAATTGTTGAGACACCCTATTTAAGATTTATCTGCGTTATAATTTTTAAAATGCACCTTAAGATAAAGACAGGGTGATTCGCTAACGCATGTACAACCTTTGAGAGGCGGTACAGCTCACTAAAAGAAACATTTTGTGTACAGCAAAATTGGGTCGCAATTTACTTATTCAGTAATAAATAATACACTGAAAGTCAAACTGGAGTTTTTGTTCACAACTTTAGCAGTAATGAAGATATTTTACCGATATATTCAACAGACGTACTTTTCTTTCAATGAAATGTGATAGATATCACGGAAAGGCCAGTGTAATTAGGTCAGAGAACCATGTGTACCGTTAGCAACATTCCAAATTATCCGAAGTGTCTTGGTAAGTGTTCTTTATACACAGATCGTAACAATTTCCTCTAATTCTTGGGACGTTATCACATTTCATAGAAAGCAAAGTACGTCTTTTGAAGTTATAGGTAAAATACTTTCATTATTGTTAAAGCTATGAACGAAAACTCGGATTCGACTTGCAGCGAGACACCCTGTATTTATGAGTGTATAAGTGGATTGCGATCCTACTGTTCTATACAAAATGTTTGTTGTAGTAGTCTGTACTCGCGATAACGCATTGCAATTTAGATTGAACATAAGGTAAAGCTAAGAGAGTCTGCGCACAATTCAAAAGAATAACAATAAAAAATCCAAATATTAATTTTTTGCTAAACTATCCATGAATATTTTTTACTTCATTTGTTTTTTATGCATTTCCATTGCTATTTTGTTGTTATGTTTAATTTAATAGAACAGTTGTAATAAAACCAAGAAAGTTATTTTGTGCAACCTCTCCTTACAGGGTTGCTGTGATTGCGCACATGGGTAGGAGAGAGTGTTACTAATTATAACTACAGTTAAATTGTTAACAATAATAATTACACTTAAATGACATTGTTGTAAGGCTTTTGTGAACAAATATTATTGTATTAGGAGTGAATATTTCAACGTAATGATTAAAGAATCAGAAAAGGGAAATAGTTTTACAAACGATTAAAAAATTTTAATTAAAGGAAAAAAAATTAAAGAATCAGAAAAAGCAAGTACAGATAAGATTACAAAATAACATTAAGTTACTTGATAACTTAAAATTAGTTCATTTTCATTTTTCATTTTTTATACAAATTTACCAATAAGCTGCGTAATCTCTCCTAGCATGGAAACTAATGGGAACAATGCGCCATCTCTCCTAAGTTGCAGATGCGCAAACTCTCCAATTTCGGTAGGAGAGATTGCGCGGCCTTTTATTTAAACATGGCCGCTACTAAAACGAACCGTTGATGTTCACATTGTTAGTCTAGATTAGTAGCTTATGCGAAATCGTTTAAGTTTAAAATATTTTGTACTACTGACATTGTATAGAAATTTTGATGAATAGCTATGAAAATTCAAGCACTTACTTTGGGAAAACAAAACAAAATAGCAATGCTTTATCTTAGACGCTCAAAACAATCAAAGTGCACTTTCAAGTAGACACTCCACTACTGCTGTTGTACAACTACCTGGAGTGGCTGCGCTCTCACTCTACTCCTTCACTCGGAAACTCTATCTGCGCAATCTTTCCGACAGCGCTAACTCTCCTGGTTTTACCTTAATATGAAGTGCTTGTGACATAGCAAAATAGTTTGTGATTAAGAAAAGTAATGTTAACCGGAAGCAATTAAAAGATATTAATACAATAAATTTTTGCCTCTCATAATAATAATCTTTTTTGCGTGGTATTTCATTGGGAAAGTTACTCAAATTTCTTTTTAAAAAATCTTTTACCAATTCCAAATTCGGTTTTTGTGTAAGAAGCAGCCTCAAAATACTAAATACTCACACACTGAAAACTTGACGGATTTAAATGGCAACTTTCGGTTACAAGATTGTCAAGATTCATATCAATCAGTCATTCTAGAAAGGACACCTGGGCATTTCCATGAAAAAATGGACATGAGGGTTGAAATTTCAAATGTCTTTTATTACTACAAATAATATATCAGATTAAAGGTAAAAATATGACGCATATGAAATTACAGAGAACTAAGCTCTAAAAATATTTTGTTTATAATTTATCTAGGCTCAAAGTTAGAAAAAATTGAAAAATTTTCGGCCTGTAAAATAGGGTATTTTCATTCTGCCAGAAGCAATATTTAAAACAGCAGCATTTTCCATATATGTGCATATATTACTATTTGTAACCTTTGTGTATCTTTTAAAACACTTAATTTTTCAAAAAAATTTAAAAGACCTGATTTTTAATACAAATATATTTACACTGTCTCTCTGTCACACCCGTCACGAAAAAGATGCCAAAGTTATTATACAAAATGCATTTTTCCATGAAAATATATGAAACTTTCGGAAAGTCTAACTATTGCAAGTCTGAAAAACTACGTAACGTTAAAAATTGATTAGATTTTTATTTTGTGTGAAATTTTAGTGGGACGGATGTGACAAAATCCTTGTGACGGGTGTGACAAAATTCTTGTGACAGGTATGACAACATTTTAAATTGCTTTGAAATATATTTAAACATTTTTTAAATGAAGTGTAAGGTTGAATCATTTTTGTTTCTGAACATATTAAGGCGAATTTGCAAAAAAAAAGAGAAGATTAATCATGAAATATATATTTGAATTATTTTAGCAAATTGTGAGTTGGTAGCAACTTACTTACTTTTAAATTAATTCTGCTTTGGATTTTTTTTAATGTGCTCAGACGATTGGTGCAATAAAGGCATTGTATGTCTCAGTAGTGAAAATACTAGAAACTAAACAAATACTGACAGAAAGATGGGAAGGCATCAAGTCTTATCACCACTTTAAAGTAAGTAGTGATAGTACTATCCTTTTGATGGGAAAGACTGCCAAATCAACACTGAGGGAAATGACAGTCACTGCTAATTGCGAATCTCCCCCCAGAAAGATTTTGAAAATATCAGATTAAAATATTGGTGATTATCTTTTGGTTTCCCTGGCCAGTAGCAAAAAGCGTAATAGCTTGTACTATGCTAATGTCTTGAATATCAACTTCCGTAAGGAAGAAATAAGCTTAAAATACATGCAAGCCAGTGGGCCACGCTGGATTTGGCCAGAAGAAGATGATATCTCAATTAAAAAAATTTCTGCTATTGTAAAAAAAGTAGCTCCCCCATCACTTATAACGAGCAGGGGGCACTACATATTTTAAACTTACTGCATAAATATGTTAGTTTCATTAAATTTCTTTTGTATATTTACTATTGTGGAGTTTACTGTCTATACTGATCACTGTATTTTTTTGGTAAACAACTTTCAAATTGTACACTTTGCACAATGTCACACCCGTCACTTCTTTGTCACACCCGTCACAGCAGGGAAAAAAAAATTTATACATTAAAATAATTAAAGTTTATTATGAAAATTACGTATTAAGGTTAATTTTAATCTCTTTCATTAGAAAAAAATTGTTTTAATAATGACACAGTTAAATATTCACAGGAATTTTAACAAATGTGTATGCAAGTGAAAACTCTTGTCCCGAGAGAGTCACACCCGTCACAAGTTTAAAATAACAAAAAAAAAAAAAAAGAAATTGAAAGCTATTGAAGTTATATATTTGCTCAATTATCCAAGCATATGCATGGAAAGACATAGTTAAAATACTTTTCAGGGATTTCTTAGCTAATTTATTTCCCAAAATATGGATATAAACTCTTAAAATTTTGTCTGGATGTTACACCCGTCACAATGGAATGGCCCACCTGTCCTAAAAATGAACTTTTCAGTAGACTCAAAAAACGTTTTCTCTGAGAAATATAAAGGTACTTATTTTTTTTTTAAGTTTCTACTTTAACCCTTTTTATCCTGACGGTACTTATAAGTACCACTTTAACCACTTCGCGACGAGCGTCTTTTACAAAATTTTTAATCTGTTAACCACCGGTTTTTCAAATCAGAAATTTTCACCTAATTGAATCACTAAAATGCTATGATTAGATAAGGAAAACTTTACAAAAAAAAAGTAACTGGTGGGAATAATCGAGGATTCTGAGCATCTAAAAAGTAGCTGGAAAATTAATTCAGGATATAAAGGGTTAAGTTACAACAAACATGAATTAACACTAGTTGATATTGTTGAATTTTCTTCAAAATCTATAAATGATATAATAAAAATAAAATAAAATTTGGGACAAGTGCCTTTTGTATAATGCAATGAGGATAATTTATGTAAATTAAAATAAAAGGTTGACTTAAAATAGATGGAATATGTAGTACAAAACTTACAAAAAAGATACATTGAACAAATGTTAAGAGGCATTGATTGAGACATGGAAAAGTGTACTGTGTGTTCTATTCATCAACAGATTGTTCAACTTTACTGGCCATAATGAAACGCCATATGAAACGCCATAATGAAACGCCTTCATAAAATATTTTAAATTAGTCAGAAATAAAGGGGCTGAGGCGATTTCAGCACTCAATCTTTCTGACATTAATAGGGACATGTCCTTCGTTTGCTTTTTAGCTCACAGGCTATCAAAGCCTGAGAGCTAATGTGCCCGCAGGTTTTGTATGTATGTATGTACGTATGTGTGTATGTATGTAATGTACGTAGCGCGATAACTCTTGATAGAAATATCCGATTTGCTTCAAATTTTATATATACGTTCATTCTGATAAGGCGCTTCCAAGATTTATTTTGGGAGTTCATTGGTTAAGTATTAAAGGGGGTAACAGGGGGCTAATCTAATTCAGATAAATGGGTTTTCCATGCAGAATTATACGTTTTGCTTCAAATTTTTTATGTAGGTTCATTTTGATAAGGCGCTTCCCTGATGAGTTTTGGGGGTTTATTGGTTAAGTATAAAGAAGGGTACGGAGAGCTAATACCCTGTTAATTTATTGTCGATTTCTTTATTTTTCGAGTGGCATTATTCTTTAAAATAAGAGTATAATATACAATTAGTGTGAATAGCCTGTGAGCTCAATACCATCAGTTTAACTGGGCACTTTTCTTTATTCAGTTGGCAGCTCAACTTTATTTTTAAGCTGAAGTGTGAAAGAGTTGCTGTTTATCCCATCAATATATTCTTTTGTAGTGACAATGCCCGGACTGTCAGATGTATATTCAAAATGCATAAAATATGCTCGCTGAAATTGCACTTACAAGCATTTCTTGAGACATTTCTCACTCTTGATTATTCTTCTGAAATGCCTCCTCTTTTGTACAGGGATGGCAAAATTAACAAATTAACAAAATTTAATATATCATCCGTCTGAACAAGAGTCAAAGTAATTTTTTTAAATTTATTTGGTGTATTTAATGTTAACGACAATACTCTTTTACATCATTGATTCGATCATCCTTTTTTACCGCTCTTTTTATAATGGAGAAATGAAAATGAAGTAGTCATATAACGAAGAAGTAATTTCTGAAAGGGCACTTGTCCATGGACTGCCTTCTCAATATTGAAAGTTGTTTTCCTCTTCCTTTAACCCCTTAGGGACGAGCGACACGTATACGTGACGCATAAGATGCTCAGAATCCTCGATTTTTCCCACCAGTTATTTTTTATTGTAAGATTTGCCTTATTAAATCTTAGCATTTATGCGATTCAATTAGGCGAAAATTTCTGTTTTGAAAAACCGGTGGTAAAAGATTAAAAATTCCGTAGAGGACGCTCGTTGCGAAGGGGTTAAAGATAGATAAATAATATCTAGAGCCCGGAGTAGTGCACTTTCTTTCAGAAGTGATTGAATATGTGGAAAATATCATATTCTGCAATGAAACTTCTTTTGACAATTTTATCCTTTCTAGAATAACTGATTCATATAAGTTATACATATTAACAACTGATTGAGTGTCTTATGGACATTTACAATTTATTGTATGTATATAGTTGAGAATAACAGATAGAGATAAAATGTAAAAATAATAAGCCACACATGTTATAGAAGGTTTACAAATTATTAATCATCACGGTTTACAATTGTTATGAATAATTGTTAATCATTTTGTAGGCATTGAATAATTTTTTTTTCCAAATTAATTCCCTTTTTAAAAGTATATTTCATAAACCGGGCAATTAAAATACATAATTAATTAGCAAATTTAAATAAAATAAACGAACTTTTTAAAATAAATTAAATGTTACATGTGAGGGTTTCTGAAAAGTACTTTTCTCTAGAGTTGAGATTTTTTTTTTAGAGACACCTCCCTCCTTTTTTTAATTAAGATTTTAATTCGTGACTGAAACACATAAGCGCAATATAATGCGATAAATGTCATTAGATTTGTTTTATACTTTTTTTTCCTCAGTTGAAAATTACACAACAACGAATTATCACTTATTTTTTATTTATGAATACTCTTATTCAAAATATCTCGAATCTTTTTTACGTGACCTCCAATTAACTTTGAGAAAAAACTCAAAATAACAAACATAATAATTTTAATTTGAGTAATGACATATCTGATTTTATATAACAGTACAATATTTTTTTTTCAGTTTTAAGTTTAGATGATATGTAATTAGTTAAAATTTTTAGCTGTTTTATCATATGCTGCTAATCTGCATTAATTATTTCGGGATTAAAAATAATGCCGTGCTTAAAAAAAGAATCATTATTAAGACGTAAACAAAATCTTACTTAAATTCAACAAAAGTTTTGTGTGGGATGTTATTTTCAACATTCATTTTTTTCCACGGATAAGTATCTCAAGCGGCATCATTAGCTGAAAATTAATTTAAAAAATCATTCCATCTGACTTCAATTTTCCCTTTTTACTTTTTCCACGATCTTCATTATCCCTCTATCATTTTATTTAATGATGTCTCCATTCTAAATATAAATTCTTACAATTTATTCTCCTAAATGAGCTTTATCCGTACTCAGAATTGAAAGGAATCTTATATAAGATATAATCTGTTTTATGATTTTAAAATGCAAAGAATTCAGATTAAAATACGAGAGTTATTTTTTAAATGTTATTTTTTTAAGTTAATTTCTAAAGATCCATTTTTCAATCAAAACAAAATCAATAAAAATAAAAGTAAAAATAATTTTAAACAAGTAATATATATATATATATATATTTAAAGTCAATTCCTACTTAGACCAAAAAAAAATGTTTCTTATTTTAGTTACTTTTTATTAAATAATTACAATTAATATAAATATGTATATACATATGACAGAATCACAATATTAAGTGGCAAAATAGAAAGTGAATTTCCTTGCAATTTTCCATTATAATAAATAATATAAGAATGGCCCGGATAATACGTAAGTACCAAAAATAACAGTATAGAAGATAACATTAAAACATGATCACGAGTCAACAGTTGCCATGACAACAATTTCATGTAATAGCGGCCCTTTCGAAGAGTGGAACCTAATGGAGTGTTTCTGCTCATTTATCTTCGAGTTTTAAATGCTAGTAGTTTGGTTATTTAATTTAATTAATGTATTAATATTTGAAAAAAACTGTCTTAACATCAAGTGTCATCCAGTACAAGTTTAAAAAAATGTATTTGAACCACCAGTGGTTGAATAGAAAATATTTTATTAACGATTGAAAATTTGGACAAGATATGTAAATATATAGAGAGTGTGAGCTAATAGTAGGAATTGAAAAATACACTCTTTTATAGGAATTTAATGTTTATCTTAAAACTCACACCTAACTTCACGATTGGAATTTATGTCGTTCCAAAAAATTTCCGTTACAATTCGTTAATTTGGTGTGGGTCCCGATTAAAAATTCACCGCTTTGATTTACGCTTGGTAGAAAGGACGAATTTTCTTTGAAAAGAAACTTTGTTTTTATAAATGCTTTTTTTATATAAATGTTACGAAAATATGTTCTGAGGTTTCTAAAAATAAAGAACACTTTTCGAAATCGTTAGTAACTCGGAAGAGGTTATTGTATATTTTTGCTTCTGGTTATATTATATTTCCCTAGATTATAAAACACCTGTCCTTATATATATATATATATATATATATATATATATATATATATATATATATATATATAAAAGGCAGTTTGTTAAAGATAGTGCATTATTGAAGTCGTAATCAATAATCATGGCGAGGAGTTTAGGCAATGATGAGACACCACAAGAGTTTCGTCAATAAAGAACAGCCAATTTCCGGATAAATCTTTTATTTAAGAACAGGAGCGATGCAAGTAACAGTTCCCACAGTATTCGGTATATACTTATAGCCCTCAGGCTTGACGATGGCTCACTACATCGTTTAAAAGATCTTAAAGATCTGATATGAAAATTGTACGTGACTTCAACACCAGATAGCCATTTGGTTACACTTCCAAATACGACAAAAATCTGCTCTCCAAAAGCGTGCAAGCCAGTTTTGTTCATGACGCGTAGAGTTACTGAATAGGACGTCACGAGCGCACAAACCAATGAGTGAGAGGCGAGTTCATGCCAAGCGAATGAGGCGCGAGGGAGAAGATTTAACACGAAAGAATCCCCAACACAACGGCGCATTGTTTTTGAAGTGAAAAATACCCAGCGCGCGAAGCAAAGCATGGAATAATAATAAAAAAAATGGCTTTTAAAAACATTCGAAATGACAAAAGCGTCTCTCAGAATTTTATAGATTGGGGAGCTGATAAAAGTTACGAATGAACTTAAAATTTTAGATTAAGATTTGGAATAAGATAATTATTAATATACGGGTTATTACTTTTAAAGGGACATTAAATAGGAATAAATATTATTAAGAATTAAGAAAATACTGACTATGTCAGAAGTTAGATTAATTTAAAGGACTAATGCGAAATAAATGCGAAGGAAATAAATTTTTTATATAACACACACACACACACACACACATATATATATATATATATATATAGTGCACCTTATTCTGCGTTAGGCACTGGAGCAATAATTCCTTGAAATTTTTCGTACAAAGATTATTAAAACTCTCCTACTAACGATTATTCGTGAAAAAAAAAATACAATACTCCCTTTTACTAAATGATGGTAAACACAAAACAAAGGCGCCTAAAAATTTTTGTATGGGATATTTTTGTCAACGTTTATATTTTTTCTCGTCAAAAAAAAAAAAGTATTTCATGCGGCATCATTAGCTAAAAATCAGTTTTTTAAATCATTCAAACTGATTCCATTATTTACCTCTTTTCTTCCTCCTGACTTTATAAATCATCTATCATTTTATTTAATGATGTCTCATTCAAAAGGTAAATTTTTAGAATTTATTCTGCTAAATGAGTTTTATCAATACGATGTGTTTAAAGGGAATCTTATATGAGATATTATTTCTTTTATAAGTTTAAAAATGCAAATTATCCAGATTAAAATAAATAAATTGAACTTGTTGTATAGCAATATTCTGCAACTATACATTTATAATATCCATATATCATACATAAATTATTCACATAATCTCTAACGTAGTGAAATTCCGCTATAATAAATTCAGGACTAAAACTGATGCGTTACAGAAAAAAATATAATTTTCGTTGCAAATAAACAATTTTTTTTTTAACAAGTTGATTTAACACTGATGAAATTTTTGTTCGAGATGTTTTCTGATCAACGTTTACGGTTTTCCTCCGACAAATTTCTCATGCTGCATCATTAACTGAAAATAATTTATTGAAATCATTCAAACTGATTGCAATTTTTGTTTCTTCTTTCCCCACTGACCTCATTTTTCAACTACGATTTTATTTAATAGTGTCTAATTCGAAAGGTAAATTCTTACAATTTATTCTGACAAATGAGTTTTGTCAATACTCAGCATTGAAAGTTAATATTTATTTATTATAAATTTAGAAGTGATGCAAGTTCAATAAAAGCAAAAGCGATTGCGCCGTTTGTTGTCACAATCGCTATATATTTCTAAAAATTGCCACTGTGTTTTGGCTGGCGTACAAAAGTAGACTATCATTTTTTGGCTTCGACAGAGAAATCCACAGTGAAAGAAATATGATTTGATGCTTATAAGGAACTGTTAAATGAACTTAATTTTCCTGAAATCCTTTACTTTAGTGAATTTTTTATTTAAAAGATGAAATATTACAGTTAAAATAAAATAATTGGTCACATGGAATCAAGGTATGCAATTAAGAGGAAGCAATCAATAAAACCTCCAACTCTAATCTGAATAGAATTCTAATTTATAAAAAAATTAAAAATCAGTTAAAATTACGCCATGTTGACACAATCATATAAAATTTTCTCATTAGTTTTATCAATGTTAAAATGCATTTCAATCTAAGCATAACATCATTTCCACCTTTTATGCTTTACCAACATGTATACAAATAAAAATGTGTATTGTATTTGATTTTAATGAAAAAATGGCATCAATAAAGTTTACATGGAATTACACAGACTAAATATTTCAAAAAGTACTATGCAGGATCATTTGATAGCTTCTGTTATAAGAGGTCTCCCTTTACAGAGGATGGTTGTCCAGAGCGTTCATTATCATCGAGCTGAAATTGCCGAGCTTAAACTTCTCAAAACACCTTCGAACTGTACCTAAAACATCACTTTGTCCATATACAGCACAAATTTTAACAGTCTGAGTAGCATTTTTACCTTCCTTGAAATAAAAATGCATGCTATGACGAAAATAAAGTTTTTCCTTCTTCCTTCTTAGCACTGTAATGAAACAAATATGCCACAACACAAGCGAGAATTATTTAGTGCAAGCAGAAAAGACCGAATGTACATATCTGGGTCATTCAAGGTCATTCCTTATCAGCAGTAGCAAAATATAGCTAAACGAAGCAGCGCTTCGCTTTGAAAAACAGGAGAACTTTCCGGACCCAATATTTGTACTTATCTGCTTCCAAATTATCACAGATTATTTAAGCGATCTCAGCAGTACGTGAAAAGCCCTTTTAAACAAGTGGGTAGGTGTGATCGAAGATCGCACAAAGGGTTTCGTTTAACATTCCTTTCAAAACAATTTATCCTTTCTTTAATAAATCCAAAGAAATTTCATTTTCAAAAAAAAAAAAAAAAAAAAAAAAAAAGAAGTCATGGTTAAACTTCCAATATGACGTCAGATTAATTTTCTTTTTAATACTCTAATGACGTCATATTAAGCTGCTTTCTATATTCACACATTCTCATACTCCTTGTATTATTGAGAAATGATTGAAAATTTCTGTTTTATTACCAATATGACGTCATATTAATCTTTTTTTCAATTGGTGAAACTTTTTATTTCATTTTCCTTTTTCACTTGGAAATGTTTCAATAGAAAATTAATTATTGTAGAAATAATTTTATTGTGGATTTTTAATTGTTGGTAACTGCTATAACGAAAAATGTTTAAATTTAATAGGAAAAGGCTGTTAGAATTTTGTTTTTTTATCTCTATACATTAAAATAATACGATAGTTTAAAATGTTATGATTTTGAGCTTCATAGTAGGTATTCAGCTTTACACAAAATTTAGGACACAAAATTTCATGCCTGTAAGTTATATATTTTCTGAAAACCGGCTATGTGACAGACAGACAACGAAGCGGGGGTAATAGGGTTTCGTGAGATGTACGAAACCCTAAAAAAAAAAAACTTTCATATTGAGTTTAAATATAAACACCTTTGTTGTCAACAAATTGTATGTAAAATTTAACAAATATATTTTCAGAATCATTAAAACTGGTTTAGCAGAAATTCAATTTTTTTTTTTAATTTTTAATTTGTTTCGTTAATTTTCATAAAATGTTTATTAGTACGCGTGGTCCTGTGTCTCGCGGGAGATGGAAAAAAGGAATCGATTGGCCCAAATGTACCTTGTTTTGGGCGTTGCTTTCTGCCTTGTACTTAAAGTTAGTAATCCGATATTCTAATGCATAGGTAGTTTTTCAAGGCGATTAAGATTAGTGGTGTAATTACCTCTTACAGATCATGCAAATTCTGTATATTTTTAACTCATTTTGTATAGAAAACTATCTAAGCGATGCAAAACGATTACTGTTATAAAAAAAATCCATTTTAAGTCCAGGCTACCTCTCTGCAATGTCTAAGCTGCGAAGAATTTAGTATTGAATAACAAGCACATAGTGACAGCTATTAAAATTATTCTTGCAGAAGATTTAATGTGTAATGTCGGTAATTTTGTTAGTATGTTTCCTTGATTTAGCACCAAATGTCGCTGCGCTTTTTCAAACTAAGAATACTCACACTAACGTAAAAGGATGAAGCAAAGTTTACTCAATTTTACTCTTTAGTATGTTTCCATGTTTTAGTACCAAGTTTCGCTGACAGATGGCGCTGCGCTTTCTCTAACTGTAAGAATGCTTACACTAACGTATAACAATGGGAAAGTTTTCTCAATTTTTACTCTCCATGCTTTTTTGTTGTTCAAATAGGTAAAAAGAAATGTTTGGGTTTTGAAATTGTAAGGTTATTTTGAACATTCTTACAGTTTGGGGTGCAGCACTATCTGTCGGTGACATTTGGTATTAAAACGAGGAAGAATACAAAAAAAATTCCTAACTTTACTCATTAATCTCTAAGAATAACTTTAATAGTGGACACTGTTTTCTTGCTATATCATTCAAAAATTATCAGTCCATTTTGGCACACATTATATGTCATTTTACGAGATGTAAAATTTTAAAATCAGTAACATGAGCATATATTACCAATTTTTGTTTCAAAACCGTACATCCATTTGTCAATAATTAAGTACAATTTAATAAAATATGTCATGAAAAAGCTTAACAATCCAAATTTTTCCCCTAATTTGCTTTCTCAGAATGTAATTTAAAAAGTAATTGCAAAACAATTCCAGCTTAATTATAAAACCTTTCTTTTTTCAGTTTGATTTTTTTGGAATCTTTTGAATGCAGAAAAATAAATGCAATTAGTTTTGTAATTGGTACTTTTTGCAGGCTTTTTAAAACGACAACTAATCTACAATTTACAAAAAGAAATAAAACTGTAAGTTAAGACATTTGTATCAAATTGGGATGCGTCAACCTTAAAAAATTCTAACAACAATAATTAAAAGATATTAGAAAATAAATATTTTCTAATGAGCTTTTACTCTCCAATTATGTAATGTGTACTTTTGTCATTTTAAATGTTTGTATAAACTGTAAATTTCAAAGTTTTTTTTTTTTATCTCCATAGGTGTGAAAAAAGCAGGGAATAAAAATTAAATTTTTAATACTATGTAGATTTTTGTCTGCGTTTAAGATAACATAAATTTAATATACTAAGAATATACGCATTTTTACAAATATAAAGCTTTCTTGGTCTGATCATTCGGTAAAATAAAGCCGTAGACGAAGACGCAATACCGTTCTTAATTTCAAACTGGTTAAATTCTGACACATTTACAAAGTCATTTTTATCCATAAATGCATAAAATTTTCAGTTTTTTTTTTAATTTAAAAAGTAACAATTGGAATAATTTTACTTATTATTATTTTTTTTAAGTGGCATCAAAGGATCGGCAAAAGATCTTTCAAAAAATGCTGCCAAAATGGATGATTTGAAAGTCATCCGCAATGTTGAACTCACTATTTGTTCGGAGTTCGACAACCCAGGAAAAGCCGTCATGAGTTAGCAATTAATTATGCTGAAAATGTAAAACATTTATCGAAACTCTAAAGAAAAACCTATTCGATTCCATATGATTTCAATAGTCATGGTTTAAAATTTTATGTTTTTACGTATAAAAACTAGTCGTTGAGGGCCACCGTAATACTTACCCATCATGGATATGCATAATATAAAATATGAAAATAAAACATGTGTAAACTATTTATAAAATGCATTGCAATTCGAATAAAATCGTGGCTTGATGACGTCATAAACTTTAAATCGAGGCTGACGAAAAAGAAAGGCTACCGCGGTGCTTTACGCGTATCTTTTTTTACAGACTGCCGGAGTCACGTGATGCTCGAATGCATCAATGCAGGTGTACGAAAAGAGCATCACGTCACTCTAGGGGTCTGTAAAAAAAGATAAGTGGAATGCACCGCGGTAGCCTGTCTTCTCGTTAGCCTCGCTTTAAATGCGCGATTACTGAATTGCGTAAAAGAAACATCCTTATAACTCCAAAACTGCTAATCCGATTATCTAACGGTTTACTGCGCCGGATTAAGCGCCTCATTTCCAATTAAAATATATCTTTTAATTGAAATTTGAATGAAATACAGGGTCATGAAAAATCGAAGAGTGTGGGAAATGTAGTTACAAATATCTCAGCAACTCATTATTCGATCGACTTCATGCTTTATGCAAAATTTACGTTTTTTTATTGTCTTTTATATTCACTCCTTAAAATAAAAATTTTGAAAATTTTTATATACCTTTTATCAGAACTATTATTTCGAGAGTCCGAAAAAAATAGTTCTGGATAATCGAGGTTACTGAAATTTAAAAAGCTTCGCGAATGTATCAGAAAATTTATCCTTGTTTTGAATTGCACATTTTACTTTTAAGTTCACCTAGTACGTTTAGCTCATTAGCGCTCAAGTTATTTTAGAATATTGTTTAGAGCGTTTCGAAAGGAAAAAACAAAAACAAATTTTGTCTCACAATATCAAGGAAAGACACTTTTTAAATGGACCACTAAACGAAGCTAACGCAACGCGTTTCGAAATAATATATATATATATATATATATTTTTTTTTTTTTTTCCCCAGCGCAAGAGAGATGCTTTCTGACTTCGAGAGCAGAAGGTTATGTTTCTTCTGGTCTTTTATTTTAATTTTCCTTTACCTGGCTTGTTAGATGTCGATAAAATGATTATCTGATTGATTTCTTCCAAACATTATATTCTAGATATTTGAAGTAAATAGACGTTGTCATAATAGTCCATGAAATATTTTAGAGTGAAAATTGCTATATGCAGAGCTTTAGTAGAGAGTATACGGTGATACACTGTAAAAAAAAATCTCTCAAATTGACAGAAAAAACTGTCAATTTTGGCGCCAGTGGAAAACAGTTTAATTTACAGAAAATATCTGTATATTTTCATTAAAACAGTGTTTTTCTGTAAAAAAATACAGATTTTTCTGTAAGAACTACAAAATCCCCCCCTTTTTTACAAGAATAAACTGTTTTTCTTTAAAACAGTTTTCTTCTCTAAAAACTACAATATTTTTCTGTCAAAATTACAGATTTTTTTTACAGTGTATAAGCCTTATATCTTCTCGATCTTTCTGCAAACCTCTGTATACCTTCTATTTTTAATCAAGTAAAACTATAGCTTATACTCCCAGGATATACTATCAGCCTATAGCGTATACCGTCTGTATTATTACGACTACAGCACTGGTTATATAATATTTAAATATACCGGGTGAACCAAAAGTTCGTTAAAACTTTAAAACTTCCTAAAAAAGGAAGAAATTATGATAAAGAAGTGTGGTTTGAAAGAAAGGGCTCACAAGGTAGTCGGATTTTTAGCAGCAAAAAACTTTTTAGTTAAAAAAGTCACCTGTAGATGGCGCTAACATGCGAGAGATTCAGCAGAATTATGCAAATTAATCCTACAATAAAAGCCCGGGATACACAAGGGTTTCTCATTCGCTTTCAAAATGTTTTCATTACCTCATCGAACATTCTATCGAGATTCTACCTGTCCTGAGGTTTCTGCAATTCATTCCGACATGTTGCATCAGCTGTAACGGGCGTTGGGAGTCATCTTAGTTGTGTCATACAATGATCTGGAGGTCATGTTGAAAAATTGTTATTGCAAGAATAAATGGATGGAGCGTACTATTGTCCGGTTCATTGTGTTTCGGGTCGCCAGCGCCCTCTACCAGTGATAGTTTTAACTTTTTTTTTTTGCTGCTAAAAAAATTCCGACTATCTCGTGAGCCCTTTCTTGCAAACCGCACTTCTTTATCATAATTTCTTCCTTTTTTAGGAATTTCTTAAGTTTTAACGAACTTTTGGTTCCCCCGATATATAAAGTACTAAATTGAAATTTTCTTATTTAGTAGTATAGAATGCCTCCATAAAAAAGATTAATTTCAGAATTTGTTTTAAGTAATCCCAACATCAAAATGATAAAATCCATGTTTGCGTTAAGAGCCTGCATCAGTCACGCGAAAAAACGCGCAAGCTAATGTTAAATCTATGGGAAGGTTCTTGCGAGATTTCTCGCTGGCATTTTAATATTTTTAAATGATTTTTTTTTTTTTTTTTTTTGGATAGGATAGCTGAGGTCAATCTCTAACGCTGTTAGTTTTTACTTTTTCGATTTGGGTTCCAGTTTTTTTATATATAGGTACTTTCACTTTCAGAACCGGTTCAAACCGGTTCCAAAATTAGAAATGTCCACTTATAAAAAAAACTGCAACTAAAATCGAAAAAGTAAAAACTAACAACGTTAGGGATCGGCCTTAGCTAACCTATGCAAAAAAAAAAAAAAAAATATTTAAAAATATTAAAATGCGAGTGAGAAATATTCCAAGAACCTTCCCATAGACTTAACATTAGCTTGAGCGTTTCTTCGCGTGACTAGTGTAGGCTCTTAATCCATGTGTTTGGTTTTCAACTTATATAATGAGTCTACAGCATAGTATTAAATTAACATTTATCACTAATGATATACTCATGTAGTATTATTATGAAGGTATTATTAAATATTAGTATAACTTATTATGTTATTTCGATATACTTCCAACGCATATTTCAACATAAAACAATACTATGTAGAAAATTATTTAATGTCTTATGGAATTTTAATAGAAAGTCACAAATTATAAGAAATAAATCTTTTAAATTAAATACTTATGAAATGTTAATCTCTTTGTCTTGCATGATAAATTATTGCATAAACAGAATGATAGAAAATGAATCTGAAATGTAATAATTATGAAGCAAACATTATAAGTTTTTAAACAGAGACTAATTAATTATTTAAGAAGATTAACTCAATTATTGTTGCTTATTAAATGGGAAATGTTATTCTCTCAACGTATTTTCTTGGAAGTGCAAGATTTGTTCAATTATTTTAATTATATACATCTTTATGAATGAATACTAAGAAACTATTTAAATAAATTATTAATTCATTGAAAGTCATCAGACTGGGTGGTTATAATATAAGTATCGCTATTTGGAGCTGTCTGTAGCTTGAAGGAATAACCCGGATGAAACCAAAATCGGTACATTTACTATTCGAGAAAAGGGAAGAAGAATGGAACAATAAAAATAATAATTGCAATAATCGTCGACAGATGGCGCAGTTGAGTGCGAAATGTAATGCGTAATGCAAGAACAAAGAATTAAGGCGTAAAACCGGATTGCATACCTAATTTATTGTAAAATGTTGCAGTGAATGTGGTTCTCTTTTTGCATGGCGGTGCCGATCAAGTTCAGGTTTCATTTGGCCATTGTGCTGGAGGACAAAATGCAGGCGGTGCGTGACAAACACAAATGCGGAATGTAACGCATCCGGAGTGATGTTTCACACATGTTGTGATATGCGATCTTTTAAGTCATTGAAGTTCTTGATTTTGCTGACGATTACAATGGCGTTTCACAGACAGGCCCCGTAACGCCATCTGTTGGCGATTACTGCATTTTTTTATTGTTCTATTCTACTTCCCTCTTCTCGAATAGTAAGTGTACCGATTTCGGTTTCATTTTGGTTATTCCTTCAAGTTACACACAGCTCCAAATAGAGATACTTACATTATAACAATCCGGTATATAAGCACTCAAATTTATGTTAAATGGAATCCAATGCTACGGTATTACGATATGTTGTAGATGTGAATTTTGCTTTTTATTCTGCAGAAAAAATACAAATGAGAACTAATATCTTCATAAAAGATGCGGCTATAGAATCTGGCAGCAAAATGCTTGGTGATTAAGTAAAGAAAAAGATTACTTTTGATATTTTTTTCAAATTTAAGTAATTTTGTCTCGAAGCTATATTGACTTCTATGTGCTTGAAAATAAGCAAATAATGTCTGGGTATGAGAATCGTGTACACTTAAAAAAAAGACAAATGTTTCTAAAGCTGCGAAAATATACAATAACTTCTTCCGAGTTACCAACAAAACCGAAAAGCGTTCTTTATCCTCAAAAACAGACATCCTCAAAAAACTGCCGAGTTACATATTTCAAGATTTAAAGAAGTATTTATAAAAACAAAGTTTTTTTGGCTGCCATGGATTTTCAGAAACGTTTCGGAGTGATTTTTATAGTGCATTAATCAGTTTTCTCAAACCGAAATATCGACTTTTAGGATGCAATATCAATTCTCAAATAAACCTTTTTAGCCATGTAACTGAATTTATACACGCAAGAGTAACAAGAAATATTAAATTTAAGTGTTAATGTTAATGCTGTTAATTGCTCATGTTTGTCTGTTAGAACATGCTTGTTGAACAGAAAAATGTTTGCTTGAGAATAGATCGCCTCCTATAAACCGATATTCCGGTTTGAGAAAACTGAAACTACTCCATGGGCGCGTTCACGGACCGAACCCCGAGTTACATAGGATAACACATGGGTAACCCGAAGCGTTCAGAGGCCGATATCACGTGACTTTTTTCGGGTTACCTGTAGCGTTCAGAGCTGGAAATTACTCAGACTTCGTGTAACCCACATTACCTGGAGGATTTTGTTGGGTAAAGTGATCACGTGGTTCGGAAATCTGATTTGTTTGTTTGCTTAATAGCTCACTGCAACTGTTAACTGTTGTTCTTTATGGCTCCTACTGTACACTTGAGTCCTGTCCACTTGATTAGTCTGCCTTTAACAGGACGATGATATAATTGACCAACGTCGCTAGAATGGTTCCTGCAATGTTCCTACGATCAAAAAGTAATGGTAGATTGATTGACGGAAGTGTTTGACTGTAAACATGCCCATAACTTTACCCAAAAGCATTCAAAGCCATTTTAACCCATCTTTACCCTGAGAAAATCAGATGGCGTGATTCCTCAATTATACGAGTGACACGAGTCTGGTCTCTTTTGTATGGAAACTATTCACGAGCGTTTCCGGAAATCAGTGGCGTCAAAAGAAAAGTTGTTTTCATAAATGCTTCTTTAAATCTGGAAAATATTCATTTTCGAGAAAGAAACCCATTTAAGAAAAAAAATCTCATGTTTTTAAAGATAAAGAGTGCTTTTCGGAATCGTGGATAACTCGGAGGAGATTGTCGTATAATTTCATTCGTGGCTGTATTATATTAAGAAACACTTGTCTTTTTTTATAGTGTAGAAGTTAAATGACTTATGCTGAAATATTACAATCTATTTTACTATTTATTAGATTTTTTTTTCTATTACAAGTCAAATTGTAGCTATTTCGGTTATAACTGACTAGCGCCAGAACAATTGATAATGCAAATGTTTCAGCAGATCAATATGTTAGTAATTCCTTGTGTATCACATATATTAGAAAAAAATGAAGAGTTTGATATTCTGTACTCAAAAATATATGGAATCTAAAATGAAAAAAATAACAACTTTTAATATTTCACCAACCTATTAGCAAATCAATAATGCGAAAAATCATTATAATTATTATTTTAATGCTAGAAATTTTTATATGGAATACTATATGTTTAAAAGATATTGATCTTTTACTGTAAATCTTGTCACATTTAATACCAGCGTTTTACTAATATTGACATGTCACTGGATATATTTCTAATATTATATCAATATTCCACAAAATTGAATAAACATTGATAAACAAATATTTGTTGATTAATATTCATTCTTAGATATATGTTGTTCCTTAAATGCATACAAATAATGTCTACACGATATTTTTCTTACATTATGAATGGAAATATTGGTGTATATAAAGTATTAGAAAGCGTATTGCTTTTATCAATCATGATTATAAGCAACGTGTCACATTTCTGTTACTTTAATAAAACTTAATGTAATTGTACAAATTTAAATAAACATTTTTCATAACCAAATGTTTTGCTATTGTTTTTTATACCGACTCCATTCTAATTATTAAATCATAACAAATATGTTATGCTCCAAATAATTCCTTAATTAGATTTATATAAAAGATTCGCAAATTAATTTCAATAAGCACATACCAACTATTTTGTTTTATTATTTTAAATTTTATCGAAGAAATTCTTAATATCATTAATTAAATTTCTATATATAGATATCTAAGAAAGAGACAAAACTATTCATTAAGATAATCAATAGAGAACCGTAAGTAAATTATAAGTAAATACGAATAGTATCATCATCATAATGAAATAAAAAAGGTAATTTGAATAATCTTTAACTTTTAAACTTATAAATTTTGGAGTTTTAAAGTATATTTTGATAAATTATACATCAAATATATTTTGCTTTAAAAGTTGAAATTTTATATCCAAAATATTTTATTAGTAAAATTGCAGATCAGGAGCCTCAACGTCATCTGGAGAGTAATATAGATATATTTATATTTCGCTTTATATAATATCAAAAACCTAATATCTTCAATTTATTTATTTTTACATTATATAGATTTATAAACAAAAAACATTTTCTAATGACTGAGAAAATCTAAGTTAAAGAACTGCCACGTTAAACAAACGATATCAAACAATGAACTCTTTGACGGTAAAACTGATTTTCTTATAAACCTCTTTAAGATAAAAAATTAAATTAGGGGGCAAAGTACCCTCATTTCCTTTTCATCTTTAGGGAGCATTCATTTCCTCATTTTAAGTCCCCACCCCCCTGAAACCCTGTTATCTCATAAATTTTAAGTGTCCAATTTAGAAGATTTGTGCTATTTTTCGATTCTGGTATATCAACAGGCCAGCTTTATACAGTAATTTTATTAACATAAGCATCTCCTTGTACGAGACCTTATCTTTTCTTAATAACGATATTTACTTACCTGCATCTATTGCAGAAGTTGGATAAAATCTCGTCTAAGAAAGACGCCCGTACACGGTAATGCATTCAAACTCTTTAGTGCGTTTCTATATAAGCAAAAAATATATACAAGTTAACAGAACTTCTATAATGAACATAGAGGCATTCAAACCATCAGAAATCTAGAGAATGTGTAAGTATTTATGATATTAGTCTATTATTAGTCTCTAAATTTCAGTCTATGAAAGTATTGAAACATCATTTATATTGCCTGTTGGAAATGAGGACACATTATTATGAAAATATGTAGGCATTTTTTTTATTCCTTCGATGCAGTTAGTTATTTTATCTATTCGATTATTTCTTTTTAATGTATGTGGAAACCAATGTGATAATTTCTTTTATTTTATATAAAATATAGATCTTAGAGGGCAATTTAATGTACAGGGTGATTTTTTTTAAGTTGTGAAAGTAAAACCCTATAACAAAAGAACCACTGATCCAAATGACCTAAAATTTCACCAGTATGCTCCCAAAGCAATGGGAATTTTTTAGGCGTGGTTAAAAAAAAACTTAAAATTGCACTGACAGATGGCGCTGTACATGCAGTAAAGTCGGGAGATGAACTTGCGCCCGGCACACGCACATTGGCGGTAAAAACGTGAAGTACGCACATCTCGTGTTAATTATTCTACGGAAATCCTCGCAATGACTGCGGCATTGACGGACCGTGCGTTGTTAGTGAAACTGTATTATCAGAATAATGACAGCGCAACAACTGCTCTTAGGAGATTTAGGACACTTAAGAATTTAAGAAAAGGTCCAATGACGACAGAGGGTCTACGGAAGATGGTTTCTCAAAGTACCGTCCATTGTTTTCCTCTCACAGACGATATTCTTTGTTTCTGCTACCTTACAGCGCCATCTGTCGGTGCGAGTTTAAGTTTTTTTTAACCATGCCTAAAAAATGCCCATTGTTTTGGGAGCATACTGGTGAAATTTTAGGTCATTTGGATCAGTGGTTCTTTTGTTATAGTGTTTTGCTTTCACAA
Organism: Maratus michaelseni; assembly: GCA_963931845.1. Lineage (NCBI taxonomy): Eukaryota > Metazoa > Arthropoda > Arachnida > Araneae > Salticidae > Maratus > Maratus michaelseni. The sequence goes on along the minus strand of OZ007596.1, from coordinate 246,285,952 downwards.
CTTAAAAAAAAAAAAACACTCTGTATAATAGGGAGAAGTTGACAAACGCCCACATACTGGAGATTGGGTTCTATTAAATTTCAATAAGTAACTTGAAAGGGGACCGTGATTAGACTTTATTTCAACATAAAAATTCGTATACGCAGTTGAAAACGCATTTTCAGCAATTCTTACTTGTAATTTGTTTATATGGTGATATGTTCTAATGGTTTTGTGCAGCCCAATGTATTAGCTATAGATAGTATAGATTTACCCATATCACATAGTACATTCAAATTCCATTTAGCTGAAAAACTGAAACAACTTTTTCAAAAATTAATCATACATATAATTTAATGCATTTAATGCCGCTCTGTATATATGGATTTACTTATATCATAGTAAATTTTAGTTCAGCTGAAAAACGTATAACCCAAATGAAAAATGAATTTTCATCAACTCTTAACCATAAACGATGTTAATATATTCGAATTATTTTGGGCAGCCCTATATATGATCTATAGAAGAGACTTCATGATCCATAGAATCCATAACACATTACACTAAAATTTTATTAAGCTTGAAAACGTATAACATAATTGAAAACATGTTTCCTATAATTATTGTTCATAGACGAAAATTTATCGGAATTATTTTGTGCGGTTCTGTAAAATAATTTTAAATGTTACATACGAAATTTTCTATAAGGAATATTATCGTGCATCTCAATAAAATATATTAATTTCATTATGTTAGGGATAACAAAATATCATTAACGATTACCTCAAATAATTACTACTACAGACAGTAATGGTACCAAATTCTTTTGAGTGTCCTTGTAAATGAACAATAATTCTATACACACCATTTTCTATGCGAAATATGTTTGAAGTAGTTTAATATCACTAAAACGTACTTCAAACAACTATCCTCCATATACCATAATATATCCGAATTCGTTAGAGTGTCCCTAAAAGTAAAAGAATAGTCCAAATTATATATACTTAATTATGTACTAAAATATACCTAATTATATACCCAAATATACCTAATTATATACCAAAATATACCTAATTATATACCCAATCATACCTAATTATATACCCAAATATACAAAATTATACCTAATTCTGAATATCTCACAAACAAATCCTGCAAATCTCAAACCTAGCTTAGTTTTTGCGGCGTTATCGCCAGACATACATACATGTATGCATGCATGAAAACATTTTCATCTCTCTACAGTATGATCTCAACAGACTTTTCGGCTATTATACATTTAAAATATCTGAGAACGAACTAGTGTATTCTGTTGGTAGAAAATTATTTATGTTTTTAATTACTACTAAAGAAAAACAAAATTTTAAGAATAAAGGAAAAAGAAGTCACAAAAGAAATACTTTGTATAAAAGATAAAGAAAATTATTTAAATCAGTTGATATCAATATCTTAAATAAATTATGCTTAATAAATAAATGATTACATAATATATTCTTGCTATTGATTTTTTTTTTCAAATAATAAATTTGCAAATGGTTAATGAGCATATTCAAATATAGCCGGTTATCGCACTATTTCTTATAGGCGCTATAATACAGACAATAAAAATTGGTTGATCGAAATAGTCGGTGAAGTTTGAAGTTTGAAGTTTGAAGTTTGAAGGGGGGGGGGGGGTTGAGACTAAATAGTCGGTGTTAGACGAAAAAGAAATCACCAAATAGCTTGGTGATCCTGCCATTATCGCCAAGCTAATGCTTATTGACATATCTCAGGTAGGGTGTCCCTATATGAGAATGGCTACACAAGATATATAAAAATTGATTGGTTGAATCGATTTTGGACAAAAGCTAATCGCCAAGAATCTTGACAAGCCTGCCATTATCGCCAAGCTAATGCTTGTTAACTTGTCTCACTCGTAAAATAGAACTGGTCTTGGCGAGTATCTCGAAGTTCTGGAATGTAGGTTTGCCACAGCTCAGAAAAACACGTCTGACTAACCAGAGTCTGACCATGCGCTATGTGCTTATGTCGCCACTCTGATATAGATGCACCCTAACTAGTAGTGATTAACATATAAATTGAAACATTTATTTCAGAAACCGCATACGTGCATAACTTCGTGTTTTGATATATTTAAAAAAAATGCCTAATCAAACTAAATGTTGATACTTTTTTTTTATGTGAAAAATCGAAAATGTAAAGGAAAACTCTCCACGTCAAATAATAAAGTAATTTATTCATTGAGATTTAGAGAAGGGAAGTAAAAAAATATTTCCTTTTTAGTAGTTATGCGGTGAAAATACAGTTCGTCTCTGTATTTTTATCTGTTTCGCCATTTTTATTAAATTAAGTAATATGGGTTAAAGATAAAAATTAACAAAAGTGAACTTTATTTTACTCAGTTACAAAATGTGAAATAAATTCAACTGTTCAAAATATTTTCAGATACCTCTGAAATTTAAACATGTCAATTAAACGGAATAAAGTTAATGAAGTACATTTTACAATGTAGGAAATTAACTCAGGGAAAAGTATTATGAACAGGTAAAGTATTATGAAAGAAAAAATGCCTAACCAAACTAAATACAGATATTTTTTTATGTGAAAATTCGAGAATGTAAAGAACAACTCTCCACATCAAATAATAAAGTAATTTATTCAGTGGGATTTCGGGAAGGGAAGTAAATATAAATAAAATATTTTCGTATTAGTAGTTATGCGGTGAAAATACATTCTGAAAAACCGTACAAATGTAGAAATACAAATTAAAGCGGCTACACTAAAAAGAAAAAAAAAATGATTTTACGTTATAATATTGCCATCCCAGACAATACCGTAAAATTAATAGTAATAAACAGTAAAATAAGCACTGGCAGCTGGGATGTCAGTATTATATCATAAAATCAACAATTTTTTTTTCAGTGAAGTGACGTCACTTGTGCATTTTCTGCACTAAAAGAATATTTCAAGGACACTAAATGAGGGTATACATAAAGTTATTTTAGTGGAATTTTGCAGCAATCGAAGTGTTAACTTATTTTCAATTTTTTTTTTTTTTTTTTTTTATTGGTTAGCAATGCGATTTCTGAAATAAGCGATTCAATTAACATAATAAATTCCTTTCAATTTTCGTTAATCATCATTCAAGTTATCGACAGCGGACAGTTTCACTTTAGATTTAGAAGTATCACTTTAAAGAATATTATCTGTTGACAAATAATTCGCAATTGCGCCTAATTTCCCAGGTTTGAAAAATCTTATTTAACATCTTTTGGCATATCTGCCTACATTAAAAATCTCGAAATTATTCTTTTACTTGAAATAACAATCTTTTACGATTCCAAATCTCTTTTAATTTTATTCCTACGATTATTAGAAGAGAAGTTATGTCCAATTTAATAAACAGGAATTAACGAGTCGAATACCGGAAGTAGGCGTAATAAGGCGAGAAGAAATGTAAACGATGTTTCTATGCATGATTTTCTTACGTTTTTTTACATAAAAACGCTAATAAACATTAATCCACACTTCTGGATTAATTTAATTAAAATTAATTCTAAATTAAAAGAAATCTTTAAATGCGATTTCTGGAAAATCGATTTTTTCGTTATTTCCATGTTCGGTAAACTTTATTAATTTTAAACATATTTCAACGAAAATTTGTCAGAATGCTTTACATATTATTTACTACGTTCTGAATTAGAATCTGAACTCTATCTGATAATGTAATTACTTAATAAGTACTCGAATATAAAAAAACGGTTATTTTTGATAAAAAAAATATGCATTTTACGACATATTTTGAAATATTTCAGTTAATTTTGAAGATATTTTAAAACTTCTAAGTTCAGTGCACAGGTAAGTGTAATAATAGTATGTAGTACAAAGTGAAATATATTTAGTTGAATTGAGTGTACGCTGTCTGGCATAAGCATGAAATTTTGATAAAAAATGGCAAAAAATCCCAATTTTTAAAAATGTTATGAAGACATTGCTAGGATTTTATGGGTTTTTTTTCAACATTCTGTATTACAATTGAATTAAAACTATGTGTATTTGTTCAACATTGTATTTTTTTTTAAAGCTCTCCGAACGTAGACAAATACATTAAATGTATATAATGTACACTATCAATTTTGTAAATAATGTTCGGGATCCATAAATAGCAATTTAAGCCAAAAATATCCTGCAAAAACACAAGAAGAAAAAAACTCTAACAAATTGTATTTATAGAGTAATTTTTGTCACGCATGTACTCTTTACTGAACGTTCTGTAATCCAGTGTAATAATTTCCCATTTGATCCATGATGATGGTAATCTCTCGTAATTCCCTGGCGCCTACTACCAAGTATTTATCACATTTAAGGTGATCCCTTGTGAAGTTTTTTTTTTAGGAAGCACTGAATTAATAAATGGTCTTAACGTGTCCAGTATACTATGATTACGAATGCGCTACACAGACAAGAATGAATCATGTTACACGATCGTTGTCTTTAAAAGCAAATAACTGCATCTAAATCGACAGTATACTTCCAGCCTTCGGGCACTATAGTTTACTCGTGGATCTAACTCTGATCTTCAGAGACTGTAGAGAGACGACGATGGTAAAGACTTCCCAGCGTCTTGCTGGCGTTGGATGCCAAGTCAAATTGAAGATGTGGAATTTCTACGTGTGGCTCATCATTTGTGGATTTGCAGGTGGTAAGTACAAAATTTTGTATTATCTTTAAATACAGAACTTTTATATCGTAGTAAAAATACTCACAGTGTATCAGTACTCATGTATCACATGCATCAAAACATTTGATAGTGACTTTAATTCTTTTGGATATGATTTTTAACACTTTCCAACATTGTTGAAAAGTGTTTATGAATTCGGTTTGTCTGTCTGTCTGACTATCTGGCCGTGAGTAAATATACGTGTAATTTTTATATGTTAATGATGTTCACTATATAATGATAGGCATTGAAAATTTAGGGTGTAGCATTTAGTATCGTTTACAGGGACACATAAAAGAATTTCGGTACAATATGGTATATAGGGAAAAAGCTTTTGCGGTGCATTTTATTTAACATGCCTATTTAGATGTCTCATTTCAATCTTTAAAGAAATTTGTTTAAAATATTCTGTTAGTGTTGGAAAGTGTTTCATAATCTATGCCCAATGCATGATTTCATATATTTTTATTTTGGAAAAAAAACAATACCTTTAGGTTTAAAAGGTTAAAAAAGGTATCCAAATAACAAAAATTAAGGTTTAACTGAAATTTAAAGAATATGTTATTTAGTGAAATTGGACGAATACAGTTACTTTGCGTATTATTTATATGATAGTAGACTATGGAAGAATTTTGAAGACGCTTAGAAAATGTCGTAACAGGATTAAATATACATAACAATTGTCCAGTATATTTCTCTTTTTTTAATATAAATTATTGGTTCAAACAAGTAGCTTCTATTTCTAAATTTAAACAATGAAATATATGTTTGAATTAAAAGTCTCAGCAACGGTGTATATAGCTTTAAAGGATTTTTTATATTACTAAATGTTGAAACATAAATGAAGTGATAATAGTTAGTTTAAACAGTATACTATCATTACTATATACAGATATACAGTGCAATAGCAGCTGTAAAGACAAAATAATAGTTAATGTAAGAGATGTTCTATTGTTAGGACGGCAGCTCCGAAAGGGTTAATACAAAATTTTTATACTGCGGTAAAAGCAATCAGTATATCAATAAGTCTTTATGTATAATATATATTAAAATTTTTTATTGTGATCTTAAATTGTGGCTATCAGAAATCCAAATTCCATTCGATTAGTGCAATTAATTAATCCCGCGACATTACCACGCTAATCGAAATATACATTGAGTGGTAAAAACTGCAATAAATCCACAGCCAACTTTTTCTAAAACTCAATATACATAAATAGACAATTTAATAATGCAATACCACATTGCTTTTGTGGTATTATTCTTAGAAAGTACATATTACAGATCAATTTTAAAATTTAAGATTAGTTTATCTCATTTTAATGACTTTCTATTGACGTAAATAAGCCATGAGCTAATTTCGTAAGTAACAATCGGTAGACATTGAAAAGTAAATCTTTATTTTTATTCTGCATTACTGCAATTTTCTTTAGGTTGGCTATGTTAGGTTAATTAAAAAAAAAATACATAATTTGATTTGAAACGTATTGCAATGCAATTTGATTAGTTTAAATTTACATGCATTTTAATTCATTTAAGCGAAAACTTATCATTTGCCAAGTGTAAGGCTTTTTTTTCTTTTTGGAATACATAAAATTTGATTTTCTAATCTTCAATAACCTTGCATAACTCCATTCATGTCTGTGTTTATATATATATCAGATGCTGTCTGAGGAATTCTAGTTTTTGAAAAGCTTCTTAGAATTCTATAATGTTATTTATTTTCCGGCAGTTTCATTTTTAGAAATTCGACTACATGATGCTGAAAAAAAATATTACCCATTTGCGCCCATTGCGCACAAATCAAAATTTTACCAGCACTATTCGACGAAGCATCTAAAAAAAGCTTACCGCACTAACTTTAAATTGCACTAACCAAAACCGCATTAAGCGAGGGATAACTGTATATTGAAAGCGAAATGAAAAAAAAAATAATATTTCACTAACCTTAGTAGCAAATACGTAGTGCGCAAATATTTTAATTGTTATTTTAACCCGCAAAAACTTTTATATAGTTGATAAAAATTTTTAAAAGTACTGATGTTTTATTGTAAATATTTTCACACTTAAAGCACGCGTTTCACCAATATTGGCATTCCATAAGATGTATATTCAATATTGTATAAACATATCAATCAATATTGTATAAGTATTGATAAATAATGCATGCCGTTTCGTAAATGCATACATTTAATTCCTGCACGATATTTTTCTTCAATAAGAATATAAATACAGATAATTTATTAGAAAAATGTATTGCTAATTGCATTTTTATTAATTATGATTGCCGGCAACGTAACAAAATACTGTAATTTTAATTATAACTTGCAGTTTTTGTAGTAAAAATACACTTTGTTTTTTACATATTTCTCATTTTCAGTAAATAAACATTTTTACCTAAATTTTAAATGAAAAAATCAATAGAAAATTTTCTATTTCGCTCTAAAACTGTGAAGCTCGAACCAAGATGTTCGATTTCAAATTTCAGTTTCCTCTAATAATGTTTATTTTAACGATTAATATCTTTACATGAAATGGTCATACATCAGATATTAGTTTAATTACGTAATATGTTAAAACGTATGAAATAGCCTACCCTTTTTCCATTGAAAAACTCTTTCTAACCTGCATAATAGTTAGTTGTGGATAACGCAATAAAATTTAAGGTTTCATAACGAAGCAAATAACACTTAACCCTATATTCCCAAAAATTTCATTAATTAAAATACCGCCGCATTCATTGTTCCCTTTAATATGTGACGATAGATTAGAAAATTTAGATAATAATGATAATTATGAAATTTGTAGAGGAACCGTTCATTAAAACTGACTTACAATTTGAATAATTATTAGCCTTTTTGTAAAATATTTACAAGAATATATAGATTAATCACCAAAGAATATTGTTTTTGAAATCTGTCCATCTTCAAAAAGTAATAAAAGTAAATACATTGTGAGTATTGGTAAATTAGATAGATTGTGGAAAGTAAAATTTTCTATAACACATGTTTCATCAGCAAAAAAAGTACCCATATGTTTGAGAAAAGACACGCTTTTAAAAATATTTGGTTTCTAAAACTGGCTGCGTTTTCTAAACATGGTAAAGTAAAGCATTCTGCAGGAAATTTAATATATACTTTTATAATAGACTACTACATAAATTTTACATGAAATTTTCTTTAATGGTAGTTTAACGTTACGTTGAAGAGTTAAAGCGTTAAGGACATTAAAATTCACGAATAAAAACTGGACGTTTAGTCTCGAAATCGCTGTATATGAATTGTATATATATTCAAAATCTTTATTGAATAATCTCAATTATATCAATGGTGTATTCAATGAAAAGCAATATCATCATCAAACTTTAGAATTTCAATAGTGATTTTTGTCACTAAAATCTCTAAAATTAATCTGAAAAAGTTTTGTTTAAAATAAAAATTAATATGAAATGGGTTGTTGTTTAAAGATTATTTTAAACACTATTTTTGGGGGTTTTCAATTTTTTGAATACAACATTTAACCTTATACACGTTGAAATTTGAGGTCAAAATTGGACTTTGAAGTTCGATTATAATTGTTATGTATATTTTGAACTACATGTGAAAAAATGAGTAACATAAAAATTTCAGTGGTAAAATTTACTTCTCACTACCCAAGTATAATAAAAAGATTAAATGTAGGTCAACATTAAATTAAAGATAATGGCATGGATATTTTAATATGGACATTAAAACATGCTTCTCTTAAGTTAAAAGGAATTCAAATTTTACAGGCTTTGAATAAGCGTTACCATAATTTATTGTTAAAATAATATTTGTTTCCGGAATTGTTTACCATAATGAATTAGTATGCAGCATTATTTGCTTAGTTCAGAAAATAAATATAGACATAGACCATAATATATTCTTAGTTTCATTACCTTGTTCTGGTTTGATTTGTTTAATTTTTGATGTTTTGTTGTTTTTCACTTGTTAATTAATGTTTAATATAGTGTGGGATTCTGGTTCTGTTAAAAGTACTTGCATATTATAGTCTATATATAATTTGTGTGGTTAATGACGGCTGTAGAGCTTATAGCATAGATGCTATTGTTTTGAAATTTTAATTTAACATATATATATATATATATATATATACGCATAAATTATAGACCACTTTCCAGTCTTTATTTGAATATATTACACTATGTTAATTTTCAGTCTATCTCAATAACCTATCAAAATCTCATTGAAATTGCTGCTTATTCATTTTGTCTTAAATATGTTAGATCAGTTTTTCGTTCATATTTTATAATATTCAGTATTAGCCCAAAATTTTGACTTGTTTTTTGATCATTTATTTAGTTAATTAAATCGATTGGCTTTAGTTAAAAAAAAAAAAAAAAACATTAACTTGCATTTTAATACATTTCAAACTTACTCTACTGACAGTTTTTCTAATAATAATAATATTCTAATAATAATAATAATAACTAATAGTTTTTCTAATAATAAGTTTTCTAATAATATCATTTTTATGGTAATCTCAAATAACAGATAAAAGTTTTACAATAAATTACCTTAAATAGAACATTTTAGAGTCCGTTTGAACAATGTTGTTTTGCACATTTATAACTATTTAGAGCATTGCAAAATTATTATAAACTATAAAAAAAGACCTGAAATTATTATTTTTAATGCCGTTCTAGAAAAGAAAATCTGTAACTATTAATTTAACTTATTATCATAAGAAGCATAATATATTATTTTTCATCAACATTTTCCAAATTAGTTTCACAAGAGTTTATTATAAATGCTATAGTGCGGACGAGTAAATAGACATGAAGAAGTCCAGAAATAAGAATCAAAAGTTTCAGCAGTTTAATCATTCAAATGGGAGAAATACAGAAAATTCTTTTACTTACTTTATATCAAAATTTTCAAATATATTTTCCCTTTGAAGAAATAAATAATCCTTACATAAAAATATAATTTTGATGAAAGGCATTCGACGGGTGTTTATTTTTGCGAATTCCACAAACAATCCATAATGTTAACTGAATGAACAATATCGTTTTCATTTGAAATTATAGTTAATCTGTAACGACCTCCCGATTTGTGAATACAAATTTTTTCTTGCAGAAATGTTCATTTTATTTTATGAAAGAAAGTCTGCGAATGCTGCAAAGCAAATATTTCTCTATAAAAATAGTGGTAATAAAAAAAATCTGGAGATTAGTAACTATGGTTAAACCACCCGATTTTTATTGACTCATGCTTCATTTTAAATAATTTTCTATTACATTTAATTGAGGAAAATTTTATACCTTTACTAAATAAAACAGATGAAATGAGAAGAATTCTACTTTTGAAAAACTCTTTAAGATTGAACTATTAATCTATTTCTGAACTGCTTCTAATATAGTATGACTGCAAAAATTTAAATTTTTCTTCAAGTTTTTTTTTTTCAATACCTTTATTCACTGCATCATTTAGGCTTTTTTCAAATGATTTTGTTTAAGTTCCTTGACTTTCATTTTTTTTTTACATTTCGCTATATTGTATAAAAATTCAAAGCGGTACTTTTCCATTATACCAACTCCATTATCGCCAAGCGTAACAGTTGGCGCAAAATGATATTCACAAAAAATGAATCAATTCGTAAAAAAAAAACGTTGGCACGAGGCGGAGAATTTAAAAATATAACATTTGAAAATTACACACTTTCACGAACTATTTTATTAAATTAATACAAATTTATACTTAAAATAAAAGAACCAATAACTATTATACAATAAAGTAATAAAATAAAGCTCAATTTAAACAGCAGGCATGAAATTGTAAATGTTTCTTAGCGTTGCAGTAAACATTTCATTTTCTGGATGAAGACGTTCATGTTTTTTTTTTCTAATATATATATATATATATATATATATATATATATTTTATGTAGCTAAAGTCCTGAAATAATATTATTTCAGCTTCCTCATCATAAGGTAACTGCCAAATGGTAAAATCCATCTCAGTGTCAATAATAAATGTAAGATATAACTTAATAATAATTATTTTCTATTCGAAAAAGAGCAAATTATGATGTTTGGCAAGGTTACTATTAAATAATAATAATAATAAAATGATTCATATTCAATAAATAGCACGTTACAATGTTTGGCACCAGATGGCAATACAAATCCTTTGCACGGTCAGGGTTGAAATAAATGGCGCGTTAGCCTACATTTTGGCATGGTGTTGGTATAACGGAAAAGTACCTCCAACGAGTCTAAAAAGAATGATAAAATATTTAAAAACTTTTTAATTGAAACAGTTAATATTGAAAGTGTAAAAAAATTTCCCTCATTTTTTTTTATAGATTAATATGCTCAATAGTATTGTTGTATCTCCGATCAGATGGAAAGGTAACCATCCGGTTAAAAAAAGGAAATCGAAGAATCGATTAGTTGTTATGGGTGCCATCCTAGCAGGGGCAAACTCCCACCATTAAAACCAAATAGAAATGTTCATCTTATTTTCGAAATAAATTCTGCAGGAATAAGTTATTAAAATAAGACGAAAAATTCCATTAAAAGTTACCGGTGGAAGTTTGTTTCTCCGGTAATCAAATTTATTTCTTATCCCTGAGGCAGCTCTTCTTTTATTCTTTCTTATTTTACCCTTGATAATTTTCCACGCAAAACGTGGTCGGACAGTATTTGTTTATCACTGAGAAAACTGAGCTCCAACTGAGCACATTCATTCCTCCTTCGAACTCTATTTTCGACTCAGAAAAAAAAATCATCTACCAAATTTAACTGCTTGAAAAAGTATTTAAAATTGGTTTTTAACACATTAAATATTTTAAAAGTTTTTCATTATTATGAGTTATAACAAATTATTTAATTAATTAATTGTATTTTTCTTAATGGAGTTTAAAATGTTTCTTTACCCTTGTTATTTGATTATATCAAAATTATTGGCATCAAAATTTTATATCAAAATTATATCAAAATTTTATATAATAAAATAAATTCGGATTTATTTTATTCATTTGTTATTACTGAATCTATATTATTATTTGTTATTACAGAATCTATATTATAAATAACAAATATGTGGATCCGTAACATTGACGTCATAACGATGCGGACAACAATGAGGTTTACCTGTATAAGGTACAACAATGGAGTTAATGTTTTAATTATAATTACAAAATGGCGCGTTTCTTGGTTTGATTTCGCACTTTATTTTCTTTCCTTTTTAGAAAGTAGCTAGTTTTTTTTTTTTTTTTTTTTTTTTTTGAAATAAATAAGAAAAATTACCGGCCAATTTTTACAAAAATTGTATTTTCGGATGCAAAAAAATTTTGTACTGAATTTTGTGTGGTGACTTTTAAATCGGTACCTCAAATACTTTTCTTAATATTCGCAAATTAGAGAAAACAAACCTCTCGTTGCTATTGGCAAATGATAAATAATCGCGATTTCTGTACCACGTACGATAGCGTAATATATATATAGATTATTGCGCAACTTATTTTCATCAATATCTCGCGTCGGCAAATGATATTTCTAAGTCATAATATAAATTAAAATGCTTCAACTCTTGAAGCACATTCATTCTAGTGTAACATGTTTTATGATGAATCAACGGTTAGTCCTCTATAAATTTATCGCTTAATTTAATTTTCTTTTAATAATAGGAAAAATGGTCAGTGTCAGTTCGTATTTCTTCGTTAATATCGTTTCAGCTATTGGATTCTACAAGAGCATATCATATGTCATCCGTGATTAGGTCCTCTGTTTGCAGAAAACAAAACTTTCGCTACAAAATATTTTCCAACAAAGCGAATAATTCCGCATCCAGATTATTTAAATATAAATTACTTAAACTTATATGAATGTTGCTAAAAAAAAGACCCACCTGTGGGTGATGAAATGCACTGTTAAAATTCTAATTACAAATATTGCACTTGGTCTCTAAAATTTTAACACAACAAGTGTTAAGTTTTAAATCTTAAGATTATATATATATATATAATCACACACACACATATATATATATATAATCACACACACACACACACACACACACACACATATATATATATATATAATTATAATATCTATGAATTTCAAAAAACATATCAAGTTCTATTATCATTCTACTTAAATCTCCAAAGAGATAATTAATGATATTGTGTATACAGAATACCACATAGCTAATAATTAACATGTGCAAACATAATATTACCATAGCTTGTGCTTCAATGGTAATTGGCCAAATTTTACTCATACCTAAAGAATATTGAAAAAAGAAAAAAAAATAGAGAGAAAGGGAAAAAAAAAATTATAAATTGGAGTTGCAATTAAGTAAATACAAATGGATTAATAAATTAAATATGGACCATATACAATGGAAAATTGGACCACATGAGAATTAAATATGAATTGGATATGAAAAAACACATGCACATGTACTCATCAGCCTGGATGCACCCACATGTGTTTTAAATAATAATTCAGTGTTTCATAATTCTACTGGCATAATGCTAAGATCAGTAGAATCATCCAGGTACACTGAATTATTACCAGACAACAATTGGAAATATTAAAATTTGGAAATATTTAAATAGGAAATAAAAAACCATTAAGAATATACAATATATTTCACTCATAACGATTATCCTAAAAACTGTATTTAACACCTCACGAAATTACCACGAGATAACAGTTTTGAAATAATAAAATTGGAAATATGAACGCGTAAAGTGTAGATAAAATATTTTACTCACAATAATTATACAGAATCCTTAAAATGTCACAACTTCTGCATAATATTCACATCCACATGGCAATGCATCATACATGTTGACTAAGTCGAGTTGAGAGAAATGATTTTATATATATATATATATATATATATATATATATATATATATATTATGTAATGTAAACGGAAAAGGAGAAAAAATTCGGTATTTCTGTATATTTGCAAAAAGATTGCTATGAACAAGACAGATTAAAAACGTTTCTTGCTACATTGTTTAAATTTGAGAGATAATTACAAAACTTAAATCCTATTTCCTATTTAAAAGCTTATCCAAAATATTTTCTATTAAGTATGATTACCTGATGGCATTGAAGCTAATTTTGTTTTCACTTTGAACGCATGAAGAATATCGGAGACTCTTCAGAATATCAACCTTCAAAATGTTTTACGATTCACCGACATTTTCTTTTTCTTAGACAAAAGAATAAGTTAAAGAAAAAATCCTCGGAAAAGGAAGTTTAACGAAAACTAACCTAAAATAAACTACTTTATTTCTTCTTTTTTATTTTATTTTTTACTCCAAAAAGATTTACCTTTAAAAAAGTGTAGGGATAAACTTAGGGTTTAAAAGATTTTTGTTGTTAAGGTTTCTATGATTTTGTACGTCATTTTATTAATTTGATTAGGTTTATTTTTCCTATTTTTACCTATTTTTACCTATTTTAACCTATTTATTTGATTAGGTTATGTTTTTCAATTGAAAAAATTTTTAAGTTACATATATTAAAACTAATTAAAAAAAAAAACTATCTCTATTTTTATTATTTTCGAATACTAAGCACACATTTGTGCTTCTTTCAAAGGAAAAAAAAACTGAAATGTTCTTTCAATTTCTTTTAAGAAAACCTGTCAAAGAATCAAGTGTTTCTTTGCTGCTTTATGAACTTACCTCAGAATTCTTCAATCTGCGAAAATACTTTGCAGACACATACAAACATTTTCATTTAAATGTGAAAATTTCATCTTAGAATAACAGTATCATTTTGAAAACCTGATCTTTAATTAATTGTATAAGAATATTCTCTTCTATTAATAACAATGTATCGATTGGAGTCTTTGCAGAGTTGAACTTCTATTTTCTTTCTTTGCCTCTACAAATGTTTATTAATGAATAACATGATTTAAGAACGTAATTTAAAAATGAATAATGTGTATAATTCAATATTTGAATGCATTCATATAAAATGTTAACAGAATGGGTGTCTAAAAGAAGGTCTTATGTTACAATTTTGGGACTTTGGGTTTTTTGGAAAAGGGCGTATATGGAATAATTGATGATTACCCAGTGTTAAAAATTGCAATTTCCTAATATACAAGTGTGTTTACTTTAAATAAAAATTAAAAATAATATTATTACTTTCCTTACCCACCTAATTAATTTTTTATTACTCGTCAATTCTCAGCATGAAGACATACGGGAAGGATAATTAATATCTGAAGAAAAGCCTATGTTGCACTTAGGTGCTCAGGACTTTGCTAATCAATGACGTTAATAGCTTTTTCCTCATTTTTCGAAATTTTAAATTTGTAACTTAGCTCCTTCTTCCAGATACCCATTCAATTGTTGATTACTTTATATATATATATATATATATATATATATATATATATATATATCTTTATTAGTTTTATTAGTTCAGGACTTCGCTAATCAATGACATTAAGAGTTTTTTGCTCAGTTCTCGAAATTTTAAATTTGTAACTTTGACCCTTCTTCCAGATACCCATTCAATTGTTGATTACTTTCTATATATATATTAGTTTTATTAGTTCAGGTTTCGCTAATGAATGACATTAATAGTTTTTTCCCCATTTCTCGAAATTTTAAATTTGTAATTTAGCCCCTTCTTCCAGATACCATTCAATTGTTGATTAATTTATATATATATATATATATATATATTAGTTTTATTAGTTCAGGACTTTGCTAGTCAATGACATTAATAGTTTTTTCCTCATTTCTGGAAAATTTAAATTTGTAACTTAGACCCTTCTTTCAGATACCCATTCAATTGTTGATTACTTTCTATATATATATCTGTTTTATTAGTTCAGCACTTCGCTAATCAATGCCGCCATTTAGTTTTTCCCTCATTTCGCCAAATTTTAAATTTGTAATTTGAGACCCTTCTTCCAGATACCCATACAATTGATGATTACTTTCTATATATATATATATATATATATATATATATATATATATTAAATTTACTATTGCTATTTATTATTCGAATAAGTTTTGAATTTTATACTGCAGCATAAAATAGAAATATCTTTTTAAGACAATTGTATAATACTGGTTGAAAGTAAAACAATTAAAAAAAACTGAAATATTATCTTTGTTGATTTAATATTTTAAATTTCTCTTATTAATTATTCTTTTTGTATTTTTCAGAAATATTTTGCACGGATACAGTAAATGAAAAACAGATTGAAGCACAAACTATTTCTACCCCTCGCTCAAATGACGAAGCTACAGAATCTCAATCTTATACTGAAGGAAGTTCTGTTGATGCATATAATGAACAAAAATCTGAATACAGCGATCTTTACCGATATTCAAGATCTGTACCACGTGACAAAGGTGAATCGTCTTCAGTGAGCAAGTCAAAAAATGATCGTAAACCTGATTATGTTCTGAAAATTCCTCTATCACTTTTGCGCCAATACGAATTATACCGTTTACTAAGACTGCAAGAATATGGAGAAAACGAAGACTATGAAAAACGAAATACCGTTATCCCAGTACCACAATATGGTCGCGTGAATGATGAAAATGAATACGATATGGAAGACAGTGGTGATATACTCCAAAGCTATAATTCTGCAGATAATCATTTTAGCGAAGAATATTTCGATGAATTATTTAAAGAAGTGTCTGATAACACTTTACCACTAATGAGAAACAGTCGTTCCATGCTTCTGCTATCTTCACCAAAATCAGAAGAAACTATGAAGGAAAAGCCTGCACAAACTTTCGTTTTACCTTATCCTAGGCCTGGAAGATCAAATGAACATATAAAAGTTGTTAAATCAAAAAATGGACAGCTTATTCTCCCCTATCCTAGACCTGGTCGTTCCGAAGTTCAAAAACAAATTTCAAAAATGCTTACTGGAAATAGTAATAATAAAAAATATATGTTACCAACTGCAAGAGTAGGGCGCTCCTCTTTGCAGCCAGTATTTGTAAATGAGAAAGATAGTTTGGTGATTAATGATTGGCTATCAGGATTAAAATCTAACCCAGTTATTGAAAAATTAAATAAAGAGAAATCATCAGAAAAGATCACAGATGAAAATGAAGGCAATGCTTTTTTCGTGATTCCTTATCCACGTCCAGGGAAAAGAATGATGTTTAAATTGAGAAATAGAAATCAGGAACCGAAAAATTCGGAAAAAGAAATATCCGATTACGTGCTACCGTATCCAAGACCAGGAAAAAGATCTGGAAGAGAAAAATCTACAGTTCTCTCGAGTAAAAACAAGGAAACTGAAAATATTGATACCCAAAATTTCATCCTTCCTTATCCGAGACCTGGGAGGGCCCACGAAAATTACTTTTATAGTCCGAATGAAGAAGTTAATATGTTTGCATTACCATATCTGAGATCAGGCAGAAAATTTGATAACATAGTTCCATATCCTCGTCCTGGCCGATCTTCTTCTCAGGACAATGAAGCTTCAGAATTATTCCCTATTGATATCGAAATTGATTCTGATGAGTTTAAAACTTCACAAATAGATTTTAAAAATTCAGAAGATGGCACTCCAGACATTTTCCGATATAAACGTTCCTCATCTGTTGTACCTTATCCCAGACCAGGGCGATCTGATTCTGTTGTACCTTACCCCAGACCAGGGCGATCTGATTCTGTTGTACCTTACCCCAGACTAGGAAGATCTAATTCTGTCGTACCTTATCCCAGAATTGGGCGATCTGACGCTGTTCTTCCTTATCCGAGATTAGGGAGGTCTACTTCTGTTGTTCCTTACCCTAATTTTGGCAGATCAAAACGCAATTCATCAGTAGTTCCTTATCCAAGATTAGGTAGATCAGAATCTATTGTTCCATATCCAAGACCAGGCAGAGCTGATTTTGTTGTTCCATATCCAAGACCTGGTAGAGCTGATTCTGTTGTTCCGTATCCAAGACCTGGCAGAGCTGATTCTCTTGTTCCGTATCCAAGACCTGGCAGAGCGGATTCTCTTGTTCCGTATCCAAGACCTGGCAGAGCTGATTCTCTTGTTCCGTATCCAAGACCTGGCAGAGCGGATTCTCTTGTTCCGTATCCAAGACCTGGCAGAGCTGATTCTCTTGTTCCGTATCCAAGACCTGGCAGAGCTGATTCTCTTGTTCCGTATCCAAGACCTGGCAGAGCGGATTCTCTTGTTCCGTATCCAAGACCTGGCAGAGCTGATTCTCTTGTTCCGTATCCAAGACCTGGTAGAGCGGATTCTCTTGTTCCGTATCCAAGACCGGGCAGAGCTGAGACTATTGTTCCATACCCAAGACCTGACACAACTGAGTCCCTAGTACCGTATACAAGTCTTGGGGGTTCACACATCTCAAAAACAGTCTCACCTAATAAATATGATAACAGAGAAAACTGGTTGTTGCCAAATATTAGGCCCGGCCATTCTAATTTTAAGAAAGACGATACTGATATTAGAAAAGAGTATTTTGCAATAAATTTGCCATCTCAAAGATCTGTCGATAAAGATACTTTTAGATACACTGATGCAAACAGTGACCCATTAAGAGAAATAAATTATTTCACTCGATACGATAGAAGAACAGATGGCCAAGGATATGTGTTACCTCATCCAAGAATTGGACGATCGACTTTGCAAGAAAGGAAGAAAAGAGAATCGTTTGATACGGATACCGTCATACCTTATCCCCGTCTCGGTAGGTCTGAAAAAGAAACAATTCCAAAAGAAACTCCACAGAATCAGAATTCACTTCATAAATTGAATAAACATATGCTCTCGAATGCAGAGAACTCTGTATATCTTTTACCCTATCCAAGACCGGGACGATATTTGAAATGAATTTTCTAGAAAAAAAAGTAATCATATTTGTATAATGTATCGCATGTTTTTAGCACCAACAGAAATGAATGAAAAATGACAAAAGAAAATATGTATAAAAAATGAAATGATTAATAAAAATAATTACAAATATCTTTTGATTATTTCTCGCCTGTATGTACCTTGATTAAACTATGGAATGCAAGTAGATAATGCTAATATTAGAAATTATTTACTTTTAAAATAAAAGTTTAAAATTTTTAAAGTTGCATGCATATTTATTGTGTTAAAGTAAATGAAGATTGTTAGACTGTCTTTCTGACGCTCTACAATATATTACTAATAGTATAAATCTGAAAGATCGTTACACTTCTAGAGCTAATGTCAAAATATTTTGAAAATATTTAGAAAAATGTTTTGAAAATAATTAGAAAGATGTTTTCAAAACATTTTTGAGTTGTTGTTTTTTTACAAAATGCCTTTTATATTGTCAAGTTCGATTCAATATTTTGATTTTTTTTTCTTTTATCTTTCAGTCCTTGTCGCAATCTTCAAAATTTTTTTCATTTTTTTTCCAACCCCAATTTCTAATAGTTCATACTAGAAGTCATTATATATATATATATATATATATATATATCATTAATTATACAGATATATGTCAACCTACGAAAAATGCTTCAAATATTCTAGAAACAAAGGGAGAGGGGGACAGTATATTACCAATCACATATTTGTTCGTCAAAATAATTAAGTAATTGTGAATTAATAACTATGTAATTGGAAGATATTTTTATTTATTTTATATTTTTCTTTATTCTGCATTTCTCCAGAATTTATAATTAATTCTAGAAGAAACCGTACTCGTCTTGTAAAGTATGTTCAAGGACATATATTTATTTTGCAATTATACTAAGTTGTAAATAGACTGTAACCTTTTTAATTTTTCAATAATCCGGGGTCTCCGTGCCTGGGGTTTTTCGAGTCTGTCATTTTTAGGTGCGTTCGTAATTATATAAATACGTAGCACCTATTGTCGTCGTCTGGTCCGTCCGTCTGTCTGTCTGTCCGTCCGTCCGCATATAACAACGCAAAAATTACCGAACATAATGGTTTGAAATTTTAGATATATTATCTTTGCAAAATTTTGTCGAGACATTTCAAATTTTATTAAAATCGAATCAAAACTTTAGAAGATATTAATAAAAATATGTATTAAGAAATTTGATTTTTTTAATTGGTTCTTTTTTGTTATAGGAGCTTCCGAGTTTTAATCGTCAAGTGACCGAGATACTTATTTTATTACAGAAATGAATCTGCAGACGATAGTAATTCATTTCACACAATTAAAAATCATCAAGACCTGAATATTTATATAAGTAGCTATAGTACGAACGTACCTCACACTCAGAAAAAGGAATTGATTAAAACTACAAAGCATGTTTTGTTGAGTACATTTTGGTTGTTTTAGCAAAATTCAAGTAAAATTGAACCTATGCAAAATGTTAAAATCAATAAAACGATCTTAAAGTACAGTTCAAAAGCTATAACAAACTATAATACAATCTAAACTTTTGGTGTACACTGGCGGAGATATAACTTGATGAAATTTAGCTTGTGTCAAAATGACCCGATGTGCAGCAGATGATCGAAAAATGAGGTGGTGCCACGGAAGAGTTAAAATTTGTATGTGCTTTTAGGGACACTTTGCATGTCCTACTGATTAATAATTTAAAATTATGTTTTGAAAAACATCACACGACACATTGTATGATTATTTTTACATAATAATGAACTGAATAACTGATATATTTCATCCAGAACTGATATCATAAATACATTTAAAACAATTCCATGTTAGCGAAAACTTCAGAATATGAACCAAGCACAAAACCTTTGGTTAAAAAAAACTTATAATAAGAATAATAACAATTTATATAGGACATAAACTAATTTTCAATTGATACAATATTAAAATATTTAAATATTTTCATCAAAGAAAAAAACGAATGTAAATGAAAATAAATAAATAAATAATATATAAATAATATATAAATAAATAAAATATAAATAAATATCATATACATATAAATATATAAATTATGCAAATATATGTATTTATTAGAAATTGATACAAGATTTGTTTAATTGGAAAATCTATAACGCAGTTCGTTATATAAGCTGACAGAGAAAGAACATAAAGAGAAAGAACAACTTCATTTTCAAAGAAAAGCCATGTGATTTCAGGAAGCTTATATAATTCTTCGAAGTTTCTCAGAAAACAGACAATTCCATGAATTCCAAATAATCTTCCAAAACTTAGCTAGAGCTTATATAGTCTAGCTAGTCTTAGCCTAGCTTACATAAAGTCATTGCTAAATTTTGGAAGATTATTTATTTTGAAATCAAACGAAAAAAATGATTTGTTCATGAAAATAAATAATGAAATGTTCTTTTAAAATGAACTTCTTCTCGTCTCGAATTGCTTTACGCAACACTAATTAACATTGGCTCAATTTGTGTCATTTATTAAAATTTTACTATTCTATAAAAAAGTATATTGAAATTACTGAAAAACCAACTTCTGTAATTAAGAGAAAAAATATCACCTTTGACAAAAAGTGCCGATTTAATAATAATAATAATAAAAAAACTAGTAAGTTTTAATCATCACAAAACTTTCTTCTACATACATCAAATATCAATTAAGTGATTTAAATAGTACGAGAAATTACACCGATTTAGCAAATATGTTTTTTACATAATGTATTCCCATTTCCAGGATGCTAAACGTGAAGTTTTTTGTAATTATGTGTATTTAAACTGGTAAAATAACCATCACATATTTTGAAGAAATCAGCGAATTTCAGCTCCCCCTCTTAGATGACTGCAGCCAAAATTGAATGACAATCGATTCCTATTATGAGGATTCTAAACTTGATGTTTCGTGGAATTCTCGCATATAAATTGAAGATATAAGTATCACCATAATTCGAACAAATCATTGATTTGTGGCACCTTCTGTTAGGTAGTGATTGTCTTCTCTTAGGTAGTGATGGGCTTCTCTAGGTAAGCCCGTGTCGAAAAATGCCGTCGGCCCGTGTGAAAAATGTGTTTCGTAAACGAAACACATTTTTCATTTATATGTGACATCTAATCTAATTCTAATTAAAATCAGAAACTTCTTTTTTTTTAATTTCTCGTAGTAATTGAATAAAAAATATTTGAAGTTTGACAGATATGCTTCTGCGCATGCTCCAATGATTCATTGGAATAATCAAAATAATCGTTATGCCTATTGTAACGTTCTCAAAAACAGATGGTTTCTAAGTGCTAATAAACATTCTAAATTGCATCTGCCGAGTTCCACATATGGACACTCGAAAATCTTACAAAATCCTGCTGGATGACGTTATAAACAATTTTAACGAGATACTTATTTTTCAGACCAAAGTGGACTGGTGACAGTTTAGCACTAAACCTTGTTAATAAGACCCCAGATGTACCACATGGTCATCCAATTAAAAAACTCAGAGAACATGAATCGAAGCAGCCCCGTTTTGAGATGTGCTTTTGATACGACAGAGTTCGGTCGCTTAACGTTTAGCACCGCTGAAAAAATGTGTGGAGTGCCATGCTCCCAGATACTCTACGAACTTACTTTTCCATGTAAATATGTTTGTGTGTGGTTTGTGTGTGTTTGAATGTATTGTAAAATAAAAGTGATTAGAAAAGAACTCTAGTTCTCCATTAGTAATTAAGATTACTGTTTGTTTAAGAAATTTTACGGTACAGTTTAGTTGTCAGAAGTTGGGATTCGAGTGAGTTTGTTTTGAAGGAAATACACACACACACACTTGGAGTTCTTGGAGTTGAAAGTAGAAGAGAGTCTTCGTTTGTGATTGAAGAAGAGAAGAAGAGAAGCAAGCATTCGTCTTAGGAGTGAAGTATAATCGCGCCAGCGAAGAAATTAGCTAATCTTAGTTAAGAAGACCCACGAAGAAAAAAACAAGATAGGTTTTTTTTTTGAGAAAAGTGCTGGATGAAGCATTTGTTTGGAGAAAAAAAGAATTATCCTGGACATTCGTGAATCAGAAGAATCTTGCTGTTTGGACATTTTCTCTTAGAAGAAGAAATGGGAAGTTCCGATATTTCTAGTGGATAGTTACGGATTTTGGAAAGGAAGGAAGAAACACGAAGCAATTATCGGAGGTCGTTGCCCTGACTCCCCGTTTGACAAGTAACGGACCTGAGATGTTGTCCCCCTAACAAGAAGTAAAAGAGGAAATAAAGTTTCGGTTTCGAAGTATCTTGAGAAGAAAGACATTTTCGACCCCTCGTTTACGGGACGGTACAGAAGAAGAAAGGTTTGTTTACCTGGTTCCAGTGAAATAAGAAAAAGAAGAAGAAAGGGGAGTGGATCATCCGTTCAGTGTTTACACACAGTGTGAAATATGTAGTGGGCAATTAATTTGCCAAATGTGTTTTGTGAGCCGTGAAAAGGCTGAAGTTTGTGCCAATTGGATTTATTACTCATCAGAAGGGGTAAGTCAAAACTTAAAATTGATCTAGGAGTTTTTAATTTTGTAATTTTGGGAAAAATTACGGGTTGTTGATTTATTGGTTTAAATTCAGAATTTTTATAAGTACTGTTGTATTTGGGAGTGACTCAGCAATTATATTGTCTGTGATATATTTTTTTAGTGTATATATATATATGTAATATATTTATATTTTATCTAAAGAATTTTTTTTTTCGGGTAGAAAAAAAAAACGATTTAGAATGGCGTTCCTCGGGAAGGGAAAAAAAGAAAATCTGGTACAATTAGTTGATGAGTTAGAAATTGTTCGTGCAGGGAACGAAACTCGAAGCCAGCTAAAACATTTAATAATGGAATCTGACGATTATGATCAGGCATACGTACAAACGGTTTATGAGACCATATTGTTAGCCGCGCAGAAAGAGTTAGAAAAGCAAGAAAATGCACAGGCCGTTTAGAGGCAATAGCACGCGAGGATGCGTTGCGTAAAGAGAGATTTCTTCAAGAGAAGGAATTAAAGGAAAAAGAGAAGGAATTAAAGGAAAAACAGATGCAGTTAGATTTTGAGCTTGAAAAACTAAGAATTGAGAAAGGTCTGCCCCAGGCCGCGGCAAGTTCATCAAATGTCAATTCGCGTTCCCCTGATCATAATTTAAAGAAATTAATTCCGGAATTTAACCCTGAAAAAACCGACATTAGTTTGTATTTGGTTTTATTTGAACGCCAAGCAAAACGAGTTGGGATACCGAAGGAAAATTGGGTCTCACATTTAATCGGCCTTTTACCAGTGGACATCATATCAGTCATTGCCAGACAACCCGAAACTGAATCCGAGGATTATGATAATATAAAAGTATTTTACTTAAAAAAATTAAATTAAATCCAGAAACCTTTCGTCAGAAATTTGTGAATCATCAGAAATTACCGTCTTTAAACTGGCAGGACTTTGCCTATGAATTAAGAAATTATCTACAGGGATGGTTGGAGGGCCTAGCCATAACGAATTTCGAGCAATTAAAAGATCTGTTGGTAGTTGACCAGATCAAAAGACGAGCGAAGTTTGAAGTACGCGAACACTTTATAGATAAATGGCCGCTGTTGAAAACGGAAGCCGAAATAGTTGACCTATTGGACGGGTACGAGAGTGTACGGGCCTCGATTCAGAAGGCCAAGGATACTAGAGATGTTAGGGTGGAAAAAGCGCGCCCATACGCTCAAGAGAGGCACCCAGAAACTAGACCGAGGTTCTCCCCACCTTCGAATGCAAATACCGTACGCGGACCGGTAGATCGAGAAAGGGCCTTTGAGAAAAGAGTAAATTTGAAATGTTTTTCGTGTGGATCAGAATCACATTTCCGCTCATCCTGCCCGAAGTTGCAGAAAAAACCTGTAGGTTCCGTAAGTAATTTGCAGGAGGTACCGAAGAACAATTTACTAGACGCCTATACATTTCCTGGGGTTGTTAATAACCAAAAGATAGAAATTCTCAGAGATACGGGAGCGACCCTGGATTTAATATGTAGAAAATTCATTGATCCGCGAGATTATGGTGGAGAGAAAATTTGGGTTCAACAACCGCTTAGTTTGGAGCTAATTTGTTTACCTTTAGCGCGTGTAAAGATTGCGGGAAAATTCGGGAAAATTTGTACGAAAGCCGCTATTTGCGGAGATCATTTAAATCAAAACCGATACATTTTAGGAAATAAAACGGCCGAAATGATAAGAGAGAGAACGGGGTATGAATTTGTGCCAACTGGACAGGTAAATGCAGTCCAAACGCGAGCGATTACTAGGCGCCTACAAGAAGAAAGAGAGGCACTCGATCGGTTAGCTCAGGATATCGAAACCCCCAGTGAGTTGAACGTAGCGAATCAGGAAGAATCGGGACTTCGTGATTCAACGGAAAGTGAGGAACCTATCGAAATTCCTGCATTAGAAGCCGAAACCCCTGATTTGTACTTGTTAAAAATAGATAGGGAAGGGTTTTTGAAGGCACAACACGAATGTGCAGAGTTAAAGGAATTGTTTAACCGAGTGGACGAGAAGAAAACGGACGACACAGCAAAAACTTATTCGGTTATAAACGGATTATTAGTTAGAAATCGCGAAGATAGATTTGGAAACGTTACGAAATTATTAGTTATTCCGAAAGTGTTACGGCAGAACATAAAAGCAGTGTGTCATGAAGGCACCTCAGCACACTTAGGTGGCACGAAATCCAAAGATAAACTAATTCGATATTTTTATTGGCCTAACTGCTATAAAGAAATGGATGAATATGTGCGAAGTTGCGATGTTTGTCAAAGAGCGGGTCGGGCGAACGAGAAAAAGAAAGCCCCATTAAAACTTGTTCCGGTGATTCAAGAAGTGTTCAGTAAAATAAATATCGACGCATGTGGACCCTTACCACTGACCACTGATGGAAATCGATATATTTTAACGGCCGTATGCATGTCCTCAAAATATCCTGAAGCACTTCCGCTTGTGGATCTCACATCTATTAGAGTGACTGAGGCGCTGCTGAATATATTCAGTCGCACAGGATTTCCCAGTATTCTTCAGTGCGACCAGGGCAAGTCCTTTACCTCAGCTTTAACGACAGAATTTCTTAATAAATTCGGTATTAAGATCTCTCATAGTTCTGTTTATCACCCTCAGACTAATCCCGTGGAAAGATATAATAGGATCTTAAAACGACTTTTGAGGGCGTTATGTATTGAATCAGGCGCTAATTGGGACAAACATCTACCTGCGATTTTGTTAGCGCTACGCACAGTGGTGCATGAAAGCACAGGCTATTCACCCGCCGAGTTAGTGTATGGAAAAAATCTACGAACACCGGAAACCTTGATAATGTAACGTTGGTTCGAACCCCCACCTGAAAATGATGTAGTGACCGACTATGTATTTAAATTAATTAATCGCTTGAAACGATGTCGCGAGGTAGCTGTCACGCATATGGAAGAAATGCAAGGTAAACGGAAGGTATGGTATGATAAAAATGCGGTAAAACGCGAATTTAAGGAAGGAGATTTGGTGTTAGTTTTAGCCATAACTAGACCGAATAAACTGTCCGTGCATTGGATAGGGCCGGGAAAAATCATGATTAAAATATCTGAGACTAACTATGTAGTAGAACTGCCAGGGAAAAAGAAAAAACCCCAAATTTATCATGTTAATATGCTAAAACCCTACTATACCCGACCCGAACATGTAAATTTGTTGTGCTCTAAAGATAATTTAAACTCAAAAGAAGATCAGGATTTAGATATTCCATATTTTGAGAATAACCCAACAAATTTCGACTTTCAAGAAATAGCTCGACTTAGTGAGTTAGAGGAAAAGTTAAATGAAGCCCAAATTAGCCAATTAAAAGAGCTGTTAAACAAATATGCCGCATGCTTTTCGAACGACCCTGGAACAACAGATCTGGTGGAGCACGATATAACTTTAATTAGCGATAAACCAGTCCGGGCGAAACCTTATCGGATGTCACATAGGCAAACAGAAATTGTAAAAATGGAGATTCAAAAGATGTTAAAGTTAGGGGTTATTGGAGCGGGCGAAAGTGACTATTTATCGCCACTTATACTGGTGGAATCACCTGGAAAAGACCCCAGACCGTGTGTAGATTATCGTCGCTTAAATGAAATAATTAGGACAGAATATTTCCCCCTTCCGAATATAGAAGAACGGGTTGAACAAGTAGCATCGGCTAAGTACATAACTGTCCTAGATATGGCAAAGGGTTATTGGCAAATTCCCTTAAGTCCCAGAGCCCAACGGTATGCAGCATTCTGTACTACCTTCGGTTCATTTAGGTGTCTAAAAATGGGTTTCGGTTTGAAGAATGCGCCATTTTTCTTCAGTAAAATGATGGCAGGGCTATTAAGAGATATGGAGGAATTCGCAGTACCTTATTTAGACGACGTCGCGATATTTTCAGACACCTGGGAAGACCACTTAAAACATGTCGCTTTAGTTCTAGATAGAATTCAAAAGGCAAATCTTAAAATAAAACCTTCTAAGTGTAAATTTGCCCAGAATACCGTTAAATATTTAGGACATATTGTAGGGCAGGGGACACGCTCTCCCGCTGCAGCTAAGATAGAATGTGTAAAAAATTTCCCTACCCCCCAGACAAAATCGCATATCCGTGCGTTTCTAGGCTTGGCCGGATACTACCAACGATATATAAGAAACTTTTCCGTAATAGCAGCCCCCTTAACCGACGCATTAAAAGGGAAAGCGAAACGAGGTAAGATCGAATGGACCCCTGCGTGTGAAAGCGCTTTTCAGACCCTTAAAGAGAGGCTAACGAAAAAACCAGTCTTGTATGCGCCGGATTTTCACCGGGAATTCATAGTCCAAGTAGACGCTTCGCTCTGCGGAATTGGAGCAGTATTGAGCCAGGAGAATGAGGCAGGAGAAGAACATCCTATCTTATATTTGAGTAGGAAATTCTCCCCGGTAGAACAGCGTTATAGCACAACCGAGAGAGAATGTGCAGGTACTGTTTTCGCAGTAAAAAGATTACACTTTTATTTAGACGGTCGACGATTTAGAATTATTACAGATCATAACCCGTTGCGATTTTTACAAACTCATGCGAGTTCTAATCCAAGGCTTATGCGTTGGAGCCTGGCATTACAACCATACGATTTTAAAATTGAGCATAGAGCAGGAAAAAAGCACCAAAACGCTGATAGTTTAAGTAGAGCAGTGTTTGAGGATGAGGAATAAATTATTATAGGAATAAATAATTTAAGTATATTTGTTTTATTATATGGTGTTAAAATTCTTTAAATTAAGTATCCTTAAATAGAAATTATTGTTTGTTGTTGTTAAAATATGTAATTGTGTGAAATAGAAGTCTTATTTAAGATACTTGTGATGGTTACTTTTAATACTGATTATATTAAAAGGAAGTCCTTTAACGAAATTACGGGATTGTCATGTTTATTGAAATGTATATATCATATTATTATATAATTATTGTTAGAATTGTATTGTGTTTATTTTGTAACTGCTGAATCCCTCTCATACTATTGGAGTACTTTCGGATAAATGTTTTTAATTTTGAAAAAAAAAAACTTTTAAAAAGGGATTAGGTTGCTTTGTTTGGAATAAACATTGACTCCTGGATTAATTTTGTTTTGCACCATAGTTAGGAAAATTTTCCCTGTAAGAAAATTTTTCCTTGGGGCCCGGAGAAGCTGTAACGTTCTCAAAAACAGATGGTTTCTAAGTGCTAATAAACATTCTAAATTGCATCTGCCGAGTTCCACATATGGGCACTCGAAAATCTTACAAAATCCAGCTGGATGACGTTATAAACAATTTTAACGAGATACTTATTTTTCAGGCCAAAGTGGATTGGTGACAGTTTAGCACTAAACCTTGTTAATAAGACCCCAGATATACCACGTGGTCATCCAATTAAAAAACTCAGAGAACATGAATCGAAGCAGCCCCGTTTTGAGATGTGCTTTTGATACGACAGAGTTCGGTCGCTTAACGTTTAGCACCGCTGAAAAAATGTGTGGAGTGCCATGCTCCCAGATACTCTACGAACTTACTTTTCCATGTAAATATGTTTGTGTGTGGTTTGTGTGTGTTTGAATGTATTGTAAAATAAAAGTGATTAGAAAAGAACTCTAGTTCTCCATTAGTAATTAAGATTACTGTTTGTTTAAGAAATTTTACGGTACAATCATTACTCTTAGGGCTTTTGCCCAACAACAAATTAGTACCAGATCACGTAAGGATAGAACTTCATATGAAATTTCATCCAATTCTGCGCAGTAGTTAGTGAGTTAGAGCTCCCAGAAAATTTGTGTCACATACATACAAACAGACACACAGACTCACGGACAGACATTTTCTAAAAACAGTCAAATCGTGTTCAGAATCTTCTAAAACCTATAAATCCGTCGAAAACCGGAAGTCGAAAATTTTCTCGAATCCAATACTTTCTTTTTGTATAGATAGAAGAAAATAAAACTATATTGTAATAATGCATATACAGAGTGCTTCGACTGAATAAATTGATAATACAAAAAGAATGATGTTGAAAGTTTGACACTTTTGAATTCTTAATGAAATTTTTTAAGCGTATTTTATCTTTATTTTGACTATTTAATCACTAAAACTATGTATGAATATCTCTTACAAATATTTAAAAGCGTTTTATATGACGCAATTTGAATCAATGTTAAGTTCCGTAAAGCAAGTCGAGATGAGAACAAATTCGTATTAGAAGAAGAGTCATATAGTTCAAATGTTCTTGACATTTCACCGAATGTAGATAATACCATGAATTCTGAAATTCGGAGAAAATAATCCTCAAAAATTTACGGATAAATCTTTGATTTCTAAGAAAAGCTTATTGAAGTAAATAAAAACCTGATTGGCAGAAGGCGTTATGTAATAAAAATAAAATTTTGAAAAAAAAAAAAACTGATGTGAAAGCTTTTTCGTGTAAAATTTTGAGATTTATTATCCTCTTAGTATCATATGTTCAAAATTTTAACAGATGGTCTCAAACTTTCTCAGAAAAACTTATTAATCTCTAATTGAATCCTTTATTTTAGAAAGCGCACAAGTCACATTTTTTTTGGAAATTGAAGTTTTGATAAAAATATAGTCTACTGCGGTAGCCGCATTATGTTTTAAAAGGGTACATTTCTAATTCGACTCCATTCATTGTTATTATGGATGTTAAAAAAACAACAAAAAAAAAAACACGTTTATTTATGATAGGGTACATAATCAGTTATATGTTCCCTTTTATATCAACCACTTTTTGTATAGCTTTTCCCAATGAAGGAGCCTTTGAAGACAAAAACCTTTTAACGAAAAAAACTGAAGATATCAAAAAAAGTTCTGAAATATGTAAGTGAAGAGGCAAAGTCCTTCTACGACAGCATTGTAAACTGACCAACTACACACACTATACAGTGCATAATACACGCTAAAAACGACATTTTCAAAACTGAGCAAAAAATACTCAAATACTCAAATTGAGCAAAAAATTCTAAAATCTGAGTATGTCGCATAGTCAAAATGGCTCCGAATCAAAATTATTGCAGTTTGAAACATGTATATACTTATTTCTGAAAACATGCACGCTCTCAAGAATGAAACATCATGTGCTCCTATTTGAGTATGTCCATGTTTCAAAAATGAGTATGAACTGACTTCTATGAGCTCATTTTTGAGTATTTCTATATTTCAAAAGTGAGTTTGAACTGATTCTTATCATTTTGAAAATGTCCATGTTTCAAAAATGAGTATGAACTGACCTCTATGTGCTCAGTTTTGAGTATGTCCATGTTTCAAAAATGAGTATGAACTGACTTCTATGGGCTCATTTTTGAGTGTTTCCATATTTCAAAAGTGAGTTTGAACTGATTCTTATCATTTTGAAAATATCCATGTTTCAAAAATGAGTATGAATTGAACTCTATGTGCTCAGTTTTGAGTATGTCGATGTTTCAATATTCTGTATTTCTGGTATTTCAGGATTGAAAGCATTGGGTGGTCCTATTTGAAACAAAAAGTTTCATAACAAAATGAAAACATCAATTTACTCGGATTTGAAAGTGTCATTTTTTCTCAGTGTAAAGCTTTCAATGGCAAAAGTGACAAAAGAGGCATATTTCAACGTTTTTCACTATTCTGTGTGCTTATTGTTTATTAAAGCATTGATTTGTCATATGTTCACTGTTTGAATTCTCAGTTTACCTGTGTTTGATTTAGAAAGGGCACATGTCCAAGGCTAATAAAAATCACAGAAATCACTCTTTTCATTCAAATAATCTGAAAAGTGTGTGCAATGTATATTTTATTATCCTTACAAACATTCAATCCAGAGAATTGCAAAAAAACAAAACATCCTGCCATATCAACAGTTTTTATATCTGGTGTAAAATTTAAAAAATGTGATTTGCGCTCTTTCTAAAATAAACGATTCAATTTTCAAATATTAAAAATTTGTAATTATATCAGGTTTTCCCGGCTTAGTGCAGTGACATGTGTTTAAATGCTCCTTCGATTAGTTCGCAGAAAATTTCGATTAGTGGGCAAAGAACAAAATGGGTAATAATTTTTTTCCAGCAAGATAGCGTTGAGTTTTTGGAAATGAAATTTGAATGCGATGCTAAAAAAAGAAATATCACTAAAATAATTAAAAAAAAAAAAAAAAAAAAAATCGAAGAAGCTTTTCAAAAATTGGTATTCGGTATTCCGGAAACAGCATTGGATACATACATCCACAATGTAACAACAACAACAAAAAAAAAACAATGTTGATTTTACGGTATAATACTAGCATCCCAGCTGCCAGTAAAATAAGCAGTATAATGCATGGCAGCGTATTACTGCTTATTTTATTGTTTGTTACTGTTAATTTTACGGTATGATACTGACAGCTGAGATGCCAATATTAAACCGTAAAATCAACATTTTTCTTTTCAGTGCAGACATTAATAGAAATATGTAAGTGCACCGAAGTTTAGAAAATCAAATTTTTGTGTTACCGCAAGATGTATTCGAAAAAGAAGAAAAAAACTGCGCAATTGGCAATTGGTAAGTTTTCTCATGAAGAAATTAAAATGCAGATAAGTTTGAAGCAATCAAATTGTATTACAATGCGTTTTAAATTAAATTATGTAAATTTTTAAAAAGTTAACCTAATGGTACGCAAGTAAACACAAATAACCTAAAGAATTGTAGTAATCCAGAATTAAATTGTTTTTTTTTTTAAATGTTTATTGATTGTTATTTATTAAATTAGCTCACACCTTTATGTTAATGGGAGTTCATGAAAGTTATAGAACTTTTTTTGGTACTTTTATGTTAGCCGGGCGCAGGTATCGCCAAATTGTTCCCATACCATATTCATATTACTTTCATTTCATTTCAAACATAAATCTTTCACTCATTTAATTTAAAATACATGTCTTTCAATAATTTCGTTTAAAATATTAAATAAATAAATAAATAAATAAATAAATACTACTATAAACCAAAACATATTATTTTAACATCAAAGGATTATTTTTATAATGAATAGAGTAAAGTATATTCAACTAGGTAAATTATATCCAATGGTTGGAGTATCATAGTTGAGATTTTTCCAACAGAGCAAAAATATGCCGGGACCAGGACTGGAACCTGGGTACTTTGGTTTGCCGTACCAACGTTCTCCTTACTGAGCTATCCCTACGATATCCTAGACTGGCATATTTCACTCTTATTTGTTGGACAAGGC
Organism: Maratus michaelseni; assembly: GCA_963931845.1. NCBI lineage: Eukaryota > Metazoa > Arthropoda > Arachnida > Araneae > Salticidae > Maratus > Maratus michaelseni. The sequence goes on along the minus strand of OZ007596.1, from coordinate 246,253,603 downwards.
TGCGGACTGCAGCGCTAACTTCATTCATCCGAGCTACAACTATAGCATTTACATGATGAAATTTAAAATAGCACGGAAATTCCCGTGCTATTTAGGGATTATTAGGGATTATTTTTAATTTCACACGCGAAATATGAAAGCAGCTATTGGTGATTAAAAAGAACTATTGGCGAGATTTGAGCCCGGGTAACATTTTTTTATATAAATTCTTAAATTAAGCTGTAATATGTAACAATAATAAATAAACAACATGGTAGTGCATTATTACACTGTCTGTTAATGCAGGTTGGGTTTACGAGAAAATTGGCTGTGAATCTATTACAATTTTTCCCATGTTTCGATTGTATGTTTCGATTGTATGTTTCGATTACTGCGGTAATATCACGGGATTAATTAATTCCACTAATCCAGGGAAACCTGAATATTACTTCTGATGTTAACATCCCTTTTTCAATGTACAGGGTGTTTTTTTTTAAACTGACACTATTCAGAGCCGTCTGTAGCTCGTTCTAATAATTGGATTGACACAAAATTTTGTGAATGGACTAAGAAAACCATAGGAAAAAAGATTCCAACAAAAAAAAATAGTTCCAATCACCGCCGATAGGGGGAAATGTGGCGCTGTACATTGAAAAAAACCCATCAGAAACAGACAAAATTAATAATTTGGATAAAATGCCACGTTTTATTCATCATTTACACTTTCCCTTTCGTTGATCGCAGTTGAAACATCCATTATCACTTTTTCTGCCACCGGTTTACGTCCTCTGCCTGACCGAACTGCTAGCGAGCCTGTTTCTTCGAATTTCAGAATCATTGCTTTCAATACATTAACGGATAAAGGTCCTTTGAGCAGTTTATGGCGTGTTCTAAGTAAACGAAGAGCGGCTGGTGCATTGTACTGGTTACAATATAAGAACTTCGCAAGTAACGCGCGCTGCGGTAACATGAGATTCATTTTCAACCTGAGCTGAAATTGTTTCTCGGTGTTTTTCGCATGCAATTTATAACTTAAACTATTGGCGCTACTGTCGCTTGCGTAAGTAAAAATTTGCATTTTCATTTTTTGCCCGTATTTTATGCTAATTCCCAGTTGCATAAATGACCACAGCGCCACATTTCCCCCTATCGGTGGTCATTGGAACTAATTTTTTTTTGTTGGAATCTTTTTTTCTCATGGTTTTCTTAGTCCATTCACAAAATTTTGTGTCAATCCAGTTATTAGAACGAGCTACAGACGGCTCTGAACAGTGTCAGTTAAAAAAAAAACACCCTGTACATAAAAAATGCACCACTATGAGTAAGGTATCATTCGAAAGAATTTAAAACAGGCTTTTGAAATAGTACACTTACATTTCGTTAAAACACGCTGTTTGACTAAAAATGTCAGTTAATTAAAAATGAACGAAAAAACGTATCAACAAATGATATCAAAGACATTGCAGAGAAAACTACTAGTACGGACAAATCGATTGGTATTATTTAAATTATTAAATGTTAAAATATTAAATATTAAAAGATACACTTTCATATCTTCAAGCTTTGCTTAAAAGCTTAGTATTTTATCTTTATCATTTGGTAGATTACCTCATAACATCTTTATCCATAAAACAAAATAATGTTTGCTAAAAATACATTACATCTTCTTCCATTGAAGTCTTCAAATTAAAAAGCAGCATTTGTAATTTAAAAAAAATGGTCTTCAATTTTCACATAAATTGTTGAATTAATAGCGAAAAATAAATCCATATTATAAATTAAAAACATGTCCGTGCGTAACGCTGACGTCATACTGACAGTTACAAAAATCTGACCAATCAATTTTACTTTTATCGGAAATTTATTAACTTTTAAACATCGTACAATTTGCATTTCTACACCGTCGAATAGGAGGCAAAAATGTACTTTCAAATGAAATTTGGTTGATTTGATTTGATTTGATTGCCTAAGAGGGACTACTCAGACAAGGAAACCAGGTCTGTAGAGCATAATACCCGTCCCGGTCCCTTTATTAATGTCTTTTTAAAAAAAGCTTACAGTGTTCAGCCGTAGCTGAAGCCGCCGGAAAGCGTGACAATGAGCGGCAAAACATAAACATAAGAAAGAAAGAATATCGGCCTACGGCCGGCCTTGCCAGTGGACCCCCAATAGTGAGCAAGTGACAGGGACTGATTAAAGCTTTTACAGGAGTGGTCCATCACTGTCGGAAAACAGATTTTTCCCACGCGACACTGGGCAGCTAGGGGCATCAGTAAGTAGTGGAAACTTTTGGGCCGGAAAAACACTTTCGAGACAAGCGCGCGTTTCTCAGCGAAGAAAACTGTATCTCAATTTGATTTTATATTTTTAGGAATAATTTGAAGCATGGATTTCTAAAAATGTATCTCTATCGCGTGCAGCCCGATTACGGAAGATTAACTCGTTTGCACTTAAATCAATATAAATAGTTCAGCATTTGTTTCATGCTAGTATTTCATAACGAAATTAAAACTTTGCCAGTAATAAATAAATACATAAATGATATAATATTACTAAAACACAAATTTAATAGATCGATAATCAAACTACGTTCTTAAACACTAATCAGAATCAAAAAGTTTGCTATAAATTGTAAAATCTCTGTCGATTTCTTTGGCTATTAACACAGCTGGAATGCGGCTGATGCGAAAGTACCGTTTTTAATAAACTTCAAAACTTTATTTGAATACTGAATTGATATTTTTCATATAAAAATGCTTTTAGTGCTGTTAGTGAACAATTTAGAAAAATATATTAACTGTAAAAAATCTGGTAGAATTTTCAATTAAAAATGAATTTCCCTTATGTTTTGAACCACTGGGTTGGATTTCCATGTTTGCAATGCACAAATGGAATCCATCGATTGACTTTAACCATATCTTGAGAGGAATAAATTTGTATTATTAAAACAGTTTGAATTTTAAATTACATTTATAAAGTGCATTGACCGTCTGAGAATATATTTGATATTTTGAAATAGTATACTTGTGTTATGAAATATATTTATTTCTCAAGACATAAAACTGAAAGCTAAAATGTCAAAATTCAGACAATTTTAAATTATGGAATGAAATTGATTAAGATTATTTCGACTTATTCTGACTGTATTAACCCTAAAAATATAAATGAATATATGTTTCAAATATTTGAAAATTTATTAAATTGCACGAGTATTTCTACAATGTAATTAAAACATTTTATCGAAAAAGAAAAACTTTTCGAGATTTATCAGTAATTGATGCACTAGAATCTAATGTAATCTCAACAATGCGTGGAGAAATTTATCGTTATTAGGTGCTTTCGTAATTATATAAATACGTAGCACCTATTGTCGTCGCTTGGTCCGTCCGTCCGTCTGTCTGTCCGTCTGTCTGTCCGTCCGTCCGTCCGTCCGTCTGTCCGTCTGTCTGTCCGTCCGTCCGCATATAACAACGCAAAAACTATCCAACCGAATGGTTTGCAATTTAAAATATATTATCTTTGCAGAATTTTGTCGAGACATTTCAAATTTTATTAAAATCGAATCAAAACTTTAGGAGATATTAATAAAAATATTTATTAAGAAATTTGAATTTTTTTTTTTAAAATCGGTGCTTTTTTGTTAAAGAAGCTTCCGAAGTTTAATCGTCAAGCGACCGAGATACCTATTTTATTACAGAAATTAATCTGCAAACGATATAATTCATTTCACAGAATTAAACTAGTCGTTGGGGGCCATCGTAATACTTACCCATCATGGATATGCATAATGTAAAATATTAAAATAAAACATGTGTAAACTACTTATAAAATCCATTGCAATTCAAATAAAATCGTGGCTTGATGACGTCACAAACTTTAAAGGCTCGATTACTGAATTGCTTGAAAGAGGTTTTTTCTTATAACTCCAAAAATGATAATCCTATTAACTAGCGGTTTATTGCATCTGATTAAGCGTCAAATTTCCAATTAAAATATATCTTTGAATTGAAATTTGGATGAAATACAGGGTCATAAAAAATCGAAGAGTGTGGAAAATAGGATTCCAAATATCTCGGCAACTTATTATCCGATCGACTTCATGCTTTATTCAAAATTTATGTTTTTGTATTGTCTTTTATATTCATTTCTTAAAATAAACAATTTCGAAAATTTTTATATACCTTTCATCAGAACGAATATTTCGAGAATCCGAAAAAAATGTTCCGGTTAATCGAGGTTATTGAAATGAAATAGGCTTCTTCCCATTATTACATACTAAGTACATACCAAATTGCAAGTCTCTATCTCAATTTTTTCGGGAGATAGAGCGTTTACAGACACACAGACACACACACAGACACACAGACGGACGGCAAATTTTTTTTTCTAAAAATATGTTTTTCGGAATCTCCAGTGTCTGAAACGTGTAAATCCGTCAAAATTTTTTTTTCGATTTTCAAAACGATTACAAGACATACCCTATACTACGTATGATGGGTAAGTAAAATCAGAAAAGATCTGAATATTTATGTAACTAGTTATAGTACGAACGCACCTCATTTGTCACGTTTGACGTACAATTTCCAACTTGTTATTCTCTGTGGAAGTGTTTTTCATTGTTTATTGAGTGGCTTTGGAAGAGGACGTCCAGTATTCTGACTTATATATAGATCCTCAGCAAATGCTTTCCCTCGAATGCAAACGTCTAGTTTTCGTATCTATCTCTACGTGCGAAACCTTTCTATGATATCCTGTTGAATCTCCAAGTTTCTGATGTTTTGAATGAGCCTGTAGAAGTGGTGATCTCTTGGTAATTTATGTAGTAGTATTATAAAGTAATTTATCCCGTGGTTGCTTGAATAGTGTAAAAAAACGAGGATTCACTTGAAATAGTTGGTTGTATAACATTTAATTTTGTGTATATTTTTGCCCTCACTTTAAGTATATTTGTACAGTTTTGTGTGTTTGAAGATAGGAGGATATAATAAAAGGAATCGGCATTTATGATGTCCCTTGAAGCCGTTCCTAACCCTCTCAATCCACCATATTTGACGCTCTACGTCTTGCACTGGAGACTGCTGGCTGCTATGTAAGTATAATAGAGAAGCAGTATATTGTTGCAGAATGAAGCCGATTATATTGCTTAAATTTAAATTACCCCGTTCAGTACAAACAGAACAAGCACATTGGACGGGGACTGAATTCTTTCGTTGTCAGGCGTGTCAAAGCAAGCTGCAAGTGTTTGGGCCATATTGCAACCGATTTTAGGGTTGCATTTTTTTCTTCACGTCAAAGCAGTACATTTCCTCTCTGTTTTCTTTCTACCTCTGTGACTGCTATCGGCCAAATTCAAATATGGCGGACGCAGGAGAGGGAGAAAGAACTTATTTGTCGGCTTTAAAACTTTCCACAGGGGAGATTGGTAAATAAACTCCTACTATTTTATCCTCCTAGATTTGAAGACTTCCACTATAATATTTTTTAAAAATTGCTTAAAAAACCCATTAAAATGTAAAAATCCATTTTATCAAAAATTAGAAAATACACGTTTCAAATAAATTATCGCAAGCAACATAAAGAGCGATAAAAAGAAAAAAGACCCACGAAACCTATTAAAAAAGAAGAGTAGATAAATATAATTAAAAATAATGTTCGCTCACAGTCTGTTTCAAAAATGAAAACCACTCACTTTATTTTTTTTGTAATTTCATTTCTCTCACTACCTAGAATATATTTCAAAACATACATTACGGCTCACTGACACGTGTCTGAAAATAGATCAGTAGCGATCATCTTTGCTTGGTCGTATTCTGTTTTAAAGGTTCGGTGAACTTAGTTGAACGGTGACTGATGGGGAAAAAAAATTAATACTCATGAGACAAAATCTTCTAATAAATGTGTGGAAGTGTTATTTTAAATTTTCTCTTGCCGATTGTATTTCATATAAACTGTTTTTATTATATTCCAAACATATCGCACTTTTTGAAACATTGTAGACTGTATCAAATAAAGAAAAAAGAAAGATTAAATAAATAAATAGTTGCAGAAATAAAACTATAATAAATAATAAATAAATAAATAAATAATAATAAATAAATAAATAAATAATAAATAAATAATAAATAAATAAATAAATAAATAAATTATAGAAATAATCATATATCTTTTTTTACACTATTTTATTTAACTTGGTTTTTGTATGTAAAGATGGAATTTTGATCGATTTTTCACCAACTTCCTGATAGGCTAGAATTATAAAAGTTATGTACACAGCTGTGTTTACGATGCAATAGAACATTTTAATATTTTTGTAACTTAATTTTAAATTAATATATCAATCTTAAGGCATTTTCTCGCTAACCGAGTACAGGGTATAAACCGAAAACTAGTCTTTAAGGTTACAACTTATAAAAGGTAAAAAAAAAACAAAAAAAAAAAACAATGGAGTTAGTTATGCGCCAAACCAAGCTCGCTAAGTTATGTTAATTGGCTGTAAAACTTTAACAAAACATTATTTTAAACAATAAAAAGTCGGCAATATAAAAACAAATAAAGAGTGTAATTTTAATAAAATACATTTTTTTAATCATTTAATAGTTTAATATTAATTAAGTTATGAATAAACGTTGAGAAAACTATTTAGAAATCCTGAATAGATAGTTTAAATAACGCATTTTCTTTCCTGTTCGCATACCTTAATAAAGAAAAGAAAAATTATATATTTTTAAATACATTAATTAATTACACTTTCTACGAAGTGTAAATCAAAGTGGTAAATTTTCCATTATCGAAACCCACGTCAAATTAACGTATTGTAACAGAAATTGTTTTTGAACAGCATGAATTGCTGTCATGGAATTAGGCGTGATTTTAAAGATAAATCTTGAATTTTTATAAAAGAATATTTTTGTTTTTATTTATTTTAAAATAATACGTGTTGATGCTGTCCCTATATGAAGTTGAACAAAAGAATAAACATGTAGGTTTTATATTAAAAGAAAATAAATGTGTAGGCGGTTTAAGAGACAAGAAAAATCTGTTGAAAAGCAGAATATCATAAACAAATTATATTTGTATAAACAGCTTTATTTTGTGACTTTTAATATTAGAATTAGGACTTGTGATCAGTTTTTTAACACTTTCCAACCTAGTTGAAAAGTGTTTATGACTTCGGTTTGTCTGCCGTCTGGCCGTCTGCCATATGGCCGTGCTCTAACTCCCGTAAATATGCTCGGATTGCCCTGCAATTTTTATATGTTATTATCGTCATCTATAGCATGTTCCCTATTTCAACTGAAGTGTCTAGCACTTAGAAGTTTTTTACAGGGACACTCAAAATTCCGTTACATGACGGTCTATGGGGGAAAATCATTTGCGGTTTATTTGAATGATGTTACACAATTTCAAACACATTGTAATTGATATATATCACAAAGGTGCATTACAAGAAGCTTAATATGGAATAGGGTGTGCATATCACTTATAGTTACTTTACAGGGACAGTCAAAAGAATTCCGTTACATTACGTCTATGGAGAAAAATCGTTTGCGGTTTAATTAAATAATGTTTCACTATTTTAAACGCATTGAAATTTATATATATCACTAAGGTGCATTACAAGAGGCTTACTACAGAATATTGTGTGTATAGCAGTCCTCGTTCATTTACAAGGACACACAAAAGAATTCTCTACTGTCTGTTAATAATAATTCCTGGAAGTGCGTTTTAAGTTGCTGAACGCGACTTAAAATTTAACTCACTTTTTGTCTATTACTTGGTGTGTATAAATTCTGTAGATCCTTTACAGGGCAGCACAAAAGTTCGCGAATACATTTCCGTTTATTGACAGAAACTCCAGAAGGAGAATTTTAAACTGTGCTACGCGTTTCCTAACAAAAACTAAAATGTAACATCCTATGTAGTATATATACAAATCTATAGATCATATACAGGGCTGAATAAAAGTATTCGGATATTTTTCCGAATATTGAATATGTTGGAAATTCGTGAAATTACGTTTTTAAATATGTTGTGTGTTTTCCAAATGGTTTACTTAGATGTTATCTTTTAGCTTATTAAACGGTAATGATTTGTAAAATTATTTTGAAAGCGTTGGAAAGTGTTACATAATCTATGCTTGACGCATGATTTTTCGTTCATTTTCCTTACTATACAGGGTCAATTTAAGGCATGAGTACAAAGGGAACTGACCCAGGACAACCAAATTTAAGGGACCCCAAATACGTATAAAGTTTTAAAAATATTCTATAAATGTTTATGATTTACATAATTTTATGTTGTACTTTAGCAAGATGAGTATATTAGATCATAAAATAATTTTGTCTTCTTCACCTATACCATTAGGAATGTAACATTATTACTGCTTGCATATACAAACAAATGTTTTGCTATTTTTAAAACAAATGTTCCTCAGGCATTTTTTAAAGAATGTGTTAAAATAAATATATTTTTATAAACTATGCACTATAATTTAGTTTATGTCATTTTTTCGTTAAAAATGTCTAATTTTGATTATACTTAACATAGTTACATAAGTGATACATGCATGAAAATTATTTAATCTCACTACATTGCTAATAAATAGAGGTTCATTACCAATTCACTTGGTAAAGCAAGTGCGTGCTGGGGAATCGTCGTCTAGGGCCTAGGGTCCGGTTCTCCTTTGAGTTTCCGGTCTCCGTAGCTTCCAGGTGATTCTGACACATCCCCAAGTGTCATGTGGTGGTTTAGCACATTGGTTCTGCTGTTGTAGTGACCAATTCGTCATAGTCTTGGGTGCAGGGAAGTGATGCGCAGGTGGCGGTGCTTCTCCTGGCCGTAGAGATGCACTTGAGTTGTGTCCCAGGTAAACCGGGCTCACCTGATTGCCTAGAGGTATATTCTGAGAACACTGTTAATAATAAATCCGTCAATTCACGGTAAAACTACTGGCAGTAAAGTTGCCGGACTCTTTCCGTTCCGTTAGTACATTTTTCATTTTGAAAGATAAAGGAAGGGAAAACTCCGTTTGAAGAATCGGTAAGTTTCCGTTATAAATAAACTCCGTTTTAAAATATGTCATCTCTATTTGTGCTGCCATCTGTTGATTATTACGGGAGTATTTAATATTTGATATAATGCAAGAACATTTTCTGCCCGTCCAGAGGCTCGAACTGGGAACGTTAGTGGTTTGAATTACCGTATAATATTTTAATTACACATTTTGCTGAAAACTTTTTAACTTTAAAAAAATAGGAAATGCCAAATTTAATTGCACTTCTGTGGACTTCTTGAAACCATGTCTTGTCATATGGCAGTCATTATGAATGCCAGAAGTGCAGCAACTGGTTATTAATCAGGTGTCTATAATTCAGTGGTACCTCAGTTTTAAAATTCAAAAGTACATCCCGAAAGTGGAGTCATACACATGGCAAAATACTTTATTTTTAGGCAATATGTTTTTTTTTTAATTGTTTAACGCGCCTTACATTTTTCATCATTGATACAACTACGGCTACTATAATACAGGCTGAATCATCTAGCATTTTGTTGCTTACTTAGATTATTGCCCACACGGCGTGGCCAATCGTTCTTCTCCTACGGGTAATTAAATGGCGGCTTGAGTCAGCCCGGATTGTAGGAACATTAAATACAACCATGCACATGCAACAAATACAATCGAACGTGGATAATACGTGAAAGAAGATAATTATAAAAGTCCTCGTATCAGTCGATACTCATAATATCGGTGAATATAATAAAAGTAAACACGCTCCAATATGATTAAAACCAAGAGTGTAAGCAGGCTATTAGCCTATATAATTAACATAAAAAGTGATCGTACAAATTTAAGCCTCTCTGGGCGAATCTATTTACAATGAGTTAACACAAAATATAAATAGTTCTTTATTAAACCTAATTCCCAATAATTAAATTTGCTTAAAATAAGCGGTCAATACGGCGCGTTGTATTAGTTTTGAAATTAGTTCGCCTTAAAAGAGATAGCGTTGATAATTCGCTTTAAAAAGCTTCTTTAAAATTATCGCCTCTAATATGCTAACAGATCTATATCTAAATAAAATCATCATAAGAATGCTAAGTGATAGATGAGACATTAAAAGTACAACAGAAATAGTTCATTTACAACTAAACACATATTTACACATTCATAAAAAAAAAAAAAAAAAATAAAAGAACATTAATTAATTACAGAAATTTGCTCCCATTTGTAGCATAAGTAAATACTCTGGAAAGTTTACAAATATTAAAGTTTACTCTTTCAAATAAGTTATTCGTTGTACTAATATGTATTATTTCATTTTACTATTAATTATTGAAATTAATTTTTACAAATATTATTATTAAAGTAATTACACACAGATCACAGGAATAATTCCCAGATATGTATAATATATTCATGACAATATGACAGATAAGCACAATTGAACTGATTAAAGGACGTAACTTGTAGACACTGTTAATTGGCTGGACACTTTCATGGGTCATCTGAAGATGAAGTAGTTATCCAAATTTCCATTAATATCTTAAGACACAGTTATAAAGAATGAATTTAAGATGATTTATGATGTTAATACCTCTGAAAAGAGACGCAGCAGAAAGAGATGTTTTTAGGAGTTCAATGTAAAAGCAGCTCATTTCGCTGAAAGATTGTTATTTCATTAGCCTTTCTTAGTCAAAACATTTTTTAAGGTAGTACATCTAAAGCAATCACTACTCGTAACTTTTTTTTACTTACCTACCATACGTAGTATAGGGTAAGTCCAGGTAATCCATTTGAAAATCGAAAAAAAATTTTTTTTGACAAATTTACATGTTTTAGACACTGGAGATTCCGGGAAAAAAAATTTTAGAAAAAAAAATTGCCGTCCGTCTGTCTGTGTGTGTGTCTGTGCGTCTGTAAACGCTCTATCTCCCGCACAAATTGAGATAGAGACTTCAAATTTGGTATATACTTAGTATGTAATAATGGGAAGAAGCTTATTGAATTTCAGTAACCTCGACTATCCGGAAGTAATTTTTTCGGACTTTTGAAATATTCGTTTTGATAAAAAGTATATAAAATTTTTCAAAATGATTTTTTTAAGGAGTGAATATAAAAGACAATAAAAAAATATAAATTTTGCATTAAGAATGAAGTCGATCGGATAATGAGTTGCCGAGATATTTGTAATCACATTTTCCACACTCTTCGATTTTTCATGACCCTGTATTTCATTCAAATTTCAGTTTAAAGATATATTCTAATTGAAAATGAGACACTTCATCCGACGCAGTAAACCGTTAGTTAATATTTTTAACAATTTTGGAGTTATAAGGATGCTTCTTTTATGCAATTCAGTAATAGAACATTTAAAGTTTATGATGTCATCAAGCCACGGTTTTATTCGAATTGCAATGCATTTTATAAATAGTTTACACATGTTTTATTTTCATATTTTAAATTATGCATATCCATGATGGGTAAGTATTATGGTAGCCCCCAACGACTAGTTTTCATCTTATTTTGAATCGTATTGAAATAAAAGGTTTTTCTTTCGGCTTGAAAAATTGGGCTACGCTCCGTAACTTTATTGCTTATACAAATATTTTAAGTGGCCAGCTCAGTCTGAATGAATCCTCACGCTGTTTGTTGGAGCTAACCGCCGAGTTCATACCTGACTAGCTGACACAATACTCATTTAAATACTGGGACTTCACACATGAGTCGTATGGTGATCCATCATAAATAAGTTAAATTGCTCTCGTAAGTAACTGATGATGTATCTGGCAGCCTGGTCTTACAGCCATTGTTGAACTGCAGACTTGCTGGGTACAACAGAGCAATAAAAGGTTTATTGCTACAATTGGCTTCCTGTACTGAAAAAACATATATATGAAAATTACAATTATTACAATATTAATAATAATTAAAAAAATGATAAATTCATCATTGTCTGTTTTCATCTCCATTTTGATATCTGATGTTTAATTAACAGATTATTCTGAGATAAATTGTCTAATTTTTTTATGAAGCCTTTCATACATAAAGTCCATCCTATCTGAAAATAAAATGATGAAGCTAAAAGCTTCCATCACTTTTCTTTAGACAAAATCACAGAACTAAAGTTAAAACCTCTAAAGGACTAATAATTCCAAAGGACATGAATGATGAACAGTAATGCAAATCATCACTTCCTTTTCCCCCGGAAAACTCGTATAACATCGCAATAGTGACTGCACATTTCATGCTACGGATTTCATATATGTTTTACATTTTAACAGTGCAATAACGGGCATGAAAAGGCTGGTTAATATGGCCTAGAGTCCGTATTAAAAATAAATAAAGCTTCTATACTCCTTCTTTTCTATGAATCAGTTGAATTCTTCCAAAGGAGCTCCATTTGAAATGCCTTTATCTCTCCCTTCTTTCATTCATCTATCCAATATATCAGCACATTCCTTTGTATTTTCTTGCGTGGTGTTGGTATTCTTGAAAGTTGAAATCCTGTCTGGCAACACTGATAAATTACTACATTGATAAATTTCTACATCGACAAATAGCTGCAATGTAGAAATAGCATCGCTGAGAGAGAACAGTGTTCGATAAAAATGGGATTCTTCACTAATTTTACTCTACTTTTCCCTCGAAAATCACAGTGAAATTAATAGATTGTTGAATGTTTCGCCCGTTTTAAAGATTATCCTGCTTTTGTAGCTTGTAAAAAGCATGAAAATCTTAATATAGTTTAAATGAGGAATCATTTATATCAGGGGTTCTCAAACTTTCAGACCGACGTACCGCAAAATCGAAGTTCATACTTCCGCGTACCACCAGGTAACAAACGTAAAGCTAATATAGAAAAACCTGTCTAAAACGCAATATCTCTCCGTGTTTTGTGTTTCCGTCATAGCAGGTTTTACTGTATTTAAAATAAATTATTACATTACTAAATTGACTGCTTTATAATAACATTCAAGTAAAAAGTAGTATCACCATTAAATTTTAATAATGCATTTATCAAAATAATTTAATTTTTAATAATGCACAATTATCAAAATATAGTATTTTGGTATAGTAAAAAAACTTTAGTACTTAAGTACATATTGGTGCACACTGATTCATATACTGTTATAGAAGACTAATGAAAAGAGTGGGCGTGTTTTATCAAGCACAACTTCCTCATGTCTGGCTCAATATTAGGAAGTATTAGTCATAAGTCAGATTCGATGTTTAGTTTATTCCTGTATTTGTTTTTCATATAACAAAGGGGGGAAAAGCACATTCACAGAGGTATGTTGTGCTAAACACAAACAGACTTTGACGATATTAGACGGTATTCTGATATTCTCGTCAGCGAAAATTCTGTTACATTCATTCTTTTGAATGTGGACTCCAGTAATCCATCACAGGAGAGGAGAGCTGAATAAGTTCACTTCTTTCCTCTCTCGTGAGATACAGTGGCAGGGTGTCTCAAATGAGAAACGAATTTCTTATCCGAAGCTTAGTTAGCGCATTTAACATAGGCTCAATACAACCGTATTAATAATCTAAATATCTTTAAATGTGACAATAATGTCGCTCAGTATGCAAACACTTGCAAGTTTCTTCACACATTTATGAATATACCACCTCAAAACATATGTTGATTCTATCTCAAATCCGAGTATAGTTTTACTCTTTCTGCTTAAATAAACTTAATTTTAATTAATTCAGCACCTTTAATTAGGTTGCCCTATTTCCGTCACAACCACGTCAGGGTGGCTAGTGCTCAGGGAAAAATACAGTTAAAAATAGTGATAAACACCAGTATATTTTTATAGAAAAATTTATGTTGATTATTCGATCAAATAATTAATTTGAATATTTCTATAAGAATATACTGGTAATTATCATTTTTTACTGTATTTTCCCTGACCACTAGCCACCCTGCACGTACATACTGAAGCTGCAACTCGTATAACAGGTGGAAAACGAACTTCAACCTAAAAAATTGTTTCCAAAACATGACACTGGGCTTCTACTTGTACGCCGGTAAATGCACACTTGTGCTGCTATAGCCGCAGTGTCTAAAAACGACCGTTTCGTTTTGGACGGCTATTGCCGTCATGCTACATAGTGAACTTCGCTTTGACGGCTATAGCCGCAAGTGTCCGTCAACGTGTTAAATAACATTACTCTCTTGACCATTTTAAGTAACCTTATTCTCTTAAAAACTGATTTCCATGAAATAGGGGGAAACTATAACACTTTTTGTACAAGAGAAGAAAAATATTTCAATGAACACAATGAATTAATTTAGGAATTATGTTTGAAATAAAACTTTCATTTTAACACCTCCTAGGAGCACTTCTAGTACAAAGAGAACAAGGGGTTATAAATTACACTTGGAATGTTATTTTGTTTTAATTCCTCCTACTCACAATAGCTCCTCCTACTTCCAAGCATTCAGATTTTTATTTCAGATAATTCAATTTATAAAGCCTGTTTAAAAACAGTTCTTCCGCTAATTAAAAATACTTCATTCATATATTAATTTTAAAATTAGGTCTTTATTAAAAAATTCAATTTTTATGCATATAAATCTAATAATTGTATTTTTAATTCTGAAAAAACTGATTCTATCATAAGCGGTGCGTGCGAATTTCCGGAAGTCTGCTATACCAAACATTTCTCGTAACAAAAAAATAGAAAAAGCGTTTACAGATCCTAAATAGCATTCGAATTTTTTTTTTAAACTTCCAAGTAAATAAAGACAAGCCGTTTTTGATTCCATAATAATATGCTGCATTTTGTATTTTATTTCAAGTACCAGTATTAGACTTCTGCGTACCAGTAGCCAGAGCTTCACGTACCAGTACTGGTACGCGTACCATAGTTTGAGAACCCCTGATTTATATCATACAAATTGTTAGTCTTAACTGTATCCGCATATTAGCCGTGCTTGCATTAAACGAGTTAGATGTAGTTTCCGTACGCTTTTCGATTCAGTTAAAAGGGTAAAATAATCCTTATCCGCGTTTTAGCCGTGCTTGCATTAAACGAGTTAGACTGTAGTTTCCGTACGCTTTTCGATTCAGTTAAAAGGGTAGAATTGCTACGTCTATCATGAAAATTGTTAGTCTTAACCGTATCTGCGTATTAGCCGTGCTTGCATTAAACGAGTTAGATGTAGTTTCCGTACGATTTTCGATTCAGTTAAAAGGGTAGAATCTCTACGCCTATCATGAAAATTGTTAGTCTTAACCGTATCCGCGTATTAGCCGTGCTTGTATTAAATGAGTTAGATGTAGTTCCGTAAGCTTTTCGATTCAGTTAAAAGGGTAAAATAATTGTTAGCCTTAACCGTATCCGCGTTTTAGCCGTGCTTGCATTAAACGAGTTAGACTGCAGTTTCAGTACGCTTTTCGATTCAGTTAAAAGGGTAGAATCTCTACGCCTATCATGAAAATTGTTAGTCTTAACCGTATCCGCGTTTTAGCCGTTCTTGTATTAAACGAGTTAGACTAGTTTCCGTACGATTTTCGATTCAGTTAAAAGGGTAGAATATCTACGCCTATCATGAAAATTGTTAGTCTTAACCGTATCCGCGTATTAGCCGTGCTTGTATTAAATGAGTTAGATGTAGTTTCCGTACGCTTTTCGATTCAGTTAAAAGGGTAAAATAATTGTTAATCTTAACCGTATCCGCGTTTTAGCCGTACTTGCATTAAACAAGTTAGACTGCAGTTACCGTACGCTTTTCGATTCAGATAAAAGGGTAGAATATTTACGTCTATCATGAAAATTGTTAGTCTTAACCGTATTCGCGTTTTAGCCGTTCTTGTATTAAACGAGTTAGACTGTAGTTTCCGTACGATTTTTGATTCAGTTAAAAGGGTAGAATCTCCACGTGAACACTCAAAATACATTTAAGTACTCTTCAAGATTACTTTATATATTATTGGTTAAATTATAAGCTTAACAATTCAGATACATCATTCATCTAAAACTGATAATATAACAGTGTAAAAGTTCAGATTTTATAATAATCTGTAGATTTATTTGAAAATATATATAAATATGCCCACACAATTTCGAAAACTATACTTGAAAGAGAACATTATAAATATAAAATGGTCTTTTGTTATAAAATGTTGAAACAAATTGTAGTTTATTGAAGTTTTATTGGAAGTAATTGAAAACCTAGATTAAATAAGGTTTCCAATCATTTCGAAGCATGCCGTTGTACAAAACCAAATACAAAACGTTTCAAATGAAAATCTATTTCTAAATTTCACCTCGAAAAATTTCAAGGAAATCTTTTAAGAATGAACTCTTTTATTGTAGCTTACAGAATTTCGGAAAACATTTTACCCTTATTGATAAAATATTTTAGCTTATATATCTTTATTGGAAACGAGACGTTCATCTTTTGTAAAGACTGAATATACCAAATAAATAAAGAGTGGTGATATCACGTTCCACTTTTTGTCATCTTGTTGATAAAAACAAAACTCAACCTTCTTTTAAAGTGTAAAGTTGTTTACAAGTATTTTCTCAAGAACAGTCTTTTCAAGGAAATTTCTGAAACGTTAATATAATGTCTAAATAAAAGCAAGCATTTGTAGGGTTACATTGGTATAATAGATTTAGTACGGAGAAAAGTTTAGTTAATGTTTAGTTAGTTACCGTTCATTGTTCATTTTTATTCCTAAAAAAAAAATGATGTACCGATTTATACTCCTGCAATTTAGCTTACATTTAATGCGTATGTTATTATTACAGTCGGACCCGGTTATAGGCGACGCTCACAGTTAATACGCGGATTTTTCCCCGTCTCTTGAATATCGCCCATAAGACTAATGTAAAAATATCACGTTTAATACGCGAACGGTTATTACGCGATCCCAATTAATATGCGATAAAGTTTCGCCACCTTGAGGTAAAGAATCTCGCTTAATACGCGAATTCATACACCGAGATGAGAATTTCTTCTTTCTTTGCAAATTTAATGGGATTTCTTTTAATCAGATATCTACCACTATTTCTGAATAGTTATATTCGCATTATGTAATGACAGATTAATTAAAGCCAATGTTCCTAATCGGAAATTATGGTAGATATTTCAATACATTACTCATTATCACAAGTACTACATACAGTTTTGATAATGCTGGAAAGCTCTAGACATAGCCTAGGCCGGTTACAGCTGTCCATAATTAACAAGTCACCACACATAGAGATAATAAGGTGTTGGGTGCACCTTTACCTTAACTCAGAAATTATCTTAAAGGAGCTTCTGGTTACAGAAGAGTTTGTGATCGTTGTTTAATTAGATACTAAATTTCTAAAATAATAAAGAAACTTTTTTTTTAAACCATCGCGTTGTGTATTAGATGTGTATCTAACATTTAACCTTTGTTTTGATAGGAGTATAAAGGATTCCCAGTTTAACAAAACAACCCCAAAGATAATCTTAAACTAAAACTTTAATACTTAAGTAAATTTTAATACTAAGTAAATACAGTGCACAATTAACAAGTAATATAAAAACTTTTTTTTAAAGTCAATTCCTACTTAGGTCAAATAGAAATTCTTTTCCAGCGATCTACACGCTTCGCCACTGACGGTATTTATTCCTAAATTTATATCCTGCTAAATATCTTACATAAGAGAAAATTTTGAAATGTATTAAAAATTAAATAAAAAATAAATAGCTAAAATACCAAAAAAATTAATAGCTCGAAAAGTATTTCTCACAAAATTGTTAGACAAACTGCGTTAGAAAGGTAAAAAAATTGTATTTTTCTTGATATAAATTTAAAATCTAATGATTATGCCGTTTTTCAAATATTGAATTTCAAAAATTATCAAACTTCACAATAAAGTGCCATAGCGATGTTACAGTTAGCAATAATACAGTTTTTTCAAATATTAATTAATTAATTAAATTTTATTATTTAATTTTAGTTTTATACTTCATTTCTGTTCAAAAGTATAGACTCACTCCACATTTATAGTCACCTTCGCCCGCGAGCCGCATGATCTTCGTCTGTGAACAGCCCCATTATCTTTTTACGTGTGAAGGTGAGACTATAAATATGGAGTGAGTCTATACTTTTGAACAGAAATGAAATATAAAATTAAAATTAATTAATTAAATTTAATTAATGAATTAATATTTGAAAAAACTGTATTAACATCAATTGTCAAACAGTACAAGTTTTAAAAAATTTATTTGAACTTGAATGGATGAATAGAAAATATTTTATTAACGATTGAAAATTCCAACAAGATATATATATATATATATATATATATATATATATATAGAGTGTGAGCTAATAATAGGAATTTAAAAATAGAAACAGTAATACAATAATTATACACAATATGCAAAAATTCATGTAATTATATTAATTAAATAAAAAAAAACACTCTGAATATATGAAAAACATTTTTTGTAAAATTGTATACTGCAAGATGGTAAATTCTTGCCAGCAGATAATTAGGTTATTCTGTAAAGATTTCATATTTTTTGTGTATGTTAAATAAAAAGGCTAGCAGTAAAATTAATTTTGTTGCTTACTTTTGGTTGTAACGCATTAATTGGCAATAAAATCATATTTGAATCAATATATTTTTTCAGCTATTATTTCAGTCAGTCCTATAAAAATAAACATTGAGTTAAGTTTGAATGCTGTTAAATTTTAATCGAAATAAGCATAAAATACACAATTTTTAACTGTAAACATATAAACGAATTGAGGCGATTAAATATGCAAATAAGCTCAGTTTCTGCAACATTATGCAAATCCCGTATAATACGCGATCCCGCTTAATACGCGACTTTTTTCCAGTCTCTTAACCGCGTTCCATTGCATTTTCTGTTTTATTTTCTTTTTTAATATTCTCATTAATTACTTTTCTATTTTTAATAAACACGAGTAGAAAACTATATCGACTTATTAAAAACAGCTTCTAACGAAAGCAATTAAGTATGTTTGAGGGTAATTTTTTTGTTTGTTTTATTTAAATAATGCTTTCATTAACTCTATATTTTAATGAGTTTATTTTTTCTAGTAGTGGTTAATAAAAAAGAAAAATATTTATCTATAATTATATTTATATCTTAATAATTTTTGTTAATTATATTTATTGTAAACCACTGAGTAGATGTAAAAACAATTCTCCACTGAATATTTGTGTCAAAGCGTTTTTATAAAATACAGTGAAATGACGAAAATTAACAGAAGTTTGACCGTTGATTGGAAAACCTGTAATAATAAGACTATTACTCTTTTATTTTATTTATTTATTTGTATTTTATTTATATAAAAAAATTCTAAATTGTCAAATAAATAACAAAAGAATATTGTACAAGTAAATAATTCTTACAAAACAATTCCAAGGCTCCACATTTTTGAGTCGTCATTTCTTCTTTATGCGGTTTATTGTCATGTCTCTCAATTATACATGAAACAAAAAAAGTGTTGTATACAAAAAAATTAAAAATTAAAATAAAAAGTTCAAAATCCATGAAAAATTATCATATTTTTTATAACATAAAAAAAAGTGAATAAAGAAAAATGAAAATAATAAAGAAAAGGGAAAACAACCAATAAGGACAGAGAAGCAACAGAAAACAAAACATTTTATTGTGTTTCCTATAACTTTCACTTCACACGCGATGACACTTTGCATGCGGCAGATGGTGGATACCACTGAAGAATAAAATGTTTTATTTTTGTCGCTTCTCTCTCTCCTTATTGGTTGTTTTCACCTTTATTCTTAGTCTGTCTAGCGCCCGCGATTTTCGCGCTACATCGACTGTTCCAATCGTTTTTATGGTTTTTCACTATGAAGATCACATTCCAATTTTTTAAAAAAAGTAGGTGTTGCCATTTGAAATTTTCGAAATTTGGAAACTGTAACCGCAACTGTTAGAATTTAATTAAAATTCATAAAGATAAAAATAAATGTAAATATATTGCTTGAAGATGCGTAAAAACATACATAAAAACATTTAAAAGCACATTAAAGTCCTTTTAAAATCAAAACGTTTTCAACCGAACTTACTTGGTCATCATCAGTGAAAGTTTTCAATCACTCGTCATTTCTGTAAAACATGCACACATTCAAGAATAACACATCGTGTGCTTATATTTGAGTATGTCCATGTTTCAAAAATGAGTATGAACTGACTTCTATGTGCTCATTTTTGAGTATGTACATGTTACAAAAATGAGTTTGAACTGATCCTAATCCTTTTTGAGTATGTCTATGTTTCAAAAATGAGTATCAACTGACCCGTATGTGCTCCGTTTTGAGTATGTCCATGTTTCAATATTTTGAGTATTTCTGGTATTACTTACCCATCATACGTAGTATAGGGTAAGTCTTGTAATCGTTTTGAAAATCGAATTTTTATTTTGATGGATTTACACTTTTCAGACACTGGAGATTCCGAAAAACATATTTTTAGAAAAAAACTTTTTGCCGTCCGTCTGTGTGTCTGTGTGTCTGTAAACGCTCTATCTCCCGAAAAAAAAATGAGATAGAGACTTGAAATTTGGTATGCACTTAGCACTATGTAATAATGGGAAGAAGCCTTTTGAATTTCAGTAACCTCGATTAACCGGAACTATTTTTTTGGACTCCCGAAATATTCGTTCTGATAAACGTATATAAAAAATTTCGAAATTGTTTATTTGAAGGAGTGAATATAAAAGACAATAAAAAAACATAAATTTTGCATAAAGCATGAAGTCGATCGGATAATGAGTTGCCGAGATATTTGGAATCCTATTTACCACACTCTTCGATTTTTCATGACCCTGTATTTCATCCAAATTTCAATTCAAAGATATATTTTAATTGGAAATGAGACGCTTAATCAGATGCAATAAACCGCTAATTAATAAGAGTATTATTTTTGGAGTTATAACGATGTTTCTTTTAAGCAATTCAATAATCGAGCCTTTAAAGTTTATGACGTCATCAAGCCACGATTTTATTCGAATTGCAATGCATTTTATAGGTAGTTTACACATTTTTTATTTTAATATTTTACATTATGCATATCCATGATGGGTAAGTATTACGATGGCCCCCAACGACTAGTTTCAGAATTGAAAGCATTGCATCCTATATTATATTATAAGTCGTAAACTAAAGTAATTGTATCAACAGCATAATTAAGTAATCGAGGTGAACTTTTGAATGGACTTTAAACATAGTTTTAATACAAATCACATCACACATACATAAAACACAACACAAGTTATATATACATTCAGTAGTAAACAATACTTTTACCGGTAGGTGACAGTAGTACGCCGCTGTGGTGCTGCCATCTAGTAATTATATTTCAAACTAAACACCACAATTCTCCCCTGCTTAATTGGGAAATTTACTGGGAGCTTTTCTTTTCCTGGTGGATCTTCCAGGTACCTGTAGGGAAGAAGAAGAGTTATTATTTAAAGCGTCTGTAGCATCATCAATAGAAGTATTGGGCACCATGGGTTTTGGAACTGAAGGTATCACTTTAGAGTCTACTGGAGCAGGACTTGGAGTATTTGGGAGGACAATGTCATCTGGTTTAGGATTTGGAGCAGATGGGACAACAGAATAATCTGGTTGAGGATTTGGAGTAGATGGGACAGCAGAGTCAGCTGGTCGAAGATCTGAGACACTAGGAGGCATTAGCTGAGAATCACGTTGATTAACAACTGCATTATCACTTTTGAGACTTTCTGTATTACTCTCTTCAGAATTTGAATCATTAGTTAAATGTATCTTCGAACCGACATTAGTTATCTGATCAACATGCCTTTTCCAAATATTCGAACCAACTTGAATTCTATAATGCAACTTGCCCTCTCTTGCAATAATGCGACCAATTTTGCACTTGGCTTCAGGAGTATAATTTCTTACAGCCACTCTCTGGTTAATTCGAAATTCTTTTACTTTAGAATTGGCATTTCTGGCATTTTGTTTATCATGCACAAGATTTGTAACTTTTGGAAGTATCAAATCTATTTTCGTTCTAATATTCCTCTTTAGAAATAGAGATGCAGGACTTTCCCCCGTAGTAATATGAGGCATCTTTCTATACTGTAAAAGAAAGTTGTTTAACTTCATCTGTAAAGTACTCTGAAGATAAGGCTTTTAACCCTCGTTTAAGAATTTGCACATATCTCTCTGCCTGACCATATGTAGTTGGATGGTATGGAGCACTAAACCTATGTTTAACCCCATGATTCTTCAAGAATGTCTCAAATTCTTCAGAAGTAAATTGTTTTGCATTATCAGATACCAGAGATATAGGATACCCGTATCTGTCAAAAAGAGAAGAAAGACAAGTAATTGTATGTTCTGATGTTGTATTAGGAACAATAAAAACTTCGGGTCATTTGCTATGAGCATCAACCACAAGTAAAAGCATTTTACCAATCACAGGACCAACATAATCTATGTGAATTCTTTGCCATGGAGCTGTAGGCCATTCCCAATGATGAGTATCTACCTTAGGTGGATTATATTTTAAATTGACACAAGTAGTGCAATTCCGCGCAAGATCTTCAATATCTTGGTCAATTACTGGCCATCAAACAAAACTGTGAACTAAGGATTTCATTTTCACTATACCGAAATGTCCAAAGTGCAAATCATGTAAAATTTGTTTTCGGTGAACTTCTGGGATGATTACTCTACATCCTTTTAAAATACAACTATGTTGCAGAGTAAATTCTTCTTGTTTGCCACCAAAAAGTAAATTTTTAGGAATTGGAGAACCAGAAATTAGATGATGAAAAAGTTGACGTAATAAAGGATCAGATTTTGTAGCTACAGCAATTGATTTGGCGTTTAAAGGCAACGTAGAAATTTGGTTAATTTGAAAAAATTCAGATTCATCAATTACATTACTTAAATTTAATTGTGGGGATAAATCTTCACTACGTAATGGAAGTCGTGAAAGAGCATCGACATTTCCATGTTTGGATGTTTTCTTATAGCGAATATCATATTTAATCGCTTGTAAGAACTCTTTCTGAAATAATCTCATTTTTTATATTTTTAAATGCTTGTTCACAAACAGGAGACCATATAAATTTCACATTCTTTTTCAGCAATTGATTTAAAGGATGAGTAATTGTAGATAAATTTTGTACAAATTTAGAATAATATGTGACTAAGCCTAGAAAAGCTTTAACTTGTGACACATTAATTGGTTTAGGAGCATTTACAATAGCCTCAATTTTATCTTGCGTTTTATGAATACCTTGCTTATCAATTTTATAACCACAATATGTAACATGGTCAGCTAGAAAAATTGATTTATCTTTATTAATCCTAATATTATATTCACGTAATCTTTCTAAAGCTTGTTTTAGCCTTTTCAAATGAATTTCATCCGTTTCCCCTGTAACACCAATATCATCAATGAACACAGTGACACCATCAATACCACTTAATATTTGTTCAATAGATCTTTTCCAAATTGCTGGAGATATAGTAAGACCCATTGGTAACTTTAAAAATTGAAATAAGCCCTTCGGAGTGTTTATAGTTAACAATTCCTGTGATTTTTCGTCTACAGGTAACTGAAGATAAGCTTGATTTAAATCAATTTTTGTAAAATTTAAACCACCACCTAAAGTGGCTAACATGTTCTCTAATCCTTTTTGAATATGTCTATGTTTCAAAAATGAGTATCAACTGACCTGTATGTGCTCCGTTTTCAGTATGTCCATGTTTCAATATTCTGAGTATTTCTGGTATTTCAGAATTGAAAGCATTGGGTATCGTCCTATTCGAAACAAAAAGTTTCGTAACAAAATGAAAACATCGATTTACTCAGATTTGAAAGTGTCATTTTTCTCAGTGTATATCACTTTTCTGAAATTGAGGAAATTATTATAATATTACATGGACTATGCTCTTTTTCATTGCATGATTTTTTTTTAAAAATATATATCTATATACACGAAAGTATCTACTTCTAGTAACAAATACAAAATGGAAAATGTCCTCTTGTGATAAAAAGGAAAAACAATTGAAGTTTATTAAAGTTTTAGTAAAAGCTATTGAAAAAGACAAGATTATAAAAGATTTCCAATCATTTAGAAGTAAGTCGATATTCAAAACTGAAGTGCAATACAGAATATTTCAAATGAAAATTCTATTTATAAACTTCACTTTAAAAAAAAAGGAAATCCTTTAACAATGTCTCTTTTATTGGAGCTACAGAATATCGGAAAAGATTAACTCGATTTTTACTCGTGTTGGTACAATATTATACGTTTTATATTTTTAGGAAAATATAGTCGTTATGTTTTGTAAAGATAGGATATAATAAATAAATAAAATGAGCTGTGGTATAATGTTTCCGAATTCTCATCATGTCGATAAAAAAAAAAAAAAATCTTCCTTCTTTCAAAATTTAATGATGTTTATTATAGCTGCTAACTTTTAACGCATTTTTCTTACTACTAAAATTTAATAGCAAATAAGGCAAAAACACCAGTAAAATTTTAGTGGTAACACAAAAGCGTAAAAATTGGCAGTTGCGTGCAGTGGATTCTCGTTAATGTGTCTCCGTTTAAGATGTATCTCCGGTTAATGATAATAATACCGTTTTCCTCATCATTTCGTATTTGCAATTACTGTTAAAGACATCGCTTAAAGCATACCACTCATCAGATAATGCAAACAATTTTTTTCAGAAACTGACCGAGCATAATCGAAACTGCTTTTTATTACATGCTTTCTTTTAACTTACAATTCTGTATGTATGTTTGTATGTCGCAGTCAAATTTTGTTACTCATTTTTCACTCACTTACAGTTGACATAGAGCTTTGAAATTTGGTATATATATATGTATTTCCGGGGGCTATACATGAATTGGAGATTGATTTTTTAAAAATTCGATCCCTAAGTGGGGAAACAGAAGGCAAATTTAAAATAAAAAAAACACCATATCTCATAAGTCAATGGAAATAAAATCTTGAAACTTGCTTACAGCATGACCAAAATTAGTAAAGACGGGCTTCGGAATTTAAAAAAATTCTACCACTAAGGTGGAAAAAAGGGGGGGGGCTGCCCCCAAGCGCCCTATGTTTTCGACAGACATCGCAAAAACACTACTTAATGTTAAACTAACACTACTAAGGTTAAAATACTTAAACTTAATGGTTACTCAAGTATAATTTGATTTCCTATGGAGAAATCAGTTTCTAATTTTTAGTGCATTTAAAATACCATATATATATTTCCTTACTATTATTGTGAATTTTAATGAAAGCGTATTTAAAAAAAAAATAAAAATTACATTTATGGAAAAGGAACATTGATGTAACCTTGGTTATTGAGAGATCAAGAAATTGTCAGTGACAATAATATGACGAGAAAGAAAACTTTCTGTACCACCAAAAACAGGAGATGTTCAAAAATTACTGTCATGTTTCTCTCACAGGTGCAAGAGTTGAAAGCTATTCTTAAGGAATTAGCATATTGTATGTATTGTATCTGTATCTATTGTGTACCATTAGAGGCTGGTTTAAGAAGAATCTTAATCCGAAGGGGAGCGACTCAGAATATGAGTGGAAGGAAGGTGGAACAGAATGAAAGAAGTATTTCCATTGCAATGTGGTCTTTCATAGATAAGAAAGCTATTGCACTCTTTTATTTAGGAAGACAGATCCGTCAAGAGGGAGGAAGGGTTGTCAAGGACCCTTGGAAACAGAGGAGAAACCCCGTAGAAAGGAGGGTGCTCTGCAGTTTACGAGAGAGAGAAAGTTAGTTCGGACGTAGCAGCGAAGTGTGAAGGTTGCTCGCGGAATGAGCGTTGAGACCGGGGTGAAGTTAGTTCGAACGTGGTAGTGAAGGAAGAAGGTCGTTGAGAGTTGACGATCTGAGCGACGTGTGTTTAACGGTATCTCTCGAAAGAAAGAGAGAGCGGGTGTGAGATGAATAGAAATCTCAGTGCGGAATGAATTGACGTAGTCTAACGGTACACGTAGAGCGTTTTCTGTAATTGTTTTGATTTAGTGTTAAACCGGATAATTTACATCCGAGTTTAAGTGTAAATATTGTTAATAAATTGTTACTTTAACTTTAATTGAAAGAGTTAGGTTTTTCTTGAATATACATCAAGTATCGTGCCCGATATCACGTATTCACATCGGTGGTGGCAGCATATCAAAAGACCGGATTTATTTCGAAGTTGTGTGGACGGAGAAGCGGAATCCGACAATGTTGGCAGCGACGGGATTGAATCACCGAAGACCAGTGCCAGTTAGCCGTGTTACTGAGAGTTTGTGCCGGATCGTCTAGCGGAAGAGTTTGTGCTCTATCGTCGAAGACCAGCGCCAATTAACCGTGTTACTGAGAGTTTGTGCAGGATCGTCTAGCGGAAGTGTTTGTGCTCTATCGTCGAAGACCAGCGCCAGTTAGCCGTATTAAGTCAGTTTATGCCGGATCGTCTAGTGGAAGTGTTTGTGCTCTATCGTCGTAGACCAGTGCCAGCTAGCCTATCGTCATTACAGTGAAGTGAATTAGTGGTGTTGCTGTGTTAGTGTAGTGTTGTGCGTAGTGTTTTTTGTGCATTGTGAAGCAAGGTGCAGTGATTGTGGCCCGAGAGTGCAAGATTTACCCTGTGGAAAAGTGAGCAGAGAATTGCCCAGTGAATAAAGTACGAGGTAAGGTGTTTTGATCATTTTACTCTACTGACATTCTCGAACCTACTGTTTTTTATTGTGTATAATTGATGGTAATTTCGGTTAATGTTGTAGTTAATTTATGATAATTTATGTGCAATATAATAATTGGTCTAAATCAAATGAGATATTAACAACCATTTCACACTATTGTTTTAAGAAAAGGATCTTATATTAATTACTAGAAGTGATTTTCTAATTGTTTTAAACGGATAAGATTAATGATTAAAATTAATGCATTGTGTTAATAGTTGGAAGGAATAATTGAAATTTCTTAAATTTAAATTATTATTAAAGTAATATTTAAATTAAGTGATATTGTTTGCTTTAAGTTTGAAATATTGATAGTAAATGAGGAAAGGAAATTTGTGTAGAATTTAAATTAAATTGAAATAACCTTCAAGGAAGAACTGAAGGCCCAGAGAAAAAAAAAGTGCTGTGATTTACTTTTTAATGTGAGAACTAATTTTGAAATTGAAATATTTTATTGAGATTAAATTTAGGAATTGATGTGTATTTCATGCAAATTTTTGTTAGAGGGATATCTTTATGTAGTGATTGGCATCAGTGTTTTATTCAAATTGCAACGTATCAGTATTATTGTGTAAATTGTATTTTATTATTTATGTATAAATTTAAAATCTGTATTGCATAGTAATTAAATTGAAACTATTTTACATTGTTATTGAAAGCAAATTGTGGGGTACCATTGTTAAAGGAAATTTATCATTTTATTATTACTTATTTGAAAATATGTTAAATAGTATAATATGTGGAGGTAACTTATGAGGGTAGGATTTGAGGAAGTATTAATTTGATATTGTGATTAAGTATTGTTGTAGGGTGGTAATAATTATCAGTAGAAGGTATGGCTTTCTTACTAAAAATAAAAAGGGTGGATCTCCAGGCGATATGTGAAGAGTTAGGGATTGAAGTCTCGGAAGATGATACCAGGTTTAAGCTTAAGAAAAAGATAGTGGAGAGCGACGAATATGAAGAGGGGGCCGTTATGGAATTATCTAGCACTATTGTTACGGAACGGTTAGAACAAGAAGCGTTAGTAGTAGAACGGGAAAAGTTAGAAAGGGAGTTACACCGTGAGAAGTTAGATAGAGAAGAAAGGGCTGAAAAATTGAGAGTGGAACATGAATTAGAGTTGGAAAGGATAAAAATTCAGAGTTCGGCAAATAATTCTAATGGGACTAGAGAATCTAATCATGAGAGTAGCCTAGAGAAATTGATTAAAAGTGTTAAAACTTTGTCTATAAAGGTTCCAGAAGGGACCGATGGATGGAATCTGTTTTTTAGCAGTTTAGAACGAGCATTCCAAACAAAAAATGTACCGGAAAACCAGCAGGCCGAAATTTTACTAAATATGTTAGGAGATAAGGCCGATAACTTGCTAATATACACTACTAGGGAACAAATTGAGAGTTATGAGAAGTTAAAGGAATTAGTTCTAAGGGAACACGAGCCGACACCGAAGGCGTGTTTGGAAAATTTCAAGAAGGCTAGAAGGAATCAAAATGAAACTCATGTATTATTTGTGTCATGTTTAATAGCAACGTGGGAAAATTACTGTAAGATTAGAGGTGCAGATACGTATGAGAAGGTTAATCAGTTAATTGTCACGGATAAGTTGTTAACTACTTTAGATGAGGAAACCGCGACGCATGTTGGATTAACTCAGCACAGTAATTGGTTAGAAGTTTCTAAAATTGCTAAGGAATGTGATAATTTCTTTGATGCTAAACAAAAATCTTATGCGGTAACTTATAAGGGTTATAAAGGTAAAGAAAGGTATGCGAATAATGAAGATTCTAGAAGGACAAAAGATGAGGGATTTAGTAGTAATTGGAGACAAAATGAGAATAATGAGGTTAGTCCATTTTGGGGTAGAAAACCGGAATATAAGAAACCTAATGATACGACGCCTACCTGTTTCAAGTGTGGTCAACGAGGACATGTTCAGCGATTTTGTACAAAAGGAAATAATGAGGGAAGTAATCAAATTAATAACAGACAAGAACCAAGGGCTAGTATCAATAATGTCTCAGTGCGAGGAATTAAAGAATTACCAAGGGGAGCGAGTATGGCAAGAATCGGAGCAAAAGGGAATTGGAGAACTAAAATTATTGGAGAGAAGTTAAATAAGCTTGAGAAAGTGGAAGTTAGTGTAAATGGGAAGATAACAAAAGGATTAGTGGATTCTGGTTGCGAAATTAGCGTCGTTCATAAAGATTTAGTACCAGCAGAGAAACTAAGAGGGGCTGGTAGCATCTATTTACAGGGGATATTTGGTAAGGCAGTGAAATCGCCATTAATTCAGTTACCTTTAGCTATTCCAAAACGCGGAGAAACTAATGTAATTCATCAGGATGTACTGTGCGCGATAATTGATAATAGTAAGGAACAGGTAATTTTACATCCTGACGTGGCTAATGAATTGTCAGGGTTAAACAACGAGAAATCATTAAGAGAATCGGTAGAAAGGGAATGTAAGGAGGATAGTAGGAATAAAGTGAAAGAAGGGGAAAGGATTAGAAATGGTAATAATAATCGTTATGTCGTAGACGCGAGATCGGAAAATTTACAAAGTCAGGAGAAGTAAAAAGCCGAGGTAGAGAAAAGTAGGATCAATCAAGCTACGGAAAGTAGTTTAAATGTATTTCAGGAATCCCAAATGAGTTGTAAGGATTTAGAGAAAGCTTGGGAATTGGCTGAAAATGAGAAAGGGTCTTACTATGTTGTAAATGGGTTATTGTATCATAAAGAGAAATTAGTAGATGAAACTGTAGCTCAATTAGTATTACCTAAAGTTAGAAGGGAGGAAATTCTAAAACTAGCGCATACCTCCTTATATGGAGAACATCACGCGGTTAAGAAAATGTTAGAAAGAATCAAGCATTCATTTTATTGGGAAAATATGGCGAAGGAAGCTAAAATATATTGCGAATCATGTGTAGAATGTCGATTAACGAGGGAAATGAATGTGAGTAATAAGGAGAAAGAGAAAATATGTCGACCTGCAGTTATAGTTGAGTTAGGGGACGGGAGTAAGAAACTGGTGTATCAAGATGAAATGAGAGCATTTATGGCTAAAAATAAAGTAGTCGATATTGTCTTGGATAGTGACGGGGAGTTTGAAGACTGTAGGAAATATCTGTTGTTAGACCGAGAACAACCGGAAAATAAAGACAGGAAGGGATTTGAGATAAAAGGGTTAACAAATATTCAAGTTGGGGACATAAAATCAATCTTAAGGAAAAATAAGGAATTATTTATGGGTCCTATCGAACTGGTAGAAATGGAGAAAAATCGGATTGGTCGTAAACCGGAGAGGGGTAAGATAAGGCAGAAATTGTACAGTGTCTTCATCACGTACAAAGAGGACCTGGAAAGGCAAGTGTCTGATTGGTTAGAGGAAGATTTAATTGGGACATCAGAGGCAGAAGTTAGCCATTCAAGCGGGTGCATTGCGGAAAGGGATGTACCAATTAAGTTAACGAGGAAGCACTGGAAGGAAAAAGTTCCGCCTCCAGCAATATCAGCCTAAGGACTGACATTGAAATGACATAATACTAGTGTAACTTTATTTTTTTGTGTATTTATAATTGCATTTGCATCTTGTGTTTATAACAGTGTATTAGCATATTGTGTAATTTTTTTTTTGTTATTTCTCACATTAGTATATGGTTCATTAGAGATGTCAGTAGTTAAATTTTCAGACACCTTGAAATATTTATGTAATTGTAGTAATGAAGAAACCTATCAAGGAACTGTTGAACTCTTCTCAGACATTACATAGTTTGAGGAAAATTAGCCCCTAAAAGGCATATTTTCCGCTAAGGTGGGGGTGTCAGGTTTCTCTCACAGGTGCAAGAGTTGAAAGCTGTTCTTAAGGGATTAGCATATTGTATGTATTGTATCTGTATCTATTGTGTACCGTTAGAGGCTGGTTTAAGAAGAATCTTAATCCGAAAGGGAGCGACTCAGAATATGAGTGGAAGGAAGGTGGAACAGAATGAAAGAAGTATTTCCATTGCAATGTGGTCTTTCATAGATAAGAAAGCTATTGCACTCTTTTATTTAGGAAGACAGATCCGTCAAGAGGGAGGAAGGGTTGTCAAGGACCCTTGGAAACAGAGGAGAAACCCCGTAGAAAGGAGGGTGCTCTGCAGTTTACGAGAGAGAGAAAGTTAGTTCGGACGTAGCAGCGAAGTGTGAAGGTTGCTCGGGGAATGAGCGTTGAGACCGGGGTGAAGTTAGTTCGAACGTGGTAGTGAAGGAAGAAGGTCGTTGAGAGTTGACGATCTGAGCGACGTGTGTTTAACGGTATCTCTCGAAAGAAAGAGAGAGCGGGTGTGAGATGAATAGAAATCTCAGTGCGGAATGAATTGACGTAGTCTAACGGTACACGTAGAGCGTTTTCTGTAATTGTTTTGATTTAGTGTTAAACCGGATAATTTACATCCGAGTTTAAGTGTAAATATTGTTAATAAATTGTTACTTTAACTTTAATTGAAAGAGTTAGGTTTTTCTTGAATATACATCAAGTATCGTGCCCGATATCACGTATTCATATCGGTGGTGGCAGCATATCAAAAGACCGGATTTATTTCGAAGTTGTGTGGACGGAGAAGCGGAATCCGACAATTACTTATGGCTGTTCGCCGATATTGCCAATTAAAAAGTCCTTCCGGCCTGTACCGGGAGGAAGAGGTAGCTTCCTTTTTCCATGTTTTCAAAAATTCAACTCATTTTTCTCAAACGCCCGAAGCTAAAATGATTGGAACCCGATTATAGAAGATTCAATCCCGGTTTTCGTTAATGCTGAATTTGAATGCGAATTTCAGCATAAGAGTTACAGCATAACAAAAATCAGATTGTTTCAAAATGTCAGCCACGCCAGAATTTCAAACTACCATATTTCAGACGTTTTTAAAGATAAATCCAAAACAAAAATGCTCCAGAATCCTTGTTTCACGATCTAACACTTAACGAAAACAACTTTTTCAATTAATTATTTTTTATACATCTTTTTGAATAAAAAAGAAATAATTAAAAAATGTAACAAGACGCCGTTTTGAGACAAGGTGGAGCATGAAGCTGGCCAACGAACTCGGTCGAGATCTTGGTATGTACTATACACATAATCAGTCACATTCATATCGGTTCATAAATACGAGAGTTACAGCATAACAAATAGCAGATTGTTTCCAAATCTCAGCCATCCTAGAATTTCAAACTACCATATCTCAGCCATAATTCAAGATAAAGCCAAAACAACAAATGTTCCAGAATCCTTGTATGATGATCTAACACTTAACGCAAACAAATTTTTCAATTTATATATATTTTTTGTACATCTGTTTGAATTTTTAAAATTTTTAACTGACCGCCATTTTGAAACAAGATGACGAATGAAGCTCACCAACGAACTCGGTCGATACCTTGGTATATCCTACACCCATACTCAGTCACATTCATAAATAAGAGAATTACAGCATGACAGATGTCAGATATATATATATATATATATATATATATATATATATATATAAATCAACATTTGAAAGGAGGGTGGTTCTGGGGTCTGAGGGTCATGATCGGTGAAAATATATCAAAATTTTCTGGAATTGCTGTCTTCAGCACGGCTGCAATAAGTAGCTTTTTGTAATGAAAGCTACCTAAAAGTTACATAACACACCAAATTTTCGAGTGTGTTGCAAAATTGGAAAATGATATGGTAAAAAAGATCATTTGTTCAAGTAACGCAAAGAAAAGTGAGGGAATGCTTAAATTAAATTATGTAACTATGGTTATTGATTTGTTTATTTTGTTTGACCTCAGTAACTTATTTTTTTATGTTACCAAATTGTCACTAATAACTTGCTTTTTAACAAAAATTGCCAAATTGAAGAAAAAAAGTTGTTTATTTTAATATTAAATTGGTAACCTATTTAATTTCTGACAAAAAATCATTTCCTTGAATTCAATTTATTCAAGGAAACGGAATATTTTATACCGTTCAAATGTTTACATCGTTTAATATCAACAAATAAATGGGCCTCTTTTGGAAGTCCACATTAACGAAGATTCACTGTGTTTGCGCATTTTATTCTCCACAAATATATTTTTAAGTAAATTTGTATAATGTGTTAAAAGCATTTGCAACGTGGCATTGGTCCGTTAGTTTTAAAAAGAGAGACTTTTAAAACTTCCAAAAAATCAATTTTCAGATTTTGTTTTATTTTGAATATTTAAGCATTTCTGAATAATATGCCAAAAATCGCATTAAATTAAAAGCTGCATTATTTTTTGAGTTATAATCATTTATAGATGGCTTTACACTGCAAAAAAATAAAATAAAAATAAAAATAAAAATTGTTGATTTTACTGTATAATACTGGCACTCCAGCTGCCAGTATTATACCGTAAAATCAACATTTTTTTTTTCAGTGTACATGTATATTTTAAATAAATATTGAAACTTTAAATTGCGTTTTCTCACACTGATAAATTTGGAGTTTGCGCGCACTGGTTATTTTCAAACTATATAAGTTAAATTTTTAAAAGTTTTAAATGTAGGTGATATAAGTTTTCTTTCAGTATTTTTCAGTTGTTATGCTTTTTCTAAATACAGGGACACTCAAAAGAATCCCGTTAATTCGTGGTCAAATGGAAAATCATTTGCGGTGTATTTTGGTGATGTTATAGTATTTTAAGCAAAATAAAATTGATATGCATTTCTAATTGTTATGCGATTTTAGAAAACGCATAACAACTGAAACCTTAAGATATCTTCTTTCAACTTACTGAACGGTGAAGTTTCGTTACAGCATTCTGGAAGTGATGGAAAGTGTTTCATAATCTGTGCTTGACACATGAACTTTCTTTCTTGTTTTTAATGAAACACTATTAGAAAAAGTATCGACTTATCAAATTACTGTGTTGAAGGCAGCAGTAAATTAATATAGTTGAGCATACATTTTATATATTAAGGCACTAAGCGGGTGCTATTAACATTCAAAATTAAAATATTTAATTTTTGATGTTTTAAATTGTAGGACACATTATATGAGACTTTTATAAACAATTTATTTTCATATATTTGTCATTATACTATACTATGAAGATTCTTTTTTCTTTTCTTTTCTTTTCTTTCTTTCTTTTTTTTTTCTGTTTTGTGCGTGCAAATTTTAACGTAAGAATTCTCCAGTTTCATAAATGCAAAAAATACTTAATGAATACAGAAAAAATAAATGATTCACAACGCATCCTTTATCCTTAAAAAAAGAAAAGCAAGCTCACAATAATATATATGTGAGACATTCTACCAAAACTAATTTCTCAATAGAGGTGGAAATAAATAATATTTACTAAATCATAGCTAATTAATATATACGGAGACTGCATTGAGTAATTACATTAGAGCTAAAACTTTGTATATATAAATTCGAATTTCTGCACAAAAGTGCTTTGATTGAGAATAAGCACGTGCACCTGTTTAGAAAAAAGAAACTAACCTCCAATGTCATAATTTCAGAATAATACTATATACACTACTAAATTTTCAAGACGTTCAGTAGACTTCGCTGACTTTTTTTAAATAGAAATTTATAAACAGTACCTATTAAATTAATTGTTGCATATTAAATGCGTGCCTTAATATAGCGATGATTAAAATAAAAAATCATATAAAAATGTATTTTTAATTCGCTAAATTAAAGTTCCTAATTTTATCAAAGCATTGATTATATTTGCTTCGCTTTTGAAAGCAAATTACTTTTCAAAAAATGGCAACATATTTCTTGACTTTCCTAATTACAAAAAAAAAAAGAAAAAAAAAAGTACTTCTTGAAGAAAGGAAAAGTAGAACAAAGGATTAACTACGCATTCTTCTTCTTCAAAACAAGAAAAAGAGTGACAATAAATTTAATGGGAGGCTACTTAACGCTCAATGAATTATTCTGAAATTTATCGTCTAAATTTATTAATATTGTGCTGTAAATTTATAAAACGATGAAAAAAAAATATTTTAAAATGTTTTTCCATCGCTGAGTAAAAATTTCTAATTTTTTCAAAGTATTGCTTGCGTTTGCTTCGCTTTTGAAAACAAATTACTTTTCAAGAAATGGCAGCAGAATTATTGAGTTTCCGAATTACAAAAAAAGAAAAATAAAGAATTAACTACGCATTCTTCGTCTTCAAAACAAGAAAAAGAGTGACAATAAATTTAATGTGGGAGGCTATTTAACGCTCAATGAATTATTCTGAAATTTATCGTCTATATTTATTAATATTGTGCTATAAATTTATAAAACGATGAAAAAAATATTTAAAAAAATATTGTAAAATGTTTTTCCATCGCTGAGTAAAAATTTCTATTTTTATCAAAGTATTGCTTTCGTTTGCTTCGCTTTTGAAAACAAATTACTTTTCAAAAAATGGCAGCAGAATTATTGAGTTTCCGAATTACAAAAAAAGTAGAATGAAGAATTAACTACGCATTCTTCGTCTTCAAAACAAGAAAAAGAGTGACAATAAATTTAATGGGAGGCTACTTAACGCTCAATGAATTATTCTGAAATTTATCGTCTATATTTATTAATATTGTGCTATAAATTTATAAAACGATGAAAAAATTATAAAAAAAAATATTTTAAAATATTTTTCCATCGCTGAGTAAAAATTTCTAATTTTTCCAAAGTATTGCTTGCGTTTGCTTCACTTTTGAAAGCAAATTACTTTTCAAAAAATGGCAGCAGAATTCTTAAGTTTCCGAATCACAAAAAAAGGAATAAAGAATTAACTAAGCAATCTTCGTCTTCAAAACAAGAAAAAGAGTGACAATAAATTTAATGGGAGGCTACTTAACGCTCAATGAATTATTCTGAAATTTATCGTCTAAATTTATTAATATTGTGCTGTAAATTTATAAAACAATGAAAAAAATATTTTAAAATGTTTTTCCATCGCTGAGTAAAAATTTCTAATATTTTCAAAGTATTGCTTGCGTTTGCTTCGCTTTTGAAAACAAATTACTTTTCAAAAAATGGCAACAGAATTCTTGAGTTTCCGAATTACAAAAAAAGTAGAATGAAGTATTAACTACGCATTCTTCGTCTTCAAAACAAGAAAATGAGTGACAATAAATTTAATGGGAGGCTACTTAACGCTCAATGAATTATTCTGAAATTTATCGTCTATATTTATTAATATTGTGCTATAAATTTTTAAAACGATGAAAAAAAATATTTTAAAAAATATTGTAAAATGTTTTTCCATCGCTGAGTAAAAATTTCCAATTTTTTCAAACTATTGCTTGCGTTCGCTTCGCTTTTGAAAACAAATAACTTTTCAAAAAATGGCAGCAGAATTCTTGAGTTTCCGAGTTACAAAAAAAGTAGAATGAAGAATTAACTACGCATTCTTCGTCTTCAAAACAAGAAAAAGAGTGACAATAAATTTAATGGGAGGCTACTTAACGCTCAATGAATTATTCTGAAATTTATCGTCTATATTTATTAATATTGTGCTATAAATTTGTAAAACGATGAAAAAAAATATTTAAAAAAAATTCGTAAAATGTTTTTCCATCACTGAGTAAAAATTTCTAATTTTTTCAAAGTATTGCTTGCGTTCGCTTCGCTTTTGAAAACAAATTACTTTTCAAAAAATTGCAGCATAATTCTTGAGTTTCCGAATTACAAAAAAAGTAGAATGAAGAATTAACTACGCATTCTTCGTCTTCAAAACAAGAAAAAGAGTTACAATAAATGTAATGGGAGGCTACTGAACGCTCAATGAATTATTCTGAAATTTATCGTCTAAATTTATTAATATTGTGCTGTAAATTTATAAAACGATGAAAAAAATATTTAAAAAAATATTGTAAAATGTTTTTCCATCGCTGAGTAAAAATTTCTATTTTTATCAAAGTATTGCTTTCGTTTGCTTCGCTTTTGAAAACAAATTACTTTTCAAAAAATGGCAGCAGAATTATTGAGTTTCCGAATTACAAAAAAAGTAGAATGAAGAATTAACTACGCATTCTTCGTCTTCAAAACAAGAAAAAGAGTGACAATAAATTTAATGGGAGGCTACTTAACGCTCAATGAATTATTCTGAAATTTATCGTCTATATTTATTAATATTGTGCTATAAATTTATAAAACGATGAAAAAATTATAAAAAAAAATATTTTAAAATATTTTTCCATCGCTGAGTAAAAATTTCTAATTTTTCCAAAGTATTGCTTGCGTTTGCTTCACTTTTGAAAGCAAATTACTTTTCAAAAAATGGCAGCAGAATTCTTAAGTTTCCGAATCACAAAAAAAGGAATAAAGAATTAACTAAGCAATCTTCGTCTTCAAAACAAGAAAAAGAGTGACAATAAATTTAATGGGAGGCTACTTAACGCTCAATGAATTATTCTGAAATTTATCGTCTAAATTTATTAATATTGTGCTGTAAATTTATAAAACAATGAAAAAAATATTTTAAAATGTTTTTCCATCGCTGAGTAAAAATTTCTAATATTTTCAAAGTATTGCTTGCGTTTGCTTCGCTTTTGAAAACAAATTACTTTTCAAAAAATGGCAACAGAATTCTTGAGTTTCCGAATTACAAAAAAAGTAGAATGAAGTATTAACTACGCATTCTTCGTCTTCAAAACAAGAAAATGAGTGACAATAAATTTAATGGGAGGCTACTTAACGCTCAATGAATTATTCTGAAATTTATCGTCTATATTTATTAATATTGTGCTATAAATTTTTAAAACGATGAAAAAAAATATTTTAAAAAATATTGTAAAATGTTTTTCCATCGCTGAGTAAAAATTTCCAATTTTTTCAAACTATTGCTTGCGTTCGCTTCGCTTTTGAAAACAAATTACTTTTCAAAAAATGGCAGCAGAATTCTTGAGTTTCCGAGTTACAAAAAAAGTAGAATGAAGAATTAACTACGCATTCTTCGTCTTCAAAACAAGAAAAAGAGTGACAATAAATTTAATGGGAGGCTACTTAACGCTCAATGAATTATTCTGAAATTTATCGTCTATATTTATTAATATTGTGCTATAAATTTGTAAAACGATGAAAAAAAATATTTAAAAAAAATTCGTAAAATGTTTTTCCATCACTGAGTAAAAATTTCTAATTTTTTCAAAGTATTGCTTGCGTTCGCTTCGCTTTTGAAAACAAATTACTTTTCAAAAAATGGCAGCATAATTCTTGAGTTTCCGAATTACAAAAAAAGTAGAATGAAGAATTAACTACGCATTCTTCGTCTTCAAAACAAGAAAAAGAGTTACAATAAATGTAATGGGAGGCTACTGAACGCTCAATGAATTATTCTGAAATTTATCGTCTAAATTTATTAATATTGTGCTGTAAATTTATAAAACGATGAAAAAAATATTTTAAAATGTTTTTCCATCGTTGAGTAAAAATTTCTAATTTTTTCAAAGCATTGCTTGCGTTTGCTTCGCTTTTGAAAACAAATTACTTTTCAAGAAATGGCAGCAGAATTCTTGAGATTCCGAATTACAAAAAAAGTAGAATAAAGAATTAACTACGCATTTTTCGTCTTTAAAACAAGAAAAAAAAAGCGCCAACAAATTTATTGGGAGGTGAAGTGACGTTCAATGCAGTATTCTGAAATTTATTAAGTCTAAATTTATTAATAGTGTGCAAAAAAAAGTGTTAGTAATAAAATGAACAAAATATAAAAAGTTATTTTAAAATGTGCTTTTCATCGTTGAGTAAAAGATTTTACTTTTGCAGAAGCATTCATTGTGTTTGCTTTGTCTTTGAAATTTCTTTTTTAAAAAATGGCAGCGTAATTCCTCAGTTTGATAATTACATAAAAGTGCCTCTATAAGAGAGAAAAATAACAATAAAAAAAGAAATAACTGTGCATCCTTCAATCTTAGAAAACGAAAAAAAGTGACAATAAGTTTAATGGGAGACAACCTAACGCTTAATGCATTATTTTGAAATTTAGTAAGTCTAAATCTATTAATAGTGTGCCATAAAATATTTACGTAATAAAACATTGACAAAAATATAAAAAGTTATTTCTAAAATGGGCTTTTTATCGCTGAGTAAAAACTTCCTGATTTTTTTTTCAAAGCATTCCAAAACATTCCTTTTTTTGCTTTGTATTTGAAAGCATTTCTTTTTTCAACAAAGTGGTATCAGAATTAATCAGTTTGATAATTACATAAAAGTACTTGTATAAGGGAGGGAAAAAAAAACAAGAAAAAGAGATAACTTCGCATCCTTCAACCTTAAAACACGAAAAAAAAAGAAAGTGACACTAAGTTTAATGCGAGACATTCAAAGAAAGCTCATTTCTCACTCTAGGTGGAGACGCGCAAGAATTCTGTGCGGGAGAAAGTTCTCTAAAAATCAATATGAAATGGGTCTCCCAATTTCCAAATAGTAAACTGACGTCACAGCTGAGTTTTCGATCCTCTCTCTCAGGTTGGATTAAAATTTACCTCCAGATGGCGCTGACTCTCAGAATTCAACATGTCTCCCCGTTTTCTTTCTTGAAAATAGGTGGTATCGGACATGCGTCCATCAATTGCTTTACATGATAGCTTACATTTTGTTATGGCTATTAAAGAAGTTATAAACATTCAAAACATGGATAGTTAAGCGCGGATAAATTTTATCTCGCGCCTCTTTTTTGCATTATGTGATCAAAACATCGCGAAATCGATAAAACTAAAACTCTTTGTGGATTCAAGAGAAAGTGTATTGCGGTGAAAAAAAGAAATCCAAGTTTAACTCAGGTGTAGTGTTGTGTTGTTCATTGACTTGATCATCGTGTGAATGACATTCGTCTGATATGCGAAAACAGTTTGATAACCAAAAGAGATTGACCGGACATGACAATGATGCTCTATATTTTAGAGATGATAGTAGTTCTTGCTCAAGCAGCAGAGAAAATATCAGGCTTGGACCGTTCGTAGAATTTGTGAGTATTTTCGAAAAGTTTTGAAACTTCTACTTGGAAAACTAAATTGCACGCTTAGAAATTCAATTGAAATCTATTGAAATAAGGGATTGATGCAGGCATTTTTATTTTTATTTTTATTTGGGTCCCTATTTTGTAAAAAAAAAAAAAAAAAAAAAAAAAAAAAAGTTATTTTTGAGAAATTTATTATTTGTGACACACAAAATTCTGGGCAGAAAGATCGAACGTAGTTCGAATCCAAACTAAGAATTTACTATTAATACTTTTTTAAAAATTATCCTGCTAAAGTTCTTCTTTCTGTTCGCTTGTTTTCTTTAATAAATGAAAATTTTAAAACTTAACAAAATAAAACAAAAATTATGAAGAATGGAATTTTTTGTAAAGGATTCTTTTTATGCAATGAAATTTTGAGAAGGATCCCCTTTTGTTATTATTTTTTTTGAAGTTTTCCTTTTTATTAAATTAAGGTCCCTATTTTGTAAAAAAAGAATAGTTATTTCTGTGAAATTTATTATATTTGTGATAAATAAAATTCTGTACGGAAAGATCGAACGTAGTTAATCGAATCCAAACTAAGAATTTACTATTATTACCTTTTTTAAAGTTATCTTTCTAAAGTTTTTCTTTCTGTGGGATTGTTTTCTTTTATAATTAAAATTTTTTAAACTTAACGAAATAAAACAAAAATTATGAAGAATGGAATTTTCTGTAAAGGATCCTTTTTATGCAATGAAATATTGGGAAGGATCCCTTTTGTTAAATGGAATTTTTTGAATGGTTCCTTTTTATTAAATTAATTTTTTTAAAGGTACACTTTTTATTAAGTAGAATTATGTGGAGGTCCTCTTTTATTAAATTAATTGAACTTTGTGAAGGGTCCCTTTTTATTACATTAGATTTTCTGAAGGGACCATTTTTATTAAATGGAATTTTGTGAAGAAGTCTAATTTTTTCTTGGATCGACCCCAGATAATACTTTATTTTATTTAAATAAGGCTGTACTTCAATCTTCAATTAAACGCATATTAGAACAACATATTTTTTTTTTCAATACATTTTAACGCTACTGTTTAATAATTAAAAGTGATATAACTTCAAATTTGCATCTAAATTGGATTTATTAATCCAAAAATTATTATTACTATTATTATTTTAAAAGCAATGAATCTATTATCACAATACATAATACATCGTATCCCGAAATCATAATGCTTCAATTAATGTTTCAATATTTTTCAATAAATTTGGATGTTACAGTTTAATAATTAAATTTTATTTAACTTCAATTTTGCATCTTTATTAGATTTATTAATATAAAAGTAATTAAAATTTATTCAGTTTTTCCTTTTTATAATTTCAAAAGCAAATAAAGCTTTTATCACGCGATGCATATTATACCTAATCCTACAAACATAATGTGTAAATCATAGAATGACAAATAAAGTTAGAATTATGTCAGAAAAAATAACTTATTATCACTAAAATAAAATAAACATTTGCATATTAAAATTAATTACATTCCATTAAAAAAAAAAAAAAAAAAAAAACTTTAAAAATCTTTAGTAACAAATCGATTGGTTCGGTACACTTTCTAACGACGACATTCTAAACGCCTACAAATAATAAATAAACTATTTCCGCATAAAAAAAGTTCAACTTTATGTGGAAATTATTTATTATTTGCAGACCTTAAGAATATAACAGTGAAAAAGTGTACGAAAACAATCGATTTGCTATTAAAATATTTTTTTTTTCATTTGTAATGTAATTATATAAATATATATTTTGTTTTAAATAAAGTTAGTGCAAGCAATTTGAATAATAATTATTATTACTCCTTTATTATTGTTAATCAAAAAATAATTTTGATTAGTACTTTGTAGTACTTTTTATTATTAAATTGAAATCAGAAATAAATATTTTATGATTATTTCACGAATAAGCTACCGTATCCCACAAACATATCCATTTAAATAGAGAAAAATGAATCAAATTAGCGCACGTAATTTGTTTATTTATTATAACCTTTATATAATTTTTCCTGTAATTTAAGTTATTGTTTTTATGCTATATTTTCTTTACGATTTATTTATCTGACAAACAGGAAGACAACCAGACAACCAAAAGAGTAAAAAAAAAAAAAAAAAAAAAAAAAAAAACTACAACATGAACTTGAATAATTATTATTGATCTTCTATTATTATTTCTCACAAAATAACATTTTTTTTTTGTTTAATTTCACAGGTAATTTTAAGTGATTGTTTGTATCATGTATTTACCTCGTTATTTACTTATTTAAAATATTATTCAACTTACTGAAGGATAAATAGAACTACAGCATGGACGTAAATATTTATTAGTGATCATCTATTATTATTTATCACAAAATAATTCAAATAATTTTTGATATTAAATGTTTGTATTATGTATTTATTTCATAATTTGCTTATCAAAAGTACTATTTTATTACTGAAAGATAAATAAAACTACAGAAAGAGCATGACTATACATGAATCATCTATTATTATCACAAAATAATTCAAATTTCTTTTTTTTTTTTTTTTTTGCGGTTTTATATATTTTTATTAGTAATTAAACAAGAACGAAAAATCATGCGTGAAGCATAGATTATGTAGCACTTTCCAACGCTTCTAAAATAATTTTACAAATCATTACCGTTTAATAAGCTGAAAGATGACATCTAAGTAAACAATTTGGAAAACGCATAACATATTTAAAAACATAATTTCAGGAATTTTCAATATATACAATATTCGGAAAAATATCCGAATACTTTTATGTAGCCCTGTATATGATCTATAGATTTGTATATATACATAGGATGCTAAATTTTAGTTTAGTTAGGAAACGCGTAGCACCGTTTAAATTCTCCTTCTGGAGTTTCTGTCAATAAACGGAAATGTGTTCGCGAACTTTTGTGCTGCCCTGTATAGGATCTACAGAATTTATACACACCACGTAATAGACAAAAAGCTAGTTAAGATTAAAATCGCGTTTAGTAACTTAAAACGCACTTCCAGGAATTATTGTTAACAGACAGTAGAGAATTCTTTTGTGTGTCCCTGTAAATGAACGATGACTGCTATACACACACTATTCTGTAGTAAGCCTCTTGTAATGCACCTTAGTAATATATATAAACTTCAATGCGTTTAAAATAGTGGAACATTATTTAAATAAGCCGCAGACGATTTTTCTCCATAGACGTAATGTAACGGAATTATTTTGACTGTCCCTGTAAAGTAACTCTAAGTGCTATACACCTACTATTCCATATTAAGCTTCTTCTAATGCATCTTAGTGATCTATATAAATTTCAATGCGTTTACAATAGTGAAACATTTTTAAAATAAACCGCAAATGATTTTTCCCCATAGACCGCAATGTAACGGAATTCTTTTGAGTGTCCCTGTAAGAAAACTATAAGTGCTACACACTTCAGTTGAAATAGGGAACGTGCCATAGATAACAACAATAACATATAAAAATTGCAGAGCAATCCGAGCATATTTACGGGAGTTAGAGCACGGCCAGACGGCCAGACGGCCAGACGGCCATACGGCCATCCGGCCAGACAAACCGAAGTCATAAGCACTTTTCAACTAGGTTGGAAAGTGCTAAAAAGTGGTTGTTTTTCTTATGTATTTTATATATAATTTTTATAATACTTATCTGGGTACTTATCCCTACTTTTACTTATCTAGGATAAAAAAAATATTTTAATTACTGAAAAATGGATAAAGCAACAACACGGAATTTAAATAATTATTATTCATTATCTATTATTATTTATCACAAAATTATTCAATTTTTGTGAGTTTAAAAGCATAAAAGAACTCCTTAATAACCCCATAAAAATAAGGAATGCGCTATGACTTTCGAAAAAACTTTGTCTTTCTTCGTCAGGCGCGAGCAAGACTTGTTTTATAGTATCACACTAGTTTACTCAATACTTTAACGTTTTGTGAGTTTATTTAATTTTATAGGTAAATCTATTAAATTGTTTTTATAATATATTTTAAGGATGATTTACGAAAGTGAGAAACATAATATTTCAATAATTAAATGATGAATAGAATTTGGGCAGGCTATTTTTAAATGCTCATCAATCATTTATATTTATACATCCAAATATTTAAA
Source organism: Maratus michaelseni (assembly GCA_963931845.1). NCBI lineage: Eukaryota > Metazoa > Arthropoda > Arachnida > Araneae > Salticidae > Maratus > Maratus michaelseni. Next base: position 246,209,769 of record OZ007596.1, on the reverse strand, counting down.
CAACATGCAAATAAAAATTACAATTACCGTACATTCTGGCGCATCTGCGATTTGAGATTGTATTTTCCTATTTTTAGGTATATTCACCGTATTATGTGCACCCTCTTTTTTGAAAAGACTTCTTCGTGAGATATGCAGCCTGGAAATGCAATAAAAAGCATTAAAAAAGATAATAACTAGTACAACCGTAAAAAACAATAAGCAAACGCGAAGTGAGGACATACGCTACTGAAATACTATCTGCTTCAATTCCCAAAAAGTGTTTCGAAACGTACTCTCGTTCATTCAAACAATCAAGTCGTCTTCTCTTGTTCGTTAATATATAGAAATCTAAAATCTTATGCTTAATTTTTAAGATTTCATTTTTATACCTGACGTATAACGCGCACCAGTAATATCGGATAAATTTTCTTGTTTCAAAAGTGCGCGTTATACGTCGGAGTATACGATATGTATATTAGTTTTTTTTTTGTAGAGATCGACGTGATCTCTACAAAGCTGCACACTGCACTACATAAAGCTTCACTGTATATGTTTTGTAAAAAAAAAAAAAAAAAAAAAGCATTGAAAACAGATACATTTTAAACATTTTTATCAAAGGCATGAAAATATTTCTTAACTGATTTAAGTGAAGTTAATTTAGTGTTTTTTGAGTATCACACACAATTGCTGAATATACGCTAATATATATTAGCTTCTTTGTAGAAATCAACGTTTCAGTGCATGCTTTGTAAAAAAAAGACATTGAAAACAGATACATTTTTAGAATTTTAATTAAACCATGAAAATATTCCTTAACTAATTTAGAATAAGTTAATTTTGTGTGTTTTGACTATTAGACATAATTGCTACACTGTATAAAGCGACTACTTCTGTTCGGAAATAGCGGTACTCAAAATACGGACGATTTGACAGGTATTCAAAGTGTGAAAATACACATTACTAAATTTATAAGGCGTTATACGCGGAATATACGCTGTGTGTATTAGTTTCTTTGTAGAGATCAACGTTTCAGTACATGTTTTGGAAAAAAAAAATAAAAAATAAAATAAAGAAAAGAAAAAAGACGTTAAACACAGATACACTTTCACGATTTTCTTCAAGGCGTAAAACATATTTCTTAACTTATTTAGGAGGAGTAAATTTAGTGTTTTTTGAATATCAGACATAATTGTTGTACTATAAAAAACGACTGTTTCTATTTGGAAATAGTGTTACTCAAAATACGGATGACTTGACAAACATGAAAAGTGTTAAAATACACATTATTAAATTTATAAGGTGTACATCGGAATATGCGCTATGTATGTTAGTTTATTTGTAAATATCACGTATAAAGTACATGTTTTGTAAAAAAAAAAAAAAAAAAAAAAAAACGTTGAAAATAGTTAATTGTTAGGATTTTTATAAAGGCGTGAAAAATTTTCCTTAACTTATTTCGGAGAAGTTATTTTAGTGTTTTTTCAGTATCAAACATAATGGCTGCACTATATAAAGCGACTGTTTCTATTTGGAAATAGTGGTACTCAAAATACGGATGACTTGACATGTATGCAGCCTGTGAAAATACACATTATTAAATTTATAAGGCGTTATACGCGAAATATTACGCTGTGTATCAACGTTTGAAAGTTACGCTGTAGAGATCAACCTTTCAATACATGTTTTGCAAACAACGACACCAAAAAAAAAAAAAAAGACGTTGAAAACTGATACATTTTTAGGATTTTTATCAGGGCGTAAAAATATTCCTTAATTTATTTAGGAGAAGTTATTTTAGTGTTATTTGCGTATCAAACATAATTACTGCACTACATATAAAGCGACAATTACTATTCGGAAACAGCGATACTCAAAATGTGGACGATTTGACAGATATGAAAAGCGTGAAAATACACATTATTAAATTTATAAGGCGTATTTTTTATTTTTTTAATGCGTGAAATATGCTGGTAGAGGCATTAAAACTATTTGTTGTTGAAAAACTTTAAAAAGTCAATCTAACGATATTTAAAACATTAAAAAAATATATGTAGTAGCTGTCTAATAAAATATTTTGTGTAGCACATGTTTACGAAGTGTATCGATTTACACTAAATACCGATTTTAAAAGGGATCGATGATCAAAGCCTGTGCTGTAGCGCATATCTCAGCAAATCCGATTGATCCGGCATCCTCTTCTTGCTTTGCAATGCAGAAATCATTAAAGAGATACTTTTAATTTCTTTTATTTATATTTCTTGAGAAATAATTTTTTTATGGATTGAGACATTGTAAAAGCGTGCCACTTTTTTACTTTTAATCTCAAACTCCGTAAATGACACCAAAAGCTAAAAATAGCAGTTAGACATGGATACAATTGCTATTTTTAGCTCATATCATTACTAGTATAATTTTTTTTCAATTATTGCTATTAGTTCACACTCTCCCTATATATATTTATATATCTTGTTCAAATTTTCAATCGTTAATAAAATACATTTTATTCATCCACTCAAGTTCAAATACATTTTTTAAAACTTGTTGTGGATGACACTTGATGTTAATACACTTTTTTCAAATATTGATTAATTAATTAAATTAAATTAATTAATTGTAGTTTTATATGGGAGAAAAAATATCAACACGTAGCCGACTTATTTCAGACATTAGTTCCATTTAAAAGCACTCGCTCACAAGTCTTGATAGCGCAGTCGGTTAAGCTCTGAGCTCGTAACCACAAGGTCCCTGGATCGAGCCTCGCCTGGGACGGAAGGAAAATCTCCCGTACTCAAAAACAAATTTCTGGTACATACGATATTTAGCAGAATATAAATTTAGGAATAAATACCGTCAGTGGCGAAGCGTGTACATCGCTGAAGAAACAATTTCTTTTTTAATTGACTTTAAACATTTTTTATATATATATTACTTGTTTTAAATTAGGTATAGGAAATTCAAGGAGGGACAAGATTTTGTAACAGGTATGCTTGTAATACGCATATAGAAAATGGGAAAATATAAACATGAAAAATAATATAATTAATTTTTATAAAAAATATAATTTTTTATTCAGCTAAATTAATATAATTTTTGTTGTTAAAACATTCCATGCAATACAATTTTTAAACACGTCAAGATAAAAATCATATGCAGAAATGTAACAAATAAAAAACATTAAATAAATATAAATGTAAAAAAAATATTTTTTAAACACGTTTTTATATGCATTCAATGTATATATTAAAGATCACGCCTAATTCTACCCAATTAATGTTGCTCCAAAACATGACAAAAAGTAAATTTTCAGAGTAAAAAAAAAAAAAAAATTGGAGTAAGCCCCGATTATGGAAACATTACCGCTTACATTCAAGCTTGATAGAAATCGTGAATTAGTCAGTTTAATTAAAAAAATAATTTTTGTTCATATTATTTTTTTAAGATATGGCGTGAGGAAAGAAAAAAGCAATATTTAAACTATCTATTCAGGATTTCAAAATTGTTTTCTTAGCGTATAATCAATTAATTAATATTAATCTCTTAATTCATAATCAAGTTCTAAAAATACTTTAATTCATTAAGGAAAAAATTTTGGCACATGATGTTTTATTCTTGAGTGTGTGCATGTTTTCAAAATGAGTATATACATGTTTCAAATTTGAGTAATTTTGTTTCGGAGCCATTTTGACTCAGATTTGAGTATTTTTTACTCAGTTTTGAAATTGTTTTTTTTTTTTAGATATTAAATGTATTTTAAGATTTAATCGATTATTCCTTATTGAAGATCTTCTTTCAGAGTTGTGTCAACAAAATTAGTTTAAATATCTAACTTTGACATCATTTTCTTAAAGATTTCCTGCCTTTATTGAAAATTATATTTAATATCACAGCTTCTGAATAGCTGAAAATTTTGTGCATTTAAGAATGAAGTGATATATAACTTATTCGCCAATTGGGAGCTTAATTGAAAGTTCTGTTTGGTAGTTATCGTATTCAGTAACACACACAAATCATAATTACAATACGTTCCTTACATTATGTATTCAGAAAGTAATAAATGATGAGATTATATTAAAATGATTTTTTTTTTAGACGCAAGGTAATCACAATAAGAACATTTTCGTAAACGAAACACGTTATATATATTGCGAATTTCCAAAGCAAGATAAACGTCTATGAATAATATTTGTTTTTTAATCGCAGTCGGCATTCAAAACGATTTAAGAACCAATTTCATCGTCTGGAAGTTCATGACTGTCTAAATTTACATAATTTAACTGAACCAATTTTATCGTCTGCAAGTTCAAAACTGTCTAAATTTACATGATTTAACTGTCTCACTCGTATTAATTATGTTAAAAAAATATATAAAGTTTTTTTTTTTTTTTTTTTTTTTTTTTTTATTTACGCTTTCAATAATCTATCTTTATAAACAACAATATAAATGAAATAATAATGAAAATATAAAAAAGCATAAGATATTATAAAAGAGCCAGATTTCCAGGAGTTTTAATCAAATTTATGTATATTTTTGTAAACAGATCTATCGAAATGGATGAAATAAAAAAACATTATTATTTATGGTGTTGAGAACCAAAATGAATCAAGTCCATTTATTTGTTCGACCGAGTTTGAGAGCTTGTTACCTACCCATCATCCGTAGTATAGGGTTAGTCTTGTAATCGTTTTGAAAATCATTTTTTTTTTTTCAACGGATTTACACGTTTCAGACACTGGAGATTCCGAAAAACATATTTTTAGAAAAAAAAATGCCGTCCATCTGTCTGTGTGTCTCTTTGTGTGTGTCTGTAAACGTTCTATCTCCCGAACAAATTGAGATAGGGACCTGAAATTTGGTATGTACTTAGTATGTAATAATGGGAAGAAGCTTATTGAATTTTAGTAACCTCGATTATCCGGAACTATTTTTTTTCGGACTGTCGAAATATTCGTTCTGATAAAAGGTATTTAGAAATTATTTATTTTAAGAAGTGAATATAAAAGACAATAAAAAAACATAATTTTTTCAGAAAGAATGAAGTCGATCGGATAATGAGTTGCCGAGATACTTGTAATTATATTTTTCACACTCTTCGATTTTTCATGACCCTGTATTTCATTCAAATTTAAATTCAAACATATATTTTAATTGGAAATGAGACACTTAATCCGACGCAATAAACTGTTAGTTAATATGATTATCATTTTTGGAGTTATAAGGATGTTTCTTTTACGCAATTCAGTAACAGGGCATTTAAAGTTTACGACATCATGAAGCCAGGATTTTATTCGAATTGTAATGCATTTTATAAATAGTTTACACATGCTTTACTTTCATATTTTATATTATGCATATCCATGATCGGTAAGTATTACGGTGGCTCCCAACGACTAGTTTTAAGAGGACTTAGGACTCTTAAAATAAATAATAATAAATAAAGTATAAATTTTTAAATGCATACATATATATATTAAAGGGTAATCATTTCTAAACACTTTAAAGCAATACGAATGGCACTTCTAATAGTTGTTAAATATGGAATATTTCCAAAGACAGAACTTTAAAGTCATTTGCCTCAAAATGGGATTTTGGAGCATTGCGCGAAAGGTAGTTAAAAACTTTTCACTATTTCTCATGAAATTTTCAGGATATATAGTGTGTGATAGGCTCTATAAAGTGAACCTAAGTTTTATCTTTTTCTTGTTGAATTTTTTTTTTCTTATTGTTATATTGCTAAAATTTTGATACATTTATATATAAGTGTACAGTTTTCTTTTTAAAACATAAAAACGCTATAAATATAAATTTTTTAGGCTCATCCGTTTATATATATTTTTTCGATTTTTAAAACGATTGCAAGACTTACCTTTAATACTACGTATGATGGGTAAGTAACAAGTCCAAAGTTGAAAATGTGTACAACAAATGGCGCTAGTATTCAATGATTCCTCATTATCTGATTAATTACAATCCCTAATATCCTGGCGCCTGGTGCAAAACCCCTTGTTAGTTTTTCTACCGGTCGTAGATGCATGAGTAGCGATTAGTGTCGGTGCCGATTAAACTTGTCAGCGCCTATTCTAACTGATGGCGCCTGCGGCGGGCGCACCACCAGTACCATCCTAGATGCGGCCCTGTGGACTTGTTACACTTTGATTTTCAGTGCCTCATTTAGAGAATATATTTTGAAGTATAAAGTATTATAAATGAATAAATATTAATTCATTGTTTATTCAACAACTTTGATTTGCAATGCATTAACATTTTTAGCATTTTCTAACACAGTTCAAAAGTGTTTATAAATTCGCTTTGTCTGATAGTCTGTCTGCGATCTGCTGTATGTCTGTCCATAATCTAATTCTCGTAAATATACTCAGATTGCCAGGACATTTTCTTGATATTAAGGTTTATTATAGAATATTCGTTTTGTTGTCAATTAAGTGTGCATTTATAGTGCGTTTATAGAGACACACAACAGTATTCGCTACATTATGGTATATGGGATAACATCGTTTGTTGTGCACTTTAATATTGTTGTGATACTTTAAACATTATGGAATTACTGAAATGCACTACAACATGTTTTCTATAGATTATGGAGCGCATAGCATTTATCGTTCATTTACAGAGACACCCAAAAGAATTCGGTTACAGAACTGACTAAACTCGATAATAGCTGGAAGTGCGTTTTCAGCTGTGGTATACATTTTTAAACTTTTCTAATTTTCAGTGTATTAGGTGGGGTGTATTAGTTCTGTAGATAACATACGAAAAAATTCGAACACATGACAGTATAGGGATAGAAAATGCTGAAAATAGATTTTTACTTTTTTTTAAGTTGCTTATTTGGGTACCTCATTTTATACGATGAAAAAATGACATCTACCTTATTAAAATCCGTACGCGTATCTATCTATGAAACCTCAAAAACTCGGAGCGCAGGGCTACGAAATTTGGCACACGTGTCGCTGGTAGGGGGCCCATGAACGATTGGGGCAAAAAATTCAAAAATTTTAAATAGATTTTTTTTTATTTTATGCTTTTGACGAATTTTTGTCTTTTTTTATGTTCAACCCGTAATCACGCGAGTTCGAACCAGTTATAAATGTTTACTGCAATGTGAGATATACATATTACGTACGACACTCTGCAATACTAAGAAGCTGTAGCTGGTATTACGATAATTCTTTTACCTCGCATGCAAATAACTAGAGAGTATTTAATTGCGCTTAATTATTACCTTTAAAAAAAAAATGAAGAAAGACATTTTATCACAAACATCAACAAAACTTTTTATTCTATTTATTCCCTTATTCCAAAGTTATCGTTTTATAGTCTGCTGTGATAGCAACATGATAGACTAAATTTCATAAAAATAAAATGCACAGTAGTAGAAAAATATTTTTCTACATATTACATAGATACATTTGGTTGTACTGATTTTTATTTTGAATTTTGGTTTTAGAATTAAATTCGTGAACTCCCGTGCGTAGAACGGGTTAAACAGTTTAATGGGTTTCTGAATAATATTCTGTTAGTATTGAGAAGTATTTCATAATCCATGCCTGATGCATGATTTTTTTGTTCTTGTTATTTCATAAAACTACATAAAAATACATCACCCATTCTTCTTAAATCTAATAAATTTTCAGCTGAACTACTTCCAAAAGTTACAGAAAATCGTTATGCATGTTCAGTCTATAGCACGCATCCTCTGATGATATTTCTAAGATCATTTCTAGAAAGAAAACAATATTCTAGAAAGAAAACAATATTATAGAAATACTAGATTTATTAAAAAAATAATATAGTAGCTCTTTGGTATATCGCGCCTCGATACGTCGTTTATTCGTAATATATCGCTGTTTTTTGTGTATTCCAAAAAATTGGTTATGTAGATTAAAAAAGGTTAAATGTAATTCTGTGAAGTTAATTTTGCTATACAAAAAATCGTGATATGCGTGTAATTTAGCGTTTTGGAGATACTTTCTTGAAAGCAGTCTTTTTTTATTATTGCTAATGCTCTCGGTTACATTATATGACTGTAGATATACTGTCAGTATCAGCGGTTAACATGTTCTTAATGTTAGTGAAATGCTTATGTTTCGGCAAATAGTTCTGTAGTGATTTTCGTTTTGCAAATATTTTTTAAATTGATGATTTGATTGTCTGTCTGCCTGTCTTTTCGTCGTCTCTGTATAATGCTGTGCAAATAAAGCCCACCACTACGACATTTGGCGATATTTATCTGTTTTTTCGTTTCAACAGACTCGGGAAAACCAATAAGTACCTTTTTATTTTTTTACTTTCTGTAATAGAAGTGCTCTTTTTAATTATCTAAAAAAAAAAGTGTTGCTTAATTAGTAGCATTGGTTCCATGAATAAAATGAAGGGTAACAGCTAGTACTTAATAATATATGCCCTGTCTACATGAATCGTCTAGTCGAAGATAGGGGCGCTGTTCTCGTAAGAGCACCGCGGCTCATGTGGTATCCGGTCTGCCTCTGTCGTCCCTTGCAAATGCCCTTGTAATTATATATGCCCTGGGTATATATACATGAAATAATAAATTAAAACCATGCATCGCGCATAGATTCTGAAACAATTTTCAACACAATTAGAATATTATTAGGAAACCTACATTCATAGGATGAAAGAAGATACCTAATTAAACAAGTTTGATGTTACATAACACATTTGAAAAAAAAAAATCAACAAATGTAATCGAATTGTTTTGTGTAGTCCTGCACATATGTTCTATATATTTTTATGACGGAGTAATGTACCAAAATTTAATTCAGCTGGAAAACACATAGAACAACTCAAAACGGTTTTGCGGCAATCTACATCCATGTAGGACAATTTATCCATATCGTTTTGTGCAACTCTGTATATGAATTTATTCATTTTACTCACACCACATAGTAAAGTAAAAATGAGTTCAGATGAAAAATGTGTAACAGATTTCAAAACATGACTTTCAGATAATCCCGTTTATAGAAGTGGAGTAATATGAATTATTTTGGGCAGCTTTGTATATAATCTATAGAACTTATACACATCAAATAAAAGTTGATCAATATTCATGATAACAATTAACGCGATTCTCCATGTAATGGAGCGAAAATTTCTCTTCATCGGCAAAATTTTACTTACCCATCATACGTAATATAGGGTAAGTCTTGTATTACGGATTTACCCGTTTCAGACACTGGAGATTCCGAAAAACATATTTTTAGAAAAAAAAAATTGCCCTCCGTCGGTGTGTGTGTGTGTCTCTGTGTCTGTAAACGCTCTATCTCCCGAACAAATTGAGATAGAGACTTGAAATTTGGTATGCACTTAGTAAGTAATAATGGGAAGAAGCTTATTGAATTTCAGTAACCTCGATTATCCGGAACTATTTTTTTCGAACTCTCAAAATATTCGTTCTGATAAAAGTTATATAAAAAATTTCGAAATTGTTTATTTTAAGGCGGGAATATAAAAGACAATAAAAAATCATAAATTTTGCATAAAGAATGAAGTCGATCGGAAAATGAGTTGCCGAGATATTTGTAATCCTCTTTTACACACTCTTCAATTTTTCATGATCCTGTATTTCATTCAAATTTCAATTCAAAGATACATTTAAATTGGAAATGAGACGCTTAATTCGACGCAGTAAACCGTTAGTTAATATGATTATTAATTTTGGAGTTATAAGGATGTTTCTTTTACGTAGCTCAGTAATAGAGCTTTTTATGTTTATGACGTCATCAAGCCACGATTTTATTCGAATTGCAATGTATTTTATCAAAAGTTTACACATGTTTTATTTTCATATTTTATATTACGCATATCCATGATGGGTAAGTATTACGGTGGCCACCAACGGTTAGTTATATATTGTCGAAATAAAATGTCAAAATGTCATATTTAGTGTTTTTCTAATGTTACGAAGATACTTGAACTCACTTTATTTGTTTCTGCTTGTTAGAAATGTATTGTATGAATATCAAATATGACATTCAGAATATTTTTCTAAAATATCTTTTTCAATATGAAAACATACAATCGTATATTTACCTATTGTAAAAAAGTACTTATTGTAATCGTGAACGGCAGAAAAGCTTTCATTCGGAGTACTTTCTAAAAGTATCTTCTTCTATTTAAAAGAGCAAAGTTCCAATTTGTAAAATGGAAGTGCAGATATATATGAAAAATTACTAATTAGCTAATGTATATGTATATATATATATATATATGTATATGTTATATAAAAGTTTTTACTTCGCAATATTCCTTTAAATTACTCTAAATTCTGACATATTCACTATTTCCTTATATCTTAATAATATTTATTCCTATTTAATTCCCTTTTAAAATTCAAAACGCGTATATTAATAATTATCTTATTCAAAATCTTAATTTAAAACTTTAAGTCGATTTGTAACGTTTATCAACTATCCAATCTATAATATTCTGGGAGAAGCTAGTTTTTCATTTTTTTTTTATAAAAGCTATTTTGTTATTTTTATTCCACGGAGCTGACTTCGCGCGCTAGATTTTTTTACTTCAAAAACACTGCGCCATTAGATCTAGGATTATTTCCCCTTAAAACCTCTCCATCTCGCGTCATTTGCTTAGCCACTCAATTCTCAATATTTGCCTCTCACAGATTGGTTCTCGTACGTATTACGTCGATTGTGTAGCTATCCGCGCATCTAACAGAAATCAATTGCAAGACTTCGGAACTCATAATTTTGTCTTGTTTTCAAGTGCTGATAAATGCGTTATTTGGTGTTTTATGATTCGGAATTTCTAAACCAGCTATTTAAGATCAACTAAATGATGTAATGATTTATAGTCAAACCCGAGGGCTTTAGAAAACATCTTCGTCCAGTGGGAATTGTTTCTTCATATCTCCTGTGCTTGAATAAATGCTTTATTTGGAAAACTGGTTTATTCCTTATGGAGAAATTACCAAATGGGTACATTCATTGCCTACTCTTCTCACCATGATTATATATCTATCGACTGCAATTATTCACCTTTAACAAGATGCCAGTTTCTCGTGAATTTTTAATTCATACTGATAAAACCTAACACACACACACACACACACACACACACACACACACCTATATATATATATAATAAATTAAACAAAAACTGATAATGTTTTAAAAAGATTTAAAAAAAACTTTTTATTAATTCACAAGTTTACAAAATTGACGTTTGTAGAAATTTTTTTTAACTGGTTTTGGCATGCCTATTGCAAAAATGATCTCAATTTCTTTCGATAACGTACTATTTTTTTGCGCATTCTACGTCAACATATATTATATTGGTGTATATAGCTTGTTGTACCTAATAATAGCAAATAAATAAAATAGACCAATTATATTTCAACATTTATACCTAGATATGCATGTGTGTAACTGACTGCATGAAAATATATTTAGATGTATTTATTTTTCTTAGTGAAATATCTGATACTGGATTTTTCTTTTGCTAGTAAAGCTGAATTTTTTTTCTTTTTTCTAACATTTGTGGATTTTCATGATTCAACATCCAGCAGTAATCGGCATTCATACTAGTATTCCACTGACATATTTCTGTACAACAAGTACAGAAATATGTTTGTTCCCATTATGTAATAGGGCATTTGCATTTGACGTCAGGTTGGAGGTCACACACTACAAATAGGCAGTTCTGATTGGTGGAAGTACCCTGACCTCCAAGTGAAGTACAATGGTTGATCAGCTGATTGCAACTTCCCTATAGTACGGCTTTAAGATTTTTTTTTTTTTAGTGTAAGTCATTAATATAGTTTTCATTTCTAAGCTTTATATTTAACGCCAAATTCGCACATCAATCTTTTAATATCCTGGTAGTAAACTTAACCACTACCAAGATAATACCGAACAATAAGTGCAAAATGGGGTTGTGCCCCATTCTGTTGAAAACAACAGTATTCCTAATCACATTAGATATCAACGGTGGCTCCAAAAATTGTTCCAACATATCGAGGTATGTGTTTCCATTTACTGTTTGTTCTGCGAACATGAAGGACCCATAAACTGTTAACCTCGTTATTCCTAACCACACATTTACTTTGGATGTGTCGTTGCCACTGTTGCATCAGACTTGGTTGTTCTTCTGCCCAGATCCTACAATTGTGTCTGTTCACATGTCCACAGGTGTGAAATGTAGCTTCATCACCGAACAAGACATTTTGCATCAAATTATCATTTCCCACATCTTCTAGCAGGTCATGACACTCGTCTGGCTGCATAGTCTTCAGCTTCAAGCATATGTACGAACTGGATGTGGTATGTACGTTTCTGAAACTTGTACCACGCAGTGGTTTGAGGAATACCAAGCTCCCTACTAAGTCTCCTGGTAGATGCAGAAGAGCTACGTGTGATACCATCCTGAACACTTTTCACGGTGTCTGGAGTTATTCCTGACGTCCCCGAACGTTCTTCATCTGTAACACTGCTCTAAGCTGGAGTTTATTGAATAGGGTCTTTGTAGACAGCCTGGTGGGGCCTGGTTTCCTAAATCTACGGGTGAAGTCTGCCCGCACTTGTTCATACGTCATTTCAGGAAGACGGGCAGAAACAACAGCGATTCGTTCTGCTTTTGTTAGCATTCAGTCGTATTACTGCAAAAAATTATTCAGTAAGTATATCACTGAAATGTATAGTGGCTTTAGAATCACCCTGTATAATTATTATTTTTTATTTTTTAAGTTTTCATTTTAGGTGTACACAAACACGATAAAAATCTTGTTTATGTACTTAACATATATCAAAGGGACATATATCACATATATTATGTATATCAATATATACATAAAGAATATCAACATTCTATTTAATATTTGTTTTATGTTTTATTTTGATATACAAGTTAGCTAATGAGTCTTTATAAGTCCCTGTGAGTTGAGATAATAATTTATATAAAACAAAATCAAAATTATGCATAAAATTTCTTTTACTAGTATGGACAGTTTTTTATTTTTAAATATTTGTAACTTAATGTTTAACAGTGCTCTTTACATAAAAGTTAGAACTATATACATAGGGGAAGGTGGCCTAAAAAATGATCCCCTTAAATAACATAACTGTTTAAATAAAACTTTGGCCCTTTGATAGTATGTTTTACACTATATTTTGCATTATAAACATGTTTTAATAATATTTTAATCCCAAATGGAGTAATGAAAAAAATAGATTTCTTAAAAAGTGTCCAAAGGATCCTTTTATCCTCACCAAAAAGGTCAAAATCATGCTTCATTTAAAAATAACTGCAAAAATTGTTTTTTATCGGCAAAATAAAGGATATAAAAGAAATTATGACAATACATAAGTGTAATTCACATCTAAAAACATACCCTATTAAGTAAAACAAGTCATATTTCTGTACATGACAGACTGTATATCTAAATAAATATGAAAGTTAGTGCTTACCTTATTACAGATGTTATAAAACTCAATTTTTGAAGAATTCTATTCAGACGCGTAATACTGCGATCACTTGAATACCGCCATTGCTTCTTCTTTACTTATCACAACTAGTTTATATGTTACCCTGTAGATAGCACGACCTGTCTGGAAGAAAACATATGTGGATCGTTTTGACCGTTTGGACCATTTTAGACCACCTTCCCCTAATCATATTTCCCTATTTAGAGTATATATTGAAAATGAAAGTTTTGTGCTATTTCACCCCAAAGCTTAGTGAATTTGTTACATTCTCTAAGTATTTTCAAGCTTTATTTTTAAATATTCAAAATTTACAACTGGGACACACAAACAGAAGTTAGACATACTTTTACAATAACTATTAAATAAATGATAACAATAATCTAGAGCAATAATCTCTAACAATAATCTCTAAGATCATAAAAAATTTAGTGGCATTTTGATAACAAGGTGCAATTTTTTATTGTGCCTTTTATATTTCTTGATATCATTTTTCATAATAATTGTTTGTATACTGGAAATGGTTATCGAACCATACTACGAAACATGAAATCTTTAATAATATGTGCAATGTACTAAATTATTAATTCAATCTATTAAATAGCATAGATGGCTTATACATTGAATTTAAGCTCTGTACCTACGCATATATATTTTTTTATTGTCCTACTTGAAAAAAGTTTATAATAACTTGTCTTGTTTGGCTGTTCAAAAGTCTTCATGCTTTTATTATGTCTAAAAAAAATTTACTTAATCTTTTCTTGTGTAATCATCAGGGTAAAAGGTATTTTAAATGTTTTTTTAATTGTTCTACTTGCAAAAAGTTTATAACAACCTGTCTTGTTTGACTGTTCAGTCTTCATGCTTTTATTATATATATATTTTTTAATTTCCTAAAACTTTTCTTGTATCATCAGGGTAAAAAGTGTTTTAGATGTTTTTTTTTTTAATTGTTCTACTTGAAAAAAGTTTATAATAACCTGTCTTATTTGGCTGCTCAAAAGTCTTCATGCTTTTATTATGTTTTTAAAAAAATTTACTTAATCTTTTCTTGTGTAATCATCAGGGTAAAAAGTGTTTTAAATTTTTTTTTAATTGTCCTACTTGAAAAAAAGTTAATAACAACTTGTTTTGTTTGACAGCTTAAAAGTCTTCATGCTTTTATTATATATTTTTAAAAATATTTCTTTAAACTGTTCTTGTGTAATCATCAGAGTAAAAGGTGTTTTAAATGTTTCTTTAATTGTTCTACTTGAAGAAAGTTTATAACAACTTGTCTTGTTTGACTGCTTAAAAGTCTTCATGTTTTTATTATATTTTAAAAATAATTTCCTTAAACTTTTCTTGTGTAATCATCAAGGTGAAAGGTGTTTTAAATTTTTTTTTAATTGTCCTATTTGAAAAAAGTTTATAACAACTTGTATTGTTTGACTGTTCAAAAGCCTTCTTGCTTATATTATATTTTTAAACTTTCCTTTTGTAATCGTCAGGGTAAAAATTGTTTTAAATGTTTATGGCAAAGCTGAAATGGATGTCTGAATCGGGCTGATATGAAAAGCTGTTTTCTACGTGTTACTTTTATGTACTTTTCTAGAATTTCTTATGGTTTATAATTGCGTTTAAATAATTAGTACAGTTGAGCTGTTCAAACCTTATCCCTATGTTTGTTACGCTTTTATAATATTTATATAAATACTTATTTGTGAGAAATCGTCACTTTAAAATTGTTTTAAGTTATGCTATAAAATATGATAAAATAGTTATGCTACAAAAATTATATTTAGCAAAAAATGTGGTCTTTCAAATTGGTGTGACAACTTTACATCCTTACTTCAGGCTACTTTAATTACCATTTCCAGTTTATGGAGCTTGACAAAGTCTTTAATGTCTTAGCTTTTAATTGATGTAGACACAAAAAATAAACTGTTTCGCAAATATTAACTAAATGCTCATTTCAATAAATCCAAAGTCGGAAAAGGTAATTTTTTTTTGCAAAAATTTACTATTTTAACGTGTTCGGAAACCTTAAAGTAAAAGCAATTTAAATTTCGTCTAATATAAAAGCATACATTCAGTTGAAAAAAAAAGTAAATAAATGTTAACTATAAAAAATAAAACTATAATGTAACGTTCTGTTTTATTTTCTTCTGTTAAGTAGGTAAAAGGGAATTTTGCTTTCGTTTAACCTTTTTCAATTATTTCCTTATTATCTTATTTCTTATTCTATTGTATATTCTGTTTTGCATATGCATATACTATATATATATATGTAGTTTTTTTTTTCTTTTTCATAATCTTTCTTTTGAAAATGAGAAATATTGCAGAGTTATTTAGATGGAATATTTTGTTGAGCTGTTCAAGCTTTATCCCTACGTTTGTTATGGTCTTATATTATCTATATAAATACCTATTTGTGAGAAATCGCATGGCTCTCAAATGGTCCGTTTTTGGAATGCCAGTATTTTCTAAGAATTTTTTTCTTTTTAGATTTTTCTTGCAAATTTTGTATAAACCAACTCTGAAGTTTATTTCTATTGCAAATGTGGTAGAAACTTACCACGATTTTTTTTCTTAAAAAATACTGATATTTAAAAAGCAGACCATTTGGGAGCCCTGAAATCGCCACTTTTAAAATTGTTTTAAGTTATGCTATAAAATATATAAAATAAAACACAGATGAAACGCTCTGTTTTATTTTATTTTATTAACCCCTTGGGGACGAACGATACGTATACGTGACGCATAAGATGCTCAGAATCCTCGATTATACCCACCAGTTAATTTTTATTGTAAGCTTTGCCTTATTTAATGGTAGCATTTCTGCAATTCAATTAGGCAAAAATTTCTGTTTTAAAAAACCGGTGGTAAAAGATTAAAAATTCCGTAAAGGGCGCTCGTCGTGAAGGGGTTAGGTATGAGAATTTTGCTTTCGTTAAACCTTTTTCAATTATTTTCCTATTATCTTATTTCTTACTCTATTGCAAGTTCTTTTTTTCATATGCACATATATACATTTAGTTTTTTTTTTTCCTTTTCATAATCTTTCTTTTCAAAATGAGAAATAATGCAAAGTTATTCAGATGGAATATTTCTAACTTACTCACTATTTTACATTAGTTATTTTTCTCAAGTTCAACAATTTATAAAACTGTGAAGAGAGTTAAAAAGAAACAGAGTTATTTTTTCACCGTAAAATCTTTCGCATTGTAAAAATCGATATTTTATACGTTCTATTTTTTTTCTTTCTTTTTTATAAATTACTGTCCTGACTCCAAGTTTACACAATTTATACAGTTGAACTGTTATGAAATGTGGCCAAGAAAAATCGAAGAAATTTTTTTTTCACTTTCAAAGCGATTTTTTACTTGTAGTTATTTTTAAGCTAGATAAAAAGAGGTGAATAGAATATTTTTTTTTATTCTGTGCCGGATTAACTGAGAAATAAAGAAAATGAAAAA
Source organism: Maratus michaelseni (assembly GCA_963931845.1). Taxonomy (NCBI): domain Eukaryota; kingdom Metazoa; phylum Arthropoda; class Arachnida; order Araneae; family Salticidae; genus Maratus; species Maratus michaelseni. The sequence continues at coordinate 246,192,856 of OZ007596.1, read as the reverse complement.
TAAATAATCATTACTATTCTAATTATCACAAATTATCATTTTTAAATTAGAAAATTTAATTATTACTTAATTTATTTACTATTGCTTTTACTTTTAGGTATCCAAATACGTTAAAATGGAAAATTTTTGCAAAAAAAAATGACATTTTCAGATTTTGGATTTATTGAAATGAGCATTTACTCAATATTTACAAAACAGTTTGTTTTTTGTGTCTACATCAATTAGAAGCCAAGACATTAACGACTTTGTAAAGCTACACAAACTGGAAGTGATAATTAAAGTAGCAGGAAGTAAAGATGTAAAGCTGTCACAGCAAATTGAAATACCACATTTTTTATTAAATATAATATTTTAAGACTTTTTTTCTTCAAATTTAAAATAATTAATATTTTATGAGAATATCTGGCAACGAATAAGTTAATTTGAATTTAGCATTACTGTGTTTTGTCATGTTAATTAAAAATGCTTTTTTTCATATATTTTTTAAAATGTTAATTCAATTTCAATTCAACTTTAATTAAACTTAAATGATAATTCAATTGTAAAATATACCAAATATATGTTTCAGGTTAACGAAAATTTATTTGTTGAGTTCAGGGTTTATATCAAATAGAATTTTGGAGTTCGTGTCGGGTATAACCGGACATGCGCAGAACTGTAGTCTCACATACATTATAATTAAAATGAAATTTGCTATGAAAAAAAATTGTAAGCTTCATTTACACCAAATAAGAGAGTTCTTTTATTCCTTAAATGCTTAACAGTAAACTTCACAGTAAAATACTTCACAAATATGTTCCTCTTTCCATCAACTGTTTATAAATGTTGAATGAAAATATTGCATATTTATGCATTTATGAGACATACACACATATATAAATATATAGGTGGAGATATCACAAAGATGATTAACTTTTTCTTACTGAACAACTCCGATTTGAAAAATATTTACTCAGATGTTAGAATACATCATTTTAAGCAAGTAAAAAATAATGAATATATTTTAGAATATAAAAATAAAAAAATATATTGACAAAAAGGTACTTTTTTCACAATAAACATAAAATTCTGCAATAAACATAAAATTACATACTTTTCATAAATATTGTCTATCATTTAATACAAAATTGTAAAGAATGATAACTTACCTTTGTAAAAAATCTATTTTTGAACATCTTCAGAATTTTTAATTTGACAAAATTTACGAAGTTCATTTCGGGAAAAACAATGCCATTCAAATTCTGTGTAAATGTTCAATGCTGTTCAAATGATAAATAAAATGTTGGCATGAGAACTCTGTTGAGAACTCTATGAACAATTTCTAATAACTGTTCTGGTGTAGGATAGCAGCAATAAATAAAATCGTACTTTTAAAGAGCACTGTATAAGTAACATTGACTTTTTTTTTTTGGTGTGTTGCAGATATGCATCGCGGTGATACAAAGTTAAAACAAATTAAAGTGCTCCCGTGATAGTGCATATCGAATTTTCCCTAGACTCTGCATTTGTATATTTTCTAATTTAAAAAGAAGTTTTAAAGCTTATACTATATTTATTGTTTGTGTTCATGTTCTTAAAAAGTTGTCATTTTTAAACCAAAACTTAACATAATAAGTTATTGTAACATAATAAAAATCTATTTTTGAACGTCTCCAGCATTTTTAATTTGACAAAATTTACCAAAGTTCATTTCGGGAAAATCAATGCAAAGCTGTTCAAATGATAAATAAAATTTTGGCATGAAAAATGAACTCAGTATGGTCGTCTGTTAAGAATTCTAGGAAAAGTTTATATTAACTGCTGTGTTAGAAGACAGCAGCAATAAATAAAATCGTCTTTTAAAGAGCACTGTATAAGTAACATTGACTTTTTTTGGTGTGTTGCAGATATGCAACGCGGTGATACAAAGTTAAAACAAATTAAAATGCTCCTGCGATGGTGCATATTGACTTTTCCCTAGACTCTGCATTTGTATATTTTCTAAATTAAAAATAAATTTTAAAGGTTCTACTATATTTATTGTTTGTTTTCATGTTCTTAAAAAGTTGGTATTTTTAAACCAAGACTTAACATAATAAGTTATTGTAACATAATAAATATCTATTTTTGAACGTCTCCAGTATTTTTAATTTGACAAAATTTACAAAGTTCATTTTGGGAAAAACAATGATAAACTCTTCAAATGATAAATAAAACAAATTTATCATTATTATCTTCAAATGGTAATTTTTTTTGAAAAACTAAACAGAAAACTGCTGATACTTTCATGTTAAAAATAAAATTAAAAGTAAGGCGCTTTCAAAAGTGTTTATATACTAACCCTGAATTTAAAAAAAAAATGTTAAAAAATTAACTTTAAATTTTAATTTTCGAATAATTAATTATTGATTTCGAATTATTGAATTTCGAATAATTAATAAATTATGATTTACTAAATATATTAATTTTAAAATATTCGTTTTCAAGCGTGAAGTAATAGGTTAATCTATATAAAAATGTGCCTTTTTTAGCATTTTTCATAATGCTTTCTTCGAGCATCTTAAACATACAGTGCTGTCAAAAATCCTCAAGCCGAATATTCCCGCAACAGGAATATTATTGCATAATACATCGTGAAGAAGTAACTAAAAACATATTTAAGTAAAAATAGAATCAAAAGTTTTTCGGAATCTATTTACAGAAACCGGAATTCTTTCTGTAAAAAATATCAAATAAGTAAATGGAGAAACACATTTAGAGTGAAGTATTTATTTTTGAACTTACGAGAGTTGGATGTCGTTGTTTATGTTACAGGAATACGCCGATGTTTTTATTTAGACAAGTTGATATACGTAGCGATGCATAAAATATGGGAAATGATTTATGAAAAATCCAGATGAATAGCGGAAGAGGGTTATGACCCCTAGTACAAGCATTATTAAAAAAAAAGTCAAAAGGGAATACAATAGGGAATACAGCTACAATAAAAATTAAAAAATTGCGTGCATAAAATTGAGAAAATTTGATATTCAGATTTGTTTTAATAGATTTGTGTTTTGATTTTAAAACACTTAGCCGTAAAAAAATTCAAACAGAGTGCTTATATGAGATCAATAATGATGGTTAAAATCATAGTAATAAATGAATTATCCTTTATAAAGGCGATGAGTAGATAAGTGATTTTTGCCCACCCCTCCTTATAAACACCTATACAATAATAAAAAAAAATTCTTAGAATTTTGATTGTTTCTATATAATTTGGGATCAATATTTAGTGCCAGTTTGGTTCCTTTATGTTAAAAGATTGTTTAATTCTATTAGAAAATATCAGAAACATAGGTTTATTTAGCAGGTATAAATGCATTTCAATTAAATCAACTTGATTTTTATTCCATATCAAACCCTCATAACACAATCGCAATTTTCTACTTTATTTTTCACATATCTGAAAAATAAAGTTTACCTAATTCCTTTCCTTTAATGCACAAAAATATCAAAAACTTTCACATTAGTTGTGGCATGTTACTATTCTCTGTAATGCTATCTTCAGAAAATATGAATAATTTTCTGTATTAATAGCAGTATATGTTTTCTTTCTGACTTATTAAATAACGACCGTATTAGAGTGAAATTAATTATCTTTGACAATGTTCGATATTAATTGTTCTTGAGGTTGCAATGAATGACATGATAAAATAACATTTGAAAAGATTTATCCTGGCATTTTACAAGGGTTGAGTAGGAATTATTATTATGTTTTATTCTGTTTTGACAAATAGATGTGTCAATCATTTTTAATTGGAGTCTGGCGCCTTATTAATAGGACACGTCATTTCATTGAGTATTATTTTGTCTTAAAAATTATTTTTGTTACTGTCTGCATGTAATAATGATAATATATGGCTATACATTTATTATTATCACTTCATTTATGTTTCAGCATTTCGTAATAATAATAATAACAGTTTGCCCAATTCTCTTTACACCTTCGGCAATTTTTTTAAACATATGTTTGACTATTTAAACTTTCTTTTTCTTCCGAACAAAAAATTTGTGATAAAACAAAAAAATATTAGAAAATTGTCCATTTAATACTGTTGTAATACGACATTTTCCTTCAAAAAATCTTCTTTAGACTATTGTCATATGAATAGTGCAAAAATAACTACGAAGGAAAGTCATTAAGTAAGTCACAAAAGATAATTAAATAATAACTTACAATGATATTCACTTCAAAACTATTGTTATTTCTCAACATATTCTCCACCAATATTTATGCACTTATATAACCGTTTTATCAGTGCTCCAACACCAGCTGCAGAACATTTTTTGGGTTGATATCTCAGTCACATTAGGACTTCAAGTTGAACCTTTTCATCATCTGTGAACATCAACTTCAACATCCACCATACAGCTTCGACTTAGCCCCAAGCGATTTTCATCTGTTTAGTCCACTAAAAAACCATCTTGGAAGCAAGATGATGTTAACAGTCGATGAAAAAATTCAACTTGAAGTCCTATTGTGACTGATACAGCAACCCAAAGAATGTTATGCAGCTGTTGTTGGGGCACGTTAAAACGGTGATATAAGGGCATAAATTTTGGTGGAGAATATGTTGAGAAATAAAAATAGTTTTGAAGTGAATATGACTGTAAGTTATTATTTAAATATCTTTTGTGACTTACTTAATGACTTTCCCTCGTATATTCGTTAGATTTCAGTAAATGACATAATCCTAAATTTCATTAAACCTTAACTTTTGTGATTTAGATAGCTACTTTTAATATTATTAACGTAAAAGTAAAAATTTTCCAAAAGTAAACAAAAAAAATAAATTGAACCCGAAAGGGTTAAAATCTATGAGCAGTTGTAACGTTGCATAATTATGTGTATTAATAATGTAACTAATAAAAATTTTCACACTCATTCTTTGCTGAAGTTGAAGGAAGTTGCAATTGTGAACAGTGATGCATAATTATAATATCGCACATTTAATCATAAAGTAGTACAACTCAAAAAAATTTCCAAAAAGAGTAAAAATGTTTTATGCATAAAACTTTTTTTTCGTTAATTAAAAATATATTGGGGAATAATGCAAAATTTTTATACAGCGAACCAAAAGTATCTTATTTACTTTAATAAAATCCAGGTTACATCTGATTGGCGAAGATTTGCAGATTGCAGTGTTGATATATGTCCTCCCAATAAAATTCGGTCACCATCTGGTATCATTGAACTGAGAATAATTTCGAAATAATTTAAGTTAAAACATTTTTAAGAGTATATATTGATAAAAGATTTCAATATTTTGTCGTTTAATATTTTTTAAAGAAAAATGTGTCAAATAATTATACAATATATTACTAATGGCGAACATACTAATATACATTACACTTATTAAGATTTTATTAAAATGACCTGAGAATTCTCGCTAAGATTTTGTCCAGAGAGGTCACACATAGAAGGATCTCCAGAAATGTATTTTTCTCTGAAATACGTATTCCGTTTAAATTTAATATCATTTATGTGAAATATCATTGGTAATTAGAAATCTAAATGGCAATTATTTCGAATTTAATCAGCAGAAATCAACCAAAATGCAACATTAAGAAGATTATACAATGTAAATTGTATAACACTGATAATTCTCAATATGAAATTTGTATGATATAGTAACAGTTTGATATTGCTAAATCTTAATACAGATAACACGATAATATTTCAAATCCAATAACGAAAATAAATGTAATTCAAGTCATTAAATTTCTCCGATATTTCATGTTTCACCAATGTGACGGTATGCCCAAAATGAGATCATTTATTAGAATCAAAAGGACATGCACATGATTTACCGTGGCTAGTGAAAAGTAGATTTAACTTTCATGATTAACGATAATAATTTAATAAAATGTTTATTGGTCGAAGGCAGAATAACATGATCACAAGTTTTTTTGTCTTTAACATAAATAAGCCTTCCTTATTTGTAAATTCATATTTACGCGATATTGGCTTAGTCTTAAAGAAATGTTGCGCTGTTGCGAGTATACAATATACAGGGTTTCCTAAAATGCACCTGTTTTTAAAATTCAATAATTTGCAGATGTTAACTGTTATTAAAGAAACTAGATAGTACCCGTCAAGATTTGTCGGTAAATAACTTGAAAGTTCCTTTAGAAATATGCTTTTATTTTTAATTAGATGCTTTTAAATTAATTAAGTATTGAAAATTTTATGAATTATTATATTGCGTAAGCGATTCCTATAGATATAAGACGATAGATTGTGGTGTCAGTCCAGCCTACTCAACTAATGAAATGAAATAATTTTAAGCTTGTAATTTACATCCAATTATATGGAATTAATTTAGCAAGAATTTAACTAACAATGTTAATTGAATGATTTATTTTTACTTACTACAGTCTCTCTTTTTTTTTAATATATCAATGTTTAGTATATTCTAATTTTTTTAAACTACGCGAACTTTAAAAATTTTCATTGATTTTATTTTTATCAGCCTGACTCTAAAACACAGATAAACCATGGATATCAAGGTGATTTCTTTTACAATTCGTATATGGATATTTTTGCATGTTTCTTTTTTCTCTTCTCTTCTTTTCTTTTCTTTAAGTAGAATAATCATATATTTTTCTTAGTTATACAAATATATCTTATTGACAATGGTCATACAAAATATAGATAAAAGTTTAGACCACTTTATTTAATCGATAACTACATGCAAAGTCTTTTAATTTAAAGATTTATAATATAAAATAAGTAATTAAAAAAATATTGTTGGATGTTAAATTTTATTTTCAACAGTCCCAATATTTCAAAAAATAACAATATTTAGTATTTCTGTTTTTTTTTTTTTTCTTTACTTTTTTAACTACACGACCTTTAAAATTTTTCATTAAATTAATTTTTATCACTCTGATTCTAAAACACTCAATTTAAACTTTGCTGTTTGCAGCTAACGGTTTACAATACATGTTTTTTAATTACTTGAATTTATATTTTCCATTTTCACACATTGTTTAGTTGCTAAATCATTGATATCAAGGTAATTTAGAGTTCCCGTATGAATATTTTCCTTCTTTTTGTTTTCTCTCCTTTAATTTTTCCTTTTTTACAAAAAATAATCACGTACTTATCTTATTATGTATGTGACATCTTGATAATGGTTATACCGAATATAATAAAAATTGTAGACCAGTTCAATTTATTTAATCTATAATTACATGCACGATATTTTAATTTAAATACTTTTAATATAAATTTAGTAATTAAAACAAAATATTCTTGGGTGTTAAATTTTACTTAATTATAAAGCATTCGAATATAAAAAATACAAATCATATAACTTTTCCTTCTGAATTAAATATGGCATTATTAAAATGAATTAATGCCAGTAAAATAAGAAAAATCATTCTGTCCGGAGTGGGTTTCGAACCGACACGATGATCTGAAAAGAGAAACACCGCGCTTTATACTACTCGGCCACCGCTTTCTCGTTTGAGTGTATTTGTAAAACTGGTTAGGTTGTAGAATTAATTTTACGCATGCGCAAATGGGTCATTTTCATGTGAAAAGTGGATTTGACGAAAATACCTTTTCGTTTTAATATATAGGATTCTTCAAGTAGAGTAATGTATGATGTCAGGAAATTTTTTAATGAGATTTCTGGTTTTAGTTCCAATTGCTATAGATATAGATGGCGCTGCGAGCAATAGACGCAATCGAGGCAGAAACAGAAATTACCAAGGCAACACTAGATACCGGGCTTGCTCATTCACTCTCAAAACGTCACAAATGGTGGCTGACCGCGACCAGTGATTGGTACAAAGCAACGCGCCCATCGTTTTGTGCCAATCGCTGTATGTCTTTCCTCCTAGTCAGCCACCTTTTGTGACGTCATCATAATGAATGAGCAAGCCCGGTATGTAGTGTAGCCCTGAAATTACTCAGCCATATTGCCAAAGAAGGAGAACAAACGTACTGAGTTTGTCTTATTCCTTTGTACAATCTTGTTTTTATGGCCCGATTCTGACCTCAGTCGGTATGATTTCGATATCGTTTGTTTATTTGTTCATTTTGCAGCTTTCTATTTAGCCTATTTTGGCTTATATATAGCTGACATGGAAACAGGTCTCCTAATTTTGAACCAATTCCAGATGAGAGACCTGCATCTGGATTGGCACCCGCAGAGGTAACGCTTATATAGAACTTGGAGGACTTTGGAGCCACGAACAGATTTAACGTCGATATCGTTGGTATAGGAAACAATAATAAAGAAACGCATTATTGTCATGGAAACAACTACTTCTTCGATATACGCGAATGTACGACAGTGTTCAGAAATGTACACCAATTTTATAAGCAGTATACGATTGGGTGGATGATTTTATATTTATGACATTTTTTTTTTTTACAGATTAACTTAGTTTCTATTGTATGATTTAAAGATTTTTTTTTGTATGTCGTATTTTAAACACCAAAGCTCTATTCACGAATGACGATCAGGTCGCGCGCGCGCGAAGGAGATGTCCATATGGAGTAGGTCTTATGGAAGCAAGGAATTTTGAAATAATTTAATTATTTCATGCTTTTATGGTTCAGAACAGGTAGAAACATTAACTACATATCCTAATCTTTCCAAAACGACATCTCTCCTAATAGGAATGCATGCCTATATTTACTCAGACAATATCGAAAACCTTCATGAAAGTATCATGTGATCTGATTTAGACCAATCAGCGCCCAAAATGTTCGCCGTTCGACCCAGAGAAAAACTGTGGGTGATTTGATCACGTGTTTGGGCTTTTTGTGTTTTTGTTTTACTTGGTTCGGTAGGTTGATTGACACAGCTGTAGCAGCTTGATCGGAGATCTAAAAATTTTCAACTTTTTGAGGTTCTAAAATGGTTTTTTAAACCTTCATATTTTCTAATGATCCAACATAAAAGTAATAAAATACCAGAGTATGATGTATATATATATAAACTGCTGCGAAACTTATATGTCAATCAAAACTAATATACTAGTTTTAGTGAGTTATATAAGTTTAGTGAGACATATAAGTTGACAGCAGTTATATAAAAATATATGTATTCAACAAAACAATGCATGTAATAAAATAAAGTTTAATTTTCTATAACAAGTGCATCTTTAAGGAGAGGACGTTTGGATCACCGATATGCCTACAACACAGTGTTGGTTTGAATAAAGATAGAAAATAGACCTGAGTGTAAACTCTCAAAAACAAATAAAAATAAAAATATTACAAATATTGTTACGTACTTTACAGGTGTTTGGGTTGTACTACACAGACAAGCTGGACGGTATGGATACAAAGTCTTTTTATTTCAGTTTCTTTTTCTATTTTAATTAATTTTAAAATTATTTATCAGTTACTTTATATCTTTTGATATAAATAGAATACTGTTAATAAATCTAGAACGTGATATCAACATGTTATGAGATTTATTTATTTTAATAGTAAAATAAAATATTTTTTAAAATTTGATAAAAAAAAAAAGAAGCTTTTAAGCGTTTCATTAAAATATCTTTTTCGAGAACAACATTGGTGAAACAAAAATATATAATTAGCAAAATTATTAATTTCTAAAAATATATTTTACTTAAAATTAATTTTTTGATGTAAATTGCAATATTTATTATATTTCAATAAACATCATAAAACACGAGAAACAAATGCCGTTTAGTACTCGAAACCATGTTAATATATGCAAAATACTTACTTATGCGTTCAGTAGATAATTTATAAGCATTCTAACTATATTTTATTCATTACGAAACTAGACGGTAAACCACATGTATTTTACCTCTTTAGAAAAATACGTACTGATATTTCTAGTTTAAATAATGTTTACATTTTGTTTGTAAAATATTTTTCAGATTGATGTTTACATTGTGAAATATGCTTTGCATTCAATCAGTAATAAGGTACATTGTTGAAATACTCGTTATAAAAAACCTGGAGAAATGAATCCTACCTGCAAACAGATATTTTCATTTTATTTTTTCGTTACTTAATTTTCCTTTGCTCTAAAAAAAAAAAAAAAAAAAAAAAAAAGTAATGTTTAAATATTAAAAGGCACTTTAATGCAAAATTTTAATCGTGAAATAGCTCAATTTGTTAATAGCAGTAGAAATCGCTGAAAATTTCGTTATCTGCAGCAGCTTTTCTTATTCTGATAATTTCAGTGAATTTAAGGACTTATTCCATTACATGTCTGTTAAATTTGTGTTTTATTTATTCTATTTTATTTATTTTTTAATGAAGTTTTAATTTCGTAATACAATAGTAACTGGAAACAAATGCTGAACTTTTTATATTGTTTAAAGTGCAAGCAGAATATTTTTTTTATTCTATTTCATTTTATGTAAATTTATATAATTTAAACTTTTAGAAGTTTATCTCGAAATAAAGCCCCAATTTCATTTTTTTAATATACCTAAAGAAAACTACATTAATTTTTTATCATTGAGCATCTTTTTATTCCAGAAGTAAATTGCAACTATTAATTACATTAATATGGCTGAAAATTAATTATTTTACGTATTTCACGCATTACAAAATTTCAAATTCTATCTGCATTAATATATGAGCAAACGTATCATACATTCCTCATGTTTTAATTACATTTGAAAAGATATATTAATTTTATTTACAATGCAAGCAAAATTTAAGTGGCTATAAGTTAAGTTTTTAAAAATTGGCAACACAAAATTAAAATTTTATGAAATTTTTTTTTTTTATTTTATTTACATTGAATAAAATTTTAAAGTTATATGGCTTTTTTTAACATAAATTTCAAGAGAAGGTTTATTTATATTAATTGCCGTTAGATGGAGCCAAAACGATATTTCTTGAGACACAAAAAAATGAAAATTGCAGCTTGTAGCTTAGTTGAGAGGAGAGACAAAAGTGCGAAGGAAGTAAAAAAAAAATGAAAATTGCAGCTTGTAGCTTAGATGAGAGCAGAGACAAAAGTGCGAAGGAAGCAAAAAAAAAAAAAAAAACGTGCAAGATAGGTGCTTCGTTGCATGCGTTTTCGGTGTGTGGGCTCAGTGAAGAAACAGTAGTCTACAACCGTAGATTTGTGACAAGAGTCGCAGAGATGTCTTTTGTCTGCTTGGTGCGCCTTAGCATGAGTCCTGTTCGTATTTCGACATACTATTATATATAAAGCCACTCTAGGTAGGATAATACACGCAGGGCACACCCGGGGATAGACACAAGGAAATTACATCACCGAAGTATTACAGCCGACACCTCCACAATGAATGTGCAATGAAGGTGACGGGAGTTGAATCCGTCGCCCTGACTCCTACGCTCTCAAGCGATTAGCGGAGTGGTGCCTTAACCACTCGGCCACGGAGGGCCCAAGATATGTTCATATTGAAGGCTATGTCCAAACCATCACAAACCATATTCGTTGTTAGTACTCTAGACGAATTCGATTAATTGAATGAGACTAGGGTACCTATATATAAGACTCGCGACCCACGGGTTGGAAAATTGGATTGGTTGAGCGGATTTTGGACAAACCGTATCGCCAAGCATTTTGGCAAGTCTGCCATTATCGCCAAGCTATTGTTTGTTAACTTGTATCACTCGTCTAATCGGACTTCCCGAGGTGAGTACAGGTAAGTTCTGGAATGTAGCTTTGCGACAGTTTGTACAAAAACTTCTGTCATGAACAGTCCAAGTATATGCTCTGTGCGTATGTCGCCACGCTCATATAGAGGCAACCTACTGAGACAAGTCAAGAAATATTAACTTGATAATAGTGGCAGGCTCACCAAGATGCTTGGAGATTCGTTTTTGTCCAAAATAGTCTTGATCAATTAAATTTTATTCCCCGTATGTCGCTACGCTCATATAGAAGAAACCTAACTCTTCGAACTGCGACCACCTCCATAATAGAATGGAGCGCTAACTCCCTATTCCGTTAATTCGAATCAGGGCAACACTAGATACCGGACTTGCTCATTAATTCGCATGACGTCACAAATAGTGGCTGGCTGCGATCAGTGATTGGTACAAACCGACGCGCCCATCGTTTTGTGCCAATCGCTGTATGTCTTTCGTCGCGGCCAGCCACCATTTGTGACGTCATGATAATGAATAAGCAAGCCGGGTATCTAGTGTAGCCTTGATATACCTCTAGAATGTGCGCGGAGTGTATGCGCCACTCTCTTATTGAGCCATCTTACATGTTAATACTACCGCGATCTACTTTATACACTGTCGGTTCATGACGTTTAAAACATCACAGGGAGTGGATTAGGTGTACACGGTGATTGATACAAAGCGTGGCGCCCATCGTTTTGTGCCAATCACCGTGTAAAGATTATCCACTTCGTGTGACGTTTTAAAATTCATGAACTAGCCGTGTATAAATTAGGTCGCGATACTGCTGAGCTCGTATCGAAGATATGATAGCATAGATCATAGATCATGTCGAAAATAGATAATAAGGAGAACTAACTCGGCGGTTGGCCTCTCCGGCTAAAAACGCAACGCACCATTTTGAGGGTGACTTCTCCGTTGATGGTATATAGTACTTCTGCTACCAGACTATTTTAGATTTTTACTTTTTATGTTTTAATATTAATAAAAGATTTAAATTTCATTAAAAATTATAATACAAGTGATTTTTATTGAAACAATGTTGAAAGTTTAAGTTTTGCTTTCATTATTTTTGGCAATGGGATGCCGTAAGCGATTATGTAAATGTTTTACTATGTAATAGTTTTCCTTCTAAGCGAACTGACTGGGGCCTCCGTGGCCGAGTGGTTAAGACACCATTCCGCTAATCACTTGAGAGCGTAGGAGTCAGGTCGGCGGGTTCGACTACCACCAGCTCCATTGCATAATATTGCTCCATTGCATCCATAAATTTCCTTGTGGCTATCTCGTCCCTGTATATTGACGCTGACTTATAAGCGTTCACTTGATGTCAAGCACACAAGTCAGATGTATGTTCTCAATAAACAAACAAACAAACAAAAAGCGAACTGACAACAAAAATTAATGGCAAAGTTGTATTCATACGCGGACTTTTAACTTCAATGTTAGAGTATAAGAAGTTAGCGCTCCGTTTTATATTAGACCTCAGTGGTTTGACCGAGATTTTTTTTTTACAAATTATGGTAAACATACTTTCCAGAACTTTCCCATACTCGCTTGGATTAGTTCGATTAAAGTAGTGAGACAAGTTAACAAGTATTAGATTGGCGATAATGACAGGCTCAACAAGATGTTAGATGTTTGACAATTAGGTTTTCTCCAAAAGCGCCTGAAACAATTAAATTTTATTATCCATATTATAGCGCCTAGAATATACAGGGTGGGGTAAATAAAAGTGGCCCAGTGAACAGAGTTCCAACTTTTTTTAATGTATTTTTCCCTGATCACTATTCACCCTGATCTTCACCTTTGCACTGATCACACTTACATGTCAGTATAAGTACTACCGAGGCTAACGAAAAAGAAAGGCTACCGCTGTGCTTTACGTGTATCTTTTTTTATAGACCGCCGGAGTCACGTGATGCTCAAATGCACCAATGCAAGTGTACGAAAAGAGTACACGTCACTCTAGCGGTCTGTAAAAAAAGATAAGTGGAATTCACCGCGGTAGCCTGTCTTTTTCGTTAGCCTCGAAGTACTACAGCCCGCACTAAGATCTGAACCGGTTTCGACCACGTGGTGTGCGCGTCAATCTTTCACGTCCAATCGTATGCACTCGTCCGGGCCACTTTTATTTGCCCTACCCTGTATAGTGTGACAACCAACTATTCGAGATTCTGTTCATGAACGGCAATCGGCTCGCGCGCGCACGAAGGAGACTGGTAGTTGGAATGGGTCTCCACTACGGACGTATGCATAGTGAACTTGGAGGATAGGCATTCGAATCATGGATTTGACTAATTATAACACTTATTATAATGATGTTTTGTTGTGTTTTAGAAGTAAACCTGATGGCTGAATGGTTAGAGCGTTGAGCTTGAGTCTGGGGGATTACGGGTTCGAATATCTCACGCCTTCGAGGTAGTTTTTTCTACCTTTTTTATTTAAAAATGTTTTATCGGTTGCTTTGTATTTTTAATGATAAATAGAATATTTTTCATAAAAGTAAATTTTGATATTAATAACACTTACAGATGTATTTCTATGATCAAAATAAAATACTTATTTAAATTCAATAAAATGAGCGATTTCACAATTAAAATTTTACATTACAGGGCCTTTTAATTTTCGAAGTTTCGTTTCAATGCAATATCATCAAATAGGTTAATTTTTTTTACCAAATGAAAAATAGATATTGTGCGAAAATATCTGTTTGCACGCAAGTTAACTTCTTCAGGTTTATTATATGGAATATTTCGACAGTGAATTTTTATTAATAATTGAAGGGAAATCACATTTTATGATGAAAAGATCGATGTGGAATATTTTAATTATAAATATCAGCACATATTTTTCAAAAGAGGTAAAATACACGTAGCTTTCCGTGTAGTTTGGTAATGAATAAAATATGATTAGAATGCTTATAAATTTCTACTGAATAAGTAAGTATTTTGAATATATTAACATGATTTAGAGTGCCATTTGTTTATCGTGTTTTATGATGTTTATTGACCTGGGATCTGCACATTATTAAAATATGCAATCATAAGAAAAAAAAAGATAAAATGTTCCATCTGCATTAATTTCAAAAAATTAATTTCAAGAAAAATAATATATTTTTAGAAATTAACTCTGTTAATTAGATATTTATGTTTCACCAACGTTGCTATCGAAAAGATATTTTAATGAAATGTTTAAAAGTTCTTTTTATCAAATTTTAAGAAAGATTTTATATACTATTACATATAAGTCTCAAAACATGTAGGTATCATAATCTTGGTTTATTAACAGTATTCTATTTATAACAAAAAATATAAAGCAACAGATAAACCATTTTTAAATAAATAAAAATAGAAAAAAAAGCATGATATAGAAAGAGATTCTAATTATCTCAAAAATATAAAACAACTGCTAAGCCATTTTAAAATTAATAATAATAAAAAAAAATCTGAAATAAAAGGAGAGCACGAACTTTGTACTCATACCGGCCAGGGTCGTCTGTGTAACGCAGCCCAAAAAACTGTAAGTTCATAACATTATTTGTAATATATATTTTTTTTTCTAGAGTTTACACACTAGGGCTATTTTCTATCTTTGTTCTACCGTACATTGTTTTAGGCAAATCGGTGATCCGAACGCCCTCTCCTTGTTAGTTAAAGATGCATTCGTTATACAGAATTAAACATTATTTTATTATTTGCATTGTTTTGTACAATACAGATAGTTATATAACTGCTATCATCTTGTACGTTACTAAAACTAATATATACATCATACTCCGTTTATCTATTATTTTTATATTGGTCATTAGAAAATAAGAAATTTAAAAAAATCATTTTTGAATGTTAAAAATTTGAAAAATTTTAGATCTCTATTCGAGTTACTACAGCTGTATCAATCAACGTACTAAACTAAATAAAACATAAACATAAAAAGCCCAATCACGTGACCAAATAACCCACATAATTTTTGTGGGTCGAGCGAATGCAGCGCGAATACTCGCGGATTATGAATACTGATCGGGCTAAATTAGATCTCGTGATACTTTTGTTGAATGTTTTGGATTTTGTTTGAGTGAGTATAGGCATGTATTCCTATTACAAGAACAATATTTTTGCAAAGATAAAGAGGTGTAGTCATTGGTGTTACCTGTTCTGAACCATAAAAGTACGAAATAATTAAATTATTTCAACATTCCTTGCTCCGATAAGGCCTACTCCATATCCTTGCGCGCGGGCGGCCCGATTGACGTATCGTGAACAGAATCCGAGTATTGCTTTAAAAAGTGCTAAGAAATTGAATCCTATGAATGCCTAACGATGCTGGCCGATAAATGCGCAGTGACATCTGTTAGTTCTTCATCGGCCGAAACGATTCCTCAATTCAATCCTTATACAATGTTTACATTTAAGCTACCAGATGTAGCTGCGATCAACTTTTATTGTTCAGAATCGTATGATATTTATCTGATTCAATTTTTTAGCACTTTATAAATAATCAATTGCCACACTATATCTCTAGGCGCTATCAGGGCTACACTACATACCGGGCTTGCTCATTCATTATGATGACGTCACAAAAGGTGGCTGACTAGGAGGAAAGACATACAGCGATTGGCACAAAACGATGGGCGCGTTGCTTTGTACCAATCACTGGTCGCGGTCAGCCACTATTTGTGACGTTTTGAGAGTGAATGAGCAAGCCCGGTATCTAGTGTTGCCTTGGCGCTATACCCCTATATCGCAACTCTCTTATAGAGGTATCCTACTTTGGACAAAAACTTCATTCAGAGCATGTGCCCTTTGCATATGTCACCACTCTCTTATAGAGACACCCTACACGTGCCTAAAGTAATACACATACACAATCTTGTTGTACGAAGGTTAAAAGCAGAAACCACTAAACTTAATATCATACTGTAGTAATAATGTAGTCAAATGAGCTGAAGTTGTTCACACCGCCTAATTATAATAGGGTGCCTCTATATGACAGTGGTGACATAACGAATATAAAATTTGATTGTTCGAGAAATTTTATACAAAACCGAATATTGGCGACCTTTTCATTATCACCAACTCATGATTGTTAAGTAGTCTCTTTTATCTAATCAAACTCGTCAAGGTGAGAATAGTCAAGTTCTGGAATACTGGTTTGTCATAGTTTGGGCAAAAATATATCTCTAAGTGCAGTCTGTGCATGTTCGTTTTTTTTGTTTGTTTTATTGAGAACATACATTTGACTTGTGTCAAGGCTACACTAGATTCCGGGCCTGCTCATTCATTATCATAACGTCACAAATAGCGGCTGGCCGCGACGAAAGACATACAGCGATTGGCCCAAAACGATGGGCACGTCGCTTTATACCAATCACTGGTCGCGTTCAGCCACTATTTGTGACGTCATGATAATGAATGAGCAAGCCCGGTATCTAGTGTTGCCCTGCTTGTGTCAAGGCAACACTAGATACCAGGCTTGCTCATTCACTTACAGCAGGGCTACACTAGATACCGGGCCTGCTCATTCATTATCATGACGTCACAAAAGGTGGCTGACCACGACAAAAGACATACAGTGATTGGAACAAAACGGTGGGCGCGTCGCTTTGTACCAATCACTGGTCACGGCCAGCCACTATTTGTGACGTTTTGAGAATGAATGAGCAAGCCCGGTATCTAGTGTTGCCTTGCTTACAGTCACAAATAGTGGCTGATCGCGACCAGCGATTGGTACAAAGCGACGATCCCACCGTTTTGTGCCAATCACTGTATGTCTTTCATCGCGACCAGCCACCACGAGGCTAACGAAAAAGACAGGCTACCGCGGTGCTTTACGCGTATCTTTTTTTACAGACCGCGGGAGTCACGTGATGTTCGAATGCACCAATGCAGGTGTACGAAAAGAGCATCACGTCACTCTAGCGGTCTGTAAAAAAAGATAAGTGGGATGCACCGCGGTAGCCTGTCTTTTTCGTCAGCCTCGAGCCACCATTTGTGACGTCATTATAATGAATGAGCAAGCCCGGTGTCTAGTGTAGCCATGATAGTGCCAGGGCTACACTACATACCGGGTTTGCTCATTCATTATGATGACGTCACAAAAGGTGGCTGACTAGGAGGAAAGACATACAGCGATTGGCACAAAACGATGGGCGCGTTGCTTTGTACCAATCACTGGTCGCGGTCAGCCACCATTTGTGACGTTTTGAGAGTGAATGAGCAAGCCCGGTATCTAGTGTTGCCTTGATAGTGCTCGAATGAAGTCAAGGCAACACTAGATACCGGGCTTGCTCATTCACTCTCAAAACGTCACAAATGGTGGATGACCGCGACCAGCGATTGGTCCAAAGCAACGCGCCCATCGTTTTGTGCCAATCGCTGTATGTCTTTCCTCCTAGTCAGCCACCTTTTGTGACGTCATCATAATGAATGAGCAAGCCCGGTATGTAGTGTAGCCCTGATGAAGTGCAGCATAACAAAATTACGTTTAGAACCTTTCTCGAAAATCTATTTGGATCTCTGTATTTAATTTTTCATAACCGTTATTATAACAGTTAATTTGTAGGTATACCAAGTAGTATCAGAATGTGATTTACATTCTTCCCTGAATGCTATTAACAAAGTGTTAAGAAAAATAATAATTAGTGTGTTTAACTAACAACTGTTGAATATTTGTTTATTTTGAAAAAAATATTAACATAATTTTAAAGAGCTTAGAAATCTTAAATAAACCCTATGAATGAATTTGCTAATAATAATAATGTTGAGTCGGGTGAAGATGACAGTTTTATAGCGATTAATAGAAAGTTTCCCAATCCAAAATATTTAAACAAGAATTTAAGTGCATTGTGTAGTCCTTTGGAAAGATATCAGAAACAAGATTGGATTTCCTTATGGGAACTAAAAGAAGAGGTAATAAATAGTTATTTTCCCATAATTTATGAATATATAAATTTGTATGTCTGTAATTTATAAATTACTTAAATTTTTCATTTTGGATTTTGATAAAGCTTAACAGAAAAGAAATGTATTATTACAATTAATGTGTACAATATTTAAAAGAAAATTTTGATATTTATTAACCATTGTATTGGTTTATGCGCATTTGCGTAATCTGTTATAGCATCTCATAACATAATTTTCTTTTCAAAGTTTACGTTTTTCAATAAATTGTAATGAACTTAAGCTTAAATGAAAAAATGTTTTTACAATTAATGTGTACAATATTTTAAAGAAAAGTTTGATATTTATTAATCATTGTATTTGTTTATGCGAATTTGCGTAAACCGTCATAGCATCTCATAACATAATTTCCTTTTCAAAGTTTACGTTTTTCAATAAATTGTAATGAATTTGATGTTAAAAAAGCAGAATAAAACATAATTTACTGGAGTGAATAAAGTTATTACTTCCTAAATCATAGAAAAAATAATTTTTTTTTTTCCATTGGTATGCATGAAATTTTCTTATCAAATGTAAGCCATCTTTACGCGATGAGATCGATGAATATGAAGTTTTTATGTCTGGCAAAACGGATAAATGCTTCGAATTGATTGCAGGTATGTAATTTGTTTTTTCTAGTAAGTTGAAATCTTCTAGTGTTTCATTTTGAACTTTACCTATAAAACATATTTTAAATGATATTTTTCTGGAAATCTTATTTAGCTATTGCTTGAAGCTTTCCTAAAATGAATGTAAAAATATACATTAAATATGAAAACAAATTAAATTACAAAATAACTTCGTTTATTTGCGCAAGAGCTGAAATAATGTAGAAACATCCTTTTTTGTTAATTAATTTTTCACACTTGGAATTGGAAAAACATTTTGCTCTGGTGTTTAAAAAATCAGATGCAATTTCTTTTGATGTTTCAATTTTTAATTAAAGATACAAAAATTTTAGTTTCTTTTCTTTAATGTAAATCGAGCAATGTAAGGCTTAATTTTTCGGCTAATTTATTTGCAAATCTACCAGAATAACTGTAAAAGTTGTAAAGAAAAAAATTTATACTCATTTTCATTAAAAATTAATACAAAGTAGTGTTTAAATTTTTTGATTACAGTAGACTGCTGATTATCAGACATACATTGAACTAAGATTATGACGAATAATTGTTATGGTCGATTAAATGGCATTGTGTATTAAAAGAAATATTTATACGACCATATCAATTATATGTCGTAATCTTAATTCAGTTGGCGTCCGATAATCGGGAAGATAATGCATATTTGACTTTCATGAGCTTGTTGAATTTTAAGTGAATTTGTTACATTTTTTTTAACTTTCAGCGCGATTTTTTTGTAAAAACTAAAACGACTGTAAGTGATAGCTTGTTTCCTGATTGTTTTATAACTATGTTGATCTTATATTTTATAACTAAGTCTCTTTACTTACCCATCATACGTAGTATACGGTAAGTCTTGTAATCGTTTTGAAAATCGAAAAAAATTTTTGACGGATTTACATGTTTCAGACACTAGATTCTGAAAAACATATTTTTAGAAAAAAATTTTGCCGTCCTGTCTGTAAACGCTCTATCTCCCGAACAAATTGAGATAGAGACTTGAAACTTTGTGTGTACTTAGTATGTAATAATGGGAAGAAGCGTATTGAATTTCAGTAACCTCGATTATCCGGAACTGTTTTTTTCGGACTCTCGAAATATTCGTTCTAATAAAAGGTGCATAAAAATTTTCGAAATTGTTTATTTTAAAGAGTGAATATAAGACAATAAAAAAACAAATTTTGCATAAAGAATGAAGTCGATCAGATAATGAGTTGCCGATATATATGTAATCCTATTTTCCACTCTTCGATTTTTCATGACCCTGTATTTCATTCAAATTTCAATTCAAAGATATATTTTAATTGGAAATGAGACGCTTAATCCGAAGCAGTAAACCGTTAGTTAATATGATTATCAATTTTGGAGTTATAAGGATGTTTCTTTTACGCAATTCAGTGATAGAACATTTAAAGTTTGAGTTCATCAAGCCACGATTATATTTGAATTGCAATGCATTTTATAAATAGTTTACACATGTTTTATTTTCATATTTTATATTATGCATATCCATGATGGGTAAGTATTACGGTGGCCCCTAACGACTAGTTTTCTTAGCTATCTACCTTTCCTCCTATCCATCATTTTTATTTTACATTTTAATCTTTTTAATTATTTTCCAACTATTTGTGCGTGTGTTTCTTAGATTTGTAGTCCTCGAGTTATACTTTTGTGGTGTACCAAGAGTTGATAAAAGAAATAAAATTTAAAAGCGTAAAAAAGGTTCTTTAAATAAAGTAAATGACTAATGTCTTTGAAGGGGGGGGGGGAATAGAACGCAACATCACACGACTATTATGAAGCATTATGTATTTAATACTTATCTTATAAACGGTACTGTAGGGAAATATAGCATAATAAGTAATGTATTAATAAGTAGCAAACGACATTACATTACTGAAACTTTAAAAAGTAAATATGAAAAAACACCGTTTTACTACTTAATATTAATTTTTATGTTGAAAATAAATTGAATATACAACATTAATATCTAACATAACATGAACATCTAACACAACATGATCTATATTTACGTTGCTAGATATTAGTTTAGCACCAAAATATGGAATTTTGGAGTTAATCTATACCCTTATGTTTAATCTGCTTTTTTTTCTTTTTAATTTGCTCTGGACAATCAATTCCAAATTGTGGCAAGTTTAGACTAGTTTCATTACATTGTTGTAGCAAAACGCTCGGGTTGAATCCTCAAACAAGGGCGATGCTTGGCTGCGTCGAATTTGGGAAAGCGATAA
Organism: Maratus michaelseni; assembly: GCA_963931845.1. NCBI lineage: Eukaryota > Metazoa > Arthropoda > Arachnida > Araneae > Salticidae > Maratus > Maratus michaelseni. The sequence goes on along the minus strand of OZ007596.1, from coordinate 246,171,408 downwards.
ATGAGTTTTTCTTGCTACCGGTTTGTTCCTTGCATTTCTTCCCCGCCTACTACGGTTTGATCTAGAAATTTGATTGGTTTATGAGTGAATTACGTTCGTTTGGTTGTGTTGGTTGGTTTATTGTGTGCCGTATTGTTGGATTCAGAGAGTGATGAGTTAGATAGAGGTGCACTATACCGTAAAAATGTTTTTGAGAATGAAACCGATAATGTAGCATTCTCATTGGTCAGAAAATAGAGAACCTTTATAAACAGAGGTAATTTTTCACGATATTTTTAACAGTGTATGGAAGAAGGGCTGAATTTATTGGACAGTGAGAGGTTTTCAAATCAAGTCCCAAGTTGTTTGGGCCGACTTTAGTGTTGCATCACGGCACATCGCATGTTTATTTTTGTTTGAACTCTGGGATTTGCGAAGTGAAGTGAATTTAATCTTTTGACGTGTTGTTTTTTTATGAAGAATTCGGCGAAGCGGCAAGTGTGAATTTGAAATAGTGTTTGTAGTGTGTTGTTAATGAAAATTTAGGATATTTTAGGTGTTTTTGACAGATTATTTAGAGGTAAATTTGAATTTTGTCCTCTTGAGTGAGCAGTTTAAGGGTTTGTTTGTTTGTTTGTTTCTTGAGGAGATACATCTGACTTGTGTGCTTGACATCAAGTGCCTGCTTATATCGTCAATATACATCAGTTTAAGGGTTATTTTTGTATAAATACTGCTGCCTCATCAGAAGTGATCGGCGATAGCGATTATGACAAACCGAAGCCTTAAAAAAAAAGGTAAATTTGAAAAATAAAAGTAAGTGAATTTTTATTGATTTTATTTGATAAGTGTGTGTCTTGCATTTTAGATATTACTGTAGAGGTAGTTTCGTGCATCGAGTGTTGTTTTTTTGTTTTTGATAATGTGTACAGGATACATACATAAGTTATTGATTGCTGTGTGAACGAATTTCGTACATTCTAGAGATTGCTGTACAGCGAGTTTCATGCATCCAGTGATGTTTTTTTTCGGTTAATGTACGCGAAGCGTACATACATCAGTTATTGATCGCTGCGTGAATGAGTTTCATGCATTCTAGAGATTGCTGTACAGCGAGTTTCATGCATCCAGTGATGTTTTTTTTCGGTTAATGTACGCGAAGTGTACATACATAAGTTACTGACCGCTGCGTGAATGAGTTTCATGCATTCTAGAGATTGCTGTACAGCGAGTTTCATGCATCCAGTGATGTTTTTTTTCGGTTAATGTACGCGAAGCGTACATACATAAGTTACTGACCGCTGCGTGAATGAGTTTCATGCATTCTAGAGATTGCTGTACAGTGAGTTTCATGCATCCAGTGATGTTTTTTTTTCGGTTAATGTACGCGAAGCGTACATACATAAGTTGCTGACCGGTGCGTGAATGAATTTTACGTATTTAAAAAATTAGGAATTTAGAGATTTTGTCCAATTGTAATATTTGTGCTTTGTGGCAAAGAAGTGATTATTTACACAATTTGTATGAGAGTTTCTTTCACGACGTAAACGTTGTTTTTATTTAGTTTTGTTGCAATTTACAAAGTTTAAGGGGTATTTTTTGTTAGGAAAAAATTGTCTGTTAAATTTGCGAATTCTTTGTAAAAATCGGGAGGAAAGAATAGTTAAAAATTTGTAAAAATGGAAAAACCTGGAAGAAAAAATAGCTAAAAATTTGTAAAAATAGAAAAATCTAGAGGAAAAAATAGCTAAAAATTTGTAAAAATGGAAAAATTTGGAGGAAAAAATAGCTAAAAATTTGTAAAAATGGAAAAATCTGGAGGAAAAAATAGCTAAAAATTTGTAAAAATGGAAAAATTTGGAGGAAAAAATAGCTAAAAATTTGTAAAAATGGAAAAATTTGGAGGAAAAAATAGCTAAAAATTTGTAAAAATGGAAAAATCTGGAGGAAAAAATAGCTAAAAATTTGTAAAAATGGAAAAATCTGGAGGAAAAAATAGCTAAAAATTTATAAAAATGGAAAAATCTGGAGGAAAAAATAGCTAAAAATTTGTAAAAATGGAAAAATCCGGAGGAAAAAATAGCTAAAAATTTGTAAAAATGGAAAAATCCGGAAGAAAAAATAGCTAAAAATTTGTAAAAATGGAAAAATCCGGAGGAAAAAATAGTTAAAAATTGTAAAAATTAAAAAATCTGAATGAAAATATTGCTAAAAGTATGTAAAAATGGAGAAATCTCGCAAAAAAACTTTTCAAAACTTTGTAAATAGCAGTAAAACGAAATAAAATCAGTATTTACTTTGTGAAAGCAATTGGCCTAGGAATTGTGTAAGTAGTGACTTGTCTGCCGAAAAGTACGTGTTCTGATTGGGTGGAATTTGGAGGTTGCCGTTTTTTAGGTTGGCGCGCGTCAAAAAAATCGCCAAATCGGGGGTCGCCCTTGTTTGAGGATTTTGCCAAGGCTCGTGATTTAGATTTTTAAAAAATCACGCTTGAAAATTATTTGAGTAATAAATTGTCATTAAATTGAGCTACAGTTTATAAAAAATTTTTAGTCGAATGTATTTTTGTAAAAATTGAAATTATGCCACATTTAAAATTGGTGTTATGAACATTAAAAAACTCTTTTGGGGCATCCATCGAAAAGTGAACAAATAATTTCTGACAGAAAAGCCCGTAGTGAAAAAAAAAACTTTCTTGCTGATAAAATCCTTAAAGATAATTATAAATAAATAGTTCCATCATTTTCAGGCATTAACTAAATTTCAACACAATTTATCATTTTTGCATCTAGTTTAATTAAAAATTGTTACTTTAAGTGAACATTTTAAAATGTAAATTTCTGTTTCGTATATATCTTTTGTTCAAAATAATTAAAACAAGTGAAACTTTAGATGCCTAAACTTTATCTATGTGAAGCTAAATTTTATATCGACCGAAGTTTCTCTCGCATTTATCGAATTACACCAGTGACAAACTCCAAATACTGGATTTAGTTTTAAATAGCTTAAAAGCTCCATTAGCTTTGCACGGATTCTTTTACTCTAAGTGTGTTATTGAATTTAGTTTGAATAAAATTTTGTATAACTCCACATTATTTGATTAATTTGCTATAAGTTGGATTACTGTAGTTTCTATAAAGTATTTTTAAACGATGTGTAAATCTCTAAATTAAATGTGTATATCTCTTTGATTAAAAAAGGACATTGCTCCCGGATTCTTCTGAATTATCTAATATATTTAATGTTTTATTAATAGCTGTATAAATTGTATTACACTTTTTACTTACCCATCATACGTAGTGTAGGGCAAGTCTTTAAATCGCTTTGAAAATCGAAATTTTTTTTTGACGGATTTACACGTTTCAGACACTGGAGATTCCGAAAAACATATTTTTAGAAAAAAAAATACGAATATGGATAACAGTTAAAGGATTGGTACAAAAATACTGTCGTGCCAATCCACTCTCACTGAAATTACGCCAACTGGCGGCGTGCAATAAGTAAATATCAGTGCTATAAGATAAGAAGTAATTCCTTGAATTCTGTTTTATTTTTGTCTTAAAAACTGCTTTTCGTTTTGAAAGTGCATGCAATTTACATTTTTTTATTCAGTTTCATTTGGTTCAGTGCAAAACCCAGTTATTTGTTATTGTGTAAAATTAAATAAAATCAACAAATAAATTTTTTTAATGTGTTTAAATACAGAAATTTGAAAATTAATATTCAGTAAGCTTTTTTCTTAATCTTAACAATTATTCCTCCTGCTGTAATAACATTTCTAGTGAACAGATTAGAGGGGGGGGGGGTATACTTTTGATAATGGAAAGTTTTGCAAATAGGTATTCTGAGCACACACGTTAAGATGACTGTTCTACGAATTGGTACTTTTGAGACACACGTTAAGAGGGCTCTGTTCGTTCCTATATCTTGTTGGTTAAGTATTTTCATTTTTGGCAGTTTTAATAGTTTCAGTAAAGATAATTTCTGATTATCAAAAATATAAAAAGTAAATAACGTCAAATCTTTTATTTTAATTTTTTACATAATTAAAATTTTATAAACTGAATTTGTAATTAAAATATTTTTATTGTTTAGTACCGGAGCAGGGAAATCATTTCGGTTCAATTCTGCAACTGAAAAAAAAAAGGTTCAGATTCAGCTTTTGTTCCATCAATAATGGATTTTTCGGTTCACCTCTGGTTCGAAAGCTAGTTTTTCCTCCTTTAAATCTTAGTTGTAATTATAATAAATATCGCTTCTTTACAATATCGGAAAAAAAAATTAAGATTCATTAACATTCGCCTAATAACCCCTTTACTTACCCATCATGCGTAGTTTAGGGTAAGTCTTGTAATCGTTTTGAAAATCGAAAAAAAAAAATTCGACGGATTTACACGTTTCAAACACTGGAGATTCCGAAAAACATATTTTTAGAAAAAAAAATTGCCGTCCGTCTGTGTGTCTGTAAACTCTCTATCTCCCGAAAAAAAATGAGATAGACTTGAAATTTGGTATGTACTTAGTATGTAATAATGTGAAGAAGCTTATTGAATTTCAGTAACCTCGATTATCCGGAACTATTTTTTTCGGACTCTCGAAATATTCGTTCTGATAAAAGGTATATAAAAGTTTTCGGAATTGTTTATTTTAAGGAGTGAATATAAAAGACAATTAAAAAACATAAATTTTTCAAAAAGAATGAAGTCGATCGGATAATGAGTTGCCGAGATATTTGAAATCCTATTTGCCACACTCTTCAAATTTTCAGGATCCTGTATTTCATTCAAATTTCAATTCAAAGCTATATTTGAATTGGAAATGAGACGCTTAATTCGACGCAGTAAACCGTTAGTTAATATGATTATCAATTTTTGAGTTATAAGGATGTTTCTTTTACGCAGCTCAGTAATAGAGCATTTTATGCGAGGCTAACGAAAAAGACAGGCTACCACGGTACATTCCACTTATCTTTTTTTACAGACCGCTAGAGTCACGTAAGCCTCTTTTCGTGCACTTTCATTGGTGCATACGAGCATCACGTGACTCCCGCGGTCTGTAAAAAAAGATACGCGTAAAGCACCGCGGTAGCCTTTATTTTTCGTTAGCCTCGATTTTATGTTTATGACGTCATCAAGCCACGATTTTATTCGAATTGCAATGCATTTTATCAATAGTTTACACATGTTTAATTTTCATATTTTATATTACGCATATCCATGATGGGTAAGTATTACGGTAGCCCCCAACGACTAGTTATATATTGTCGAAATAAAATGTCAAAATGTCATATTTAGTGTTTTTCTAATGTTACGAAGATACTTGAACTCACTTCATTTGTTCATTTTTCGGACTCTCGAAATGTTCGTTCGGATAAAAGGTATATAAAAATTTTCGAAATTGTTTATTTTAAGGAGTGAATATAAAAGACAATAAAAAAAACATAAACTTTGCATAAAGAATGAATTCGATCGGATAATGAGTTGCTGAGATATTTGTAATCCTATTTCCACACTCTTCGATTTTTCATGACCCTGTATTTCCTCCAAATTTCAATTCAAAGATATATTTTAATTGAAAATGAGACGCTTAATCAGATGCAATAAACCGCTAGTTAATAGGATTACTGTTTTTGGAGTTATAAGGATGTTTCTTTAAAGCAATTCAGTAATCGAGCCTTTAAAATTTATGACGTCATCAAGCCATGATTTTATTCGAATTGCAATGCATTTTATAAGTAGTTTACATATTTTTCATTTTAATATTTTACATTATGCATATCCATGATGGGTAAGTATTACGGTGGTCCCCAACGACTAGTTTCTGTAGCTGATATATAAAAGCTTAAACTACTTCGAAAATTTTATAAAATTTGGAAAAAAAAAAATTAAAAAACCCAGTTATAACAGTATTTTTTTCTTTAAAAATACATTACTGTTCTGTTTAAGACTATTTTTCTTTTTTTGCTAAAATATATTGTATTATTGGGGGGGAAATTTTAAAATAAATGAAATAGTTTCAGTTCAAATAACTACATTTTTATTGTTCTTGACGACTTATTTACAAGTTTCAACTCAACAATAATTTCTTATGACTTTGCTCTAATTATCGATGAAAAGGTTTAAAGGAAAAAATGAATATAGGAATTGATACTTTAAAACGAAAAAACTGTTGTTCACGGTAAACAAGAAAAAAAAACATGTAATTATGCATATAAATTAATTGCTAATGACAAGAACGATCAATGCTGCAATAAGATAATTTATGCAGCCTGTTAGGCTTTCAATAAGGACTGCTAAAAATAAGATAAATGTGTGTTTAGGGTAAAATAAATTGCTTAGGTACCAAGTAAAATATTTATTAATCCTTTAGCTGAATCATTTTTAGGCCCGCGTCTTACAATTTTCCTTGCACAAAAAATGCATGGCATAATTATGTACGTTTTGGTAGTAAGACTTTTTGTGATGTTCATCTTATACAAGGGGGCGATTTCATAAAAGTGTCAACTTTGATAAAAAATTTCTTTTTAATAATTTTTATAAATTAAGTTAAAAAAAAATATAGAAATATATTTCAAGTTTTCAAATTAATCTTTTAGATTCAAAACGTTTAGGTTATAGCTAAGAAATAAAATATTTGCAGTTTTGTACAAATATTATTCTTGAAAAAAAAAAAAAAAAACTGAGAAAAAGATTGAAATTGTTGTTTATTTTGTATTTTCTTAATAAATAAATGAATGCATGTAGTAAAATATTTAATGGTTGACAAGTCTTAAAGCCATATACTTGATAATAATGCATGCAAAATAAACTAGGTAATCGTTCGTGATATATTTTTGAAAAAGCTGTCACATGCGAATAGTTATGTAATGTAATTTCTTATGATCATTCTGGAGAATAAAAAAAAATTATAAAATTTATTATTTTTGTCTATTTTCTTTTAATAAATGTTTAAGAAACTTTCAGTCATTCCGTCACGTCAAATGACAGTTAATAACTACAGCCATAGGGCAGGTAGGTTGCTCTAAATTATAATTTTATGTTGCTTATACATCATATTTAAGATATGTCTTAGTTTAAAAACTGAATGGCTTTTTAATTCACAAAAGTTTCTAGTTTTAAATATCAGGTTAGAGTCATGGTAGCAAAAATATCATACCGTCACACAATAAGAAATTACTCATAAATGAAGGAATACAATAGTTTTAAAAAAAATGGTTTCATATTTTTTTAATCTTTTAATCAATAACGGTCATGGACAAAAACTGAACAGTCAATTTTCACTTGAAAATAGCTTCAGGATAATTGCTTTAACTTAATTCTACAACTCAAAATGTCATTCAATCACATATGGAATTTCCCAAGGGCAACATTTCTGAATATAAATTATAGGGAAAGCGGGCTTTATAAAGAATTAAATTTGTATTTTAATAAATATACAGTCCATTTTAAAACAAATTTAGATATCTAAAACTATACATAATTTGTATACATTTTGTAGTTTATAGTAGAGTCCTGCGCCGGTCGGGTAACCAAGCCAGAAAATTATTTTTAAAGTCAACGCCAACATCAAAAACTAAATTTCTAATTCGAACAAAAACATTTCGTCAACTCGGCAACCGACCCGAACCCGAGACACCTAATCATTAACCCGAACTCCAAATGGATGAAACTTAATCCATATTTTAATAAAATTATCGAAAAAACAATCTACAGTTATCTCTAATATAAATTTTACCTTTCATGTTGAAAAATGAAGATATATATAATCATTAATGTTCAAATGTATTGTTTTTACATCTGAAATAATACTCTAGACTTTTTTGAAAACACGAATCAGGCCCTGCAAAATAAAGCCTGAAACAATAAACCAGAACTGAACACGAAATGAAAGAAAAATAATAAATCTTTTAATACAATTATATAAAAAATAGGCCACAAGTAAATTTCTAATATTTTTATCTTTTATGTTAAAAAATGAACATATATATACTTATTAATGTTCAGATATAGTTTTTTTACACTTGAAACAATATTTTAGACGTTTATGAAAAATCTGATTAACCAGAACCAGACCCCAAAAAATCAAAACCCAACCCGAAACCGAACCAAAACACTTAAACCCAAAATGAAAAAAAAAATTAATCAACTTTTTGAACAACCCAATATATTAAACTTATTTTCATATAGCAATTCATACAACTTACATTACTTCCATACAGTTTACTTTATTTTAATTGGTTTGGGTTTGCAATTATGGGAAAATAATCTACAGTTATATCTCTAATATAAATTTTGTTTTATGCTAGAAAATTAACATATGGATACTCATTAATTTTTAAATCTATAGTTTTACTTACCCATCATAGGTAGTATAGGGTAAGTCTTGTAATCGTTTTGAAAATCGAAATTTTTTTTTGACGGATTTACACGTTTCAGACACTGGAGATTCCGAAAAACATATTTTTAGAAAAAAAAATTTGCCGTCCGTCTGTGTGTCTGTGTGTGTGTCTGTGTGTCTGTAAACACTCTATCTCCCGAAAAAATTGAGATAGAGACTTGCAATTTGGTATGTACTTAGTGTGTAATAATGGGAAGAAGCCTATTTCATTTCAATAACCTCGATTAACCGGAACAATTTTTTTCGGACTCTCGAAATATTCGTTCTGATGAAAGGTACATAAAAAATTTCGAAATTGTTTATTTTAAGAAATGAATATAAAAGACAATAAAAAAACATAAATTTTGCATAAAGCATGAAGTCGATCGGATAATGAGTTGCCGAGATATTTGGAATCCTATTTTCCACACTCTTCGATTTTTCATGACCCTGAATTTCATCCAAATTTCACTTCAAAGATATATTTTAATTGGAAATTTGACGCTTAATCAGATGCAATAAACCGCTAGTTAATAGGATTATTATTTTTGGAGTTATAAGGAAAAACCTCTTTCAAGCAATTCAGTAATCGAGCCTTTAAAGTTTGTGACGTCATCAAGCCACGATTTTATTCGAATTGCAATGCACTTTATAAGTAGTTTACACATTTTTTATTTTAATATTTTACATTATGCATATCCATGATGGGTAAGTATTACGGTGGCCCCCAACGACTAGTTTAACATTTGAAATAATATTTTAGGCTTTTTTGAAAAGTCTGAACAACCGGAATCCGACCCGTAAAAATCAAATCCCCACCCGTAATATTCAAGGTCAATCCGACTCGAACCGCAACGGATAAAAAAAGCTCCGGGTTCGGGTAAAATCAAGTTACCCGACCAGTTGCAGTACTCTAATTGGAAGTAGACATCTATCAACTGTTTGAGGTAATCGCCATTACTTCCATTTTGAATCATCCGATAAATATATATGCATTGGGTTGTTCAGAAAACTCTTTCCGTTTGGAAAAGTTGGTTCGTACTGGAAAATTCTATCACTTAATTATTAGTCATTAATTCCGATATCTAATGTCTAATAATTGACAGGCAGAATTTTCCGGTACGAATTGGTTTTCCCAAACAGGAGGAACTTTCCGAACAACCCAATATATTCAACTTATTTTCATATAGAAATTCATACAACTTACATTACTTCCATACAGCTTACATTAATTGTTTTGGGTTTGGGTCGGTGTCGGGTTGGGAAATGACTTGCGAGTCGGCTTTCGGTTAATACGACTTTTCAAAAAGTCTAAAAAGATGTTATATATATATAACTATATGAAATTAAGTTGAAAAATGCGGCTTAGGTAAAATTTATTCTTCCGGGAGACAGAAATAAAGAGCGATATTTTCGAAGGAGCGATATAATTAAGAGCTACAGTACTCATTTCAATACTGAATTTTAATCATTGTTTTAAAATTTTAATGTACATTTTGCGCAATTCACCATCTAAATTTACGAAGTAAGAGCCCTCATATTTAAGCCTGTTCTACAGAAATCAAATTGTTTATTTCAAACTCAGTATTTTGTTTTCATCATGCCGTCTGCTCTGTATCGCAGCCAAAAATATTAATTTGACTTTCCTGTACAGGGAAAATGAAATTCCAAAATTCCCGAGGCTTTTTAATACACAACATCGCGAGTTCTATTTAAGTTCTTCAATGTGCTTTAAGCAAAGATTCCTCCAATATGATTGCCCATGAAAGTTTCATTTTCTTAAAATATATTGAACCTTTTCTGAAATATATTGAATGCTCAATCCATAGGTTGTTATGAATCAAATTTATTTACAATGATCCTAAAATATAATGAGTAAATATATTTGTGCTTATTTAATAATTCTTTTTTTTTTGTTTTTTTTTTGTCCGCATTTTTGATTTGTCTCATAACTTCAATTTGAAAAAATATATATTTACTCAGATGTTAGAATACATAATTTTAAATATATAAAAAATAAAAACAATTTTTAGAACATAAAAATAAAATGATATTGACTGAAAGGTACTTTTTCACATCTATAATAAACAGAAAATTACATACCAATTGCATATCAATTTTCTAATACAAAATTGTAAAGTATACAAGCTTACCTTTCTAAAAAAAATCTATTTTTGGACGTCTTCAGCCTTTTTAAATTGACAAAACTTACGAAGTTGATTTTAGCAGTCACGATATGAAATTGCTTAAATGATAAATAAAGCTTTTGCATAAAAATTAACTCAATATCGCCGTCTATTGAAAATTCTATTTAAAAAAAATCATATTAACCGTAGTGTTGAAGATAGCATAAATCATATTAACCGTAGTGTTGAAGATAGCATAAATCATATTAACCGTAATGTTGAAGATAGCATAAATCATATTAACCGTAGTGTTGAAGATAGCATAAATCATATTAACCGTAGTGTTGGAAGATAGCAGCAATAAATAAAATCATTTTTTAAAGACCGCTGTATAAGTAACGTTGACTTTGTGTATGTTGCATATATGCAACGCGGAGATACAAAAAATGAAGGATAAATTTTAAAATATGAATCAATCTTGCAGTGTTTTCTTGGCCTGTGCTTACAAAAAAATTACAATGTCTTAAAATTTGATGATTAGTGACATTGATTGGAATTATTGAAATGTTTTGTGTAATATTGTTGAGTTTCTGATATTCATTTCAGTTAAATCAAAAGGCTATAATCGATAAGACTAAGTGGTCCATTTGAATGATGAACATATGTATATTTATTTAATTATATTTTTTATGGTTCAGTATTTAAAAAGTCAAAACGGAACCATTATAAGATCACTCGTGTGTTTGTCTGTCCGAGCTCTTTTTCTCATAAACTATGGAACGGGGAAAGTTCAAACTTCGGAGAGTTATAAAGCCTATTGATCCCTATATTTTCACATTATTAACCATTCACAAATCTGATTAGGAAAAATTTAGGGGGGGGGGAGTAATTAAGTTATTTTAATTGTTTTGTATATCGTGTGGGGTATCGTGCGAAAGATCTCGTAACACTGAACTCAAAAATATTACTTGTTATAATTTTAAGTATTATATTTTCAGAGATATCGTCGAAAGTATACTGCAAAAATGTCTCTCTCTTCTCATATTTCCGAATCTACAGAAATTTAAATTATGAAAAAATTAGGAGTTTTCTAATTAATAAATTTAATGTACAGAACTCTTTGAGAGCGAGTTATACTCGTATTTGCCGATTTATTTTTTATCTGTTTAACATTATATTTATGTTCACTTGAGTTGTTAAACAGATCTGTTTGTGGCCAAACTAGGCTGTTTACATTTTATTTATTCAATTCCTACTATTAGCTCACACTCTCTATATACGAGGCTAACGAAGAAGAAAGGCTACCGCGGTGCTTTACTCGTATCTTTTTTTACAGACCGCGGGAGTTACGTGATACTCGAATGCACCAATACAGCTGTACGAAAAGAGCATCACGTCACTCTAGCGGTCTGTAAAAAAAGATATGTGGAATGCACCGCGGTAGCCTGTCTTTTTCGTTAGCCTCGCTCTATATATTTATATATCTTGTTCAAATTTTCAATCGTTAATAAAATATTTTCTATTCATCCACTCAAGTTCAAATACATTTTTTTTAACTTGTACTGGATGACACTGTATGTTAATACAGTTTTTTCAAATATTAATTCATTCATTAAATTTAATTAATTTTAGTTTTATATGGGAGAAAAAATGTCTCCCTTTGTTTCAAAAATGAAATGAATGATTCATTCATTAAATTTAATTAATTTTAGTTTTATATGGGAGAAAAAATGTCTCCCTTTGTTTCAAAAATGAAATGAATGATTTTCCTCAAATGAGTGATGCCACAAAAATAAAATACCGCAACGATGATTATAAAATAATGTTCAATAAAGATAACGTGTGACATTAATGCTGCACGGGTTTATTTTATACATTTATGATTAAAAAGTAGGAATTGATTTAAAAAAAGTTTTTTATATTACTTGTTTGTTCTTTACACAGCGGAAGAAGATACCATTTCCATTTTGATATATGAGCTGTTGATTTTGAAAGTGGGACAAGTCAATTTTATGTTTACTTAATGGTTTGCATTCGAATAAGTTTAACAATTTTCGTAACCAGTAATAGACTTATTTTATCTTTTTTGTGACTCTATTTCAAGTAATTTTAACATGCAATAATGGTTATCCGTATTAGCTAAAAAAAAGGTATGCGCCAATGTAACATGCTTCACTTTCAAAAGCAATTAAAAAGGGTATTCTACGCTTCGTTGACAGACTAGTCTAAACTTGGCAAAAATGGAGAATGAAAAGGGAGTGGGTGCCCAGAGGCACAGAAAAGCCGCAACAAGAAAGATCACCAAGGACACAAACTACATATGAAATCCCTAAGAACTATTTAAAAAAAAAGAGGGCCATATAGCTCACCAATTAATAATTTTGACGGTCATTGCCTAGTGCCTGTCCTCTGCCAATGTTTTCGAGAGTGAGCTCAAAGTTTAGCCTGGGAAAAATGTTATGGTTTGCTGTACCATAACAGGCCCACAATGATTGAGAAACTTTAACATTCACATGAAAGTCGCAGGGGCTACTTTGAAATTCCATCGAACCTTATCCTTTATAGTTTGGTTATTTTCTCTCTATCAATGTACAATTAATAGTAACGGCATGCCGCGAGTACACAAATGCATTCAAATGTGCTAATAATTTAATATCCATATTCGTTAGTGATTAGATCTTAAACTTTCATTAATGAAGAACGACAACCATTCATACTAACATTTAAATCAAACATTTTCCGATATTAAAATATGAATGAGAGAATTGTGAAAAGATTACGTGACGAACGCCGATTATCCCTGTTTACAAAATTGAAAAAGAGAGCCTGTCATAAAGTATTTCAAAAGGTCGAAATTCATTCATGGGCAGCTGTAAAGAAATTAATGAATTAAATATATTTTTAGATGTAACAACTGAAAATAAATACTTTTTTAAAACCATTTTTAGTTTTCAAAAGTTAATATCTGAAGAATGAAACTGACGAAATATAAATAAATATTTATGCTAAATTAAAGTTATACTACTTTTAATTGCTAAAAGGTGTAAAATAAAAACTTAAAAAAACAGTAAAAAGGGGTTTTATTAGGTTGTTTACATGATTCGGCTATCTGTGACGTAATGATTTGAAACGCCATCATTTAATTTTTCACGTACTTTTTTTTTCTTTTTGTTCTAAAATTGCCACTGTCTCATACTGCATGTAACTGTATACTGTTCTACATTTTTATAATTTACTGTATTGTACAGTGAAATTTTTGAAATAGGTAAATGCAGGGGATATCTTTAGAGGTGGGAATCAATTATTTGCATTTTCATTATTTTTCATGGGATAATTTGATTCGAGAGACTAACATTTTATTTCTCGAACAGATTTTTGGAATGAAATATGTTCGAGAACTGTAGTAAATTTTTTGAAATTTGCTGTAATCCACTTTTGCCAAATACTATAGTCAGTTTTAAATATTATACAAAACGTAAAAATTCCCGAACGAAATATGTTCGAGAAATTGCTGTAGTCCATTTTTTTTATCACTGTAGTTATTAAAATTTACTGTAGTTACTTATTATTCCACTATAGTTAATTTTTAATATTATAAAAAAAAGGGAAAATTCTCGAACGAAATGTGTTCAATAACTGTAAATGTTAAAACTCTCGAACGAAATGTGTTCAATAACTGTAAATGTGAAAATTCTCGAACGAAATGTGTTCAATAACTGTAAATGTGAAAATTCTCAAGAAAAATGTCTTCAATAACTGTAAATGTGAAAATTCTTGAACAAAATGTGTTTAAAATAATTGCTCTAGTCAATTTATTTATATCATTGTATTGTAGTTCACTTATTGCACCACTGAAGTTCTTTTTAAATATTATATAAAATGTTAAAGTTCTCGATTGAAATGTGTTGTAGAGCTGTATTCAATTTTGAATTTTGTTAGTCAAGTTTGAAATTTAAAAATAAAAATATTATATTCTTTAAGAAAGTGTAGAACAGTTTTCAATTGCACTTTTTAATGCAATTCTTACTCGAGATTCGAACTTGAAATTTGCCAATGACAGCCGCCGATTAAATGATAACCATTTTCCTATACACAACAATGATAATGTTCATTCTGCCATTGTGGATCACGAATTACAATAACAAACTGATCATCTAAAAGACCAGTCTTCCCGCCATCTATTTGAAACTTTCTCGGTATTATATTCTGTAATTTTTGTCACATGTATTCATCTTCAGATTAATCAGTTGATTTTGGTTGCTTTTCTTTATTGTGTATGGATTTTGTTTGTTTTCATGTCAAGCCAAAAGTGGAGATGTCTAAAACTTCTTGGGGCAAACAAAGTGAAGATAATAAACTAAATTTGTAACTTAACTGTATACTACATCTGAATTAAGGCATAAACAATGGTGACGTTTACATTTTAAACTACGCTCTACGTTGATTTGCGCAGTTTGATATCCCTGATTTTTTTTAAATGTTTCGGTAAAAGAAAATTAATGTTTAAAAGAAAATAATTTTGGAGTCTGCTGTCGACTTAACACGTTTACTGCAGATGCTTACACATAGTCGACAAAACTCTTCCCATTCCCCGTGGCTAATGTCGACATATTATAGTTAACATTTAAAGAAACTTTTAATAAGAAAGTATTTTCCGCCTTAGGTGTTTTTCAAAAATGACGGGTCCTCAAAGAACGCATTAAACTATCTTTTTAGCAATTATACAGACTTAATTTACTTTCTAGAATCTCTCAATCCAGTTAAACTATAAATGTATTTTTCTTAATTTTAAATTGCGCCTGAAGCTGATAATTTGAAACAACTTTTTGTTGAAAAGGCGTATTATTTGATAAACAGGTAAAGGGGAAAAAACTTACTGAAGTTACAAACTGTCAAATCGTATGATATGCGACAAATTTATAGAAAACTGCACATGACGCAAAATGTATTTTGATAATTTTAATAATAATTGATGTAAATTGAACGCACATATTATGTATACTTATAACATGGATATTGAATTCTTTAAAAATACATATGAAACATTACGAAATAGGGTTTTTTATTATAGAAAGAGTTTTATTTAGAAAGAAATATAGAAAGAATTTTTATAGAAAGAGAACTTTTATAGAATTTATATAGAAAGAGTTTTTATTTAGAAAGAGTTTTTATTGCTACAAATTTGACTTCCTTTAAAACATGCTGTTGCATAGGGAATTGCTAATTTTATCGTCTTGAGTACTTTATAAGGCTGCCAAATATGTATAGATCGAGGCATACGATATAAAGAAGGGATACTCAATTGCTTAAATTGTGTGAAATTGCTGCAACCTACAATCAAAATTTGACCATTCGTGCAAACCCTGAACCAAAACTGAAGTCTGACTCTGATCAACGCGCTATCTGAGCAGGGTAGAAATAATCTTATTCAATTATAATTTGGGAGGGTTTTTGCTAAACTGGGCTATGCTTTTTGCGCAGTTTTCGACGAAATGAATTTGATTTTCTATAATTATGTATACAATGTTGTAGATGTATCCCATGCGACAGCAATTCTTCTGTATCTGGTCACATCCAAATTCTATGCTGTATTCAAATTACTACAGTATGTTACAAAAGTATAAGACCACAACATTTTTTGCTATTTAGGTAATTATAGAAATATTTTACCAAAATAAAGAATATTGCATGTTAGTACATCAAGTTTTTAGTAAAATGTAGCAACTTACACAAATGAAATTAATTCGGAAAAAATAAAACATCAATATAAGAAAAAAGTGTAAAAAAAAAAAACTACTACGAAATTATAGGACCACCTGTGGGAAAGACAGTTTGCTCAAATTTAGTAAGAGGTTGCTCCACCATTTCTCTGAATAACTTCAAATATACGATTTGACAGAGAATTAATTTTTTAAGGAACGATTCGGAAATGTTGTCCCATTTCTCCATAATGGCCATTTCTAATTCATATGTTGAATATTGTTTTTTTCATACACTTCGCGAGACAAATAACCCCACAAGTTGTCTATGGGGTTTAGGTCAGGGCTTCGACTTGGCCAAGGTAAAACATCAATCTTTTCTCTTTTAAGCCACTCTCTTTTGTTGATTTTGATGAATGACTGGGAGCATTACCTTGTTGAAACTTCAATTGTGCACCACTTGAAAATGGTCCGAAGGGTATGAGACTTCGCTATAGCATCCGTTGGTAACTGTCCGAGCTAATTTTCTTTTCAACTCTTTGGAGATCGTATTTTCCTGCATATGAAAATACGCCCCACACCATAACGGAACCGCCTCCCATCTGCCAACTGAAGAACTCGCGAGATCTTTGCCTTAAATCATGCCAGTAGTAATTATTGCCGTCTGGACCATCAAGATTGAATTTTTTCTCGTCTGAAAACATTTCTCCATGCAGAGTTCCAGGGCATGACATTCTTTGTCCACTTAAGACGAGCTTCTTTGTGACATTTCAGTAGTAGTGGTTTACCTTTTAATTTGCGACGAATAACACCAGCATTAGATTTCATACTTCGCCCCACGGTTGCATGTGATACCTTTTTAGTTATCTGTTGCACTATTGTACGAGTCGACTGATATTTTTACGTTTCCAGTTTGATAATTTGCCTATTATCACGATCTGATAACTTCTTTTTACGACCAGATCGTTTAGGCGTTCCATACAATTCTTTTTTCTTAAAATATTATGAATCTCATTTTTAGAACGATTAAGAATCTTACTTATTTCATGTTCAGACTTTCCTTTTCCTTTGTAGAACCATACTCTTCTCACTTCTATTTCAGACAGCTCACTCCGACGAGGCATTTTACCAATAAATTCAAAGAATCAGATACAATTAAGAATTCCTGCATTTTATTCTTCTTTTTAAATTTTACAGATTGTTTAGGTTACAGTTAAACTCTGTGTTCAAAATAAAATCGTCTGCTTTATTAATAATATAAGAGTGGTCTTATATTTATGAAACAGCGGGTTTGCGTAAAATAGTTTGGCATGAAACAAAAAAAAATATTCAAACATTTTTCTCTGAGCTAAATAAACATTATAGAGTTATTTCTTTTCATACAACTTCTTTTAATTACAAATTAATATTTTCTTTGTTGAAAAAAGGTGAAATTCTGAGTGATCTTATAATTTTGTAACAGACTGTATACTAGGTAATAATACAGAGAGTTTATGTATCCTTGATTACAATGTTTCATTAAACAATTCCAATCTGTTTGTAAAGCGTTTTTTTATTCATTTAAATTATTACATTCAATGCAAATATATACAGGACACATGGTTAAAAAAACATTATTAAGAATAAACTACAATATAATAGATGATTGTACATAAAACCTACAAGTGGATGAAGGATGATCTGTCCCTAGTCGGCAACAGGGTAATCTGCATGAATTAGAATGGGGAAAGGGATGTTGGGATGGAAAATATGGTGATATATTTTCAAACAGCACTCTATTAACTCATTTTTAGTAGGTCTATAGATTGTATATATATATATATATATATATATATATATATTTTTAAGGAACACTAATTTTAAAACATATTTAAAACAAAACCAGAATATTTAACTCTTTATCTGTGTCGTAAGTCCTACTACCACCCTCCCAGATACAGTAACAAGATAATAATAAATTATACTATTTAATGCCAATTCGAATGAAAAATGAACTGAATTCGGCCTCATTTAATATAATGAAACATTGCTCAAATCAAATTGCATTTGAATCATCAGAAATATTATAGTTTCGAGTTGCCTGAACAAGGTTCGGGCAATAACGGTAGAGAGTTAAGGATTTTGAAATAATTTAAATTCAAAAATTATTTTAATTATCTAGAGAAATTTAGCATTAAATGATAAATGTAATGTTGCATAGTTTAAAATTGTTAACAATTTAGTTTACAAGCTAAATTGTCAACCAAAACTAGATATCTAAATTGGAAATTTGTTTACTTTAATAGTACGTCTCTCTTTTAAGTTTAATTATTTTTGTAGCATTTGAATTTAACTTCTAATATTATATTTTTAAACTGTGAACTCGATTAAGGGCATAGATGTCAACTTGACAGAGTGAAAGAAGCAGATATAGCATGATGATTAAAATCATGCAACTTGTTTACATATATATATATATATATATATATATATAAACACATGTGAAAGACAAAGGATGAGATATTATAAAAAGAAATGAAAAGGATACAGATATAAATACGTACATACATATGTTAAATATTACTTTCTAATTTAAAGTAGATATATTTTAATTTATATATATTTGCAACACAAAAATTTACGCAACATTCTTAATTTTATTTAGTGTGAATGTTTTATTTTTGCTTACCTGTTTACGACTATAAGTCAATTAGTGATACCTTTATAAGAAACAGCTGAAGGTAACTTCTTTAAATTTTACATGATAGTTAAAACATATAAAATAATTTTAAAATATTTTCATTTTTATCACAAAGAAAATAATTTAAAAATTATTTACTGAACCATTCACAAAATGATACGAAAATTAATATTTCGCTGCATAACATCAGAAATATTATAGTTACATTCATAATTTACGATAGTTCTAAAGAATAACATTAGCTACAAAGGCATGGAAGTTTATCTAGATTTAATAAATTTTATAAAATTCGTTTCTAAAGAACCGTTTAGAAAAATATTTACACATATGTGTAATTTTTTGCTTTTTCCAAACTTAAAGGATTTGTTTAAATGATTATTTATTGTGAAACTATGTAATTTAGTTATTTAGGGACTTGTTTTATTCCGGCTTGTTTTTAAGTGAAAAAAAAAAAAGGTATATGCACCCTTAAATTTTTAATCGTGCACATGATTTTGTGATACTAATCTTAATAGACAACTGTATCTTATAAATGTTTTTCAAAACCTGCAATAAAAAATTAGTTAGCAATTTAATTAATATTATCCTAGTCATTTAATTATATGTTCTTAGTACTCTGAGAATTTTACGTAATATGCATGATTTGGCGAGTATAGGAATGATGCATTTTGCATTCTGCTCTATATATCGACGTTATTTATGTGATGGATTATTTTCTCATGAAAGCAGATACAATAATTGATATTATGTATGAATCTCGAAATTCAATTTGACAAATCCACTCATTATCGGTAATTCAAAGGTTGTCTAAAAACAACACATTTTACTAAATGAAGGACTCTGGCGTAAAACAATGTAAGTAACAAAATGAAAGTTTCGAGATATTCAATATTAAAGTTTCTATAACGTACCAAGAAAACTATTGCGATTGCTTCCTCTAAAGTAGCTGATTTGTTAAGACTGAACCTTGCAAAAAATAAACTCTGTACTTTTAAAGGTTGTCAGGATGAAGTTAAGCAATTTTACATGAAAATCGCAAAAAAATCAAATGTCCGTTACACTGAAAAAAAAAAAAGTGTTGATTTTACAGTATAATTACTGGCAGCTGAGATGCTAGTATTATACTGTAAAATCAACACTTTTTTTTTTTTGCAGTGTACCTTGTTTTACACCCGAACCCTTAAAATGTTCAATTTAATAAGTATTTTTTTCTGTTTTGAGGTTTTTTCACATAAACTTGCCATTTTCCCTTTATATTCCCTTTATTTAATTATTTTATGTCTGCTGTCCTAATAATAGGGTATGTCCTTATATTTACTATTATTGTCTTTACAATTTCTTTTGTTATTATCTGAATATAGTATTGATAGTATTTTGATTGTATCCTGAATACTTCATTAATTGCTAAAAGATGTTAAATAGAAACCATAAAGCAGCAACAAAGCTTTTATATATAAACAGTTTACATGTTTTGAATTCACCGTAGCCGTTTCGAAGACAAATGAGCTTTTTCTACAATTGCACGATCTATAATACAATGATTTGAAAGTCATCATTCACGTTTTTCACGTTCTCTGTCAGATTACTCATGTTATTTTATTTCTGTCTTGATGTTTAATTCCATACTCGTAACCATGGTATAATTGAGGAGGTCGGGGCAAGAAAGTTTCAAGCCACATTTTTGGTGAAATAAATTCTAACACTGTAATCTGTTGCTTAATATTGTAAATTATAATATCCAACATATAATTTGTTTGTAACGTCACTTGGTGGCAACCTATGTGACAGTTTTCGTTTTTTCCCCCAGATGTTTATGCCCCCAATGAAGATAGCTAATTTACAAAAGACGTAATAGAAATATCATTAAAGTAAGGCTATATTGTTACTTAGAATAACTCAAATGTTACTAAGACATTGGCGAAAAAACTTTAGGTTATATATCTTGATTTGAGTATTTGATCAAATTTTCGAATTGAAATATCTCAGAAGTTCAAAAATGTGGATTGGCACTCTCTTGCCTCGACCCCCTCAATTCAACCCGTAATTTTGGCAAGTTAAATATGTATAGTTACATATTGAATTTTTAGGTGTTACCATCTGAATGGTTTCTCTTATAATGGATTTATTATAGACCAATCCATTTTTTTAGTGTTTAAATTCTGCCAAAATATAGTATTCTAAAAGGGTTAAGATACGTTTTAATTTTTTTAGCTGTTAGAGAAAGTAGCCAATGCAAATTGTAAAAGTGTTCAAAATAAAGTAGGAAATAAGATTATGTTAATGAAATACTTCGCAACTTTACCTCAAGAAGTAATGCACGGACGGAAGTTTTCAAACTTCACAATCTGTTAGATTTTGACATACATTCACTCCTAATCAGCTCCAATTTATATTGCTCAACAGGTAGCGCTGCTATGATGCATTTTTAAGATTTCCGTGATAGCTATATCTTGGCACAGAATTTCACCAAATTTATTATGCAAGAGATTTATTAAAGCTTGTTATTTCAGTTTTAGCTTTATTCATTCGACAGGTGGCATTGCTATGCTATATTTTTACGATAAACATTATAGCGGTATCTGTTTCAATTTGGTAGAAATGCAACATTTTTTTAATTTGGAATTAATAATTAAAAACATATGTTGGTCCAAATTTGTATTCGAATACGCAACAGAGGGCGCTGTAAGCTGAGCACTTTTTATTCACTGATCACTAACTCTGAGTTAAATTCAAAGAAATGCACTATACGTCGTAACTGTTGGTAGTACCCGTCAAAACTTGACGGTAAACAACTTAAATGTTTTGCAAAAGAAAAGTTCATGACATTGTTAAAATATTTACAATATTTGTTATCAATGGTTAAAACAAATGAAAACCTCTCCTTTTATAATCGGGCTGGGGACCAACTGCATATTAATTGTCTTTACATGGATAAAGACAACTGTTGCGTCCATGGTTGTATTTACACGCGCAGACGACTCCAATTCTTTAAGTTTTTTTGGTTGCATGGCAACTTACTTTGTTGTTGTGCTAGAAATGTCATCCATGAGAGAGTTGGCAATTGGAATAGTGATTAAACATATGTTTTTTTTTATATGAACGTAGATTTATTTTAGATTAAGAATTTAACACGCAACCTACAACATTATGGTTACACCCGGAAGTGATCTGTATTTTTAAGGTCAGTTTTCGTTTTTATTCATTATTTTCAAGTTTGAAAAATAACATTCGAATTGTATTTGTGATCCGTAATGGATATTTTAGTTAAACAACGAGCACCGATAAGGGCCAATTTTACAAAACTTTACCAAAACTTAAAAACTTTGAAAGTAGTTCAGCATTTGAAAATATAGAAGCGAAATTTTCGTCATTTGAAAGAACATTTGGTAATTTAACGGAACTCGATAAGGAAATATTAGGGTTATTACTAAATGATGAATCAAAATACGCAGACGAATATGATATTGTAGAAAATTATCGAGAAAAATTTGATGAAATTAAAATTCGTGTTAAGCTTTTAACTCAAAATTTTGCTTTTGAACAACAAAATGCTGTTAAGACTAATTTAAAACTTCCGAAAATTGAGCTTGTTCAATTTGGCGGAGAAATAAGAGATTGGAGTCAATTTTGTAGAATTCATGAAGATAAATCGTAAGAGGACGTCGATAAATTTCATTATTTAATACAATGTATGACTTCTGGTAGCAGGGCGAGAAATTATTGATAGTTATCCTCAGAAAACTATAGTAAAGCAATTGAAAGCTTAAAGGAAAATTCGGTAGAGAGGAGAACTGCTTGTAGAGTTTTATGTACGTGAACTATTAAGTCTAGTTTTAAAAAACGCTACTAGTACAAAGACAAAAAGCAACACAACATAACATTTCCAAATAATTCAGTTTTCGGGTGGAAAATAGAGGAAATCAAAGGGATTTTTCTCTTAAAAATTTTACAAATTAAGAAATAAAGTTAAAATTTTATTAGTTCGCTCAAATATAAATGTTTAAGTACATTACCATTTCAATAGGTGGTACCACAGCTATTTATATAATTTTCCTCTTTTCTGTTTTTACGAAAAATAATCGCCTACTTTTCTTAGTATATATACTTTATCGATCAATTGTAATACAAAATATACCAAAAAATTGTAGATCATTTCAATTTATTTAAACAATAATTACATGCTAAAGCTTTTCATTTAAAATTTAAAATACAAAATCAATAATTAAAAGTTGAGAGAGGCAATGAATATAAATCTTAAATTATCTTAAAACAATCAAAAGATCTTCGAAAAAATAATTTGACCGGTTAAAAAAAACCAACGCTTCTCTATTCACCTTATTTCAATTATTTATGAGCACAAAAGTTATGCTAAATAATCTGGATTGCACATAATAAGAGTTTATTTGTTCGTTATTTTCTAGCTACTGTATTTATTATACCTCTGGGACAACTGTTTTTATGCTCATTTTAGATTCAGCAGTGTAAGCATGTATTTATTTCATTCTGTAGGTGTGTAGGTGTAGTAACTGAATTACAAGCATGTAAGCTGCTCATTTGATTTTCGCTTATAAGTGTTGTTTTTAACTTAGAGGCTTCAGCTTAATTCTTTACATGTAAAAATGAAACTTTGGTGATCATTTTAAATTGAAATAAGATTATATACAAAATTTGCTGTATATAACCGATTTTCAGCAAATGGGGTTATATTGTTCGTTAGTGCAGAGTGAGGAACTTTCGGTCGCCAGGTCGACATTGGCGACCAGAAATTTAAGTTGAGAGGCAATGAATATAAATCTTAAATTATCTTAAAACAATCAAAACATAAAAAAAAGTAATTTGAGCGGTTAAACAAAAGCCAACGCTTATCTATTCACCTCCTTTTAATTATTTATGAGCATAAAAGTTATGCTAAATAATCTGGATTGCACATAATAAGAGTTTATTCGTTCGTTATTTTCTTTTATTTATTATTCCTCTGGGACAACTGTTTTTTTGGTCATCTTAGATTCAGCAGTGTAAGCATGTATTTATTTCATTCTGTAGGTGTGTAGATGTATGTAACTGAATTACAAGCATGTAAGCTGCTCATTTGATTTTTGTTTCTTTTATAAGTGTTGTTTTTAACTTAGAGGCTTCAGCTTAATTCTTTAAAGAGTAATATGTAAAAATGCAGCCTCAGTGATCATATTAAATTGAAATAAGAGAGATATATAAAATGTTCTGTATATAACCGATTTTCAGCAAATGAGGTTATATTGTTCGTTAGTGCAGAGCGAGAAACTTTCGGTCGCCAGGTCGCCATTGGCGACCAGAAATTTAATGTTGGCGACTGGAAGACAGCATCCGGAAATACGCGTTCATTTTCTGGTATCGAAACAATATTTTATTTACTCTCGCCAAAAATTTCTAATCTTCACTCCAGCACGTATTCACCTTTTTTGAACTCCGCTGAAAAGGGAGTCTCACCCCTTGATCCCCTATTATTATGTAAACTCATAAGATACTATCTTTAAGGGTCCTCTACCCTAACGCGAAAACACAGGCTCGCTAATGTTAATCCTATGGGCATTATTTTACTAATATCTGGTTTGCATTTCAATATTTTTAAACGATTTGTTTTTTGCATTGGATAGCAGAGAACAATCTCGGTTTCAAAAGGGAAAGAATCTTCGTAAAATAAAATCCCCAAAGGAAATTGAAAAAGTAATCAACGGCGGAAATAGAGATTGATCTCTGCTATCCAATGCAAAAAAAAAAAATAGTTTAAAACTATTGAAATGCAAACAAGATATTAGAAAAATAATACCCCATAGGATTACATTAGTGTTAGCGAACATTAGCGTTTTCGTGTTAGGGGAGAGAACCCTTAAACATATTAGAACTAAAATGTTTCGTATTATAAAATGAAATTCTTGTTTAAATTGGATGGTATATTCCGTTAACTTTGTTCGCCTGTACATTTATTATTTTTCAGTGTTAATACTTCTATATGTCAGCATGTTTGTCAAGATTTTATTAAAAATTTTATTAAAACTTTTATAACTTTTTATCAAACTATATACATATTTAATAGTTTTTATTAACAGATAATTGTTTTTATACTTTATTTTAAAAAGCAAAAACATAAGCGGGTAGCGTTGACGTCATATTGATAAAAAACAATTGGACCGTATTACAATTAGGGGATAAAAAACAATTGGACCGTACAATTAGGGGATAAAAAACAATTGGACCGTACAATTAGGGGATAAAAAACAATTGGACCGTACAATTAAGGGATAAAAAACAATTGGACCGTAAAATGGACTGGCACCCTCCAGAATATTAATTTTGGGATTCTTCAGAGTTTATATCCATTAGAAAAATGTAGTCGTATTTTGTGCCCTCACTTCCTTCTAGCACCTCGTCTGCACATTGATAAGAAGCACAATATATTTCTTCCATATCACACGTTTAATTTTTTCTTAGTGAATTTGATTTTTCATTTTTATAATTTAGGTTATTTTGTATAGGATCATAATTTGTTATTAACATACGAATAAAAGTGAAATGAGAGTTAGTCAAAACAGACAATTTTAATATCCTCAAAAATATGAGTTGAAACATTTAATCAAACTTATCTATTATGGAATTTACAACAGAACATTCTAATATTTTAAAGCACTTTCAGTGTAAGAGTACAAAATGTTTTATTCTTTAAAATAGTCCAATTTCACTGAAAACTTAATGCTGAAATAAAACGCATGCCAGGCTTCGAGTTAAGTTGTCCTAGTATATTTAAATAACTTTTTTTCAGAAAATATCACAATGTTTTAAAATTATCTTATTTGAAACACTGTATAACTATCTATTTAAAATGGTTTTGTTTTCTTTGTCCGATCATTAGAAGTGTAGTTATGGATGTTTTTGTTTCATCCTTTTAGTGTGCATTTAAGTAACCGGAAATGTTAGTTTAGTGACCTTTGGAAAGAAAATATCTTATAATAAGATTAAGGAAGATACAGCATATAAATTTAGACATTTTTGAGACATTGGGGTGAATATGTCAAATACATTCTTAGAAATAAACTTTAAATGGGTTTTCTGAAAAAATATTTTCATGAACAATTAGTTTAAAAATTCTACCTCCCTAAAATCACGGTTATATCTATGTAAAATTGATTGATTACAATGTATGTGATGTTGTTTGTATAATGAGCTATTTAAATATCTGAGAATTTCCCGAAATTGTACAGCTTTTTTTTTTCTATAAAATAAGACACAGAAAATATAAAAATCACTAAAGTGATTTGAATAGGTATATCTCTTGGAAGTTGTATTTTATGAATTAGATTGTAGTTCATTTAGTGTAACACAAATTGGTAACTCAATATCCTTTTCAGCAACTCAATATTTATTGGGAAAAAATTGTAAACTACCATTACTTTTGTCGTCGATACATCTTTAGTGAGTATCAAATATTGCATTACTCTACCTTAAAATTGTAAAATTAAAAAAGAAATTTCATTAAAATAATTTATTTAACAAATCAAATTCTCTTCCTATATATTAATATTTTTCAAACAATTAATATTATACTCATTTTTGTAAAAAAAAAAACAAAAAAAACAATATACCTTTCATTTGTTACGATAAGATGCTTATCGAATACATGCAAACTCTTATGGTTATAAATTCTAAGGAGCAAATACTCTATTTTCAGGTAATGGAAAGTAACGTTACGTAAGATTCGTTGACATATTCAGTTAGCTCCCTCACTTTAGCATTGACATGCATATTAGCTAATGGAAGTTTTAATGCGCTGAATAAAAGCGAATAAGTGTTAGTTAAGTACGAGATTTACTAAAGTTTTATATGAATATGTCAAAATAATTCACTAATTACGTAACGTGCAGAAAATGTTCCATAAAATTTCGGAAAAACGGGTTAAGATTTTATGCTTCAAATGTATGTCAGGTAATTTTATCTATTACATTTGTATTCTGAATTTTTATATAGTAAATAATAATTTACCGGGATACTATTATTTGCTCTTAAAAAATAACTTATTCTTTTGCCCAGATCTGAACGTGAAATTAAATTGTTTTCTTTTTACAAAACGTTTTAAAATGACAAACAACTGAAGCTCGGAAGATAAAGAAATTTCCCTAAATGAAGATTAATTTAAAATGTCCATTTTGTAAATTTTATCAGGGGGGAGAAGAGACCGAGATAAGCTCAGTTATCTTAAATATGACATAATCACCATGGTAACCTAGAATCATTACCTATCATGGGATATCATTGAATTAATTACTTATGGTAGGATTTAATAGAATGAAGAAAACTTTTATTAATATCTTTTTAAGTTTTGATTCGATTTTCATAAAATTGGAAATGACTCAACAAATTTCTGAAGCGATTATAGATATTAAATTTCAAACCATTCCGTTGGGTAGTTTTTGCTCTGTTATATGCGGACAGACGGATGGACCAGACGACGATTATAGGTGCTACGTATTTATATAATTACGAACGCACCTACAAAAGATATTCCCACTGACTACTATTATAAAACATATCTACTAAAAACACATGTGCCCTATTATTTGTATTTTGAAAAAGCACACATTAAAATTAAATTTGTTCGATTTATATTTAATTAAAAATGTTAATAAAGTTGCGAAAGAGAAATATTCCGTATTTAAAGGCCGGAAAGTGTGAAAATCGATCTTTAAGTGGCGGGTTAAAGTACCATTGGGGCATAACGGTTTAATACGACAGTAATTGAAATTGTCCTTAACGCTTTCCTTAGCAGGATCTCATATGAGGCTTTCAAATTAAGTTATAAAATTATAAATTAAAAACTGCTGTAAAATTAATTTTCGTCTAAATTTTATTTTGACGAGTATACTTTTTTAACATGACGGCTGCATATGTGGTATAAACAATTTTGGTACTTTTCTATTATCCCGTCGACCACTTTTCATTAAAAAAAAATTATCGCCAAACAGTAACGCCAAATAAACAAATAAAAGAATGTTGCCATTGGAATATCTAAATAAATAAATAAATAAAATAAAATAAAATCTGACAAGTCACTCACCAAAGTGTCAACTATCAGTATGTTTAAACACAAAAAAATACAATATATTGATGAAAATAGAAAAAAAAATCTTGGGATATTCATTTATTTACATTATTTTTCTTAATTATCCTTCTCGGCTGGTGAATAAATGTTTGTGACGTCAGTTGAAATTGATCTATTGCACTTAATTATGAAACGCAACATTTTTTTCAATGCATTTTCTCTTATGCCGTTTCAGGACGCAACTGTTATTTTAATTAACGAAATATCTAATAAATCGGTAAAACATAATGAAAAATACAGGTAAATGTCTAATTAAAAAGCGTTTCATGACATGACATAAACATGTTTAATGCTTCTCCACGTTAAGTGTATGGGACAACATTTTTGGCATTAAATCCTATAGTTTGGCCGTAGTTTATTTTATGAAAAGTAGTCGGCGAGATAATGGAGAAGTACCACAATTTTTTATACACAATCTAGGATATCATTTTAATAATACTGTTTTTAAATAATTTTTGAGCGAGACTGATATAAAACTGATTCCATAATGTGAAATCCTATCTGATGTACAATGTATTTTTTTTTTCCTGTTTCAGAACGAGCTTGAGAAGGAGTTCCCCCGAGTCAGCAGTCAAGTCCCCCTATCCCCGAGGGGCGATGAGGACGACCGCAGCTATCAGTTCTCAGAGGCCGAAGCCGAGCGCGGCACCTGGACAGGGAAGTTCGATTTCCTACTCTCCCTCCTGGGATATTCGGTGGGGCTTGGCAACGTCTGGAGATTCCCTTACCTCTGTTACAGAAACGGAGGCGGTATGTATATCACGTTGCTATATATTGTTTTGAATCAAATACCGCATATAGAAGTCCTCGAAGTAGTTAACCCCCTCAGTTCCGAAATAGGATCTACTGGAGGATTTTTCATTTTTTCAATTGTTTTTAGCTATCTATCCACTAATTAAGAGGGAAAGTCATTAAGTAAGTCACGAAAGATAATTAAATAATAAATTACAATGATATTCCCTTCAAAACTATTCTCAACATATTCTCCACTAATATTTATGCACTTATATCACCGTTTTATCAGTGCCCCAACACCAGCTGCATAACATTCTTTGGGTTGCTGTATCAGCCACATTAGGACTTCAAGTTGAACCTTTTCCTCATCTGTGAACATTATCTTGCTTCCAAGATGGTTTTTTAGTGGACTAAACAGATGAAAATCGCTCGGGGCTAAGTCGAAGCTGTATGGTGGACGTTGGAGAAGTTGCAAGATGATGTTCGCAGATGATGAAAAGGTTCAACTTGAAGTCCTAATGTGGCTGAGACAGCAACCCAAAGAATCTTATGCAGCTGGTGTTGGGGCACTGATAAAACGGTGATATTAGTGCATAAATATTGGTGGAGAATATGTTGAGAAAAAAAAATAGTTTTTAAGTGAATAATATCATTGTAAGTTATTATTCAATTATCTTTTGTGACTTACTGAATGACTTTCCCTCGTAAGACATATATATAAAATTTTAATCATCCGATGTCTGCAAAAAATAAAAGTAAAACTAATTTGAAGTGAAGTAAGTGTAACCACGTTTTGCCATAGTTCGATTTAAAACCTTTCCTACAGTTTTACTATTAAGTATAATAAGGTGTTTGTTTGATATTCTTGTTTAATATTCTTTCAGGTACACTAGTTTAGGTCTAAATTTAAACAAAAAAGAAAAATCATGCATTGAGCATAGATTATGAAGCCTTTTCAATACTTATAGAATATTGTTAAGAAATCTCATTTCGTTTTCTTCATACAATGAAATGAGATATCCTTCTATATATAAAAAAAAGTAATTGTTTGGAAATGGACCAATGAAAATCTGCGTAGATACCGCGAAACGTAACTGATTGGTCAGAGCTTTCTAACTTTTCTTAGGGGGAATTAACATGAAAGTAGAGAATTTAGATAGGATGAGCGCTGTTAGGGGGGTTACCAAGGGGAAGGGACCCGGGTCTGTCGCTAAATTTGGCGCCAACTGGGCGATATATCGCCGAATTTGGCGGCCAAAATTAGCTGCCAAAAAGGGCGCCAACTTGGCGCTATTTCCAGTATTTCGCCAAATTTCCATAGACTCCCATTAAAATCCAATAACGTTTACTCGCTTACAAAAAATGAACAAATTGAGATATTGCAATACAACAAAAATTAATATTAGCTTAATTGAACTATTTACATTATTTTTAAGCACAAACAATAACTATTTACAATATTCGTAACCCTATATATACAATTGGTACTTGTTAGTTATCCTGTCGAGGTAAGGCCATGGTAACCGAAAAATACCCCATTTAAATGAAAAAGCATTATAACCTGATTACAGAAGATAGTCGCTGTTCGTGATATCATCATCATCTTTTTAAAACAGATACATTACCAGGTTTTAAGAGGCTGCGAAATCAGACCGGGGGTTGGCGAGCGTAGCGAGCAGGGGGCACAGCCCCCTAGTCTAAATATATAATTTAAAGAACACGACTCGGTAAAAATCCATTTTCATCAATTGCTGTCCATAACCGGTAATGTGTGATAATTATTTCAGCAGCCTAGTATATGTTCTGTAGAATTTACTGACCCTCTAATATACTAAAAATTAGATATGTTTAAAAATGCATTTCACAGTGGGAAAACTCACTTTCAGCAATTATCGATTAAAGTCCGTCCTGTAACAGAATTATTTTGTGCGTTTCTGTAAATGAACGGTAAATACTGCGCATTCCATAATCTATAGGAAACATATTCTAGTGGACCTCGGTGATCCTTTATAATTTCATTATGTTTATATGCACCAAAAATTATAATAAGCTTTTTCTGATAAACAGTCTTCCCCTTTATCTTTAAAAAGGGCATTGCTTTAGTAAAGAAAATGACTTTTCAACGGTTAATTTAGTAACTTATATTAAAAAAATATGTTCTAGCATATGATTAGTCTAAAAAGAAAAAATAAATAGTATGTTCAGTCACATGATGGAAATAAGTTAATTTTATATGTAAACAAGCTTAAGCTTAAAAGTTTACAAATTACTTAATTTTATTAATCTCTATTTAGAGAGTCACTTAAAAAAACAAATAAAAATACTTACTGATTTTTATTGATATTATCCTAAGTTAATGTTAACAAAAAATACAGTTAGAAGTGTAATTAATGTGATTACATTAGCCCCATATGCGATATTGAAGAGGTAAGTCAAAACCACATCTCTAATTAATATATATATATATATATTAAAAAGCTACATGTAAAATAAACAAAGCGGTGTTTGAGAGAAACAGAAACCTGAGAAGCCGCTATCACTGAACATCAGAGTGTAGATTATTTAAAATAACTCCTTTATTTGAGTACGCTCATTCAAAATTATAAAAAAAAGACTAGGAAAACATACCAACTGGTTGGCTGATTAAAATAGTATTTTATCAATTGCTAATAAATTAGAAGTTACATTAACTCCATATGCGATATTGAAGAGGTAATTGAAAACACAGCTGTAAATACCGGGTGTCCCAAAAATGACTGATGGATTTTAAAATACAATAACTAGCAAACGGTGACAGATATTTAAAAAATTCTTGCAGGAGGATTATGTTTGATATCGGGAGTTTTTTTACTGTGATTCTTGATTTTAGTTCGAATTTCAAACAATAGATGGCGCTGACAGCGGTTGGCGCTCATTCGAGACCGAAACTGACGTCACTCAGCATTGATGCAAAGAAAGGAGATTAAGGCTATGGAGTGGGTCTCATTCGCCAGTACAATCTTGCTCTTAGGCCCCAATTCTGAACTAATTCGATATGATTTCAATGGAATGCATTGTTGCCATGGAAACAACAAATTCTTTGATAGTGGAATACAGCGTTCAGATCAGGGCATGAATTTAACAAGCAGTATTCGAGTTGCAGGCGATTTTACATTTGTGAGTATTTATTGGAATTTTATCTAACCAATATGAAAATTTAGTTTCCGAAATGATGGCGATGCAGATATGTGAGAGCTGCACAGAAATCGAATCCGTCACATCTTCATTCGTTATTTTGCTACGCAATCTGCTAGTGAGTACTTTTAAAAGAATGTATACTATTTATTGAAAATGGCTTATTTCCCCTAGTAGTTTTAAAATACGATGAATAAAATATTTTTTAAATCAGGTCATAAAAAGTAATTTAATCCGGGAAAATAAAACTTCATAAATGTAAAATCACCTGCAACTCAAATACTGCTTGTTAAATTCATGCCCTGATCTGAACGCTGTATTCCACTATCAAAGAATTTGTTGTTTCCATGGCAACAACACATTAAATTGAAATCATATCGAATGAGTTCAGAATCGGGCCTAAAAGCAAGATTGTACTGGCGAAGGAGACCCACTCCATAGCCTTAATATCCTTTCTTCGCATCAATGCCGAGGCTAACGAAAAGGACAGGCTACCGCGGTTCATTCCACTTATCGTTTTTTACAGACTGCCAGAGTGACGTGATGCTCTTTTCGTACACCTTCATTGGTGCATTTGAGCATCACGTGACCCCGGCGGTCTGTAAAAAAAGATATGCGTAAAGCACCGCGGTAGCCCTTCATTTTCGTTAGCCTCGATCAATGCTAAGTGACGTCAGTTTCGGCCTCGAATGAGCGCCAGCTGCTGTCAGCGCCATCTATTGTTTGAAATTCGAACTAAAATCAAGAATCACAGTAAAAAAACTCCCGACATCACACATAACCCTCCTGCAAGAATTTTTTTAATATCTGTCACCGTTTGCTAGTTATTGAATTTTAAAATCCTTCAGTCATTTTGGGACACCCGGTATATATATATGTATAATATATATATACCAGAGGGCCCGTGCGAGGATTTCGCACTGAAATCTAATATTTTTAGGTACTTCTCTATTATCCCGTCGACCACTTTTCATAACAAAAAACTATCGCCAAATTGTAAGATTAAACGCCAAAAATGCAGTCCCATTTACTTGATGTCAGAAGAATTATACGTGTTTGTTACGTCATGTTGGTCTAGGTTACGTCATCAAGTGGTTTTTAATTCGACATTTGCGTGTGTTTTTGATTATGTTTTACTGATTTATGAGCTATTTCATTAACAATTGTGTCCTTAAATTCTTATATTTTATTTTTATTTTGATATTCCAATGGCAACGTTCTCCCGTTTATTTGGCGATAGTTTTTTGTTATGAAATGTGGTCGACGGGATAAAAGAGAAGTACCATTTTTTTATCAATATGTAATAGTTATTAGATGCAGGTTTAAACTTCTAAAGAATAAGCAAGGATAAAAATATCTGCAAACAACATTTAGTTGTTAGTAAAGCCAGAATACCATCTAATTTATTCCATCAAAGTTAGACTAAAAACTGATCCAAGATTGCTAAAGGCACGCGCGAGAAAAAAAAAATAACAATCGTATTTTAACTGCATTAGAGGATGACGTAATCCGCTTCGGGAAAAACATGGGACATAGAAATATAAATCTAAACATTTCAATTTCGCTTTTTAATCATAAATATAAAATAAACCCGTGCGGTGTTTTTTATAATAATTGCTGAGCATCATATAATGTGGTATTTTATGCCGAATTAATTTTTAATTATCAGTAATTTTTAATCAAAAACATTAGCCTTATGCGATATCGAACGAGTTAGTAAACTGTAAAAAAAAAAAAAAAGCAAAAAAAACAAAGTAAAATGTGCCCATTTACATTAGAATTTATTTTCATTAGAAATTATTGGCACAATATTGGATCGATATTGAATTCATTTGCAAAAAATATTGCCCCGACATTGGAGTACTGGCATTTTACCAATTATTGTGTCATTATTGACAAGCAATATTCAGCCAATAAACCAAGTATTGGCACTCTATGGAAAATAATTTCTAATTTTAATTTCACATTAAGCTGTAAAAAAACAAAAATAAAAAGCTGCAGGAAAAATAAAGTGTTTGAGCGTAACAAAAAGCTAAAATCTGAGAAAGTCGCTATCGTTGATCAAACTGTGGATTATTTTTAAAACAACTTAAAGGAGCTTTATTTGACTACTCTCGCAGAAAATTATCAAAAACCAGACTAGAAAAACGTGCCAAATGGTTGGTTAGTTTAAATAATATTTCATCAATTACTAATAAAGTAGGAGGTTACACTAGCCCGTGATTACACTTATCTCACTATATACAATCATCTTGAATTTAGTCTACTGGTCCCATATATAAGTATGTAGAATGACCTAAATATAAATTAACTTATTTTTAAAACGAAAATAATAATAAACAATGTAACGTAATCTATACAAAATAGAACGAAAATATTACATAGTAATGGTTGGCTACTTTATTTTGATTATTTGCTATTCTCGCCCACCTGGCAAAAAAAGTGGACAAATTTGCTTTCGAGCCCAATCTTCGTAATAGGAAGTTTAAGGCTTTATACAATTTTTTGTCTCTGTGTTCTCGATGACTAGGGAAATCTACCGCACGTAGTGGTCTGCAAATTTGGATAAGTGATATATGAAGAGAGGTTAGAGTGCACCTG
The DNA here is from genome assembly GCA_963931845.1 of Maratus michaelseni. Classification (NCBI taxonomy): domain Eukaryota; kingdom Metazoa; phylum Arthropoda; class Arachnida; order Araneae; family Salticidae; genus Maratus; species Maratus michaelseni. The sequence goes on along the minus strand of OZ007596.1, from coordinate 246,136,908 downwards.
AGTCTCAGATTTTAGATATACAGGGTGTTTTTTTTTTTAACTGACACTATTCAGAGCCGCCTGTAGCTCGTTCTACTAACTGGATTGACACAAAATTTTGTGAGTGGACTAAGAAAACCATGGGAAAAAAGATTCCAACAACAAAAAAAATTAGTTCCAATCACCGCCGATAGGGGGAAATGTGGCGCTGTACATTGAAAAAAAAACATCAGAAACAGACAAAATTAATAATTTGGATAAAATGCCACGTTTTATTCATCATTTACACTTTCCCTTTCGTTGATTGCAGTTGAAACATCCATTATCACTTTTTCTGCCACCGGTTTACGTCCTCTGCCTGACCGAACTGCTAGCGAGCCTGTTTCTTCGAATTTCAGAATCATTGCATTCAATACATTAACGGATAAAGGTCCTTTGCGCAGTTTATGGCGTATTCTAAGTAAACGAAGAGCGGCTGGTGCACTGCACTGGTTACAATAATAGAACTTCACAAGTAACGCGCGCTGTGGTAACGTGAGATTCATTTTCAATTTGAGCTGAAATTGTTTCTCGGTGTTTTTCGCATGCATTTATAACTTAAACTATTAACGCTACTGTCGCTTGCGTAAGTAAAAATTTGCATTTTCAGTTATTGCCCGTATTTTATGCTAATTCTCAGTTGCATCAATTACCACAGCGCCACATTTCCCCCTATCGGTTTTGATTGGAACTAATTTTTTTGGGTTGGAATCTTTTTTTTTCCCATGGTTTTCTTAGTCCGTTCACAAAATTTTGTATCAATCCAGTTATTAGAACGAGCTAGAGGCGGCTCTGAATAGCGTCAGTTTAAAAAAAAAAACACCCTATATTTATTTGTTATTTTATATAGAACGGGCAGTTCGCAAATTTCCTTGATCTTTCATGTCCGTCGACAATTTTGACCCGCTTATATAAAATCAATCACAAATTGAATCTTTTAGAAAACATTGCATTTTGTTCTCTTTCCAATAAAGTTTATTTGGAATTTGAATAGCAATTTATAAATTTGTCGCGTTTTTTTTTATTATTATTTATTTTTTAAATTTTTTTAAACTGTATTTCGCTGAAAATGAGAAGTTTGTTTTTTATCAAAAAGTATCTGTTTGATAGTTTATTCATCTAATCTTATATTTTATATCCCTGTATATAGCAGGCATCCGTTAATCGTTTAAATAAATATATATATGAATAGTTTTTTAATTAATTATTAAATAAAGTAAATCCATTTATTTCGTTTCTGAAACGCAGAGAAGAAAAGAGAAAAAATTGCTAGTGTTGATCTCCTAAGTAATCCCCATTTTTTCCCCATAGAATAAGTAAAATGAAGAAAATATTTGGTTACTATTTGAATATGGTTTATTGAAAGTGTGAAATTTTATAAAAATGAAGAAATATTTATACATTCAATCATTTACGCAATATTTTACTGCTTCATTTGCAGAGCATCAAATATTTTTATTCTCATTCGAGGAAATCCAATCACTTTGAATAAATTTGCCGTTTGAGGTCCTCAAAAGTCTTATTGCACATTTTTCTCGCGTTATCAAAGATAAAATTATAACTGTGCACATCCACTTGTCCATATACTTCAAACGGTGGTTAAAATTATTGATTTTTAAAATGCAGATTTTACGCAATTCGCGGCCAAGGACTATTTATTATTCGGGAATTTTTAATGTATGATATGGGTCTTTAAATCTATTGGCAGAGAGATAAATATTCATAAAATTGATTTTACAAATTTTGAATATGTGGACATCCGTAGTATGATTTCATAAAACATTCTCTTATGCAGTTTAAATTAAGAATAAGTAGGGTATCTGTTAATTTGTTTCCAACATGATTTTATTATCCATTGGTGTTGGATAGTATAGGGATGAAAAAAGAATGTATATTCACCTAAAAATTTATGTTGCTATATTTTTACAAATATTTTCGCATGCTGAAGTAGCAAAATAATGCTGAACCTTGATTTGGTATGAAATGATATCTTACATATAAAAATAACTGTATTAGAAAGTCAGAAATGTTAATTTTTCGATGACCAATCACCGACTTAATAAGTAGCTTCGATATTTTCAGAGCTTATAATAAAGTTATTTTTACATATGAGACGTCATTTCATACTAATTCGAGGATGCTCTCCATTTTTATGATTCACAGTTTGTTTCTATGTCGTATTTTTCGAGATAAGGTTGGGAATATACACATTTCGTCAATAGGATGTGCTGCAGTCGCTCTCCTAGGATAGTGCATAGTCATTGTACTAAAATAGACACTTGTTCAAGAATTCTAGTTTTATCTGTTCAAGAGTTATTAGAGTGTACCGGGACATTACATTGCACCCAGTCGAGGACAAACAGTCAGGACCTCCTATGTCAGTTGACATGGAATGATCCACTTATTTCATATACTTTTGTGTTATTCTTTCCGCACTTAGTGATTTCAATCTTCTAGAGTTCCAGAGACATTTTTAGAATCAATATCTATGGCAAATATAGTTGCGAGAATCTTGCAACAAGTAGAGGTTTTGAAAATCGCTTTATACCGAAGAGGCCCAAAATGAAGCAAAAGTTTCCTTATCAATTTAGGTGTGTTTTTCCAGGTAATAAAATCAGAAATGGAGTTTTTCAGCGTTGGTCTTCTGAAAATAGGGTTGAATTTATTAAATTATTTGTAAAAGGATTTCAAAGATGATTAAATTAATGAATAAGTTAATGAATACTTAAGGAGAAACACCTTCAGCAGCTCTATAACATTTTTCCAGGTAATTAATTGGAAAAGTGACAACTTTTAAAGTAATTTATTCTATTGTTATAGCTTATTAAAGTAAGGGCCAAATTCATAGCAACAGGCCGTATGACTTAATTTAAGGCAAAGTAATGATGAGTGTATTGATATATGATTTTTAATACTGCAATTATGCTTTTCAGTACGAAAAGTTGTACTAGATCACATATTTTCAATAAGTAAGGTTTCTTGTATCACGAGCAATGAGATGACAAACTTGGTGATATGATAGTTTTTCTGCACTGTGATATAGTGAATTTTACAGAAGGACACCTGGTGACTTAACAATACTATTTCTGACTCTGACAGTTTGCAGATGTCCATCTTAGACCTATATGTATGTTTTCCCTTTTTTGCAATTGCATCAAATCTAAAGGGGGTCGAGCAGAAACCGTATCCAAATATAGGCCACTTGATATGGAATGACCCATTTCAAACTTCATGTAGGGGGAGGGGGGGTATTCATGAGATGAGGGTTAGTGGCAGGGGGAGAGAAGCACAGATTTTGGGAGGAAAAAACAAATTTAGGTAATTTCATTATTGTTACTATAGAGTATTAAATAAGTCAAAAGAGAAATTTAAAACTAAAAAGTTAGTACAAAGGTTAATGTATGCGTTTTTGTACCAAAGGGGAGTAGAGGAGAATACAGTGATTTCGGGAGGGGTTTAGATTATTATTTATTCGTAGAATAAAATAATGAACTAAAACTTGAAAAACAAAAGGTTTTATTAAAGATTTTGAATTTTGTGTGCTGGGGGGGAAGGGGGGGGGGGGTCAAGAGATTTAGATGATTCATTTTTTTAATAGCGGAAATAAACCGAAATGCGGGTGATTCCTAACCCTGTAGTTATCGTTTTTAGTTTTAAATTAATGATAAAAACGTATTTTTAATGTTTTTTTAAATCCCAATTATAAGCTCCCCCTCTCCAAATTTAACTGTTTGTGATTTTGAAAAAGAGGCGTGTGTTTGCAATCGGGATTTTACGGTATTTATATTTCTTCTTTCTACGGCACACAAAGTCTTGGGTGTTCAAAAAATCGTGAAATATAATTGTATAAGAGAGATATGCTCTCTTACGCAGCTAAAATTTAGAAAAATAAGTTTTCATTATTTTTGCAATATGATTTCATTATTTATAGACGTTGCATACGATAGGCATAAAATAATGCATTCACTTCACCTGAAAATTAGCATTTCTAGAGATGTTTTACAAGCATTTTTATGAGCGTGAAAGAAAACAAAACAACAAAAGTTTCTAAAAAAATATTTGACAAACTAAAGCTTCTTCTTTTAGACATCAAACTCTGTTTTCATAAGAAGAATTTAACTAAAGTTCTCATAATGAATTCTTTTTTCTTATGAAACTCAATTAGACATAATTAGATTTATTTTTCTATTTTCTTGAATTATACATGATCTAAAAGTTTGCAACTTTTCTTGATATATTTTATGAAATTCGAATATATTAGATTAGTTTTCTTCAACTCATCCTGATAATATTATTTCCAACTAAGGTTAGTGGAGTAAAAATTCTTGTCTAAAGCAATCTTTGTAATTGTTTCTTCCTTTAATGTTAAATAAGAATTGATGTACATTTTTTTTTAGCATTTCAGTAATGTAGAAAAATTTTAAAAGTATTGTTTAAACGATTAGAAATATCGAAAAGAACACAGAAGGGATTTAAAAATAGATTTCGTTTTATGGTTGGCGATGAAATCATGTTGCTAACAATATTTTTTAGCCTTTATTTTTGGTGTTTTAAACAGGCCTGCCCTTAATAAACTTACTGCTTTCATTAAAGTATAGTAATTAATATAGAAATCTTTAATGCCATATTTAATGAAATTTAATATAATGCCTGATTTGTACTATGTAAAAATAAATATATATATCGTAACCAGGGGTCGGAAAAACTACTTTTTTTTATTGTAGCGAACTACAACTACTTTATCAAAAGTGTAGTTAACTACAAGTATTTGATAATTCTCCAAACTACCTATTTTTACAAACATTATTTTATTTTTTTAATATATAGAAAGGCACTGTACGTGTTTCGAAAGTCTTAAAAACATCTCTACAATCACATAAAACCAGTCATATGTTAAAATTTTCACAAAAGTAAAATATTTTCACCTGTCGTCCCAGGCATTTTCAATACTGATGTTATGGTTTTCTGCTCTGTCAATCAATTTGTTTGAAACTTCCATTCTGTCTTTTCCCAACAACATCTAGCGCCATCTGGTATCAATTTTGGCGTGAGCCATATCATTGCAAGTTTCTGAATTTGATGTATATATTTCTATTGCTTCCCTGTGTAATGCATAGTTTAAATTATTATAATTGGCTAATTTTTCAACATTATTGAAGTCTATTGTAATTGGGGATTTATTGTTTAATCTGGCTATTGCAGTGGTTGATTTACTTAAGTTTATACCTCTTCTGTGTTATTTTATTCTGTCTTGAATTTTTCTTTTTGTCATGCCTATATATGAATTATCTTTTCCTCCGTTATCTTTGAAATTAATCTTGTATATCCCTGATGTCTGTTAATAATTAACTTTTTCCGTATCTGATCTGATTAATTTGAAATTGGATGGATCTGGGGTGATAGGAGTATTTATTCAAAGTTTTTTGAATTATCTTTTTAATTTTAGGGAAATGCCTTTTATAAACGGAATTGAGTTTGTAAATTTTATTTCCTTTTGAGCTGGTTGTATCCTATCATATCTTAATGTCGCTTTTTCGATTAACTTCTGTATAGTTTTGTGGCGTATCCTGCATCCTTAGCTGTTGTTTTAATTTTGTTTATTTCTGCGTAATTAAGTTAGAAAATGACATTATGAAAGATCATAGATTAAATACTACAACTACTTGTTTTAAAAAGTAGCGACTACAAACTACTTTTCAAAAGTAGTCACTACTTCGCTACTTTCAGATTTTGTCAAAGGGTTCCATTTTATACTAGAATTTGAAGACACGAATTAAATAATAAAGCGACCCCTCGTTATATCTCATCTGCCGGGGTATAATTAAATAAATTCAACACAATTGATGGCATTAAAAAAGATAATATACAAGAAAATGTTTTGTGTTTGTCTCCGAAATGTTAATTTATACACACATTAGATTTCGTAGTAAAATTGAGAGATTATAATCTAGAAAATTATAGAAAAACAACTATATAGATGCAAATAACAAATCTGCAAATCTAGAAATTCCGAATATTAAGAAACCGGCGTTAAAACATGAAGACTTAAGAGGCTACTTCACTCAGACTAAAACACCCGCTCGCTAATGTTAATCCTATCGAGGAAATATTTTAAGATATCTCGTTCACATTTCAATATTTTTAAATGATTTTTTTTGCATCGAATAGATGAGGTCAATCTCTATGCACGCTCCTTTCTACTTTTTCGATTTTTGTTGCAGTTTTTTTTATTGAGGATACTTTCACTTTTGAAACCGGTTCCGAAATAGAAAGTATCTTAATAAAAAAAACTTGTAATCAAAATAGAAAAAGTACAAAGGAGCGTGCATAGAGATGGTCCTCAGCTATCCACTGCAAAAAAATCATTTAAAAATATTGAAATGCGAACGAGATATCTTAAAATATTTCCTCCATAGGATTAACATTAGCCAGCAAGTGTTTTCGTCTGAGTGAAGCAGCCTCTTAATAATGAGTAAATAGACAAGTGTTGCCAGCAAGAAAATTAATTCATTTGATATATTAGTACTTGATTTTAGTAGCAAGTGTCAATGGGAAAAATCTATGACTTCATGTGGTACATGGCTATAGGCTGCAGCTGATATTTGCAGCTGAGATTCGCAAATTATTGAGCAGAACAAGTTTTACACAAAAGAAGCAAATTTCGCAACGTGATTTGCAGAATGGTACATTTTCCGCCCCTGAAGTAACAGAAACAGAAACCTCCCACTCGTGGACAGCCAACCTCTCGGCATAGGAGTTATAATCCAGGGTCCATGTCTTTATCACGGGAGAGGGGAAAATGAGGGAGTAGAAAAAGCAATTAACAGCCTGGCGACTTGTAAATAAGAAAAGTAGCCATATTCAACCCTTACTCGCTAAACAATCATTGATATACGGGCCCCGAATGGAGATAAAACGAAGAAACATTTTTGCTCATTAAAAGACATCTGTAAGACATCCCCCTCCCATCCATTATTATTCATTCTTCAATGTCAGTTCGTCTTGTAGATAAATTCTACACTGTACTGTTGTACTGTTTTCAAAGTAAAAATTACAGAAAAAAAAATTATTCTGCATATAAAAGTTTCATAAAAATTATAACTATATAATTCACCTTTTTGTATCATTAACAAAAACCATAACAAATTTCGTGTGGCCTAAAAAATAACAAGAAATGTATTATGTAAAAAATATAATTGTACAAACATTTTTAGAATATATATTTATTTATTTCCTCATCAAAGATATCCCAAGATTCCGTTAAGGTGGTTCTCAAATGATATGCTCAACAGCACGAAACTTTCTGACGCATTTTGTGACTCATTTTTAAACGTAAAGGCATAAAATTAGTAGGCCTGACTATTGAAACAATTTGGAATGCAAATAAGTTTTCCATTTTTTGATCAATAAATTACTTATCGAGTTATGAGCGATTATTGTCTCATGACAACACGTTTCTCCCTTTTTTGTGCTGCGGCGTTGGAAATTCGATTCAAAACGCTGACTTTGACTGTATTTTCTAAATTATAACTATATAATTCACCTTTTTGTATCATTAGGAAAAACCATAACAAATTTCGCGTGGCCTAAAAATTAACAAGAAATGTATTATGTAAAAAAATATAATTGTACAAACATTTTTAGAATATTTGTTTATTTATTTCCTCATCAAAGATATCTCAAGATTCCGTTAAGGTGGTTCTCAAATGATATGCTCAACAGCACGAAACTTTCTAACGCATTTTGTGACTCATTTTTAAACGTGAAGGCATAAAATTAGTAGGCCTGACTATTGAAACAATTTGGAATCCAAATAAGTTTTCCATTTTTGATAAATAAATTACTTATTGAGTTATGAGCTATTCTTGTCACGTGACAACACGTTTTTTCCCTTTCTTGTGCTGCGGCGTCGGAAATTCGATTCAAAACGCTGACTTTGACTGAATTTTCTGAAAGATCTTCTGCCTTTACCAAAAAATGGAGCCTTCACCAAAGCGCCTTTCGATTACAAAGTTTCTGAATTAAGAACACTTGCCAATTTCCGAACTTCCCAAGTTTCTGAACAAAAGTAAATTTAAAAATATGTCGTAAAGTAGCTAGTTTGGATTTGAGAATAGCTTTAAGGGGGTTGCTCAATCAGCTCTCTAATTTCCCTCGCTAATATTAAAGATATGGGCGTAGAAGAATGCACCGTACATTTAAAATATCTCCTTAGAAAATTACATTTTTTTTTTTTCTTCGTACTCTTCTTAAAATATGTTTTTTTCCGCCTTAGTTGTTAAAATATTTCTGAAATATCTGCTTAATTTAATATTTTATGTGTTAAAAGCTGACGAGCTGTGAGTAATAGTTTAACACTTCAAGATAAATTCTGATAAAAACATTAGCAACTATGAATTTCATTTCAACCAACGTTTAAAAGGGTCTGTATTCACTATATCTTTGGTGAAATCTTGCGGTCTGATATTTATCGCTATTTTAATACTATTTGTGTGTTTACAGTTTGATTATTTTTAATGTGTTAATTAAATAGCTGTCGTTAAGGATTATTAAGTTTAGTGTATAATTTGTTGAGGATATACATTTTTTGGAACATGGTCAATTTAGTGCAAAAACTATAAACAAAATTTCGAAAGTTTATGTTTGCAAAATGCAGTGTCCAATGTTTTGTTTTACTCTCTTTATTTTATTTTGTTCAAATTTTCCAAATAATTTTACAAACCATTACCTTTTAATAAGCTGAAAGATAACATCTAAGTAAACAATTTGGAAAACGCATAACATATTTAAAAACGTAATTTCAGGAAATACCAACAATATTCGGAAAAATATCCAAATACTTTTATTCAACCCTGTATAGGATCTATAGATTTGTATATATACTACATAGGTTGCTAAATTTTAGTACAGTTAGAAAACGCGTAGCGCAGTTTAAAATTCTCCTTCTGGAGTTTCTGTCAATAAATGGAAATGTGTTAGCGAATTTTTGTGCTGCCCTGTATATGATCTACAGAATTTACACACACCAAGTAATAGACAAAAAGTGAGTTAAATTTAAAATCGCGGTCAGCAACTTAAAACGCACTTCCGGGAATTATTGTTAACAGAAAGATTATAATTATTTTGTTAGTCCCTGTAAATGAACGATGACTGCTACACACGCAATATTCTGCAGTAAGCGTTTTGTAATGCACCTTAGTGATATATATAAATTTCAATGCGTTTAAAATAGTGAAACATTATTTAAATAAACCGCAAACGATTTTTCACCATAGACGTAATGTAACGGAATTCTTTTGCCTGTCCCTGTAAAGTAACTATAAGTGCTATGCACACCCTATTCCATAGCAAGCTTCTTGTAATGTACCTTAGTGATATATATATATCAATTACAATTTGTTTGAAATTGTGTAACATTATTAAAATAAACCGCAAATGATTTCCCCCCATAGACCGTAATGTAACCGAATTCTTTTGAGTGTCCCTGTAAAAAAACACTAAGTGCTACACGCTTCAGTAGAAATAGGGAACATGCTATAGATAACGACAATAACATACAAAAATTTCAGAGCATTCCGAGCATATTTACGGGAGTTGGAGCACGGACAAACGGACAGACAAACCGAAGTCATAAACACTTTTCAACTAGGTTGGAAAGTGAGTGTTAAAAAAAGCGGGGTGGAGATTTTAGATAATAAAATTAATTATAATGTACTATATATATATATATATATATATCATAAGCAAAAACAACTATAATCTTTCATATAAATCATTAAAAAAAATAATAATTAAAACAAATCAGTAAAAAAGATGCATGTGCTGTTAATATACTTTTATCGTAATCGGAAATATAGAAATACAAAATTAACATAAAAAAAAAGTGAAATTAGGAAATTATTGCTAAAATTGAAACAAGGATTCGCTACGTAAATTGTCACAACAAGAACTGTTAACCCTTTCAGGTACAAGTAATTGTGTTACTGTAATGTTGAATTCACAGCAGGAATTTCGAGAAATTTCATTTGACTATATAGACAGGTTTTCATCTTAGCAGGTATACTATTCCTTATAGTTTATATTATTTTCACCGAGACCATGAAATTTTCCGTTGACAAATGTTTTCCGCTTTACATACGTTCTATTTCACTGGTTTTAGTATTTAATCTAGCTTACTTAATTTAATTGTGATATACATAACCTCTTCAAAATGCACGTAAAATATAACATTTCATAAAAAATAATGTGTGCGATTTTTTTAAACTGAATCTGGGAAACAAATTCATACCACTTTTAAGCAGAGTTCGTTGATTTAAATCAGCTTGATTTTAATCATGATTAAGATTAAACTGATTTTTTTTTTTAAATCTCTGATTTAAAACAACTTTCGTAAAAATTTTATTTCAAATTCAGGTCAAGAAATTTTGTAATAAATATTATGTTTTGAAAATAATAATAATAATAATAATAATAATAATAATAAACTTTGTAAATTTAAGGAGTCGGAGAGACTGAGAACTCAAAATGCATGATTTTTAATTTTATTTAAATCGAATATCACACTTTAAAATAAAAATCCCAATTTAAAAATAGAGAATCTTAGCTGAAAAACGTTAAAAGATTAATGAATATTTATCTATTAAAAACATCTAAATCTTATGTAAATTTTTTAATACTAAATCATGGGGACTTTCTGCGAGGATATGGAAAACGTTAGAATAAATAAATATAGGCCATTCAAAAGTTTTTTTAATTGAATTTATATAGACATCTCATTACTTCCACATGTAAATAACAAGTGGTTCAATATTCTGATGTAAGTTTATTTATGGAAATATTTGGAAAATAAAATGATTTCATGGCTTGTAATAGTCTGATATGTTTTTATATATATTTTTATACAATATTTTATAATATATTTTCAACAAAGTTGAAAAATGTTTATTAATTCCGTTTGTCTGTCCGTCTGAGCTCTAACTTTCGTAAATGTACTCGGATTTCCATGCAATTCATATGTCATTGAGGTCAACTATGGCATGTTCGGTATTGAGAATGAAGTATGTAGCACTTACAGTTCATTTACAAGCACACTCAAAAGAATTCTTTTACATTACGGTCTATGGGGCAAAATCGTTTGCGGTGTATTTTAATGATGTTAATATATCTCAAACATATTGAAATTGATATATATCACTGAGTGGCATTACAAAATGCTTATCATAGATTATAGAGAGCATAGCATTTACCGTTCATTTACAGAGATATATATACAAAATAATTCGGTACAGTACTGTCTGTGAACATTAATTTCTGGAAGCTTGTTTTCCGTTGTGCCACACGTTTTTAAATGTAACTAATTTTCTACATATTGCTTAGTGTATATAAATTCTATAGATCATATACAGGGTTGCGCAAAAGATGTCGAGTATATTATCTTTCATTGACCGAAATTGAAGAATGGAATTTTTGAACTTTACTGTGCGTTTCCTAACTGAATTAAATTTTAGCATATTATGTGGCATGTATACAAATCCATTGATCATGTACAAGGGATACACAAAAATAAATAAATAAATAAATAAAAAATTCAGATATTTTTTTAATTATTCATTTTAATTACTGAAACTGGGATTTCAAATATGATATACGTTTTCGAGAATTGTTTACTTAGATATCACATTTCACCTTATGAATCTAAGAAGTTTTGTTACAGTATTCTGATTGTGCTGGTATGTGTTTCATAATCTATGCTTAACGCATGATTTTTTGTTCTTGTTAAATATAATTTCAATTTTAATTACTTATAAATGTAAGCTAATTAACAACTAAACTTTTTAAAGTCTTAAAAAAAAAAGATTTTTTTTTTTTAAATTTAAATTAAATAAATCCAACTTTGATTTGGTCTAAACTCGGTAACTGCTTAGGAACTCAGCTGGAAAATTGGTTTCTTTTCAAATATTTTAATAACAAAAAATAACTTTTTTTTTCAGATCCATTGCAATTTGTAACATATAATCATGATCATCTTTATATATGTATAATACATTCTCAAAATTCATTAAATGAATATTGTATGTACTCCAGAATATTGTATATAATCCGGAATAGATGTTTTTAAAAGAATTCTGTACCAATCTGGAATAGAATGTTTAAAATTTCATTCATAACAGTTTTCTTGTTTTATAAATATAATTATCTTTTGTATTTTAAGATTTTTAATTTAAAAAAAATTGGTATTAAAAATTTTTAGATTTTAGTAATGAAGGGTGCATATGCTTTTTAATTTATTAAATGGATAATTTAAAGTGGTATATATTTTTTATATAGAATAGTATATATTTGTTAAATTGCAGTTTAAGCAAGTGATCATATAACACAAAATAATTCGTTTTATTTATTTCATGTTTTCAAAAGTAAAAGATAATTCACCTTTTCAAATTAAATCTGTTTCTATTGCTCCATTTTTTGTAACTGTAATATTTAATTATTAATATGATTAAAATATTTCAAATTAACCAAGTGACTGAGTATTTTTTTTATTTCAAATAAATTTAAATGAGCTTTTTTAGTTGTTAATTTTAATGATTTTGTAAAAAGGTTATTTTACTTTAAAAAGTATAATTAAAAAAATTAAATCTGATTTAAAAAAAAAACGATTTATTTATTTATTTATTTTTTAATACTTTTAATACTTCGAAATATACCTGCGCCGGTAAAGTGGAGCCAGCAAGGATTTATTTATTTATTTATTTATTTTGCTGTAAGAGTCGGTCCTATAAAAAACTTATTAATATAAAACTTGTAGATAATATTAAGAAGATTTATAATAAATTTAAGCGTATTTGATATCTTGCGAATGGACGAAGTTATGAATTTTTTTCTTCTTAAACCCCTATCCCCCCCCCTCCCCCCCCCTCCCCCCCCCTCCACGCACACCTTGAGGCCTTTTTTAATGATATGAAACATCTGTCATATAAATAAATTTTTGGCCCTTTTCCTAGAAGTAATAATAATTTTAAACGGATTCGATACGTATGATAATTAAGAAGTTATGATGGTTTTTCTGTTTTCACAAAAAAATAATGATTAACGAACATGACGAACTTGACCAAGATTTTAAGCCGGTTGATTTTATGTATCACTTTGGAAGAGATTTGTGCAGAATTATGGAAGTTATTGCGTCCATAAAAAAGTGATATAGACATATATATATATAAAGTTTTGAACTAGGTTGGTTGGGTTGTGGGAGTCGTGATCGGCGTAGATCTTAAAAAATGTTTCAGGAATTCCAACTTAGGGGAGAATGTAATAGTAGCATTTCTTACGAAATCGACCTAATATTTATTTCAAAAGTTTGTCGACAAATTAAGTACTAATCTAATTTACGTGTCAAAGTGGATTTGGTATGTATGAACTTTATTGGGGGTAAATAAAAATGAAGAAATGAAATAAAAAATCATGAACCTTGCTTTTAAGGCGCTTCTGGAGGGAAAAAAAAAATTCCCAACTCAATAATGCAAAACTCTAGCACATTTCAGTGATTTGAAATCGAATATATATTTTTTCATTTTTCGAGAAAGTAATATCTTGAGTTATAAGCAATTGTTGTCTCACAACGACCTTTATCGGGCTGTCGCATCCAGAAATTCTGTTAAAAACGTCATTTTTCACAGGTTTTTCTGAAAGACCTTCTATTTTTAACGAATAATGGAAAAGCTATTCGGTTCTGAATAGCAGTACTTGCCAATCTCATGCGTTTGCGATCAAAAATGGATTCATATATATGTCGGCTCACCTGAGCATTACAACACAATCAAATTTCATTCTTACACAAGTATTTTTACTGAAATTGAGACATTCAGAGTGCGAACAAACATAAATCTGACAAACAAAAGTGAAACAATTTTTCATTTTCATTCGAAGTGTAAATAGTGCTATTTTTCTGGTACTTCGAGACGAAATTGCTTTTCATAAATACATTGCTATAATTTACAATAATTATATTACTCTAATTTACAGAAAGTCTGAGAAAAATTTTAACGATGACTTCGTTGAGAGAATTTTTGAAGAATATCCATGCAGTCAACTGATTATATTTCAGTTTCATCAATCAATTTTCATAGTGTCATAAATTATTTTATCTTTACCCTTTTTTATTCAACTTAAAATTTCACAATTTGATAAAGTAACTACGCATGTTTATACAGTTTAATGCTTGCTAAGTTTTAGTTTTTAATTATTATTAGATTTTTATTTTTTATCAAATATCTTGCATGTCTGAAATATAACCGAAGTCTGTATTTTTGTTGCTGTTGTTTCTTTAAATCATTCAAAGTATTTTTCCAAAATATATGTAATGAAATCATACGAGTATATTAGAAGTGACTTTGTACAATATTCCTATGTCAATGTTCCATTTAGTAGCATATTAGGTTTAAATTGATATCACACCTTTCCAGATTCATATGTAGTGTATTATCCCTTGACTCTTCTCCCTCAAACAAATGTTTTGGGGTAAAAGTGCCTGTTTATAAAATGAAATACATGTTTGAAATAAAAGTCTAAATAATGTAAATCAACGCTTTAAGTCTATTTTTCTTATTTTCTTGATAAATTCTCTGAATGTTAAAACATGTGGAATTACTTGAACACCAGACTAAAAAAAAGTTGACAAAAAGTTTTACAAAAAGAGCTTTGATGCAATCCGTAATGATTCATTGATGCAGTGATATTCAGTCTTCATAAATCCATTCTAGGTTAGTATTAGCATAAAACATGTTCGTTAATTAATAATAAAAGAAAAATGTTTTTATTATTATCCTAATAAATCTTCAATGATGGCGTGAGAAATACATTCTACATTATTTAAAAACAAAATATAAGGGCAAATAAAATGAAAGTTAAAAAAAAAAAAAAGAATAAAAAAACTGGGCATGAATTATGTAATAATTTCTAAATTGATATATTCGTGTTGTCCCCCCCCCTCCCCCCGCTGAATTATCATTGCAAAATATACATACTATTGCGAAATCCAATTATTTTACTCAACACATTAAAAGTTGTCAAATTATAGGTACAATAACTCTAGTAAAAGATAAAGATGATATAAATAATTAGATGTGTGAAAACCGTGTTAAATCTTAAAGGCATTTACGCTTTAGTTGAAATTTTATCAGCTATTTCGGGTGTAAGTGTTTTCAAGAAGCAATATCCAACATTCAAGCTTAATGATAAATCCAAAGTTCATTCACTTTTAATAATAATGTTTAAAAAATAATCTTAATATAATAGTTTAAAATTTAACAATTTCGCCTCAAATAGAATTTGTTCCTATATCAGTACTCATGTTTAAAAGATAACGTTTTCGAAGCTTTCTCTGAAAAGCAAATATTTTAACAAAGCAGAGAAAGAGTGCAGGTGTGCAGGTGCCTTTTTACGGAAGTTAAAATAATCATTTTTAGTTTCCAAAGATGGAGAACATGTGGTATTTATTATCATCGATCTGCGGCTCTGAAGGGACTATCTCAAATCAAGAAATTTGCGTAAATGTAAATAGTTCAGTCCGCTTAGAGTCTCTGGCAACCTTTTTGT
This sequence comes from Maratus michaelseni, assembly GCA_963931845.1. NCBI lineage: Eukaryota > Metazoa > Arthropoda > Arachnida > Araneae > Salticidae > Maratus > Maratus michaelseni. The sequence continues at coordinate 246,121,299 of OZ007596.1, read as the reverse complement.
TAAAGAGGTAGTTGACGCACCCTTTCACACCACTGATTGATAATATACGTGAAATTGTCGTAATCCCATAATCCATGAGGTCCACGAGGGGAAAACCTATATCTACCAGGAACCCCAGTGTCCAAGGACCCGGAATCCCCAGCAAGTTAAAAAAAAAAAAAAAAAAAAATCACACGAGCTACCCAATATTGCTTATTGCTGGGTGAGCCCAAAGTTATTACATGTATATAAGTTCTATATGAATATACTGATGTTACATAATATTAAATATAAATATTTACAGATATTTACAATAATAATATTGTACTGAAAATTTTCAATTGTGTTATGCACTAGTCTATTAAGTCTTTTAAAACATAGTTTTTAAAATCCATAGATCTAGAATTTTATATAGGTTATAATAATTCTTTGATATATGAAAAGTTTTTATTTAGGACATTGTAGTTTTTATCTAACTTTTCGCAATTGGAAGCGTCTAATAGCACACGTTGTAGGTTTCTCTTTAATGTTTTATTTTTATTGAAGTTAAAATGGTATTTCATAAGAAGGCCGTTACCGAAGATGTAATGTATAGGAGTTCCGGGGTTTTTGTCACAAGGACATCTATCCGTGGTTCTTTTACCAATTTTATATAAAAAGCTTGGGAAGCTTCCATGGCCGCTAGGATAATATGCTTCTGATTTCTGAACACACAAAAATTTAACATCTACCTTATTAAGATTTTTATACGTTTCTCTTCCTTTCGTTGAGTTGGTCCAATCATTTGTCCAATCTGTGATGATTTTGTTTTTAAAATAACTCTTTAGAAATGATTCTGGAAATAGTAAGACGGAGATGTCATAATGATCTTCTGTAATTGCATTTTTTGCTAGAAGGTCTGCTCGCTCGTTACCAGTGGTGCCTACATGTGCTCTAATCCAGACTATTTTGATGAATTTATTGGGGTTTTGTAGTAAACTATTGCAGATATTTAAAATTATGGAGTTTCGAGGAAAAATTATCTTGAGTGCATCTAAGGATGAGCGACTATCTGTCAAAATAAGGGCTGGTGTAAATTGTGATTGTGTTAACCAAACTATTGCTTCCTGGATCGCATATAATTCGGCTTGGTAAATTGAGTTAATTGGGTGTAGTCTTACTGCATGATCATGGATAAAGTTATTATTAAGAGAGACTTTTTATGCACTTGCCACTCCATTAAAAGTAGCGTGTGCTCTCGCTACAAAATACGGATTTTTTTTGTACCGTACTACTCGCTACACCGCATTATTCAAACTGTCGCGCGCTACTTCCGATCCCTGATCGTAACATATAATTTGATAGTGCGTTTGGTCAAACAATATTTTGTTATTTCAAAATATTTTATATCTCAACTAGCAGAACCACCCGGCTTTGCCCGGGATAACATAAATTAAAATACAATAATACGACAATAACAATGACGACAGTATGATTTGTGCATATTCAACCATAAATCGATAAAAAAGACAATTAGAAAAAAAAAGAGTTACTTTAACTCAACCATAGTAAAATTTCTCAGCTTTATAAATGAGAATGCACGTTTTCTTTGCGCATACAATATAAAAATATACCATTTTCCTGACAAAGAAAAAAAAATTACCAAATGTCGTAACATTTTGCGAAATTGCGCTTTTATATGGCATCTTATAAACATTAACTTATATCTTACATTATAAAGCAAAAACATATCCGTGAGTAATGTCGACACCATATGGACGGTAGCAACGACCTAACCATTAAATTTTACATGTACTGCATATTTGTAACTATTAATACCACATAATTTCATTTTTTAAACTATAAATTCGAAAAAAAATTCACTTTGTAGTTTGAAAAGTTTATCGCAATTTACTGATTTTTCATGGATTTTAAAGTAATTTTAAAGCATGTATATTTTTAAATCTGTGTCCAATCTAATTACGAAAGATTAACTTATTTGATCTTCATAAAGTAAAGACATTTATTTCTAAACATAGCACATTCAGTTTTATGCGGTCGAATAAAATAAATGTACTCTCAATGTTATTCGTTTGAAAAGCGTTATTTAATTTAATGATGTTTCATGGATTTTAAAGTAATTTTAAAGTAATTTGATATTCTGGAAAATTGTACGGTAAAAGGATGTTAAACTTATACTTTGGCGACCATTAGATTCTGTGGAAATTACGCTACTTTGTGTAATTGCTATAAAATACTAATATTTTGTGAATGAAAACAGGCACATGATTTAAAATATGACGACACTTTCATCAGGGTAGATTTTCCTCTGAACCGATACGTGTCTAGTTAAAACAATTTCTTTCGCTTCAAGAATCATGTACAAATATGCATTTATATTTATAGAGAATGTGCATGTTTGTCAACTTAACGTAGGCAAAACATTGAGCTAAATTGCTTGTCGTTTCGTTAGGTTTCTCGTAATTTTCAAATAGTTAAAATACATTATATTATGTGTGGGAAATAATAAATTATGAATTACTAACTCTCTTACTTTTCGCCTACAGTTAATTCAGAAAAACTACTTTACTTGAGTGCGTGACGTCACACGCTCATTTGTATTTAAAACATGGAAGCGATTAAAGCAATCTAATACAAATGTACTCATAGAAAATTTTTAATCAATATTCTTAAATACTAAATTTAACTCCGAAATTATATTTACAATGTAATTTAAGGGTGTATTCAAATTCAAACTGCTTATTTTGAGACGCATTTTTAAATTCATTTTTGCTCTAAAATGCATCCAATTGGCAGGTTCTTATTCAGGAACTTTATAATGTCTGTATTGTCTAGATTGTTTGATAAAGGCAGAATATATTTCAAAAAATGCTGTCAAAATGGACATTTGGAACCGAATTTCCCGAAGCGATAGTGCTGGAAACAAAAAAAAATTATCGTACAGTGAAAATAATTGTTTGTAAATCAATTTCTAATTAATTGAACGAAAAATAAAAACATGGGTCCCTTATAAATCTCTTCATAAATCACGCCGCCAAGTTTCATGTTTTTACTTTTAAAAATGAGTCTGAAAATGTGTCTCAAAATTGTGAGTTGTTGATCGTGGAAAAATGTTTTTTTAATACCGCCTTCAACAGAATTTGCTAAAATTGCGTTTTGAAATTATGTGATTTTTGATGCAACACATTATTTTTCAAAAATATAGTGTTCTCTTAAGAATTGGATAATAATTTCGAAGCTGGTGAGATGAAAATGTCACCACGTTGCCGAACTTATAAAAAATATATTAATTTTTAAAATTAAAATAAATGTTTTATATTTAAAAAAATGAAAAATGATTAAAGAAAGAGGAAAATATTTTTTTCCGATAAACCATTTTACTTTTAATCTCATTTGTTTTAACACCAATTTTTGAAGAAAAAATAATGGAAAACACTGTATTGTTTTCTTTAAATTCAATTTTTATTAATAGGACATCTACTGTCCACCTACATCAAGGAATTTAAATATGCCTCCTTGGTTGAGGCTCAAACTGAAAAAAGTTAGGATGTAATGATTGCTAAATGTCAATATTTGACAGACGATTTTTGATTATGTTGAATAAATTGAATAATGAAGTTTGAAAGCGTAAAAAATATGTTTTTATTTCTTAGGAAATATACTTTAATATTAACAAACCAGTGGAAACAATTTGCCTTTGTAAAATTAAGAGCTAATTTATTTATTTTTCTCCAAACTCATTTAAATATAAGTACTATGCTGTTTAAAGCACTTATAGTAAACTTTGTAATATGCGAAAAAAAATTACAACTGACAAAATTGACGTCACTTTCAGATTTCAAATTATAACGAGTTAATCTGAAATTGGTTTATAAAAATATTGCCCATACGCAGTTCCTTTGAATGGCAACGGGAAAGAAATTGAATTAGAAATTGAGGGGGAAAAATAGATATCTGTAATGATAAACTATGGAAAATGTTTGAAAAAAGTGGTAAAGAATGATCTGAGAAATTTTTGAAGTTGACAGTAATTTTACTCGTGTTCTAAAGTATATGTACATAAAGTTTCGTTTCAATCGGACAAAAACTGTAGATTTGTATAAGGAACATACATACCAAGAACGGCTTATATATATATAATAATATATATAGATTTATGTTTTATATAAAAAAATAAACCATAATGGAGGAGACAAATAAATGTAAATTGGAGCTAAAAACTATTCAGGAATTGAACTTTAATAATAGCCGTCAAAATATACTTTTCTGCAGAACATATGATTGCATATCATGCTGAATCTGTGTACATTCAGTATTGAATACGAAGAACATACTACTATATGTATTAATCATGTTCTGTCTGATATCCAATCCTTAAGGGAGGATTTAGAGTACTTACTTTGCCTTTTGGGACATAATCCCGAAAGGTTCTCCACAGGATTCGATACGCTAGTAAATATGACTACCTCATTCATTTCGATATCTTTAAAGACAAGTAATTTATCAACAGCTGTAGTTTGGAGGGAGTGTGGAGGAATATTTAATTTTAAAAATTCGTTACCAGCAGCGTTAGGATCTGTAGAGCAAGTATTTTATTAAAATATAGATACAATGCTTAAGTGATACAAAGAGAAACACAAAATGCTTATAAAAACCTTTTAATGATAGACATATGTTTCAGCGCTCATACGGTGCCATTTTCAAGATATATAACGATAAACAAAAATATTCTCGCCAATTTTTGAAAATAAACTTGAAAACATAAATCACGAGATCATATATGTAAAAAAGCATGTGCTAGAAACAGTTAACTGTAAACGTGAAAATCAATATTTCCTTATTGCTTTTTTAAAACTCAAAAGTACCTTGTGCCAAATTTTAGGTCATTCAAATGAGGCGGATTCGTTGCAAATGTTCACGTTACACATATAGATTTCTATTGATTCACGGAAAATAGATGGGAAATAAAGCCTTGATGGATAAATTATTTTACTATTTTTAAAATAATTTTTTAAAGTCTCAGTTCTATGTAGTCTTGCCAGTGCTGTAGTACTTCTGTCATATTTGATATCTGCCATATGCTCTTTTAATCTTGTTTTAAACTGTCTAGTGGTCATTCCTAAATAATATTGTAATGTTCTATCTGCTCTGGTGAAAGGGATTTCATAAACACGTGTTAGTTGATATGGCTCTATTGGTTCAGTTTTCTTACAAACTACGATTTTTAATTTTATGGATGGTTTTGCGATAAGACATATATTGAAATTGCTAAGTTTATACACTGTTAAAAATTTTCTCTCAAAGTTGCACCATTCCATGGAGCAAAATAATGAAAAGCACCTAAAACTGGTATTTCTTAATTTTTAAAAGCACCACGAAATGGTGCAACCTCCAAAATTGCTATACTTGCACCACAAAATGGTGCAACCTAACTGCGAATCAGAGACGCTGATTTCTGCGCATTTCTACAGCGTCTTTATGAGATAAGCAGACGAGAAAGGAAACAAAATTTTCATCTCCGCCATTGTTTGCAAGGGTATTTATTTCTTGGATTATTTATGGAATGGCATAGTAGGTTATTTCTAATTTTAATCTTGATTTTGTAACTTGTGAATATGAGCTTAATAGTTTTTATATGTTTTATAGAAAAAGATTGATCTCGTGTATATGCTGAACATTATACTGTGAAATTTTTTTACATATTACATTATTTAATCTAAGAAACTTGTATTTTTATATTATTGGTATTTTAAATTATCATTTAAATCTTAAATCCTTAATGTTTTAGATTTGTTTAACGTTTGCCAAATTTCTAAAGTGAATATGAATTTCTTATTTATATCGTAAGATTGTTGAAACAATGTTAAATCTAAACTATTTGCTGAAATATTTTATTCATCTTGTGGTGTATTTTTTCCATTGGCGTACGCAGTTTCAGATTAGCTGAGCTGCATGAAAGAGTGTGAATCAGATATATTGGTTGTTGCTTAAGCGAACAAAACAGTTTCTTTTGTTTATCTTTTTTATAAGAGGAACACACAGAGAAAGAAATACAAATGAATTGAAAAGTTGTTTTAATAAAAGGAAAAAGGCAGAGACAAGATACGTTTATAGTGTAGAAAATAAAATACATTTAGTGTGAAATTTTTGAAAATAGTTATTTTAGGAGGGGTGGGAAGGTGAAAGTTAATTAGAAGTGGAATATGTGAAGTTAATTCCTTTTCACATATATATTGTAATTTCAATTGTTTTTTAATAGTATAATTTAAAAATACTATTTATTAATTTCAGCAGGTTTTTTTTTAAATTAGTATGTGCATTTTTTTAATTGTATGTATGCATTTTTCTGCGATATTTTGTTTATTTTTTATATTTTCAAGATTAAGTAATTTTAAAACATTCATTTTAAATAAGTTTATACTTACTTATATAACATACGATTGAATATTTTTAATGATGAATTAAGCTTTAAATAGTTTAGAATTCACGTTATATTCAAAATGTTTTCCAAACAGTGAAAAATAGTACATATGCAGTCATTCTGTTCATTCCTCTATGAATTTTCTTTTTTATATCCTTCTTTTTTTCTATTTTCTATTTTTTCTTATTTTATAGGGAAAAAAACCTTAAACTAAATTTTGATAAGTCATACATAAATTTGAAAAGGCTTCGTGAGCATTTTACAAAAAAAAAAAAAAAAAAAAAAAAAAAAAAGGTATCAGTATTTTTCTCTATGACATATAATATAAAATAGCTCATATTGACAAGATACATAATCTATAGGCATAAAAGATTAAAATTAAATATGATTTATCGTGTTGTTCCATAAATAAGCATCGTAATAATATCCATTTGCCAGCAAAATTTGTTGTATAGATCCACATACATATAAAAATATAAAAATAAAGAATAACTAATCATACACATAAAAAAGCATTTATCCCCCCCCCCTCTCGTTATAAAGTAATTGATTCTTATTTTTTAAGATATTTTCATTGGTTCAATATACTCTAGGATTGATATTTACTGCTTCTCCGATTTTTTTTCTTTTTCTAAGATAGCTTGCGTGTGTTATACAAGATCAGAAACCCGGTTTATTCAGAAAATTATAAAGTATTTCAATTATATTACTTTGATTTTTTTTTTACGATATAAAGCGCTTATAACAACATCGCAGTTTTTATGTACGTTAATTAGGAATTAAGGTGTAAATCATGTAAAAAGTACGATGGTGTTGAGTGCGTCCTATTGGAAAAAAATCAAATTGAAATATATCAAAATTGGATAAATAAACCAGGTTTCTGATCAGGGTGTAGTACTGCGAAAACAAGCGTGGGGCCGCTCATATTTCGGAACACAGGGTCTGTGTCCCCGATAGAAAACTTGATACTGAATGTTGCCTTTCATTTTGAACTATGCAGAGAAATGTAATTGAAAAATTAAGCAGTTTAATTTAATTTAATTAAAGTTTTTTACTTGTAATCTTTTAAATAGCTTGTTTCTAATTGTAAAGTTCAGAAGTTTATTTTCTGTCTGAAAATGTCGGTCCATGCAGATCTCTTGAAGCTATACAATTAAGTTATATCATTTTCAGTAGTGATAATAATGCAAAGAAACTCAAAAACATACGTAAATTTTATCACAATTCAAACAAAGTTACAAAAGTTAGAGGGAGACCAGACAAATAGACAGGCATGACAGACGATCCAAAGTGATAAACACATTTCAACTTTGTTGAAAAATATTAAATATCAGAGCGTTATTTCTTAAAATTGTTAATTGATGAGCTTCTTATCCCATTAAAAAATTAATAAGTTTGGAATGTCTGCGTCTTCCCGCGTCCCACCACCGTCCCCTTCAAAATAAAAAGTGGGGAGGGGGGGGGGGCGCTTTAGATAAAATAAAGTTAGGGAACACCGTCCCCATTCGACTACACCACTGTTTCTGATCGTGTATAACACACGCAAGCAATCTTCAAACAAAGATCAATCAGAGATACAGTAAATATCAATTCTAAAGTTTATTGAAATAATGAAAACATCTTAAAAGAACAATTCACACAATTACCCGCAAAAAATTCACCAATTTATGGTTCGACCTAATCATTAAATGATTTCCAAAAGTTCTATGTTTCCCCATACTATACTCGCTAAAATACGTCAATTGGTATGCAGCTCGATTATGGCACATTAACCAAGAAGATTGGATGAGAATAATGATAGATTTTCTAGTTTTCTTTAATAGTCTACATCCAAGATTAGCGTGAAATAAAAAATATATTAGTAATATATGGTTTATATATGAATGTTTATACCATTTATGGGTTTTCGCAAAAAGCACTTCATTGCACCAAATCGTATTAGCTAAAATACGCCAGTTGACAGTGGTCCGAATTGCGGAAGATTACTTAATAGGTTTTAAAATCTCCGTGTTAGTGAACGTTTCCTGCAATTGATAAGCGAACGGGCATGAAGTTTAAATGCCTAAGTTTTTGTCAGGCTTTAACCAGGAAAGATGAAATATATTACAACAAAATATATACGAAATGCTGCCATGATCACAAAGTGTTCTTGATTTCTCTATCGGAATGTTCTAATTTGGCAAAGGGTTAAACAAGTAGATTGAATTATGAATAAAAGTAATATGTTGCAATTCTTAGCATACATTTAAGAGATCAAACGGGTCGCCAGAGGCGGTTAGTTAGTAAATATGCATCTGCCTTATAATTCCACACTTTTCTACAAGTGATTAGTAAATTGTTAAAGATGGTGATTATTTATTGAAAAATTAACATTTCAGGTATTTATAAAGTTAGTTTTACATGTAAGACTTCATTTCATACTAAAACAAGGACGCTGTATGCTTTCTATTTGACATTGTTTCGCTATCTGTTATCGTTTCCGAGATAACATCAATAACTACCAAACTACGCCTCTAAGGATGCAGCAGTCATATGTGTGGTTATGTAAGGTTACGCTGTGGATATTTATACGGCATAATTGACTATACAAAACTTTATTACTGCAACGAAATGTATAAATATTATAACATATTAAAATAAACATAATTACTAAATAAATATAATGTTTAATAGCCGTCCTGCAGCCGCTCCAAAATACGATGCATCACCGGAGACTGTCGAAGAGCAAGTGTAAAAGATTCTCGCCGAATGCACCGTCAGTCTATCCTTGGCAAAACCACGCCAAACTTTCGCCAAATAAAACGCTCTTTTTGCTCCGCTGGAGAAATGTAAGTGAATTATGCTTCAGCTTCCATTTTCATATAAGGCGAATTAACGTCGCCACATATGATAGAGCACAATTGTTTTACCTAAGTCAGATATTTGTCCCACACTTTTTAGCTTTATCCGTTTAGAAGTTGAGTGTTTCCTGACTTTGGATTGAACCCTGTATATCTTTCCATTTACTATTATCACTTTACTTATGCTTCAGCATTTAGTGATAAAACAATTAAAAAAATTAGTAGGCTTAAACATCTCGTTTCTGAGATTTTAATTTTTAAACATGTGTATTGTTCTTTAAATTTAAATAAACAGTCGGATGTGCCAATCCCAAAACTTTTTTCTATCTCATACATGCTAATACCTCAAAATTCGCTATCACAGCGCCCCCTTCCGGTGGAATATCTCCAAATTCAAGAAGAGCCTGCTGATCATAGTTAAAAACCTATTTAATAAATTTGGTTTAATTCTATGCGATACTTCATACACTTTTCAACAATACAATGTGGACAGACACATGGATAGACGGACATTCTGTATAAACATGTTTCTGGGGATCTATGACCCCTAAAACGCGTAAATCAATCAAAAACCAGAAGTCGAAAAAAATGTCGATTATAATATTTTCTGCTACTATAGATAGAATAAAGTAAAAAAAAAAAAAAAAGTCATTCCGTCCTGTACCGGGAGGTAAAGGTGGCCTCCATAATCTATGTTTTTAAAATTCAACTCATTTTCCTCAAACACCCGAAGCTAAAATGCTTAGAACCCGATTATAGAAGATTCAATCCCAGTTTTCGCTAATACTGAATTTGAATGAGAGTTTCTGCATGAGTTACAGCATAACAAAAATCAGATTGTTGCAAGATGTCAGCCACTCTAGAATTTCAAACTTCCATTTTTTAAGATAAAGCCAAAACAAAAAAAATGTTCTGGAATCCTTCTATCACGATCTAACATTTAACGGAAACAACTTTTTAAATTTATAATTTTTTATACATCTTTTTGAATTTTGAAAAAAATTAACTTGCCGCCATTTTGAAACAAGATGGCGCATGTAGCTGGCCAACGAACTCGGTCGAGACCTTGGTATATTATGTACACATGATCAGTCACATTAATATCGGTTCATAAATTCGAGAGTTACAGCATAAAAAATATATTGTTTCAAAATCTCAGCCACCCTAGAATTTGAAACTACTATATCTCAGCCATTTTTTAAGATATAGCCAAAACAAAAATTGTTCCAGAATCTTTGTATCACGTTCTAACACGTAACCGAAACATTTTTTTTTCAATTTATAGACTTTTTGTACATGTTTTTGAATAAAAAAAAATAAAATTGTTAACTGGCTGCCATTTTGAAACAGGATGGCGGAGGAAGCTAGCCAACGAACTCGGTCGAGACGTTGGTATATCATACACATACTGAGTCACATCCATATCGGTTTATAAATAAGAGTTGCAGCATGAAAAATGTTTGGGGGGTCATCATCGGTGAAAATACACCAAACATTTTTGAAATTGCTTTCCTTCGAACGACTGCAATAGGTAGTTTTTTACTTTTTGTAATGAAAGCTACCTAATAGGCACTACTTGACCGAACTAGTAATTTATAAGAAAAGGAGGGGGGGATACTAGTAAGACCTTATTTTTATTTAATCTTATTTAACACGATATTTTCCAAATGTCTTAAAAAATTTTGTCATATTAATACTACGAAAAATAACTATATTATTCGTTAAATTTCAGTAAACCTTAATTTTTGTTCCTAAAAACCTTATTTTTTTTCTAAAATTAAAAAAATTGTGTATGACAGAAATTGTTAAATTGTCTATGACAGAATTTAAAAAAACAATTCAGAAATCTTAGAAAAAAATAAAAATCTTTACTGGTATATTTGTTCTCCAAATAACTGTGTTTCTGATGCTAATGTAATATTCGGAAAGCCTTGGAAAAACAGTTCTTTATTTCGACAGCTGCTGTCGCTGTGTCTAAATCGATTGAATTCGCAATGTCTAGAAAGAAGAATGTAGGAAATAATCGATTACTGAAATTGATACAGTTGTTCTCCATGTTGGTTAATAACGAAAGACTGTGAAATTTATTGTTAGATGCTCTTGACTTTTGCATGCTGCTGCCGCTAAAGATTGTTATACAGTGTTGCGGATTTTTAAATTGGGAAATCTAACACTTTTTCTGTATAGAAATATTCGCCTTATTTATTGCCTGTTTTGAGTAACAATGAAGGTAGGCAAAAGGGATATAGTAACACATATTCCTGAAATTTGTTTGTCAGGGCATCTTACAGCTACTTTTGATTGCTTCCATGCGTGTACTGGTTAAAATGAACGTGTTGATACATTTATATTATCCTCTCGCTCACGAATTACGAAAAAAAAAAAAATCATTTCGTGTATTTGTTTGCTTTAAAATGTTATTCTAAATTGTGTAGAAAAAGAACAATTTGTTTAGCGTGATTCTATTAACCGTTTATGCTTCGATGTACTTTATAAAGTACCATAAAAGAAAACTTGTAAAATTCATTTACGGGAATGTTTTACTAATGCGAAGGCGCGCTTAAGCTAATGTTAAACCAATAGTAGCGTTTTTTATTTACCCATCATACGTAGTATAGGGTAAGTCTTGTAATCGTTTTGAAAATCGAAAAAAATTTTTGACGGATTTACACGTTTCAGACACTGGAGTTTCCGAAAAACATATTTTTTTGAAAATTTTTTTTTGCCGTCCGTCTGTGTGTCTGTGTGTCTGTAAACGCTCCATCTCCCGAAAAAATTGAGATAGACTTGCAATTTGGTATGTACTTAGTATGTAATAATGGGAAGAAACCTATTTAATTTCAATAACCTCGATTAACCGGAACTATTTTTTTTTCGGACTCTCGAAATATTGTTCTGATAAAAGGTATATAAAAATTTTCGAAATTGTTTATTTTAAGAAATGAATATAAAGGACCATAAAAAAAAACATAAATTTTGCATAAAGCATGAAGTCGATCGGATAATGAGCTGCCGAGATATTTGGAATCCTATTTCCACACTCTTCGATTTTTCATGACCCTGTATTTTATCCAAATTTCACTTCAAAGATATATTTTAATTGGAAATTTGACGCTTAATCCGACGCAATAAACCATTAGTTAATAGGATTATCATTTTTGGAATTATAAGGATGTTTCTTTCAAGCAATTCAGTAATCGAGCCTTTAAAGTTTATGACGTCATCAAGCCACGATTTTGTTTGAATTGCAATGCATTTTATAAGTAGTTTACACATTTTTATTTTAACCCGCGAGAACTCGCTAGATCTCTTGTCACACCAGAACTCGCACGTGAGAAGTTTTCTCACGGTGCCCAATTGCCTTCACTTTTACCTTACACATTCGTTTAATATCAGCATTTTTTGCTTGTCTTAATGCTTTATTCACAAAAAATATATAAAATGATTTTAAAAATTTCTAAAATTTAATTAAAAAAAAGGGTTTAAATAAGAGTCTTATTGCAACAGCTGGGACAAAAAAAATGTATGTGAGAGAAAATCTCACGCAGCGAGTTCTCCCGGGTTAATATTTTACATTATGCATAGCCATGATGGGTAAGTATTACGGTGGCCCCTAACGACTAGTTTTCAAATTTCTCGATAGTATTTTAATATTTTGAAATGATCTTTTTTACGTTGGATGTCAGAGGTCTATGTATAACAGGGTACATTTTCGATTTTAGTTTTGCGCCCCCCCATCCCCGAGGACACTTTTAGTTTCTCGCAACCGGGATTTAAAGTAAAAGTTCCCCCCCCCCCCCCCCCAAAAAAAAAAAAAAAAAAAAAAAACATAAAACTTCAACCAAAATCGAAAAAGGACGGAAATACGGAGGTTATAGACCGTCAAATATATTCTATGGGGTGAAAAATCATTTAAAATTATTGAAATGCAAACGAGAAATTAGAAAAGAACGCTGCCATTGGTTTAACATTAACTTGTGGTAATCTTTACGTTACCAACGTAGGCTCTTAATATATTGATTGACAGCAATATAATTTAAGACTAGTTAATGAAATTTTATATTACCATGTTCCAAATGTTATTCGTCGTACAAAGTACAAATTTTTATAATTAAAACATTTCTTTTCCAGTTATAATTGTTTAGATTCTCTGATATTGAGTGGAAAGTCTCAGTTTTTAAAAAATCTTGTGCTGTCGTATGTTATCAAAATTTTAAACACATTTGAAGCTACACAAGAAATCTAAAAGCTCTTTAGCTATGTCAGGTAAATTAAAAGTTAGTCGGGCGAAGTTTTAATCGGTTTTTATGACTTAAAGGGGTTGTTGGTCAGTCCGATCTCAAATTTCCCTAGCTAATGTTAAACCTATGGGAGTGGAATGCATTTTTATTTTTATATATGTAATGAGGAAATTAATAGTTTTTATCTATGATCGTTCCTAATGTCCTTTTTAACATAATTCTTTGTACTACCCATTTTTACAGACATTATTTTATTTTACAACACATAAACAAGATCAAGTTTTAAATACTTTTAAAACCACATAAAGCTAGTCAATCTGTTAAAAATTGTAAAACAGTAAACATTTTTTCATCTGGTGAAAATCTTTTTACTGTTTTACAATTTTTAACAGATTGACTAGTTTTGTGTAGTTTTTTTAAGTATTTTTTAAGACTTTTAGACATGTACACCACTTGTTTATATGTTTCAAAATAAAATAATGTCTGTGCAAAGAATTATTAGGAAATTAATATTTTTGACTTCATTTTTATTGTGTACCCTTGTTAAAGGATGTCATTTATATATATCTTATGAAAATATTTCTAAAACATATGCTTAATTTAATGTTTTATGTGTTAAAATCGTACAAGCTGTGAATAAGATGTTAAAACTTTTGATAAAATTCAGCATATATTTTAGAAATATTTTGACAACTAAAAAAGAGAAATCGTTTAAGAAGAGTACTCAGATAAACCAAGTCAAAAATATTAATTTCCTTATGATATTTATAAAGAATGCATTCCACTCCCATATGCTTAACATTAGCGAGGAGAATTTGAGACATGACTCACCAACTCCATTAAGTTAAGAACCTCATATGAGACTTGGGTGAGCTAGAGCGTTAAATACAATCAATAAATGTTTAAATATATACAACAGTTGTTTCTTATGCAAGTACCATAATTTACGGCCTATAATCCGCGGATCACACAATAATGTTTCGACCCAGAAATATAATTTAATTCGTAATACCTATTCATTAACTATTTATTTTCGCTTGTGAAATCGTTCCTGTCACTGCATTTGGCATCGGAATCAATCCACTTTCTTAAATTTCTGTGAAATACAAGATTTTTCCTTTCCTTTTTTGCCATGAAAACTTAATCTCTTTATGGTAAATTTGATTGGATTCCCTCCTTATCTCTGATTGACTGAGAAAGGTACGAGTGAAATCCACTATCAGTTCCGCAGCAGCAGAATGCTTCGCGGATGTCTGAGAGAGCTGCTTTAGGATAAATTTTATTGGATGTCTTCCCTTTCTCTGATTGGGTGAGAAAGACATAGGTAAAATCCACTAGTGTAAATTTTGAAATATAGCATTTTTCTAATTATTTTTCTTATATTTTTGTATTTATAATCAGTAGTACTTTTATATTTTTAATATTTCCTATTAATTATGTTTGTAAGTACTGTATTACAGTCCTATTTAATAAAATTCTATTTTTGTTTCTCACAAAATATTCATTTATTGTATTTATTATTTGGAAAATGAAAATATATGGCTCTGAGGCCTTTTTCACTCCCTTTACCCTCTTACGCTTGGCAAACCAATACCAATGCAACGGATTTTGAATGAAAAATCCAATCTTTTTGCTGAGACATCTATGCACCAAGACAATTGATTAATCAGGTAAGCGAAGTCAGTACAAACTTCGTCGGCACTTCACAACTTCTGCATTGGAACACTGGAACGCAATGTTCAGTCCGTATGAATAGTGTGTTGTGTGGTGGTTTTTCGAGTATAATAAGTATTCTTTAGACATGTCAAAGAAATACATATTATACTCGAAAAACCACCACACAACACTATTCATACGAACTGAACATTGCGTAATTTTCCGAAAACGAATTATGCACCATCCAATCAATTACACTACCGAATAACATGCACACGTCTGCTCATTGCAACCGCGGCACCATAACTGTTCAACTGATGTGTTGATTGAAGTCAAATATTTACAGCGATCCAGTAAGTTATATTTTATTAAATACAATTTCTGGGTCAAAACTTGATTGTTTGATCCGCGGATTATAGGCCAGAAATTACGGTATTAATTTAAATTTGTCTGAAAGTTTTCCCATTTAAGTATTAACCCCCTTGCCTGTGATGCTCGAACTCAATTCGGGCAACGCAAATGCGCTAATTTTGGTATACCAGACCTGACAAGGAAGGTCTCCATAAGCGCATACTCAGAAAATTTTGAAAAAATTACAGAATATTCTCCTCTTGCGGATGTATACGTTTATAAAAAAAATTGCTGCGGAACCTCGATATAACGTCCGTAAAAAAATTATGAAAATTTCGTGTTTTGGCGATTTACCGCTGGGTTGGCGACACAATGAAATTTTTAAAATGCGCATTTACGATAAATACGCTTTAAGGAAAAACGTTTTCTACTCTTTATACTGAACTAGTTTGAGTAAGTTTAACTTAAATAAGCTTTTATAACTATAGTTTTGCCATGTACATTTATATGTACATTTAAAGAAAATTAACGATCGTATTCTACGGTTTAGAACAAAGTTTAAATTGATTAAAAATGCTTCAAACTAAAAATTAATTGATTCTCAGCAGTGTCAATTTGATTTCGATATTGTTAGTGCCGGAGACAACAAGAAAAAAGACTTGTTGCCATGGAAACAATGACTTATTCAATATAGAAATGTATGATGAGAGGGTTCTTAATCAGATTTACTGTTAAAATACACTTAAAACTTATCTATCCCGAGACACCGTGTAAAATTAAATAACTTCAGCAATACTTAATTTGTATTTATATTATATAAGCTTATAGAAAAAAATATAAACTATTTAATCGTTGAAATTTAAATTCATAAAGTACTATGCATTTAAACACTCATCTAACCAGGCATTTTCAAATCCATTAAAGTCGCTTGTATTTGGCGAAGAAAAAGTTTTGCTCGCCAAATCGCGTCTTTTTTGCGCCAAATACTCCAAAGAATTTTATTTTTTTACACATTTTTTACTAGGATTCCGCAGCTAAATTTGACTGATCCTTTATTACGTACATGAGTACCTTCATTAGCATTTTTTTCCAAATATTCTGAGTATGCGCTTTAAGGAGATCTTCCTTGTGAGAGGCAGGTATATAAATTTTTCGCAAGTTAAAAGTTTCTTTGCATTGTTTTTAAGCATTGGACGGACGGAGTTCGGGCTTCACGGAATTGAAACACAGATTTTTCTTTTGCCCGAACTCAGGTCGGGTATTTTAAAATTGGTGCGTTTGCGTCGCTTGAACTGAGTTCGGACGTTACAGGCAAGAGGTTAAAGAAAAAAAAAATTGGCACGTTTTTCTCAAATATATTCCACAGGCAAGGGGTTAATATAATTTTGATAAACTCTGTATGTAGGTGGATTTAGTTAATTCGGATATTCTCTGCATTTTTAGCATAATTGCAAATATATTCCACAGAGGCAAGGGGTTACTATAATTTTGACAAACCCTGTATATTGGTGGATTTAGTTAATTCGAATATTCTTTGCATTTTTAGGTGCATTCCTCATCCCCTTCATCTCCATGATGCTCTTGGCTGGACTCCCACTTATGTTTATGGAGCTCTCTTTTGGCCAGTATGCCAGTCTTGGACCCATCGCCATATTCGACAGATTTTGCCCGCTCTTCGCAGGTAAGAACAATTGATGATTAAATGAAACTCTTATATAATGTTTTTTTTTTTTATCTATGATCGTTCATAATGTCATTTTTAACATAACTCTCTGTACTACCTATTTTCACAGACATTATTTTATTTTTCAAAATATAAACAAGCATTGTACATGTCCAAAAATCTTAAAAAAACACCTTTAAAACCATACAAAACTAGCCCATCTGTTAAAAAATGTAAAAAAGTAAAAATATTTTCCCCTGTCGCTCTCAGGCATCTTCAATCACTGATATTATATTTTCTGCTCTGTCAGTCAATCTGTTGAAAACCTCCATTTTTATTTTTCTTAATAACATCTGGCGTCATCTGTTATCAATTTTTGCGTGGGCCATATCGTTGCATGTTTCTAAATTCGATTTATATATTTCTATGGCTTCTCTCTGTAATGCGTAGTTTAAATTATTATAATTGGCTAATATTTCAACATTACTGAAGTCTATTGTAATTGGGGATTTGCTGTTTAATCTGGCTATTGCAGTGGTTGATTTATTTAAGTTTTTCTTTTCACAGATATTAATTTATTTTCCAACATATAAACAAGCATTGACAAGCATTGTTTATATGTTGGAAAATAAAATAATGTCTGTAAAAATAGGTAGTACAGAGAATAATTATCTTGTATAATGTTTTATTTAACCTAGTAGCTCATTTTATAAAGCAAGAAACAAAAGACATGCATCAAGCATAAATTATTAAATTCTTTCTAACACATTTGGAATACTGTAACAAAACTTCACCGTTTAATACGTTAAAATTTCATGTTAGCATTACCCATAACACATTTGAAAACCCGATTTCAGCAAGTACCATCTACAGTCTGAAAAATAGCCGAATTATTTTGTGTAGCCCTGTATATGATCTATAGATTTGTATATATACTAGATTAATTTCGACACATTTATTCAAATTGGTAAAGAAATCGTATGAGATGTAATCTTCCCAACTGAGCGGAAAAGTCCATTCAAAAAGCGAAAACGGACTTTTTCGCTCAGTTGGGAAGATTACATCTCGTATGATTTCTTTTACCAATTTGAATAAATGCGTCAAAATTAATCTAGTGTAATAACGTTTCCAGCGTTTACTGGAGGTCCCATTACCTGTGATTTATTCTGTTGTGCTGATTCAGATATCAGACCAGATGCTATGATCATTAACGTTAACTGGGTGAATTAGTTCAGCCATATTCGTCCGGGATTGCTCAGTAGGTAGAGCATTGGCAGCTTCAGCCAAGGGATCCCGGGTTCGAATCTTGGCCCGGTTTTTTTCGCTCAGTTGGGAAGATTACATCTCATATATACTGCATAGTATACAAAAATTTGGGGAAGATTACATCTCATATATATATATATATATATATATATATATATATAATATACTACATAATATACAAAAATTTAGTTCAGTTAAGAAGCATATCACACAGTTAAAAATTCACCTATAAAAATTTCCGTCAATCAGCGAAAATGCTTTCGAATTATTTTGTGCAGCCCTGTATATAGCTACAGAATTTATACACACCACGTAGTATGGGAAAAGTGTAGTTAAATTTAAAACTCAATTCAAAGGTGAAAATGCACTTCCAGAAATTATCGCTCATAGATTGTAATGTAACCCAATTCTTTTGTGTGCCCCTGCAAATGAACAATAAATGCAATTCATATGAATTTCATTGTTTGAAATAGTGTAACATCAGTAAAATATACGGCAAACGATTTTCCCCTTTAGACCATTATGTACTCTTTTGTGTAACCCTGTAAATGAATAGTGAATGCGTTGCACCCCATATTTTGAATTGATTTTTTCCAATTGGCCTTAATGTAAGGGAATACTTTTGACTGCCCCTGTAAACGAACTGTAACTGCTATACACTTCTTTTCAATAGCGATAGTAAACGTCAATAACATATAGAAATTACAAGGCAATCCGAGTATATTTATGAGAGTTTGAGCATCGACAGACAAACCGAAGTGGATAAATCCTTTACAACTATGTTGGAACGTGTTAACAAAAACAATCTTCAAGTTTGTTCATAGAAAATGTTATTCTCGATTAAGTAAAAAACAAGAACGAAAAATCATGCGTCAAGCATAGATTATGTAACACTTTCCAACGCTTCCAAAATAACTTTACGAATCATACTCTTTTATAAGCTAAAAGATAACATCTAAGTAATCCGAATACTTTATTCAGCCCTGTATAGGATCTATAGATTTGTATATATGCTACATAGGATGCTAAATTTTAGTTCAGTTAGGAAACACGTAGCACAGTTTAAAATTCTCCGTCTGGAGTTAAATAATACGGAAATGTGTTCCCGAACTTTTGTACTTCCCTGTATAGGATCTACAGAATTTATACACACCACGTAATATACAAAAAGCGATTTAAAATTAAAATCGCATTCAGTAACTTAAAACGCACTTCCAGGAATTATTGTTAACATACAGTAGAGAATTCTTTTGTGTGTCCCTGTAAATGAACGATGACTGCTATACACACAATATTCTGTAGTAAGTCTCTTGTAATGAACCTTATATAAATTTCAATGCGTTTAAAATAGTGAAACATTATTTAAATAAACCGCAGACGATTTTTCTCCATAGACGTAATGTAACGGAATTCTTTTGACTGTCCCTGTAAAGTAAGTATAAGTGCTATGCACACCCTATTCCATATTAAGCTTCTTCTAATGCACCTTAGTGATATATATAAATTTCAATGCGTTTAAAGTATTGAAACATTATTTAAATAAACCGCAAATGATTTTTCCCCATAGACCGCAATATAACGGAATTCTTTTGAGTGTCCCTGTAAAAAAACTATAAGTGCTACACACTTCCGTTGAAATAGGGAACATGCTATAGATAACGATTATAACATATAAAATTTGCAGGGCAATCCGAGCATATTTACGGGAGTTAGAGCACGGACAGACGGCAGACGGCCAGACGGCCAGACGGCAGACGGCCAGACGGCCAGACGGCAGACGGCCAGACGGCCAGACAAACCGAAGTCATAAACACTTTTCAACTAGGTTGGAAAGTGTTAAAAAGACTAATTTAAACCACATATGAGACTTTGATGTTTAAAATGTGACAGTCAGTTAGTTGAAAACTGATTTTTAAATACTGATTTTTAACACTTTCCAACATAGCTAAAAAAATTGTATGAATTCGTTTTGTCTATCTGCCTTCTCTCCGTGCTGTACACTGTAAAAAAAAATTCCTGGAAAAAAAAAAACGGAAAATGTACTGGCAATCGGGATGCAAGTAATGAGATTATATTGCTTTTAAAGAAATGCGGAAAAAATCCATTAAATTTACGGATACTTTCTGCATTCTTGCGGATTCGAAATCTCCTTTACGGAACTAATGTCATTTACGGAAATTCTACTGTTGTTTTGGAAAGATGAAACTTCTCCGTAAAATTTTACGGAAAATCTCTTGTATTTTCACAGGTTTTTTTTACAGTGTATAATTCTCGTAAATATACTCTGATTGTCATGTAGTTGATATGTTACGGTCAATATGATTAATCCGGTCATTATTAATAATAACCACTTATTATTAATAATGACCGGATTAATCATACTGACCGTAACAGATATATGTTATTGCAGTTTACTATGGCATGTTTTCTATTGAAAATGGAATGTGTAGCAGTTTTAGTTCTTTTACAGGGACACTCAAAAGATTTCCGTTACATTATGGTCTATTGAGTAAAATCGTTTGCAGCGGGAGTTTGGTGATTTGCTATTTCAAGCATAATGAAATCGATATGCATACAGAGGTGCACAAAGACATGCATTCTGTAGAATATGGAGTGCAAAGCATTTACCATTCATTTGCAGGAATAAACGAATTCGGTTACATAATGGTCCAAGTGGAAAATTGTTTGCAGTGTATTTTAATAACGTTACACTGTTTGAAACACAATGAAATTTATATACGTTTTTGAGGTGCATTAAAAGTTGCTTACTGTAACACATCGGCTGATAAGTTCCCGGTCTGACACACAGATGGCATTGCAATCGCCGAACTGATGCTTTTTTTAGTCAATACTAACCTTTAAAAGGTAGCAGAAAATATGTCATGACGATTCGCCTTGTGGATAAAACATTAGAGTGGTTTTAGTTGAACGACTTTGTTGATAAACAAAAAAAATGGATAAACAAGAATTTCAAGAATTGTTATTTGATGGGAAAAAACACCGTTCAAACAAAAGCTTGGCTTGATAAGAGTTATCCGGACACTGCACCAGGTAAATCAACCATTATTGACTGGTTTGCTGAATTTAAACGTGGTCGTACGGACACCAGTGATGCACCACGCAAAAGAAGTGGTTACTCCAGAAAACATCAAAAAAGTCTACAAAATCGTTTTGGGTAACCGTAAGGTGAAGTTGCAGGATATACCGCAGACTCTGAAGATATCCAAGGAACGTGTAGGTTTTATTTTGAATGAACATTTGTCTATGAAAAAGTTGTCAAAGTGGGTGCCGCGCGTGTTGACTTTTGACCAAAAACAACAACGAATCGATGATTCTGAGCACTGTTTGGAGCTTTTTCGTTAAAAAATTGTTATTTATTATGAAATTATTATCATTTATTTATTTATTAAATTATTATTATTAAATTATTATTAAATTATTATTAAATTATTATTATTATTATTAAATTATTATTAAATTATTATTTATTAAAGTTATAAAGTTATGTTAAAAAGTTGTTTTCTTTATTAGATCGGGAACTTATCAACCCATGTGTTAGAATATGACGCGCATAAATTATCCTCACTTACAGGGACACACAAATATTTCAATTATCGTGATACGAGCGATAAATGTTAGAGGTGCCTTTTCAGCTTTGGTATGTGTTTTTAAGTTTAACTAATTTTTTGCGTACTACAGGGTGTATAAATTCTATAGATCCTATACAGGGCATACACAAAACAATTCGCTATCATTACTGCGAATTAGATTGAATTTCTTAAGAGTTTTTGAATTGGGTTACGCATTTTCCCAGCTGAACTATATTTAGTGCACTAAGAGGTGTTGAATTATGATCATTAAATATAAATAAATTCATATATAGGGTTACGCAAGGAATTGTATACATTTATATCCATGTATGGTTATTTCTTAAAGTATGTTTTCAGTTTTTACCTGTTTTTTAAATTGTATATACTTAAGATATCTTCTCTCACCTTATTAAACGGTGAAGTTCCGTTACAATATTCTGGAAGTGTTGGAAAGTGTTTCATAAGCTATGCTTGACTCATTTTTTTTTTTTTTTTACTTTGGAACCTTGGTGCTTCTCTATTATCCTGACAACCACTTTTCATTAGAAAAAAATATATCGCCAAACTATAACACCAAATAAACAAATGGAAGAATGTTGCCATTGGAATATATAAATAAATAAAATGCAGGAAATTCAGATAAGCCGCCACTCACCAAAGTGCCAACTTACCAGTAAGTTTAAACAAAAGAAATTTACAATATATTAAAGAAAAAAAATAATTCATTTATTTACATTATTTTTCTTAATTATCCCTCTCGGCTGGTGAATAAATATTTGACATCAGTTGAAACTGATTTATTACACGTAACTATGTGTCGCAACAGTTTTTTAATGCTTTTTATTTTTTAATATCATGGCATCGCCGCCGTTTAAAAACTCAATTGTTATTTTAATTAACATAACTAATAAATCAGTAAAACATAATGAAAAATAGAGGTAGATGTCTAATTAAAAACCACATGATGACATAACAAAAACGTGTAATGCTTCTGACGTCAAGTGAACCGATCTGCATTTTTGGCGTTAAATCGTATAGTTTGGCGATAGGTTTTTGATATGAAAAGTGGTCGACGGGATAATGGAGAAATACCGGAACCCTATATCTTTACAAGTGAGAGATATGGTTAAGAAAGATAAATATTTTAAGTTTGAAAATGAATATTTAACGATACATATTTAAGAACAATTTATCAAATGAAACTGTTATACATTGTTGCATGTAGTCCACTACCTCGCGAGTTATTTAAAAAAAAAGAAAAAAAAAAAACCTTGATCTTTAAATTGGTACATGTAAAATGCTATTCTCGATCACGTACAAAAAAAAAATGAACCACATAAATGGTTTGGATGTTTAATATGCGACAGTCAAAGTTCCGTTGAAAATTGATTTTAAAACACTGATTTTTATAACTTAATTTAGAGGCGCCTTAGATCAGTCCTTCATAGGTGCCAACCTCTCATTAATATTCCGTAATATGCGGGTTAATTTGACCCAGTTTAACAACAGTTCAAACCAGAAAAATTATTGGATGAATCTATATTTACTCAATTTCAGGTTTCTACGTGGAATTTATTTAATTTCATTTCTTAAAAAAAAATTTCTTGTGCGAAACGTTTTAAACCTGGGTCAAATTAACCCGCATATTACGGAATATTAATGAGAGGTTGGCACCTATGGTCCTTGTGAGTGATAAACATTCGAAGAGTGAATATTTAACGATTGAAGAACATTTCATTAAATGAAACTGCTATACGTTGTTATATTTAACTCTCTTTCTTACAAACTTTTTATTTATTTTTTAATTGGTATATGTAACATGCTATCCTTGATTGTGTGGAAAAAAATAATTTATGCCAAATAAATGAGGTTTTGATGCTTAATAGGTGTTGGTTAAAATAAATTTCAGTTGCATTAAGTTGTATTTAATTTAAAGTTTAGATTTTAAAACGCTGATTTTGGGGGACTTTGTTTGAGGAATTTAATTTAGAAATCTTAAATAAACTCCAGCTGAGCTAAAGGGTAGAGAAAGATAAATATTTATGCAAATAATAATACCACATAAAAGGCAATTGGATTTGACATTTATCGTAGTGAAAGTTAAATTGCTCTAAATGTGAATATTTTCTTTTCGGTAAGTTCATTACGAGAAAAATCTTACTTTTTAATTATGAAGTAATTAATGAAAATAAAATAATTCACGTGATTATAATAACAATAAATAATTTACATGAAGAAAGTATCATGAGATAGTCACGGAAAGTGTAGAGTGCAGTTAAATTTAAGTTACTGACTTCCGCCCCTCACCCCCCCCCCAAAAAAAAAAAATACAGCGAGTAAAATACCTTTTTTTGTCATTGTTTGTATTTCAGTCAACTAAACCCAATGAACCTGACAAATTTTTACTTGTTTAGGTTAACTTTTTTATAACATTACCAGTTACTATCGGCAACCCCGTCCAGACTCTACATGCTCTAAAAACACACCAATTTGCTGTGTTTTTATTTAATTAACAGATTACGGAAGATTGAATGATATTTCAACCAGTGGTGATTTTCTTTAATCGGGTTGCCATTAATTTATCTTTGACTGCGGGGGATTTTAGGTTCCCAAAGCCGCATCCATCGCTGTCATGACAGCAGACGGCTGTTCTCGTCATTAATAAAGAGCTATCGCACATTTGAAAATCAGCTTGTACAAAATGGTTAAATAAAAAATGTTGCTGCCTCCTCGGACTTGAAGAAGTTATCTCCAATGCTTTAGTAGGAAAGTGTATCTAACTGACTTAGTCATAAAGATATAGGCAAGATTAAGTGAGAATTAAACTCTTGCACTCTATAAAATTACGTATCTGCACTGCAAAGAAAAAAAATGTTGATATTACAGTATAATACTAGCAGCTGGGATGCTAGTATTATACCGTAAAATTAACAATTTGTTTTGCAGTGTAGGAAGAATTTTGTAAGATATACATAAACTAAAACATATATTCATATTAATACTTGGAAATTTTTCCAGAGAAAATTTCTCACGCCTTGCATTCATAATATTCAAATTTAATTTGCTTAATAGGCGTATAGCCAACATAGTGAAAAAGTACCCAAGCCGGGACTCGAACCCGGGTCATCAGATTAGCGCACTGATGTTCTACCAACTGAACCACTTGGGAACGATACCCAGCTCGGAACTTTTTCCACCATAACATGTTGGCAATGCTACAAACGCAGCACAAGATGGAATATTTTCAGTGAGCCACCAACCCTGGGGCAAGCACGAAATCAAAGAGAATCCAGCATCGACAATTGAAATAAATTCATATTAATACTTGGAAATTTTTCTAGAGAATTCACTATGTAGCCTTAAAATAAATACACAAGTATTTATTGATTGCAAAGCGAACTGAAACTTAGCGTGTTCTCTTATCTTTTAATTTTTATTAAATTAACTTCCCCTTTATCTGCTTTGTGTTATCGATATGCATTTGCTTCGAATCAAAGTAAAAGGTCGTATCAATAAATGTGGGGTTTTACGATGTTTTCCTGATCCTTTTATTTCCGTTTACTAAAAATGCTTTTTAACTATTGGACAACCATTGGAAGTTTGTAATTCAAAATAATTATTCTTGGAATGAGATTATCCAATGTTTCTAAGGCTAAAACTCTATAAATTATTCGAAAAGGCAGATAAATGTCGGATTTATAATTAGAACTTTTAATTTAGAGGTTCTACTTTAAAAGATATAAAATGTATACAGAATATGATATACAATTTATTTTAAGGAGAATTTACTCGTCAAAAGGATATTGCGTAAGCCGGATCAGCTGAGGAAATATTTTCTTTTCTTGTTACTTTTGTTATTTAGTTCTTTATGTCCTAAATTATAAATTAAATAAAACTAGGGGATCCGACTCGGGTCTCCCGTGTTGTTAAAGAATATAAGTTAAAACTTTTTTATTTTTAATTGAAAACGTTAATAAGTTTTTTTACATTTAAAATATATTTTTTATATTGTCCATTGACAACACCAAAAAAAAAAATATATATATATGCGCTTTGAAATTTATTAAAAGCCGTACTTTTATATTAGCCCCATTCTAGGAGCTAATAGCCGAAGAAATCTCCAAAGATTTTGCAACTTACAAAAGTCTTTTTGAGTCTGACATACTTGCCAACTTTCAACTAAACTTCCGTAAAATGTCAGTTATGATTAGTTATGTCAGTTTGACCCAGGTTAAAGAAGTTTCAAACCAGAAAATATATCTGAAATAATAATATATATTTAGTTTCATGTTCCTACGTGGAACTTATTTGATTTCTTTTTTTTTTTTTAAATTCTGGTTTGAAGCGTGCTTAACCTGGGTTAAATTGACCCACATTTTACGGAACATTAGTGCGAGGTTGGCAGGTCTGATAATATCAGTGATTTAAGCGGTCTGTTAAATTCGTGTTTTATTTATATTATTGCTTTTTTTTTGTATTGATGAATTTTTTATTTTGTTGTGGAGTAATCGTGGGAAACAAATGCGGAACTATTTATATTCTTTTAAGTGCAAACGGGTTAAACTTTTTAATCGTGATAGAGATAGAAAAAAAAAATCAACCTTGAAAATAACTTTTAAAACCATAAAAATCGGGTCAATTAAGATAGTTTTCAAACGAATCGTATTTGAAAGTATACTTTTTGACGGGGTAAAAATTAAAAATGTGCGATGTTTAAAAGTTACAGTAAAAGCAAAATTTATGGGTCAGGAATTGCCAACTTTACTCATGGACATGTTTCTGCTTTATAATATAGATTGATTTTTATTTAACTTTCTGAAGCATTTTTCTTCAATTTTAGAAAATAGGTTGAAATATTAGTTGTTAAAAATTAATAAACTAAAAGGGCATTTATAGGGATTTTGTAATTATATTTTCAATTTTCTACCCAAATCATTTCTTCCTTTTTCTTTTTAGAATTCTGTAGATTTAGAAAATTTATAAATATAATACCCTTACAATATAAATATGCAATTTTTTTAGAGCTAAAATTTTTACTCAATTTCTTTGAACATTAAGAAAGCTGAAGAATTATAATCCTTAGAAAAATAGTCCATTTAAAAGCATTTTTGCTTTCTACAACATTACGCTTTTGGAACATGATAAAATAAAGTATCCTAAATTGTATTACCGCCAATTGATGTGTTAACTGGATTTTATGACAATTTTTTAACACTTTCCAATATAGTTGAAACAACAGTACTGACGAGTTTAAAGGTAAAGGTAGGAAGTAGGGATCAAAAAATGTTGCCTAGTATTAAGAAAACATTGGTCATATATTAAAATACCAACATTTCACCAATGTTGGATTTATCGAAAATACGTCCAGGGAAATACCATTAATAGTTAAATATCGCAGTTACATTTGAAATTTCTACAATTAAACATGGATAAATGTTTCTTCAGGACATTTGTGCAATCTTGGTAAAACATAGTAACCTCAGTATGGGAAAAATTTTTTAACACTTTCCAATATAGTTGAAACAACAGTACTGACGGGTTTTTAAAGGTAGGAGGTAGGGAACAAAAAATGTTGCCTAGTATTAAGAAAACATTGGTCATATATTAAAATACCAACATTTCACCAATGTTGGATTTATCGAAAATACGTCCAGGGAAATACCATTAATGGTTAAATATCGCAATTACATTTGAAATTTCTGCAATTAAACATGGATAAATGTTTCTTCAGGACATTTGTGCAATCTTGGTAAAACATAGTAACCTCAGTATGGGAACAATTTTTTAACACTTTCCAATACAGTTGAAACAACAGTACTGACGGGTTTAAAGGTAAAGGTAGGAGGTAGGGAACAAAAAATGTTGCCTAGTATTAAGAAAACATTGGTCATATATTAAAATACCAACATTTCACCAATGTTGGATTTATCGAAAATACGTCCAGGGAAATACCATTAATAGTTAAATATCGCAGTTACATTTGAAATTTCTGCAATTAAACATGGATAAATGTTTCTTCAGGACATTTGTGCAATCTTGGTAAAACATAGTAACCTCAGTATGGGAACAATTTTTTTAACACTTTCCAATACAGTTGAAACAACAGTACTGACGGGTTTAAAGGTAAAGGTAGGAGGTAGGGAACAAAAAATGTTGCCTAGTATTAAGAAAACATTGGTCATATATTAAAATACCAACATTTCACCAATGTTGGATTTATCGAAAATACGTCCAGGGAAATACCATTAATGGTTAAATATCGCAGTTACATGTGAAATTTATGCAATTAAACATGGATAAATGTTTCCTGCGGACATTTGTGCAATCTTGGTAAAATATAGTAACCTCAGTATGAGAACAATATTTGACAATATTGCCCAAGATATACCAAAAAGTATTACCTCACTATCAGCGTCACATTCTTGCAACCAAAATTAGCATCGATGATTTTGGAAAAAAATGATATATTCAGTGCTTAATTTGCGCCGGAGTTCTCAGCTCCGGTACTTCTTTCATTTTACTGAATATTTAAATATTGTTCAGAATTCACCGGAGCGTTCCGGAGCCCGCCCTAATAGCGCTGTGTGTTGTGTTTTGCTTAGTTGATACACTGAAATCCTTGGCGTGTTGGATTTTCTAGAAATTACCAACTCCTGATTTAATATTTTTACCCTGTTCATTTATTAGATTTTATTTTATATAAATGTATATGGATATAGTCTAAATATATTGCAAATTTTCTTTTGCTGAAGACGAAATTGTTTTAAGTTTTGCAAATAATGTATGAAATATAAATAAGCGAATGGAGGAGACGAGGTCGGGAGTACACTACTATTATTACTGCAGAATACTAGAGCTTTTTGTTAGAAATTAAGCCCCGGATAGATTAGATGGTGCTGATACCGAAACTGCCAGTCAGGCGCAAAACTAGAGTGTTGCCATAGCAACATCGTACACCCCACCTCCAATGTGAAATGAACGGCAACCTGATTACTGATGCACCATCTAATCTGTCTTATATGCCAAGATCATCGACGCTAAAATTGGTTGGAAGAATGTGACGAAGAATATAAAGAAGTAACATTAAAAAAAAATCATTAAAAAAATTTATGAAATTTGCTGCTTTATCTTTTCAGATCGGTAGTTAGTTTTTGTAATTTTCTCATAAAATAGTCGGTGATTTAAAATAAACGAAATTGTGTTTACCTAATATATAAATCTTCTCAATATTAATATTTTTTATAATTTTTTCATTTCAATTATTTTGAAAAATTTGTAAAATCTATTTTTCGTTTTTACTGTTTCTAGGCCTTGGATATGGTATGGTTATTGTGTCTGGCACAGTGATGTTGTACTATAACATGATTATTGCATGGACAATCTTCTATATGTTTGCTTCGTGGAACAGCAAGCTTCCGTGGGAACACTGTGATCCTGAGTGGAGTACGCCAGGTCGGTGCATTTTTAGTAAAGTCTTTTTAATATGTTCATGAGTTTGTCAGTAATGCATTAAAGAAAGAAAAATAAATAATGCTCTGGACTTATTTAGTCGCAGTAGTCTACGATTAAATAAGGCGGATAACTCATTAAAATCGTTTACGAGGAATAATTGTTTATAAACAACTTTTTTTTTTCTTAGTTGCTAAAATATATGCTCAATATATTTTATGCGTTAAAATTTGACGAGATAGGAGTAAGATTTTAACATTTCAAATAAAATTAAGTATATATTTTAGAAATATTTTGTAAACTAATAAAGAAAAAGGAGAAATGCTTTAATAAGAGTAATAAGAAAAAGAATAAAAATGTTAATTTCTTGCGGAGATATTTTAAATATACAAATTCATTTCATGTCCATAGGTTTAATAGTTACGAGGAATAATTGTTTATAAACAACTTTTTTTCTTCTTAGTTGCTAAAATATATGCTCAATATATTTTATCCGTTAAAATTTGACGAGATAGGAGTAAGATTTTAACATTTCAAATAAAATTAAGTATATATTTTAGAAATATTTTGTAAACTAATAAAAAAAAAAAGAGAAATGCTTTAAGAAGAGTAATAAGAAAAAGAATAAAAATATTAATTTCCTGCGGAGATATTTTAAATATACGAATTCATTTCATGTCCATAGGTTTAATAGTGACGAGGGAAATTGGGGAGCTGACCGACTTTAACAGCCTTAACTCCAATCTTGCACATCGATCCTCCTCAGATTGCCATTAGCAATTAAACTACCATTTAGTGTATCTGCAGCAAAATATGTTTTCATGTCTGATTGTGTTGTGCAATTAATTATAATCACTGCTAATTCGTACAGGTAGGACTAAAATGAAGACTGACTCCGCAGTAAAGGGGTAACAAAAAAAGCATTAACAAAATTAAATATAACAGCTATTAAAGTTTCTAATTAAATGCAAGAATCTAAAAAAAAAAATATTTCAACTTCGATTATTATTATCTAAAGTGCTATATTTTGCCCAATATACATTTTTTTATAAGTTTAAATAATGTTTACCATTTTTTTTTCTTTTTCCACGCACAACTAAGCTGACTTTAAGCAGAATTTTCGGGATCGAGTTGGGTCGGGTACAATTGAGGGGGTCGGGGCAAGAAAGTGAAAAGCCCCATTTTTGGTGAAATAAATCTAACACTGTAATCTGTTACTTAATATTGTAAATTATAATACCCTACATATAATTTGTTTCTAATGTCACTTGGTGACAGCCTATGTGACAGGTTTTGTTTTTGCCCCAGATGTTTAAGCCCCCAATGAAGATAGCTAATTTACAAAGAACGTAATAGTAATATCATTAAAGTAGTTCTGTAGTAGAGTTTTTCGTTGGATGGCCGTAATCCATAGCAATATATTGGGGGAGAAGATTTTAAACGCACCGAGATTGCGTTCATTCAACAACACAAGCACGTGAAGAGACTAATTTAGGAGAACTCAAAAGTGGCATTTTGAAGATGTTTAATGGCACTTAGAGAAGGGAGGTTACATGGCCCATTGGGAGTGACCCGACCAAGCACAGAGCGCCTTTAGAGGCTACATTTCCAAGAAAGATCAGGAAAAGAATTGCTATGAATAATTACTTCAAAGTCCTTGACAGCTTGTACATATTTGGCGTGCGGTTTTCGCCAAATTCCTTTGAAGAATTACCGAGTTGCCGATAAAATATGCAGATAGATACAGAACACATCGGTGTTAAAAATAACCAAATGAGATATCTATGAAAAATTGTATCCTCAATGCATAGCGATATAGGGTTGCGAGAGGGCAAAAGTTAGTCTATCTGGGAACAGAAAATTATCTCAAGGATTTAAACAATACATCCGCTGATTGTAGAATCTATGAACTAACAATATACATATCTAACGGCTACATTTTTAAGTGTAAATGCATAAGTGCAGACATGAGAAGGAATTATTCTTTCTTTTGTATTTTTTAATTGAGCAATATTTCATCTGGACGAAATAGTGTAGAAGAATAATTTTAAAAATAAAAGCGTTATCTTTAATAATAGAAAGAGATATATTTAAATGCAGGGAATGGGATGCACAGACAAATTAATTTTAGAATAGAAATTTAAAATAATTAAATTAAATGCATATTGAATACGAAGAGAGGGTTAACTATTCAGAAAAGCATATATAATGGAAACTCCATTATAAATGTCATATTGTTACTCAAAATATCTCAAATATTACTAATACATTGGTGATAAACTTTATGTTCTATATCATGATTTGAGTATTGGATCAACTTTTCAAATTGAAATATCTCAGAAGTTCAAAAATGTGGCTTGTCACTCGTGCCCCGACCCCTTCAATTATCTAATTTCAAGTCAGAGCTATAGAGAAGAGTCAAGACTATCTCTACAGTCACACAAGAATGTCGCAAGGAATATGGCATTTATGCGTCGAAATCAACAATGAAAATAGTTTTCGTAAAGTGTGAATGACCTTCTGTATAACTTTTTTAAACATTTGTGCCCAATTACTGTCAAAACTAATCTTGCAAATTCTATAAAAAGTTACAAAAGCCTTTTTTTCATTTATGCTCCGTTGGGATATACTTTTAAATACCTTTAAAGAAAATTTAACTGGAGGAAGTACGAAGGAAGGCCTTATAGCACATGCAAAGAAAAAAAAAATCCAAAAATCATTAAAACCCTCTCACTGACACGCCCGTGTTAATACGTTTACTAAGCTGCAGTTTTCTCTGCAATAGAAGCATTTTTTAAATTAATATAATTCTATATACATATGTTGTTTTAGTACATTGAGTAATGATTGGTACCCTCAAGGTTTACATTCATATATATATAACTAAGTTTTTTTATATAATTTTGGAATAATCACCCTATTTTAGCATTTAAAATAAAATGGAAAGAAAACATTACAGTTTAGCCCTTTTGCTGGACTGTCAGAGGGTTAATTTAGAATTCTATTTCGAATTTATTTCGTGATTCTCTAGATTCGGGATTTCGGAAAATGTTATTTTAAGACTAACTTTTTATTGCATTTAGGGGTTATAGAACTTTTAAAGTGTCGGAAAGTGGGAAAAAAAAAGAGCAGTTTTGCCATTTTATATCTTTAAAAAAAGTATACATTACAAAAAAACAATATTTGAATGTGATAATTGACATGTTTCTGACTATCTTTCATTTCATTTTCTTTTCATATCATAATGGGGAAATTTAGGTTGTTATACGGAGTTTTAAACTTGTTGAGGGGGGAAAAAATGGATATTCAGACTATGCGCGTGATTACAAAAGATTTTTCTGGATGTGAAACAAAATGTTTTGTATATAATTACACTGAATCTAAAAAAGGTGTTTATTTATAGTATTTCTGTTTTAAAAACAAAACTATCTTGCTCATATAAAATTTTCGAATATTTATAAATATAACAGAAAGAAAAAATGTGTTTTCAACAAAAGAAGATGAAAATGTAGGTTCCCTTTATAGAGTCTACCATACGATATATATCCCGAAAATTTCATGAAAAAATGTCGAAAAGTTTTTTTAACTACGTAGCGAGCAATGCTCCAAAATCAGATTTTGAGAAAAATGACTTTAAATTTCTCTCTCTGAAATTATTCCATATTTAACAACTATTAAGAGTGTCATTCATTTTGTTTTAAAGTGTTCAGAAATGACTATTCTTTAATATACAGGGTGTCCGAAAAGTCTGGAAAAGGTCGAATAACTCTAGAAATATACATCGAATTGAAAAACGGAAAAATAATGTTCAATATTTTAGAGAAATTGCAACTTCCCTAATTAATGATTTTTCTAAAATAGTGAACACGTATTTTTCCGTTTTTCATTCCGATGTATATTTCTCTAGTTATTCGACCGTTCCAGACTTTTCAATGGATACGATTCTCACTGCATTTTACTAGATTACAGTGCCATCTATGATTTTATAAAGAAAATGTTAAATGCAAAAGCTACGTATTTCTCCCGTAGAATTCTAATCTGCAATAAAAAGGGGGTGTTATCCATTAAGATTTCAAAGTAGTCTCCTTTCTCCCCAGGGGGCAGAGTTGGGGGAGCTACTTTGCTATCCATAAATAGATTTTTCAATAATATTGAACACACATATTCCATTTTTCAATCCGATGTATATTTTTCGAGTTATTCAACTGTTTCCAGACTTTTCGGACACCCTGTATACATTTTTACAATGATTGAATGTCTTGAAGGTTTAAAAGTCCCATGACCCGTGAAGTTATAAGTTCGAAATTTTTACAAAATAAAGAAACCCTGAACTTTATTACTCGATATTAATTTCAACTTGATACCGTTAGCCGGTCCTGAGAAGAACCATCTTGACAGACAGATGGACAACAAAGTGAGACTATAAGGGTTCCGTTTTTTCCCTTTAGAGCTTGCAGAACTCTAAAAAATGTAGTGGATAAAAAATAATGAATCTAAATGTTACAAATATTATAATAAAATCACTTGTTAACTTTAAATTAAAGTGTAATTATTGCTTAAAGTGATAAAAACATGACACAAAACGTTTAAAAAAATATAGATTACACATGTTTCCTTCTCTCTAACGGCGACATCTTCCGATCGAAATAATAAAT
This sequence comes from Maratus michaelseni, assembly GCA_963931845.1. Classification (NCBI taxonomy): domain Eukaryota; kingdom Metazoa; phylum Arthropoda; class Arachnida; order Araneae; family Salticidae; genus Maratus; species Maratus michaelseni. The sequence continues at coordinate 246,087,188 of OZ007596.1, read as the reverse complement.
AAAATATTCTCGCAAAGTTTTTGAAAATGTTTTTCACAAATTTTATTTTAACAAAACATTATTCAAAAATATTTTACTGCGAAGGAAACATATATGTAATTTATATTTTTTAAACGTTTTGAGTTTTGTTTTTATCACTTTAAGCAATAATTACTTTAATTTAGAATCAAAATGTGTTGAATTTTTATTTATTAAGATTAAAAGAATATGGTAGCATACATGTAAAGTATTACAATGTAATAATTATAGTAATAATTTTATATAGAAAGAAAATGAGATTTCTGTTAGTTGCCCCTTGCATGCCAAATAATTAATATAGAGTTCATGCACAGTTACTTTTTATAGAATGCAAGCTGAACTGCAGCCATGGGAGAAATGATTTCTATTGGAGTTTTTCATATCATTCATTCCTTTCCAAAAATAATGATTTGCAGACAGGTAGAGAGAGAAATTATTAAAATGGCAAATGTCATACCAAGTCGTCATAATTTTATCGTTTTCATTTTTGCTTATAAAGCCTGATCAGCTTTTATTTTTAGCTCACATGCTATCAAAGCCTGAGAGCTAATGTGCCCGCAGGTTCTGTATGTACGTAACGCGATAACCCTTAATAGAAATATCCGATCTGCTTCAAATTTTGTATATACGTTCATTCTGATAAGGCGCTTCCCTGATGAGTTTTGGGGTTCATTGGTTAACCCGTCAGCACACGCGCTGGGATAAAATCTACCCCAGCTCAGAATCATTACTTTAAATGTGAGAAACTCGTTCGTTATCATTCTAATCTTTATACTTTTTTTCAAGCAAGCACGTCTTATATAAGACGTCCTTGTTTGAAAAAAAGTTTAAAGCTCAGAATGATAATCAAAAATCTGTTACATACATCTGCACATACTGCTGCATACATTTCCGGCCCTTTTTCTAGAAGTAATAATAACTTTAAACGGTAATTAGACTTTATGCAGAAAACAATAACAGAGGGCAGTTACAAATAAATGGCAAAATGAAGTGAAATTCCATGAGACAAGACCAAATCTAGTAATTAGACTTTATGCAGAAAACAATAACAGAGGGCAGTTACAAATAAATGGCAAAATAATGTGAAAGTCCATGGAACAAGACCAAATCTAGTAAGTTTTTGTTTACTGTATATAAAGTCTAATTACTAGATTTGGTTTTGTTCCATGGACTTTCACATTATTTTGCTATTTATTTGTAACTGCCCTCTGTTATTGTTTTCTGCATAAAGTCTAATTACTAGATTTGGCCTTGTCTCATGGAATTTCACTTCATTTTGCCCTTTATTTCTAACTGCCCTCTGTTACAGTTAGTTTTTGTTTTCTGCATAAAATCTAATAACTGTAATAGAAAGTAGTTACAAATAAATGGCAAATTGAATTGTTCTTGCTTTTACATTCTATGTAACTGTCATAGGTGAAAAAAAAATTACCCGGATTCTCGCGCTTTTAACTTTTTAGTACCACTATTTTCAAAAAGGAATCTTCGTCTTATTAATCGTAAATATCTGTCATAAAAAAAGGGTAAATATTACTTCACGAGAATAGTGGTAGGAATCGTGAAAATATGTGTTCGCAAGAAATTCTGGAAAGCGGATAAATGGGTTAATAATTTTAAAAGTTTATATTTGAGTCTTACCTTAATCCCTTCACTCCCTAGGCCCACATATGTAGACCTCAATTATTTTCCGTTTTAAAAATGATACTTTAACATAATTGAAATTGTGATCTCAGAGTAATATGCTTCGATGTCCAGTAATGCAAACAAATTAAAACTCTTGCTCTGAAGTCAAATTTGAGAAGAAATAATTCAGAAATAATCAATAATATTACATTTATGCTCAGCAGTGGGGGTTACAGTTTTCATATTTTTTTAACTTTCACTCATTAGTATTTAGCATAATGCTAGACAATATGCGAAAATCGAAAATTTTTTTTGACGGATTTACCCGTTTTAGACACTGGAAATTCCGAAAAACATATTTTTAGAAAAAAAAAATTGTCGTGTGTGTGTCTGTAAACGCTCTATCCCAAGAACAAATTGAGATAGAGACTTGAAATTTGGTGTGTACTTAGTATGTAACAATGGGAAGAAGCTTATTGAATTTCAGTAACCTCGATTATACGGAACTATTTTTTCGGACTCTCGAGATATTCGTTCCGATTAAAAGGTACATAAAATTTTTTTAAATTATTTATTTTAAGGAGTGAATATAAAACACAATAACAAAACATAAATTTTGCATTAAGAATGAAGTTGATCGTATAATGAATTGCCGAGATATTTGTAATCACATTTCCACACTCTTCGATTTTTTCATAACCCTGTATTTGATTCAAATTTCAATTCAAAGATATATTGTAATTAGTAAAGAGACGCTTAATCTGACGCAGCAAACTGTTAGTTAATAGGATTATCCTTTTTAGAGTTATAAGGATATTCACGCAATTCAGTAATAGAGCATTTAAAGTTTATGACGTCATCAAGCCAGTACTTTATTCGAATTGCAATGCTTTTTATAAATCACATGTTTTATTTTCATATTTTATATCATGCATATCCATGATGGGTAAGTATTACGGTGGCTCCCAACGACTAGTTCCTCTCTTCTAGATTTTCGTCAACAAATGAAAACCGTTAGGTACCCTGTCTTACCTTACTTTGCCCTATGTATTGTTACACTCTCTTAAACAAAGCTATGCTTCATCCAATGTTACCTCAAAGTTTCACTTATCACCAGCTAGGTATAAAGAAGCTAGGTATATATCTTAAAGGGCCGTTAGGAAGAATGTTATCCATGGACATTGAAAAGGCTTTGGGAAGTTTCCAAAGAGCTTCGGGGGAATATTGACATGACTGTACTTAAAAAAAACTCTACTATCGGGGAAATTTTTAGTCAGAGCTATAGGCGAGAATCAAAGCTATCTTAATAGAGCCAAATTGTCGCAAAGAATATGACATTTATGCGTTGAAATTAACTGTGAATATCGTTTCCATAAAGTATGAACGACCTTCTGTATATTTGTAAGAAAGTCTTTGTGCAATATGATTGGAGTCACACTTTGTTGACTTTGTCCACAGAAAGAGTCCATGACGATGTAAATTATTATTATTATTATTATTATTAAAGCGCTGACCAGGCCACTACCTGCCGGGCATTATGCCTAACGAATTGTGTACCTCGCCGCGGGGAGAAATTCGCTTGATCTCCCCAGGGCAGAAATCTACCTGTCTAACACCTTGGCCTTCATGGCTACAGCGCTGTTTGATGAATCACTTTAGTTACTGTGTTGGCCGGTTAGATTGCTATGGGTTTGTGGGAACTTTGTCGAATACGGAAAAAAAGGGGGGAAAGACTGGTACAGAATTTGTACGAGCCGCTTATACTTTCACACCGCATTCACACTGAAAAGCATGAGAGGGGTACATTTATGAAAGTTGCTTAATTATAAACTATGGCTGCTAATGTATACTATGATAAGTTAACATCATTCAGTTTAAATCTTTGTGTTTACACCAGGAAGCTTGTGTCGCTTTACGAATGATTTTTCTTTTTTAATTTCTGTGTCACGAAAATTTTTTCGACATTTTTTTTACGAATTATTTTTCAGTTGATTTAAAAATTTTGAAGACAGTACCATGTGTATGCAAAAGTTTTAGGCCACATAGTACTACATAAGTTTTTTTTTTTTGCACGGGAAGCTATTAATGACTATAAATATGTTTTGCGACTTTGCAGACTTTTATAAAAAGGCGTTTTTCTTACTTTGATACGTTTCTACCATAAAATCTGAAAGGATTCATAAGTGTATGAAGAAGGAAAAAAAAACTAAAAAGCAATTTCGATAAGATAGAATTCACTCATGGAAAAGCATCCGTTCGCTAATGTTAATCATATGGTAGTGTTATTTTTAAATATCTCATTTTCATTTCAATATTTTTAAATGATTTTGTGCGTTGGACAGCTGAGGTCGATCTCTACAAAGACCGTCTTTTACTTTTTAGATCTTGTCTGCAGTTTTATTTTTATTAAGACGATTTCAATTCGGAACAGATTACGAAAGTAAATGTATCCTCATTTAAACAAACCTGCAAACAAAAATGAAAAAGTAAAAAACGGCCTTTGTAGAGATTGACCTTAGCTATCCAATGCAATAATAATAAATAAAATATTGAAATGCAAAGAAGATATTTTAAAAGAACTCTACCATATGATTAACATTAGCGAGCGGGTGTTTTCACATGAGTGAAGTAGCCCCTTAAGAACCTACGCTAGTAACGCGAAAACTGCAGGCTAATGTTAAATCAATAACTGCGTTCGGTTTCGAAAGTGGTAGTGTCCTCACAACAAAAAACTGCAACGAAAATCGAAAAAAGTGCGAAAGTAGTCGGTTAGACACACACCTCAGATGTTCTATCCAAAAATAATAATAACAAAAAAATATATATATTTAAAAATATGGAAATGCAAACGAGAAATTTGGAAAGTTCGCTGTAATTAGTTTATCATTAGTCTTGAGAGTGTCTTTGCCTACTAGCATAGACATTTAAGGCTCCCGTTAACTCAAGCGAAAACACCAGCTCGCTAATATTAATCGTATGGAAGAGTTATTTTACAGTATCTCGTTTGAATTTCGATATTTTTAAACAATTTTTTTTTTCATTTGTTAGCTGAGTTTGATCTCTATACAACGCCCCTTTCTTACTTTTATGATTTGTTTGTGGTTTTGTTGTGGTTAAAGGATACTTTCACTTCAAATCCTGGTCCATAATAGAAAGTTTCTTCATTTAAACAAAAACAAAATCGCAAAAGTAGAGTAAAAAAAAAAAAGCGATTTACAGATCGATCTCAGCTATCTAATGCAAAAGAAATCGCTTAAAAATATTAAAATGCAAACGAGAAATTGTAAAATAACTGTACCATAGGATTAACATTAGCGAGCGGGTGTTTTCGCGTGAGTCAACGGGAGCGTTAAGATCTTTTAATAACAATTTATAACATATTAATATAAACATTCTTCCGATTATTCACACCGCTATGCTTTTTGGAAGTGCTACGAAAACTGATAATCTAAATGAGGTCGAAGAATATAACATTTCTAATACCAAAATGCACTTTGTGACAGCTCACGATTTCTTGAGTTATCCCACTTTTGCTCTAAACCACGGCGGTCTCTAATTTAAATTCAGTTTGGTGTTGAGTGATTTGCATAATTAAAGCTTCTGCTAATGCATCAGCAATTTCATCTGCTGTTAAATCCTCGAATTAATGATTGTGTTCGCTTTGAGCTATTAAATGGCTACTTTTTGACTATACTCATAAATTTATAATTTATATCTAATTTTATAAATCCTTTTATTTTTCACATTATTATCGCTTCCATTACATTATTTCGGATATACTTAAAAAGAACATTCAACTGTTTTAGGAAATTCATTATAAAATGTTTTCCCCAAGTGCAGCACTATATTATTACGGAAACAAGGGTTCTACTATCTCGAAATTGTAAAATATAATACTTTATAAAAATATTTCTGTTGCTTTGTAGGAACTAATATGCATATAAAAGTGCATAGGTAACATCAAATTTGAAACATAGATTGAAATTGTGATACCAGAGACCATTTTTTTAAATCTTTCTGTATAGTTTTGATACATATTTATCTACATATATGCTTTGTTTATATCAGCAAGATTATATTTACAAATAATTTTACAAAAGTCCCAGTACACAGCGACAAAACTGAAAGGGAGGGAGCGGGCTGGCGGGGCAGGTGCCCCCGGTGTCGGATGTTGGAGGGCACAAAAATTAAATATTAGGAAGATTAAAAACAAAGGGAAATTGAAATTATGCAGTAAATCTATATTTAATACTTGGAAAATTTTTCCATAGAAAATTTCACACGCCTTGCATTCATAATATTCAAATTTTAACTAAGCAATAAAAAAAATTTACTTAAGCGCCTATTAAGCAATTAAAATTTGAATATTATGAAATTATGCATGTGAAAATATTTAATTTTGCTTTGGATAACTGGAAAATTTTACTCTCGCCAGGTTAAAATCAGAAATAAACGAAGAGAATTTACAAAATACCTTAATAAAATCACATGTTAACATTAAATTAAAGATTTAATTAATGCTTAATGTGATAAAAACATTACACAAAAAGGCTTAAAAATACCTTTTAATAAAAAGATGACATGTTTCATACGCTCAAACGGCGACTTCTTCAAGATCGATCATGATAAATTATTTTTTCAAAATTTTTGAAATGATAAACATAAATCACGAGACCACATCTTAAAATGGTCAAACTGTAAACGTAAAAATTATTTTATCTATTGCTTTTTTAATTTGTAAAACATTTCGTGCCAAATTTTAGGAAACTCAAAAGAGACTGATTCATTGCATACCTTTTCGTTTCGCAAATATATTTCTAATGATTCACGGATAATAGATTGGAAATAAACTAATGATGAAAAAATTATTTTACTATTTTTTAAAATTAATTTACAAAGGCTCTATCCTATGTAATCGGGCCAAAGCTGTAGTACTTCAATATTTGATATCTGCCATATGTTTTTTTAATTCTAGTTTTAAATTTTCTGTTTGTCATTCCTATGTAATAATACTTAAATGTTCCATCTGCCCTGGTGACTTCATAAACACCGGAAAGTTGATCAGGCTCTATTGCATCTATTTTTCTACATAATATGTATTTTAATTTTATGGATGGTTTTGCGATATATATAAGGCAAGATCGTCACTTTAAGCATTAATTAAATCTTTAATTTAACATATTTTAATTGAAGGAAATTTATTTAACCAAGAGTAAGTCAGCTGCCTGCCCACATTACAGAAAACAACTTGCACATTAAAAATGTACTAGCTAACCCCCGCCCGGCGTTGTCCGGGTCCGTGATAATAAATTAAAAAAAAAAATCAAGTTTTTATTTTATATCGTTAACCCGATTTTGTATGAAATTTATATTTTAAAATGGAAAATTCATGAAAAAATAATGATATTTAGTGATAAAAGCGCTCATTTTCTTTCTTTTTTTTTTTTTATTATTATTTATGGTCGTTTCATAGTTTTAAAATAAAAAAAAATATTTTTCTCAGAACACTTTGAAATCTTTATTGGTGATAAATAAAACGGTTTTACTGCCCGTGTAAAATTTCGTGAAAAAAAAGTGCTATCTAGTTGTAAAAGAAATGTTTTCTTCTCGCTTTTTTGTTTGTTTTTGTGTCGGCTCCTTTAACATAGCAATAAAAAATAGTTCGTCTTCCGAACTCTGACATTTCATTCGGTTATAAATATAGCTGTATCCAAGCTCTCTTTAAAGTTTTGCGAAAAAATATGCATATTTAGCAGTGAAAACATGAGTTATTTAAAAGAAAGCTTCAGCTTTCAACCTCAGAGCAAAAATATATTAGAAGGTCTATGCTTTCAATGCAATGGTATGCCTCCATCCGTTTTAAACAAACCCTTTTCAATCCCTTTCGGGTAAACAGGTGAGGGGTAATCAGGTTTCCCGTTTCTGAGGGGAGAACCCCAAAACAAGTTGAAGCATGCGCAGAGAGACACTTTTTCGTGTGAAAAAATAATGTTAGAATTTGACAGAATGCACTTTTCGTTTTAAATATATGGATCTGTAAAATTTCACTTTCAGTACATTTACTCACATTTTCTGCTAAAATTATTATTATTATTATTTTTTTTTTTTTGGGGGGGGGGGGGTCGCCAATATACTACCTTGTCCCGAGAGTAATTTAGTCTAGTTTCGTCCCTGTCAGTACCACGGTTACAAATTTTAAGCGGTACTAGAGCACACTTTATAAACAATTTTTATACAGAAAACTCTCAAGAGTCTCAATTCATTTATTTAGGTAAAAATACGGTCTCACTCTGATCCGATATAAGACAGTCTTTGCTTATAATTTTAAGAATAATGAAGATATTTTATCAGAACTTTAACCAGGTTTACCTGCTTTTTGCAAAATGTGACGTAAAGTGTACACGGAAAGTATCACGGAAAGTGTACATATCCGCATCCAGAGTTTAACAAGATTCTCTATAGTTTGGAATATAGTTATCATTGTATACGACATCACTGACTGAATTACTTTGAACTTCAGTACTTTTCTCGATGTCATTTGAATATTTCGTTAAAGTATATTTATTATTTTTAAAATTGAGAAAAAGAGCAGAGTTCGGACACCCCGTATATTTTTGACTGAATAAATGAGTTGCGACACCGGTTTCCTATACAGAAAATCTGAAGTGACGCCGAACACGTTACATAACACAATGCGTACAAATAAATAGTAATATAGAAATAAATAGAAACCTATATCCTAATTTTAAAAAGAGGAAATGTTCCCCCTAGTGAAAATGACATGTTTTTAAAAAAACGTGCGTCATTCATAATGCTTAAACATTTTTCTACGATTATGACGTCATTTTCAATCATTTTTTATTCCGCCCGCGTGCTCAGATTAAGATCTGTAAACTAAAATAATATTGAAGTTGCATTTACGTAGTCATGTTAACCCTTTGTGACTCAACTCAGATTTGTAAAATATTTACTCAGGTGTCAGAATACCCCATTTTAAACATGTAAAAAAAAATTACAACATGAAAAGAAGAAATTATCGACAAAAAGGTACTTTTTTTCACATTTGCAATAAACAGAAAAATACATACTTCTCGTAAATATTATCTCTTTTCTAATACAAAATTGTAAAGTACGAACTTACATTTGTAAAAAAAAAAATCTATTTTTGGACATATCCAACCTTTTTAATTTGACAAAATGGTACTTCTCCATTATCCCGTCGACTACTTTCCATAAATTATATATATACTAGCGGCCCTCCCTCGCTTTGCTTCGGGTTAACCTTGAAAACCTTCATCTCTTTGTGTTTTCTGTAGACCTTTTTAATGTGTACAATAATTAGTACATTATTTTGATAAATCTTGTAGGGTTCAGCCATTTGCAATGTATAAGCGGAAAAAAATGAAATTATTTACGACATCACATTAAAAACCTCAAAAATAACAGTATTTCTCCACTATTTAATGGATATACATATAAACCTTCCTCTTGAATCACTCTATCTATTAAAAAAAACCGCATCAAAATCCGTTGCGTAGTTTTAAAGATTTAAGCGTACATAGGGATATAGGGACAGAAAAAGCGACTTAAACCGCCTCAAAAATAATAGTATTTCTCCACTATTTAATGGATGTTATTATACATATAAACCTTCCTCTTGAATCACTCTATCTATTAAAAACAAAACTCATCAAAATCCGTTGCGTAGTTTTAAAGATTTAAGCGTACATAGGGATATAGGGACAGAAAAAGCGACTTAAACCTAAAAAATAACAGTATTTCTCCACTACTTAATGGATGTTATTATACATATAAACCTTCCTCTTGAATCACTCTATCTATTAAAAAAAACCGCATCAAAATCCGTTGCGTAGTTTTAAAGATTTAAGCGTACATAGGGATATAGGGACAGAAAAAGCGACTTTGTTTTATACTATGTTAAGATATCGCCAAATTAAATGATTTAACGCCAAAAATACATAATCGTGGCATCACATTCACTTGAAGTCATATGCGTTAAATGTGTTTTTTTATATCAAGTGATTTTTACTCGTATTACATGTGTTTATTGGCGTTAGTTTGACGATAGTTTTTTTTTTTTTTTAATGGAAAGTGGTCGACGGGATACTGGAGAAGTACCGACAAAATTTACGAAGTTCATTTTAGCAATAACGATGTGGAACTGCTCAAATGATAAATAAAACTTTGCCATGAAAAATTGATTCATTATCGCCGTCTTTTGAGAATTTAATGAACAAATATATCTTAACTGATGTGTTGGGGGATAGCAAGAATAAATAAAATCGTCTTTTAAAGCCCACTGTATAAGTAGAATTGATTTTTGGCTATGTTGCAAATATGCAACGCGTGATACCAAAGGTTTAATGGGAGTTTTAAGTTATTTTAAGGGGACTCAGGACTCTGAAACCTTAAAACATTCAATATTTGAAAAAAAAAATCTATGTATTAAAGAATAATTATTTCTAAACACTTTAAGACTCAATGAATGGCATTCTTAATAGTTGTTAAAAAATGTAATATTTTCAAATGGAGAGCTTTATCTCAAAATGTGATTTTGGGGTAGTTCAAAAAAACTTTTCAATATTTTTTTTCAGTAAATTTTCTGAATATTAGTATGGTAGGCTCTATATAGTAAACCCAAATTTTAATCTTTTTTTATAGAAAAAATATTTTTTTCTTGGCATTATAGTAATGAAAATTTTACATAACCAAGTCAGTTTTGTTTTTAAAACATAAGTTGGAAATTGTACGTTAAACGTTGACATATGAGGTGCGTTCGTTTTTTAACTAGTTTCAAAATTAAAAAAAAGCATCCTTATTATTTTAGTGAAATGAATTATATCGTCTGCTATGAGCGAAATGAAGATGCCTTTTTTACTTACCCATCATACGTAGTATAGGGTAAGTCTTGTAATCATTTTGAAAATAGATTTTTTTTTTTTTTTTTTTTTTTTTTTTTTTTTTTTTTTTTTTTTTTTTTTTTTTTTACGGATTTACACGTTTCAGACACTGGAGATTCCAAAAAACATATTTTTAGAAAAAAAAATTTGCCGTCCGTCTGTGTGTCTGTGTGTCTGTAAACGCTCTATCTCCTGACAAAATTGAGATAGAGACTTGCAATTTGGTATGTACTTAGTATGTAATAATGGGAAGAAGCCTATTTCATTTCAATAACCTCGATTAACCGGAACTATTTTTTTCGGACTCTCGAAATATTCGTTCTGATAAAAGGTATATAAAATTTTTTGAAATTGTTTATTTTAAGAAATGAATATAAAAGACAATAAAAAACATAAATTTTGCATAAAGTAAGCATGAAGTCGATCGGATAATGAGTTGCTGAGATATTTGGAATCCTATTTCCCACACTCTTCGATTTTTCATGACCCTGTATTTCATCCAAATTTCACTTTAAAGTAATATTTTAATTCTAAATTTGACGCTTAATCAGATGCAATAAATCGCTAGTTAATAGGATTATTAGTTTTGGAGTTATAAGGAAAAACCTCTTTCAAGCAATTCAGTAATCGAGCCTTTAAAGTTTATGACGTCATCAAGCCACGATTTTATTTGAATTGCAATGCATTTTATAAATAGTTTACGCTTGTTTTATTTTCATATTTTATATTATGCATATCCATGATGGGTAAGTATTACGGTGGCCCCCAACGACTAGTTTCTTTTTATTACGTATGCCACGTTTACAAATGCATTTTTTTTTCTACGCCGGACAGCGCAGGAAAATTCTCCATCGAGATACTCCATGGAGATACTGATTACCTCCATGGTTTAATATTTTTATGATTCATAATGAATGAATCTCCTGTGTTTGTCTCTAATGGACTCTTATATTCGGCTGTTAACCTAATTTCCACTGAAGTTATCTCAGAATCTATACATTTTTTAAAGAAACGCATCTCTCAAGCAAACCATTTTTTTGAACGATCTTTCTAAAAATGTAACTTTTGTGCAATTTTATTTAAAAAAATAATTTTGAATAAAAATGGCCACCTGTCATATGAAAAAAGTGGTTAGCCCGTATTTGTTTTCCTCAGTCACATGGCTTGCGCTTTTACTATATAGATTAAGTACGGTAGGATTTAATAGAATTAAAAAAAAAACTTTTATTAATAAATTTTTAAGTTTTGATTCGATTTTCATAAAATTTGAAATGACTCGACAAAATTCTGCAACGATAAATGTATATTAAATTTCAAACAATTTGGTTGGGGGTAGTTTTTGCGCTGTTATATGCGGACAGACGGACGGACCAGGCGACGAATATAGGTGCTACGTATTTATATAATTGCGGACGCACCTAAAAAGGCTACAAATAAACAATGTTTCAGGTTCAGTGTAAGCACAGGTTCTCAAGTATAATTAAATACCAAAAATTTAATTTTATATGCAAAAATACTTTTGTAATCATGCGCGCAACTTGCGATTCCAAATTTTCTGCTCAACAGGTTTAAAAACACCTATAAAAACTAATTTTCCCCATTATGATCTGAATAAAAATAAAATGAAAGAAGAAACAGGTTTTTGCCTTTTTAAAAGTGTTTTTGTAATGTATATACTCTTTCAGATATAAAATGACAAAAAAGGGAATTTTTTTTCCCACTTTTCGACGTTAAGCTGTGTTAAGGCCCTACACTAGTCATGCGAAGAAATGTGCAAGCTAATGTTAAGTCTATGGGATGGTTATTTTCAAATTTCTCGCATTTTAATTTTTAATTTTTTTTTTTGCGTAGGATAGCTGAGGTCGATCTCTAACGTTGTGCGTTTTTACTTTTTCAATTTCGGTTCCAGTTATATATATATATATATATATATATATATATATATATAAGGATACCTTCACTTTCAGAACTGTTTCCATTCGGTTCCAAAATTTAAAATGCCCGCTTATAAAAAAAACTGCAACAAAAATCGAAAAAGTAAAAACTAACAACGTTAGCGATCGACTCAGCTATCCTAGGTCTATGGGAAGGTTATTTTCAAATTTCTCGCTTGCATTTTAATATTTTTAAATGATTGTTTTTGCATAGGATAGCTGAGATCAACCTCTATCGTTTTTAGTCTTTTTGATTTTGGTTAAAGCTTTTTTATAAGCGGACATACCGGTTGGAACCGGTTCTGAAAATGAAAGTACCCTTATATATATATATATATATATATATATATATAGATATATAGATATAAACTAGAACCAAAATCGAAAAAGTAAATAGTAACAACATTAGAGATAGACCTCAGCTATTCTATGCCAAAAACAATATTTTAAAAAGATTAAAATGCGAACATGTGATAAGCGTGAGCAATAAAAATATTTAATTGAAAAATTGAGTTAAAAAAATACTTATCGGTTTTTTTTGGTCACATAATGATTGAAAAATTGTTTAGATACCAAAACCTTTGTCCTATTTGTGCGAAAATAAATGCAATTCTAGCGACAGTGACCTAATATTTTCCAAATGTCAGCTCAATCCCAAATACCGTTTGAACGCTTTCGTCTTCAATCACTCACAGATACACACTTTATAGTAAAAACACAAAAAAAAAATAGCTGTGGGAGCCTAAATTAATGAAGAAAGTCCAATATATACGTATATATAAACATATATAAAAAATTGTTTTAAAAGCACAAAAACTGATTCAGGAAACATCTATGCAAATATACCAATATTTCCATAATCGTGTTTTATCATGATTATAATACTTTCATTACACTTTGTGTAAGATTAGTAAAAGTAGATTGTTGTAGAGAAATTTACCACATCTTAAAATTTTTAGCCCTTTTAGTGAGACCCTGTATATTACTACAAGCTGTGCGTTCACCTATTTATGGTTCAAAAATGATCTAATGTAAAATTTCTTTGTGGCCAAATTTTGTAAAAGAAACTTCCTTCGAATATGGTGAAGTTTCATTAAAATGATTGTAAAGAGAATTAAGAATATTGAAAGAAACGCTGGCAAAAGTGTAATGAGTGTATAGTGCGGTGTGTAGTGCGGTAAGGTGTAGAAGTATATTTTAAGAAATTAATCCTGATTTTATGGTTCAGTTTTTCTCTCTTCATAATGATATCCTGCTTGATTCAACACCGGGGAGAAAAATGCATTTATTATTATAATGATCTTAAAAGTAAAATATTTTAATTATCATAACTGAAGAATGAATTTATCTTTTATCATAGCTAGTGTTTAAAACGTTCAGTTTATTTCAATAAGTTTATCAATCTTTCATAATTATTCAACATATGAATTATAAGACTGTTTAACATTTTTTAATTAAAATGAAGTTAAATATATTATATAGTGGTAACAGCCAGGGTGCTATAAATAGAAAAAAAATTAGCAGTTAGAAAAGCAAAACTATTTAGTAGCCAGTAAAAAATAGCCCCCTCCCCACACACTCGTACACAAACCGTTGTCAGTTTTTTTTCTCTTTCTGAAAATGTCCAATTATTTTTTTTAAAGCAAATGAACTAATTGAGAATGATTAAACACAAGCATATAATATCACATCTTGAATTGTCTTAACTCTTTAATTCAGTCAATAAAAATAATTTTAAGATATTTTAATTTTGTTAACAAAATTATATAAATGAAACAAACGAAATGCATATTACAAAATTTGAACTAACTAGGAAACATTACAGACTTTAGTACATAAAAAATTTTTGAATTAAAATATATACTTAAGAACATTTAAAATTAAAATCCAAAACATTCAAAGTACACATTTCGCTATGTCATCGCATAGCCTCTTCAGTACTAACATCAACCACAACAACAAAACATCGAACACAAATGATTTCATTTAAAGTTGGAAGTTTTTCTTTTAGAAACAAGAAATATTCATTAGTAATTGAACCTGATTCGTTCAAGGTATATGGGTATAGCATTGTGAACCATCCATCCATGAAAAGCCTGTAATGGTTGGTAATCTTTGCAGTTATTTTTCAAAATTACGAATCTACGAAGGGTGGTTGATGTTTAGTACTGAAGAGGCTCTGCGATGACATAGCGAAAAAGTATACGTTGCATGTTTTGGATTTTAATTTTAAATGTTTTTAAGTATATATTTTAGTTTGTTTTTAAATGTATTCAAGTCTAATGTGGAATAGTTAGTTTAAATATTTATTTAATTCAGACGTTAAAATGTACGTATATCTTAAGAACATATTACAAAGTTTATATAAATAAAGTATGCAATATATATGCATATCACAAGAAAAATCAATTGTTCTTAACTAAAATGTTTTTTTTTTCTTTAAAGGAAGTTATTTTGAACGACATTACTTAGTAAAGAAAAAAAAAAACAGCGAAGAGTATCCTTAAAGTGTCAGATTTAGGACACTTTACATTAGATAAAAGTTTAACAAACACTATTTCTGACATTATTACTGTCATAACACTTAATTTTTAGGACGATTTTTCCACCAAAAGACTAAAATAAAAACAAGTTGTGGTATCGAAAACATAATCGCCAGTTAAAATATTTCGGTGCATTGGTCGAGCCCTGATAATAACAACCAGTACTGTCCCAATATTGCATTAGTCTTATTTTTTGTAAATATTTACAGATGAATGCCCACGTTGCATTAGGATATAAATATGTTTATAAATAGTGTTATGAAAAATTTGATAGCTATATTTCGGAGACTGGTGTTATTTCTAATTTGAGCTAAATAACTTGCGACTATTGATGTGTCAGTAGAAATATTTGCATTCACCAATATTAAGTAATTATTGGGTGAGTCTTGCATCGGGTCGAGTAACATGATGTTACCCGATTGACGCTAATTATTTTCGTTGCGTGTCACAGTGTTTCTGGTGAGTTTTGACTTTTTCGAACCGGATTTGGGTTGACCCGATTTTTCAAAAGAAAGCTCTCAATATTTTTCAAATGAAAAAAAAAATATATATATTTGAACATCAATGTGTATATGTGTTCATTTTTATACTAAAAAGTTAAAATTGATGTTACAGACATAATTGTAGACTACTTTTCCATAAGTATATTAAAATATGGAATAATTTTCTTTCACTTCGGGTCTTGTTCGGGTTTGGATATTTCGGGCTCTGGTGGAAATGGGTTTCGAATGCGATTTTTTTTGTCGTTGTTTTCGGGTCGGGTACAATCCGACCAGTGAAGAATTCTAATTATTAGTAGGCATTATATTCTTTAAAAAAATCCTATATTAACACATTATTGTAAACATTCCTCTCATTAATACGCTCAATTTCGGTCACTTTTACTCCGATATTGGCTAACTACTACAGAAAGACTGCATAATAAAACATATCTGATATTCTAGGTCTATATCAATAGGGAAAATATGTCATGACAATGACTCTCCTTCGGTATTTCATTAAATTAAGGCTATATAAAAGCTCCGTGGACAACCGTATATGAATTGAGAAAGCACTTTCCGAATTCGTCACGTTTTATTATTTCTGTTATGAGAAATAAGAATGAGAATAGCAACAATTCTATATGATATTCTTTTACTTCAGACAAGCGAAGTCCCAATTGGATCGGTAATTTCAAAAACTACAAAAGTCCCCTTTTTTTCGAAGTTCACTTTTTGTTGCAAAAGTCATCTTTATGATAGGCCCACATGTGTATACAAAAGTTACATTGGTTTATTTATCCGTTACCACTCAAAATTTTTGCTTATTTCAAAAACATTGATCAATGGCAATACGAAGATATAAACTAAAAGCCAACAACAGAACAATAAGAAAATGTGATAGAAACGATGATCAATATAACAATGTTAAGGTCAATACAAATATATAATCTAAAGACCGACAACAGAACAATAAGAAAATGTGGTTGAACACGATGATGAATATAACAATGGTAAGGTCAATGCCAAGATATAATCTAAAGGCCGACAACAGAACAATAAGAAAATGTGATCGAACACGATGGCGAATATGACAATGTGCCTTAATGAATAGGTGCCAAAGATTAAGATTTTGAATACCATTATTTCGAATAGTAATCTTCGTATTGTTTAATCACGAACTGGTGAGATTTCATAAGGCGGATATTACTATTTTGATATAGTGGTATTCAAAATCCGTAATATTAGACACTTAAAATTCATGTAATGCTAATCCTTAACCTTTAAATAGTCGCGCTGGTGTACTTCGTATACATTGGATGTTACAAATTTAAATATGCATGTTACGAATGCACATTGTTCGAAAATATTGTGAAGTATGTCTACATTAAGGGTTTTTCATAATATTATACTTAATGTTGTTTGACTTAAAATGAATCTGATAAAACAGTTTTATTTTTCTAAAAATTTAGAAATACATGGCACCCAAAATACATCACGCGCCTGAGTGAATTTGCTCGAATATTTAAGGGTTAAGACACAGACGTAAATGACGTAATGTTATTTTGTCTTGAATACCTAATAAACATATGATTAAACTATTTTTTTATCATTTGCAGGGTGCTAAATCGTATTTACTGCAAAAACAACATAAGTTTAAAGGTTTTTTAAGTTTTTAAAATTTTTTATTTATAAAATAACAAATAACCGTTAGACATATTAAAAAAATATATAGTGAGCACTAAAATGTTCATTTGCGTGCAGCATAGTTTGTTATTGATTCTTGAAAAATGTTAAATATTGGACATCTGTAGTTTTTGAAATCACCGATTCAATTGTTTGGTATAGTTGTGTCGGAAAACACGGTACTAACAAAATAGCGACTAAATTAATCCCTAGCAGTAAAATGACGAGTGTCATGTGCTTTTCCTGCCAAGCGGCAAAATGACGAGCTACTATAGTTACGAAAATGTTTTTACGCACAGTTCATAAATGAAAATAAATTTGTATGCGATTATTTTCTCCAAATCAATAATATTATTTTGATTGATACAATGTATGAATCATAAAATGAAACATGTTTTCTTTAATGGAAAATGTTGCACATACAATTGTCTGTCTGGAAAGAGTTAATGTCGATAGCCTGCCTCTAATGGAATTGCGAGTTTAATAAAACATCTTCCCTAATCTTTAATTTGTTTACATTATTTACCCTTTGTGATGGTATGTTCTTTATACCACTTAATTTTAATTAAATTCTGTACCAGAATTTTTTTATGCAATTTTACTATAATAATTTGCGTGAAACAAAAATTAAATTTCACACATTTATTTTAAAATGAATTTTTTTGAAAATTCTGGAGAATTCTCAATATTTTAGTAAAATAATTAAATATAGTTCGCTAAGAATTCTTTTGAATAGCAATGGAAGCATGGCATTAAGAATCCTTTACCATTGAAACAATAATAAAAAAAAACGAATGTTGATTTATTTAACACACCCATATATGGTTGGGTAAATAAGAATTTTATTTCCTTGTTTAACAATATTTTGTATATAGGAACTTTTAAATTTCATATAGGCGTAAATAACATCAGCTTACAAAAAATAAATTCCTCGCTTGATTAGATATCATTTTCTCACATGAAACCAGTTTTTTTCCTTAAGTAAATGTCTAAAAATGCCTGTCATATTTTATAAAATTCTAAATTTTAATTTAAATGTACTTCAACGAGAAGGGCAGTATATAATTTGCTGCATATTTTGTACAGTGGTCATTAATTTGGTGAAATTCTGTTAGTGATATTTTTTTAAACAAATATTAAAAGCTCTCAAAAAAGCGTAAAATATATATTAATTCAAATTGCCAATATTTCAAGCTCCTTTTATGATACTTCTTCTAAAATTAAATTTTAAAAAATGGACGCATATTAAGGAATGAATTGATAACTAATATGTCATTGGTTACGCAAATAATCTTTTTGTGCAAACTAAATAACAGAGATAAAGTAGAAGTATAACATCGTGATAAAATTTGAATTGAGTTTCACATTCCATTAACAGTTTCATATTTCGGTTCATATTTCATTATATCTTAAATAAAAGGCTGGTGAAATAAAACTGATAACTTTAAGAATAGAATGCAAAATATGCATTTTCTGCATATCTAAAAAATAAATAGTAAAGTGAATTGAATCTTTCTTTGTGACTAATTCTGGAATTTCCACGGTCGTTTAAAGTGAAAGTTCGCGTGTTGTGCATTATTGCATTATGTGTTGAGGTACACACCGTGACAGAATACACGTTCCTCTCAGCTTGAAGCAGCATCTTTTTTTTTATTCGAAACATTTGATAAATATTTCTTCCGGATTCTTTACAACTAAGAATGATGTATGAATGGCAGTTTTATGATGTTTTTATAGAATTCTAATTTTTATTGTTATGAGATAATAGGGTTGCAATGAAAGCGTAAAATGAAACGCTATGACATAACGCAGAACATAATTTCTGGAAACGTAACGGATTCACTGCTCCAATTCAACAAAAAATGAGGAAAATTTCTCTAAATATTTGAAAGAAATTTTAATTGAAGGTTTTTATAAGTTGTTTGTATAGTGCTCTATATAAGCGTTAACTGAGACCGGTATATAAATAACTGTTTTCTCCTTATTTTTTTAGAATTGTTAAGTGAAATTTCAGCGATGCACGTTTTAGTTGTATTTTTGCTAACAGTCTCCATTTTTCCGTTTGTCAGAGCTGGGAGACAGCTATTTTTAATTAAGAACCCTGCTAAGGAGGATGATGCGTCATCAAAAGGTATTTTTATTCGCACTGAAAACGGACCGAAATATCTTGTTCAGAAATCATTTAAAATCGTTCCAGTATCAAGTACTGCCCCAAACAGACGTACGTCTCGTAAAAATGATCAGCCTGGTTGGACATTACCTATTCCAAAACATCTGGAACAAGGATTATCAAGACGTGTGCATGAAATTCTTCTAAAACAAGACACAAAAATAGCATCTACGCCGGCATATCAACAAGCGCTCAAAAGAAATGAAAACATCAATCTCCCTGATGTTGGATCAGTACAAAACATCAACTATTCTGATGGAATGATTGCCGTACCTGTGTCAACACCTCAGAAAGGTAAAGTCGTCAGTCAAGTACGTCTAAATAACGAAGATATTCATGTAAATATTAATGCCGATAAAAACAAGTTATCAAGAAGTGACCAAGGAGGGAAACAAAGTGAATCATTGAAGAAAAAGCAAGTAATCGCCATACAACCTGAACCCTCCTCTGTGAAGGAATTAACTGGCTGGGTTTATCCCAAAAACAATCCTCTTGTTTCAGTAGAAACCAGTAATCCTGAACCATATGATTTTGGTTATGGGATTAACGATGGTTTAGGTTCTACTCAATTTCGTCGTGAATCGACAGATGGAGATGGTGTAATAACAGGAAACTACGGTTATAAAGATTATAAGGGAGTGTTTCGCCATGTAAATTACGTCGCTGATAAGGATGGATTTCGAGCTGTTATGAGGAGTAATGAACCAAGTGTTTTACCTGTAGATTCGGCTGATGTGACTGTGATTGTAGATCCACCCCCATCATTTTTTATTCCATCGAAAAGTTAAGACTATTTCAATCATTAATTAATTTATATTTTGTACAGAAAGCATTTTATTAGTCTTTTCACATAATATTCGTTCTTTTGCTTATTATTCAGAAATGTATTTTACATTTTATTTTGCATTATTTTATTTCACATCTTATGTTTTATTTTTGAGAACATTTTTTAAAATATTTTATTTAGATTCTTCATCAGATGTTATTTTTAGTTTATAAGTGTTTGTTACAATTAATATTTGAACTCGTGATGTTTACTACTTACTCAGATATTTATTAACTGTAGTTTTTAATAATTATCCTTATTTTGTTTAAATTCATTTGTTTAATTTATTTTGATATGATATGTTAAATTTTGCATAATGATATGATAAATGGAGCATGAGAATGAAATTTGCATATATTTAATCTAGATCAGTTTTGATTGATTTCTAAAATGATGATAATAGGGCTGATATGTTATGTGTATATTTAAATGTATACACTAGCTTGCGCATGTATGTGTATGCACATGCATATATACATACACTAGTGCATGCTAGTTTCAGAATGTGTGCACACACAGTGACAATGTGACGTCCCGTGTGTACACACAGTGCACATTAGGCATGCTTCCCTGTGTGTGGGTTTAACCCTCTGAGCGTTTTGAAAAAGAGTAAAATTGTAATGTTGTTTTCTCTGCATTTTGTTTTAAATGCTAAAAAAATAGGATTCTTTCAGCATTATAAATAAAACTTAATTACAAATATGAAAGTAACCCTTGAGAGTATTAATCATTCTTCAATGTTTTGAAAATTTATTAAATCTATAGAATTATATTATCTTAAACATTGCAAATATTGCAGTGAAACCTGGAGCTTAGTGAACGGAATATTACGTTCTACACGCTTAGAGGGTTAACCAAAGGAAATAATGGATATGGTTTATCCGTTTTTATACGTTCGATTTTAATACTTCTTTCGAATATTTGTCTTTCTAATGATGTCATGTATGTTTCTTTAGTATTCGACCAGGAATTATATCTGTTTCTTTAGGACTATATCATAATACTATATGCGTTTCCTCTCTTTTTAAGTACCACTACTGCTACGGAATTTGAATTATGTTGTTCATTAGATTGCAGCTTGTAATGGTAAAAGTTGGTTGGGTACAGGTTTAAAGTGAATGATTTCAGGAATGAAGCCGTGATATTGTACATAGGCATTGCATAAAAAACACTAACTCCAAAGCTCTACATCCCCAGCAAAGGCAGTCAAGACACTTTGAAAAAAGAATATCTTCCTTTACATGAAAATCCTTTTATTGACATCGAAATATCAAAAGATCGTAAGTGGTGGTCTCCTTTATCAGAGTTATTTAGATCTTCTCTGTACGATGGTTTAACGAGATCTGCTTATTTTTTCAATACGCTGAGCCGCCAAAATTTTGATACACATTGAGCCAAAATGCCGCAGACAATTTTTTGATTAGGAAGAGCGACATGTAAACATTTGAGTGAGAGACACGCCAACAGGTTTTCCACATATGCTGGGTGTTAATTTAGTGAATATAATAGACAAACCTATGGGACTGAGTTAAGATAAAGGAATTAGCATTAGTCGCAGTTGGGAAATTACATTAAACTGTGCTTTTGTTTATGGTTAAGAAAACAGGTGAGACGAATGCGCTAATGTGATATACATCTGGATTATACATTACAATTACAGACTTAAAACCACATATGAAATAAAGAATATATTTTAACGTACATGCTGAATTTATCAACGATGGCATTTAATATAAGAAATGAATAAATTGCATTTTAAGGTTAAAAGTAAGAGATTTTTTTTTAATAAAGATTTTTTTTTAAATTTATACCGAAAATTAAAATAGAAAAATATTAATTTTGAATAAAAGTAGATATATGATTTACATCATGCAGCTTTACATAAGAAAACGTCATTGCCCCACACACATCATTTTTAAGAGTACATCCAAAAAGATGAATATATTAATGTTTGAAAAACACATTCTTTAAATAGCATTTAAATTGTAACCTGTTTGTCATACCTTCTTGACTAACTAATCTAATACAATCGTCAGCTATATTGAAGATAGTTTAAATTCCAAATTAAGAAACGGTGTAAAACTGACTTAATTTTGGCTAACAAAGACAGTTATGTCTTAATTTAGTGTTCAGTAATTAGAATGTTCCTTAAAAGAACAAAAAAATTACGTATTTTATTTATATCAAAAGCACGTAGAATTATTTGAATAATTACCATAAACAAATTATTTTTCCTATACTTTAATGTATTTTAAAAAACCGACTGATTTGTATTTTAATTCATTACTAAGGTAACTTTTCGTAGTCGCTGTGTAATTTTCTTTATTAAATGGATATAAATATAAAAATTTGAAAACTGTTTAATCAGTATGAAATCCACCAAGAACGATTAACTTAAGGTAACTTTTCGTAGTCGCTGTGTAATTTTCTTTATTAAATGGATATAAATATAAAAATTTTAAAACGGTTTAAAACAGTATGAAAACCACCAAGAACGATTAACTTAATTTCATTTAGAAAAAGCATTTCCCGTGCTTATTAAATATGTTTTAAGAAATAATTTTATAATCTTTCATAATTAAAATTTATAAATTATGGCAATCTTAGTTTGAAAAATTATAAATTTAAATACATGAATTTACATAATAATAAATTAAGTTTTAAAGTTAAATGGTGCATTTAGTTTTAAAACTGTCGGAAGATTGTTTAAAATATTCATTAAACAAGACACTGAAAGAATTTTTAAAACCATTCAAGGTTTCACTTTCTTACACCAGTTGATTAATGACATGATTACATGTTTTATTTTGATACCTTTTAATTAAATTAATTTATCTTACAGAAACCTATTAAAAACAAGCCATTACTGTGTTGTGTAGAACTTTTAGTATTTATATCAATTTTTTAATTTTTTGCGATGAATTTTTTTAAAGGCATAATATGACAAAGTGATAAAAAATAGAGAGGAATTATGGCTCTTTTTTAGAAGACTGAGCTCGAAACATTTTGTATAATCGGGAGCCAGTACCGTAAGTATGCAGTAGAAAATTGTTTCAAGGCTAATTTTCTCATTTAAAAATATGTTCTCTCGTAGAAGTAAGTATTAATCCTAAGTACTCCCTAATGACAACGTTTTGTGATTTTCATGTGCCTGAAAATGTTTAAAATAGCTAATTTGATATTTATATCCAACCATTGGCGAAAATCTGCAAAACTCGCAATTCTTATTTTAAAATATCATTGTACAGCATTGGCAGAAAGACACGAGTTCTGTTTTGCCAGTAATTCTGGAAAATGACTACAAACAGAAGGCGAGGATAGATAAGGAATATCCCACGGCTTCTTTGTGTTACTAACATTGATCATGAAAGGGAATCGGATAGAATAGTTCTCCTTATATCCCATCAATAATAATTCAATTCTATTTCAAAATATTTAAATGATTGTAAGACATATTAAGAAACTTATACACCGTTGTTTCTCAAATAGTACATTTTATATGCGATGTAATCTTCCCAACTGGACAAAAAAGTCCGGTCCAAGATTCGAACCCGGGATCCATTGGCTGAAGCTGCCAATGCTCTACCAACTGAGCAATTCCGGCCGAATATGGCTGAACTAGCTCAGTTAACTTTAATGATCATAGCATCTGGTCTGATATCCGAATCAGCACAACAGAATAAATCACAGGTAATGGGACCTCCAGAAAACGCTGGAAACGTGATTAAACAAGATTAATTATGACACAATTATTCAAATTGGTGAACCCTTTTTTCGCCCAGATGGGAAGATTACATCTCATATGATTTCTTTACCAATTTGAATAATTGTGTCAAAATTAATGTAGTATTTTTTTTTTTAATTTATGAATAAATAAAACTTTTACTTTGATCCCGCGTCCGAAGACAGGTCTATCCTACAAAATCTATCCCCAAGACCGTTTATGACCCAATCGTTTTTTAAGCTGCAATATAACTATTGTTTTCAATGGCATTAGATTTGGAATAGACACTTGCTTGACCTTTCTGCAATATAGAAGTTTCTTTGCAACAATGAATGTTTGAAATCAAATAAACACCGTGTTACACAATATATATAAACATATTTTCCCTTTTAATTTCTTCTATCCAATACGATAAAAAATAAGTAAAAAATGTGTTAATTTTAAAGTTAAAATATATCTCATGTGCAGATTGAATTGACTGCCCATCGAGCATATCAATATCTAAAAGGTAAAAACTATTTAATAATTTTAGCACACTTTGGCACTTAAATGAAATATTCCAATAAAACAGTTTTATTAATTTTCGTCCATATTGTATACTCAGGTGAGAAAAAAAAAAGATCCTCTCTCTGCCTGTGAAGTCATCATATAAAAATGTAATTGGTATAACAACTGATTGGTTATAACGTCTACTGATTAATACTATACATTAAATATGCTTCGGGGGTCGTTTACATATAGAATTTGGAACAAACATGAAAAATTTCAATACTAACACCTAATTTTGACACTTAATCGGATTCTTTCGTAAATTTTACCTTCGTATACTAAACGAGAAGACATCTGATCAAGTAGTTTTGGAATTATGCAGACGTAAATTTTTGAACAAGTATGTTAACCATAGCTCAAAAGCTGCTTTACAGAATGATCTGTAATTTAGTATTCGAATATTTGAAGCTTCTACAAATCTATTTCTCTATATTTAATACTTGGAAATTTTTCCGTAGAAAATTTCACACACCTTTTAAGCAATTATTATTTTTTTTAATCTATTTCTGTTACAGTTCATAAGTTACAACATTTTTTTCAAATATTAAATTCAAATAACATATTTTGATATTAATATTCGAAAAAAGATGAATTGCAATCTTTAATTTTTTTTTAACGTAAATTCATTTCTAAAAGCTGCAAATATGCCAGTTAAAAAATTACAGCTCAGTTCGCGCCAATTAATTTTTAAGTTATTCTTAAAAACTACCTCATTACAATCTGTTTTGCAACGATTAGAAATGAATTTATCGCCAACAGTTCAAAAATATTACATCTGCGTAATTCCTAAACTACTTGACCAAAATGACTTCCTGTCTGGTATCCGAAGGTAAAGTTTTACCGAAGAATCCAAAACTGATTTCGAAATTGGGTGTTCGCATTGAAAATTTTAAAGTTTGATACAATTTTAGAACATAAAAGACCCTTAAGAGCCTATGCTAGTCACGCGAAGAAACGTTCAAGCTAATGTTAAGTCTATGGGAAGGTTCTTGCCCGATTTCTCGCTCGCATTTTAATATTTTTAGATGATGTTTTTTACATAAGATAGCTGAGGTCGATCTCTAACATTGTTAGTTTTTACTTTTCTAATTTTGGTTACAGTTTTTTTATAAGCGAACATTTTCAATTTTGGAACCGGTTGAAACCGGTTCTGAAAGTGAAAGTACTTTTATATAAAAAATCTGGAGACAAAAAATAAAAAATAAAAACTAACAATGTTAAAGATCGACCTCAGCTATCCTATGCAAAAAACATCATCCAAAAATATTAAAATGCGAGCCAGAAATCGCGCAAGAACCTTCCCATAGACTTAACATTAGCTTTCACGTTTTTTCGCATGACTGATATAGGCTCTTAAAACATAGTTCTGACACCTGTCACATATTTATATAATAATTTACGGCAGAGTTAGTGTTGTATGTGTGATATATATATATTTTTTCCCGCAACTGTAGATGCGGGTGCACGTAATCTCCAATTTGAAATTTCTATAGAAATATGGGTTTCATGCCTAACAAGCAAATTTCTTCTTTCATGCAATATTTTGATAAGCAAATATTTTTATATATAGTTACATGCAATTTGTCTAAAAAATTTTATGGGAAAATGCAACAAGGTAAAATGTAATTAATTTATTTCTATAGAGTAAATTAAAAGCTGAAGTAAACACTAATTAATTATAACAAATGTAGAGATGGTGAAAAACAAAATAATACCATAAGTAATTGCCGCAGATTAATAAGTTTATTCATTAGAAAACATTAACTAAGGGGTTCATTATCATTCTTATCCTTTAATTAGTGATGTTTCGCGACAAAGCTGGCAAATTAAGGTGTCTTCAAAGACTTTATTATTGGGAATTAGAAAGATTGTTATGTACAAACATTAACGTCAAATTTTGACGGAAAAGTTGTTCGTGTTCTTCATTAAAATACATCTAGGAAGAATATAGAAAGGCTTAAGTTTACGTAATATAATTTCACGATACAAATATATTAGTTAAAATTACTTAAATCGATACATTCTTTAAAGCATGGACAATAACTTAAAAAATATTATTTTAAAATATAATAATGAAAATTGTATCATCGAAAAATAAGGGAGCTATCAATTGAATTAAAATCATTATTAATTCTTTTTAATTGTGTGAAAAACCTATCAAACAAAGAATGTGCTCTAATTTGATTGTAGATTGCATGATATTCTTGAGAAGAATATAATGCGACCTTGGAATGTATTGTGGATGAAATCTATATAAACTATAAAATGTATGCCGAATTTAGTAAATTCGTGTAATGCGAGACATATAAAAGGCAATCAAATTGTATAGCATTGGTGCATCATTAAACCCATTTTCGCCATTATTGCATATGTGCCGGAATGTCACGAATTTCTTTTTTATTCCGAATTCATAAAAGATGTTCTGAACAATAATTTTTGCTTTATTTAATGACAGACGTTTCGTGATTACAAAAAAGTTAAAAATTCTTCTTTTGAATTTCCAGTATGCATTGGGAATTTCTAAATAAAAAAGGTTCCTTTACGATGCAAATGGATTGTCACAAAGTACAATTATGTTATTCAGCAATGATAATTTAGTTCGACATGTGTTCAGCATAATCTAGATTTTGGTATATTTTCTGGTAATACAATGAACAATCTCTTATTTCATGAAAATGTTAGCGCAGAACTTTCGTCAGAATTCATGGCTAACATATACCATACCAGTTATATAATAGGATGATTATTTTAGCAAACTGGATGCAACAGGATATTGAAAATGTTATAATGAACATACTGTCAAATGATGTCACTAGATATAAACTCTAGTAATAGGTTTCGAAGTTATTCCTGATAATGGAAATATTGTCAATGAGGTTCAGATCACAAATTTTTATTTAACTTTTATATCTGGATGTAATGAAAATAATTCTTTTTGCGGAAATATGATTTATTGAAAACACAGTTTTAATGAACATTTTTTATGATTTTGAAATTTTATTTTTAAAATATTAGGTGAATAAATAAGTAAGAAAGCTTTATAAGAACATTTAAAAACTCTTAATAAAAGATTGAAAATACAGAGTCATCGAAAAAGGTTGGGTAGATTCGAAATAATCATAATTCTAAAAGTAATTGAGTAAACGCAATTATTTTCTTTCCAAAGTACTCGGCAATTTTCCAAGATTTGTTAGATGTAATTTTTTTTAAAGTCGTGACCTTCAGACGAAGCGAATAATCAATTGCACGGTGAATGAGACTATAGTGCTGTCCTACTTCTTTCGATGATTCCGGGGTGGAAAGCGTATAAGTCTAAAACTATTTGAGGTATAGGAAAAATATAAATTAGTTATTTTTAACATCAAAATAGTCTGTTATAATTTTTTTTTCTAGTCTTATCTATTTTTAGGAAAATGTAAACTTATTATTAAAGCCATTAAATGATTTTAAAATCACTGCATTCAAAAATATGAAATATCCCAACGTTCGCCATTTCTGTTCTTCTGCCATATGTGCATATAATTCTCTGTTGGAATGCGACATATATTTGAAATGATACTTGTACTTACTAGTAAAAAGAAAGAGAAAGAATGTTGTCCACCTGTTTTGTAGATAAGAAGTTCTGCTTTCACCCCCCCCCCCTTCCCGTGCAGGGAGCAAGTGCAAGAAGACATTTATTAATATTACTGTTGAATGTATTACATAACAATAAGCTATTTTTAAATAGTAATTATCTATAAAATTCACAGAGATACAACTAAATGTAAATATATTGCTTGAAGGTGCGTAATAACATACATAAAATATTTAAAAGCACAATAAAGTCCTTTTAAAAAATTCAAAACGTTTTCAACCGAACTACTCGGTCATAATCAGTGAAAAACTAATTGTTGAGTTGAGGTCTCTTCTCGTTTTCTTGCTTACCCGGAATAAACTATTTCACTTCAAGGGTATCATATGATATCCACGCAGTCTGGAATAAAATAATAAATCATTGGTTACCTTTCCCATCCCACCTTATATTCTAAACCCTTGAAGTAAAATAGTTTATTCCGAGCAAGCAAGAAAACGCGAAGAGACAACAACTCAACTCAACAATTAGTTTTTCACTGATGATGACAGAGTAGTTCGGTTGAAAACGTTTTGAATTTTTTAAAAGGACTTTATTGTGCTTTTAAATATTTTATGTATGTTTTTACGCACCTTCAAGCAATATATTTACAATTAGTTGTATCTCTATGTATTTTAGTTATTAAACAAGGTGAATTTGCACTGAAATTTTAACTTTTTATTGAAGTAATTATCTCTGTTAGATGTTATTTGATATAAAGTTAATTCATGCATAATAGTGATATTTTATTAACGTCTAACCTTCATTTGAATCCATAAAGTACGCGAATAATAAATGCATAACCATATTTGCATATCATTGCAAACGTATAAAACGAAAAAAAAAAAAATTAAAAATAAAAAGAATTTTTAGACAGTGATAACGATATCATTAAGGCTCCTCTTCAGTAAACTTTCCGATTCCCCTCGCTAATGCTATTCCTATGGGCGTAGGATGCATTCGTATTTTTAAAATATCCCCTCGGAAAATTAATATTTTTAACTTCTGTTTTCTTTGTACCGTTCTTAAAGCATGTTTCTTTTTTTCTTAGTTATCAAAATATTTCTAAATCATATGCTTAATTTATATTTTTATCCGTTAAAATCTTAGCGAAACTGAATAAGATTTTAACGTTTCATATAAAATTAAGTATATATTTTAGAAACAAATTGACAACTAAGAAAAAAAGAGACATTCTTTAAGAATAGTACAAAGAAAACGGAAGTTAAAAATATTAATTTTCCGAGGAGATATTTTAAAAATACGAATGCATCCTACTCCCATAGGAATAACATTAGCGAGGGGAATCGGGAAGTTTACTGAAGAGGAGCCTTAAGGGAGGGGGGGGGGGGGTGTGATTCGTGAAATGATAATGTATGACGTCGTAAGGGGGGAGGGGGTTAAAAATTACCGAAATGTTGATAAACTTATATATGCACAGCACCTTTGCAATAAATGAAACCGGCAATTTATGCCTATGAGTTAAGAGATGAAGAGGGGGGGGGGGGGTGACAATTTAATGGATATACGCTGAGCGGAATCCAAACATTTCTGAACAAAAGGGGAGTTAACTTGAGCGCATTTAGCCTGTTTCCGAATGTCGAAAGTTTGGACCCCTCCGACCTAGAGCATTTCAATGCATCTGCAGTAAATAGAATGTGAAATGGAGGTTCTTTTTTCTTTTAAAAAAATTTATTCAAAATGTGTATAGATGGCAGCACTAAAATTTTGCCTGCAATTTTCTAGTTGTCGTGCATAGTTGAAATTATCGAGCGTCGGTTGATTGAAACTTCCATCAAACCGCACGCAACCAACACATTATATTACTAGTGAATTTAAAAATAGTTTAGTCCGAAATAGAATGTCAGTTTTAATCTTGTATTTATATATATTTTTAATTTGCTTGCATTCCAGTTAACAGGTGTTTTAAATACTAGTTTAGTCTTAAAAACGATGTCAATTTTTATTATAATATCTCGTATTTGCAGAAGTTTTTAAATCATTTCTATTTTAATTAACAAATATTTTTAAATATCAAAACTGATTACTAATCACCGCAATCTATTATATTCTCCTGTACCGTCTTAAGGCGGTTCTCAAGAAAAATATTGTTCCCTGCTCAAAAACGCGATATTTTCTTGTAGATTTGCGAACTCATTTTTAACCGAAAATACATGTACTTGAAGAATGTGAATATTGAAGTGATTTGGAATCGAATAGCGTTTTTCATTTTTGCAAAATGTGTTACATTTTTAGTTAAAAACGATCGCTGTCTCATGACATTTTATTAGCTGTTAGCGTATAGAATTTTGTTTTAAAACGCCATCTTTCACAGAATCTTCAGAAAGATCCTTTGCTTTATCGAAAAGTGGAAAGTGTTATTTGGTTCCATAGTTTCTGAATAAGTGACAACGCAATTTACTTGCGCCTAATATTAAAAATAATTTCATGAATATGCAAGAAAGTAGTGAGTTTGGATTTGAGTCCAGCCTTAATGGGCGAACCAGTGAAGTTCATGCTCCCAATTTAAATGAGGCTCGAGATTTATTATGTTTAGATTATAAAATTGTTCCATATATTATACAGGGTCATTCATAATTCCCTCCGGGGTTTCGAAACGTTATAGTAAAAAAACGAAGACGAATATGAAAAAAAGAAACATATGAAATTATTCCGAAACTATTCAAGTTTTACTTACATACATTACAGGTGTTCTATGTGTGAACCCTTGGTCACACGGCATACATCCATGCGATAGTCCAGTTCCTGCCATACTCCGTTTCTTTAAATTTCCGGTACCACACATGAATTGTTTTGTCAGTTGGTCCCTGTTTTCGATATTTATTACGAAAGGCCCGTTGAACTGACACCACTGATTCAGATTTAAAGAAACGGAGTATGGCAGGAACTGGACTATCGCATGGATGTATGCCGTGTGACCAAGGGTTCACACATAGAACACCTGTAATGTATGTAAGTAAAACTTGAATAGTTTCGGAATAATTTCATGTTTCTTTTTTTCATATTCGTCTTCGTTTTTTTACTATAACGTTTCGAAACCCCGGAGGGAATTATGAATGACCCTGTATTTTGAAATTTGAAAAAAAAGTTTACCACTACATGGAATTTAGCTATTTTGAACTAAAAAATAATTTATGAAGTACCGGAGGGTTACTTGGACCCTAGAAGGGGGATGGGGGACGGTTACTTCGTCCCACAACAAAACAATGTTTTAAGGTCGTTCTGAAATCAAAACTAGCTACTTTCTGACACATTTTTCAATTCATTTTTGTTATCGCACGCATGAAATTGGCAAAAGTGCCTTTATTCATAAACTTTCTAATCAAATTGTTTTTTCAATTTTTCTGTAAAAGCAGACTATCTTTCAGAAATCGCTATCAAAGTTTGGTGTTTTGAACCGAATTTCCGGACGCAATAGTGCAGGAAAGGAGAAAAAAAACTGATTTCTTGAGACGACAGTCGCTTATATAACTCAAATTTTGATTCATTTATCGAAAAAATGAAAAAAAAAAACTGTTCGATTACAAATAATGTAAATCATTCCTGCAAGTGTCATCTTTTTACGTTTAAAACTGAGTCTGTAAATATGTCAAAGCGCATTCAGCAGGTAATTTTTTGAGAAACTCCTTAAGGGGTTACATACGTTCTTAACTTAAAAAAAAATCGTTATTTATTTTTTTTTTTACGGAAATTAAATCCTTATACTGCGTAAAATTATAGGGAAAAATATTTAAAGTGATATCTAAATTAAGAAAGATAGGAACACAAATGAGAGTTTGCGCACAATCGATAAAACCGACCTCGCCAAAAAGGTTCTACTAAAGATCATACTTCCTTATTGAAGCTGCAGATAGCACAGAAGAGTCCACAGTATGGTACAGGAATAGCAAATTAAGTGTAAGTTGAAATTTGTTTTCAAAATAGCGCAATTTTCTTATTTTTCAAAAATTTGAGCCGTTGGCCCTTAGCTATAAAACCTTATAAACCTTTTGCAAGAAGAATGAAATTTTAATATATATATATATATTTATTTATTCTACAGCACGTTAGGATACTGCCCATCGAGCCCGGATATTTTGGTACACGTCAACGTGGCTACAGGTTTCTGACGTAATATGTGACCAAATTTAACAAAAGAAGAAAAAATGTTTTACAATAGATGATTTTTACAGTGTGTTGTTATAGGACATTGTAAAATCATTTATTGTAAAGGAAACCAGGATAGGAAATCCATTTATTTAGTCACAATTACAATTAGTGCAACAAAATTTGCAACAGTCTCATCTTATTTGTATGAATTGTAAGCATATTGTAAAGATTTCGTTAAAATATCTTCACTACTGTTAAAGTTATGAACGAAAACACGACTTCGGATTGGAGTGACATGCCCTGTATTTTTGACTATATATAAATGGATTTCCGATCCTGGTTTCCTATACAAAAATTATTTGTTACAGTGTCCTGTACCAATCCTTAAAGCGTGTACCATGAATTCATGATCAACCTGTATAGTTAAATGATGGTGGTAAACAATGCCTTAAAATCGATTTTATGTGTTTTTTTAATGTGCTTCTTTTGTTCGTTACTCTTTTTAAAATATCCAACTGTAGTGCAATAAATAAAATATCAATTCAATATAGTAAACGATGGTGGTAA
This sequence comes from Maratus michaelseni, assembly GCA_963931845.1. Taxonomy (NCBI): domain Eukaryota; kingdom Metazoa; phylum Arthropoda; class Arachnida; order Araneae; family Salticidae; genus Maratus; species Maratus michaelseni. Next base: position 246,054,428 of record OZ007596.1, on the reverse strand, counting down.
ACAATGCATTAAAGTCGATTTTATGTTTCTTAAAAAATTCTTGTTCTTTAATCTTTGGTCAAATGACACCCTAATTAAATCAACTGCTGCTTTCTACAGCTTTGATAAAAAATACTCATGAATAAAGAGGCCATTTAAAATATATTTTAAATAAAGATATAGGATTTCTTAGAGTTAATTCAATCTTTTTATACAGTTCTGATAATTTCCCTCAGTTGGAATGCTTCAAGTGCAACATACTTTAACCATTTACTCTTAATTTTCATTAAAGTTAAATGAAATGTTACGTTAAATTTTTCTAATATTAGTGGTAATTTGTGAATGTCTTCAAGCAAATTCAAATTTAAATCTGGATTTTTTTTTAAGTCATTTTTAATATTTACAAAAATTTTTTAGATTTAATATTTTGAAATTAATGGTATTTTTTATACTTAGGAACATTTGCAAATACTTTGATTTTATATTAATATTGTTTTGCATATTAATTTTGATTAAAAATGTTTTTTATATGCCCAATTATTAATTTAATTATGCGTGCCACATTTGTTTTCTATTCACGTATAATAGCAGTATAATTTTTAAAAATATTTACTAATAAATTTAAAACTTGGTTTTTAACATAAGCACCTTATAGTATAGAATATTTATATCAAGTACGAGACAGTTTTTTGTCCTTTATTTTACCGTTTAAGTTTGATCGCAGCGCCGAGCGAGACAAAGCCCTGGTGCGTTATAAGCCCTTCAGAGGCTTGGGTGCGATGGTCGTTTACGCGCGTCGGCGACCCCCGTGGGCTCCTGACGGCGCAGGATAGTTTTACCGTTTAAGTTTTAGGACGTACATCTGACTTTTATTATGATCACTTTTTGGCAGATTCAAAAGTATTAAAGCACTTAAACAAATCTTTAAAAATCTTTCAGAAGTAACGTGTTTGGTCATAAAGGAAGTGATAACATCGATTTTGATTTCAATTCATATAAACATTACTATCTTACTAGAAAGATTTTGGTATAATTTATTTGAAAGTTTATATTAAAACTAGTCTGATGTGCCAATCCCAAAATTTTCTTTTATCTCATACAAGTTTCACATACAACACCAAAAAGGAATCGGCACAAATTTCTATCTAGGTCTAACTGAATCTAAAGTGTTATTAAATTACGTGCATTAGTTCTTGAGATATGACTATTGCTAAAATCGTGTAAATATTAAAAAAGCAGTATAGAAGCGCCATCTGTCGGAAGATTTACACCAAACCCTAATAAAAAACGATTTATGTCGCGTCTAACTGAATCTGAAGTTTGATGAAATTCTGTGCATTCGTTCTTGAGATATAGCTCTCGTGAAAATCATGAAAAAGTAGTAAAGCAGCGCCACCTGTTAGGCTATTTACACCAAAACGTAATCACCGTCGATTTATGTCAAGGTCTAGCAGAATCTGAAGTTTGATGAAATTCTGTGCATTAGTTCATGAGATATAGCTATCATGAAATCGTGAAAAATGTAGCATAGGGGAGAACCACCTGTTGGGCGATTTGCACCAAAAACGAATCAGCATCAATTTATATCAGTGACTAACGGAATCTAAAGTTTTATTAAATTCCGTGCTGTAGTTCTTGAGATAGAGCGCCCACAAAATTTTTGTTACAGACAGACTCACGACGTGTTCAGGACACTCTAAAACATATAAATCCGCAAGTCTATTTTTTGCATGAATCCAATACTTTTTTTTCCTTGCAAAGATAGAAGAAAGTAAAAATATTATATGCCTCCCATTCCCTGCAACCTGCTATCTTCGCAGAATTTTTTAAAATTATAATGCTTTTATTATTATGTTAAATATGATAAATCAGTTTACATTGGTCACAAATAAGTAGTCTATAATAAAAATTGAAGGTAAAATAACAGGCTTTTTCTGGGTAAAGAAACGAGAGAAGCTACAAACTTCGTGGGAAAAGCTACGCTTCAGTAATAGCAGGTTAAACAAAACCTAAGATTTACAAAAATGATCATAATGACAAAAGATTTTCGTACTATGTTGAGTATTTTTAACATGATGCTATTTATTTCTTTAATATGTAAAACATTTTTTATTTAAAAACCTTGATTTAGCATTACTTCCTGATATTCGGAGGCATTTTAGTTTACAAACATCTAAAAATATATTGTTGTAGGGTAACTATACATGTATATACAGTGAAACTTCCATTTAACGAAGTCTCATCGTTACACCTAAAAACTTCGTTATGAAGAAAATTCGTTAAATAGAAATCAACTTAAATTCATGAAAATTTTCCTTCAGATATGACAAACAAGTATTGGATTCAGAAGCATTTAATTCATTTTCTATTATGAAACCGTCTTTTACAAAACAGTTGTGTACGATTCGATGAAATCACATCACATTCCCAAGCTTTCACAAGTTCTGATACACAGGTTCTCAAACTAATGTTTTCACTACATTGTCTTTTTCGATAATGTACTTCAAGATTTTTTATTTCTTAGACTAATGACTGAAGTTTAGAAGTTGTATTAGCAGGAACAAAAATAACTTTGATGTTGTACGATTTGCATTTTGAAGCACATTCTTGTGGATGTACAAAGTAATTGTCTATCAGCAATGGAAGATCAGAATGGTAACTGTCTGACTCTAATTGACTTTTTTTGCTTCAATGCATCTGACGCCATTATGTCAAAGCATCTTCTGTATTATTGAATGTAAAAAGGGGATTTTGACTTCCCCCAACTGTCAGCGCTGAAGTGTCAGTGTGAAAAAGTAATTATAACAAGTTATTTTCTTAGTGTGAAAAAAAAATGTTTTATTTAGCACAAAGCAGAATGTAAATTATTTAAATGTGTTCATTTTCGTACAATCCGCTGAAATAATTTCGCATATCCATCGCAACAGCAACATCTTAGTTTAAATTCTATTCACGTACAAAAGTGGAATAAACTTCGTTATATAGAATATATTTTTCGTAATATGGAGATTAATTTGCATGCTAATAGTGTTCAAAGTCAAAGTTCTGCAGAAAATTTCATTAAGTAGAAAACTTCGTTAAATAGGGACTTCGTTAAAGGGAAGTTCTACTGTATTTAGAAGCGTGAGTTGAACATATCCACAAAAGTTGATTGTTTTGTGGTATACACTCGTTTGTATGTTGCCAGGTTCTGCCAATACGTGAAACTTTTTATAGAATATGTGATTAGTGAAATTCAGTATATCTAAAGTTGTAGAACTAATCTTAGAAGTACTATATCTTAGAAGTCGAAAATCCTAATTCAAGATCTATATTATAAAGCAAAATTCCGGAATAACGCTGGCGACATCATAATGCCTGTGACAACGATCTAAGCAATCCATTTCACCCTTTTCACAAATTTAATTACTTCTAGTCATCGCATAATTTAAATTTTAATACCGTGGAATAGCGAAAAAAAATTTTTATATCCGAGTGAAATTCTTTGAAAACTGCATTTTAATTTACTGAATATTTTTTTAATATTTTAAAAATATTTTCAAGCATTATTTAAAAAGAAAATCTATCGCATGCAGCTCGGTTATGGGAAAATTAACACTTTTCCACCTAAAACAATGTAAAATGTTCAGTGTTTGTTTCCGCTAATATTTCATAACGAAATTAACACTTCACTACTAAATAAATGAAACACAAATTTAACAGGTATAATCGAGCTACGTGCTTAAACATTAAAATAATAATAATAATAATAATAAAAGCTGCTGTAAGTAGCAAAATCTTTAGCAATTTTTTTAGATATTAATAGTTGACCTGCGTCTAGTACGAAAGTATTGCTTTTTAACACATTTTAAAACATTATTTGTATACATAATTTATATTTTTCAGATAAAATTACTTTTTAGTGGTGTTAGTGGCCAATCTAAAACAACACATTAAATGTAAAAAATCTATTGGAGTTTTCAATAAAACAGAAGAAGGAAAAATCACAAATCAAGCATAGATTATGAAACACTTTCCAACATTTCTAAAATACTTTTACAAATCTTTACTGTTTATGCTTAATAAGGTGAAAGATGATGTGTAAGTAAACAAGATCAAAGTAAAAACGGGCGGGGAAAAATTCAACTTGTACCCTGTCTAAGTAAACAAGGTCAAGGTCAAATTGGGCGGGAAGACCTACCTTTCGGCTTAAGCTTAACTAGCCCCGCCCAACAGGTTTGTTTACCTAATTATACTGAGCATTACTAAATTATATTTCGTGATATTGAGCAATAATTATACTATGTAATGCTGAAATACAAATTCTGAAAATACAAGATTCCAAAAATACAAATTTTGAAAATACAATTTACCAATCCTACTTAGCAGTGCTAAATACTACTGTACGATACTGAGCAATAATACTACCATGTAATAATACTGTAACAATTTGCAAAACGCATAACACATTTAAAAATCCAATTACAGGAATCACTAACATTATTTGGAAATATATCCGAATTCTTTTGTAAAACTCTATACCTAAGCATACCTAAAGCAGTACCTAAGCATACCTAAAGCAGTACCTAAGCACTACCTAAGTATAAGCTCTATACCGAACTAAGCCTATACTCTATTTCCTTGTCTATAAATTTGTACATATACTACAAATAATGCTAAATTTTAGTTCAGTTAGGAAACTCATAGCACAGTTTTAATCCCGTGTGGAATTTCCATCATTAAACGGAAATGTTCTCGAGATCTTTTGTGTTGCCGTGCATATGATCTATAGAATTTACATACCAAGTGATTGGCAAAAAATTAGTTAAATTTAAAAACTCGTTACTGCGCTCCTGAAAACGCACTTCCAGCAACTGTCGTTAACAAACAGTACTTTAACCGAATTGTTTTGTGTGTCCCTGTAAATGAATGATGAATGCTATGTAGACAATATTCTATAGTGAGCCTCTTGTAATGCACCTCAGTTATACATATCAATTTCAACATGTGTGAAATAGTGAAACATTATTAAAATAAACCGAAATAGATTTTTCCCCTTAGATCGTAATGAAAGGGAATTCTTTTGGATGCCCTGTAAATGAACGATGAATGCTATGCACACCATTTTCTATAGTAAGCCTCTTGTAGTGCACGTCAGTGATATATATCGATTTCAATATGTTTGAAATAGTGTAACATCATTAAAATAAATGCGCTACATACTTCATTTTCCATATCAAATATGCCATAGTAAACCTGAATACCACATATCAATTGCATAGCGTCAATTTGCGCCCAGGTATATTTACGCGAGTTAGAGCAGAGACAGACAGACAAACCGAATCCATAAACTCTTTTCAACTATGTTGGAAAGTGTTAAAAAATGGTTTTCACTTATGGACTGTACTCTGGGCCACATGTTCTGTAACTTCGGAACTCCGACCTGAATCCTTTTGGTAAATTTTAACGTTGTTTATAATAATCGGTTATGATATATGACAATCCGGTTGCTGGAATTCGGATAAATGGAGTTTTATTGTATTTATTAAGGTGTGGAGAAAAGAGCAATTCGGGTACAATCCTTATTTCTTTCTTAAATATAAGTAGGTAAATTTTCCTATAAAGTATTTGGAATTTAATATTTTACGAGTCGTGCACTTTTGAAAATATCATAAATGCTACAGGTAATAAAAATATTGTACTTTCGGTTATTCAATTAAAACAATGCATGATCTTAAGATCTTCACAATCAATTTTCCTTGGAAAACATCCTTGACACACAGTGAAAACAATCCGCGTACTTTTAAAAATGAAGATAATGCCTGGAGCATGACATTTTAAACGCGAATCTCGTTAAATTTGTCGCACCCGTCACACTTCCATGAATACAGCTGCATCTGATTTATGTGATTCACCATTGCTTCAAGGGATAATATGAGAGTTAAAAACCATTTATTACTTTTCATTTGATATATAAAGAAAGAAAAAAAAAAAGCTTCCTTATTTGTAATAAAGAAGCTTAAAAGTACGTGATATGTTCTTCCTTTTTACGTCCAGTATTTCTTTCCTTGTTTGATTGTCAAACGTTATGGGAAAAGTAGATAAGCAATACCTTTTAATTAACTAAATTTAGAACCATATGAAGAGAAGATTTTGTCTTTTAAAGTTGCTTTTCTTGAGCTGTATGTTTGCAAAGCAAAATAAACAAATTTCGTAGCTTGTCGTTGAGAATAAACTGAGTTTCATATTTTTCTGAAATCTCGGTTTTAATTGTGCTGTGTGTTATTGAAGGAACATTATGATGATAATCCTTAGTACCATTCATTTGAACTTTATTTTTCAACTAAAACGATACTTTTTACCAATGTGAATCAACAGCATATATAATTTGTGATTCTATGTATAACAGATCTTTTGAATAGTAACTTTAATAGAAGTGTTATGGAAATATAATATTTACAGAATTCAGTAGAGACATTTGAACAAAACTCAGTATGTTTGTCTGTGGTAATTTTAAGAAAGTGATTAATTCAAAACATCAAGCAATATATTAATTATGTGCATTTCCAATTCTTAAGTGTTGAGTAAAACCAAAGATTACTGAAGGAGTTCAGTGGATACATCGTTTGGATAATGTTTCTTAAGTTTGTGGTGAATTTGAGCAAGTAATTAATTCAAAACTTCAAGCATTTCATAGATTATGTAGACATTTTCAATTCGGATGTGTTAAACGTCCCCGAATGATTATTGAAGGAGTTCAGTAGATACACCATAAGAATCAAATTTTTTGTTATTTCTGTGATGATTTTCAGCAATTGATCAAATCAAAACTTCAAGTTATACATACGTTACATGGATATGTTATGGACAAGAGTTAAGTTTTTCCGAAAGATTATTGAATTAGTTCAGTAGAGATAGCATTTAAATTCAATTTCTTATGTTTGTGTGTGACAATTTTGAACAAGTGATTAATTCAAAACTTTAAGCAATGCATAAATTATATGGACATTTCCAATTCAGACAAAGAATATAATTCTTGTTCCATCATGTTGAAAGCGTAGAATCTAATTATCTGTTTTATTATTTTTGAAATAATGTATACTACAATTTATATAGCAAAACTATTATTAATACTTTTTATAACCCAAAGAACCTTGTGTGTTCCAAATCTTCAACTTTCACGACCACTAAAGGATAATAACTTGAAAGATTCTCCCGGAATTTTTGTACCTTACAATTTTATATTTAATCACAATGATGGATTGGGAACAACGCAACATAGAGAAGAAAAGAAAGATGAAGATGGTGTTGTCAGAGGAAGTTACGGTTACAGAGATGCGTGGGGCAATTATCGTCATGTCAGTTATGAAGCTGACATAAATGGATTTAGAGCTGTTGTTAGAACCAATGAGCCTGGTGTTAAAAACAGGAACAGCGCTGATGTAGCTGTGGTTGCTCATTCTCAGTCTTTTCGAACAAAGCAAAGCATTCCTGCTAATCTAGATTAAATAAAATGATCATAAATCCTTATTGTGACCTGTTGGCCAGTAGTAAGTAAAGATAAATATTCCAGTTAATCTAGATGAGAAAAATAAACGTAAATGTTTACTGTGGTCAGTTAGTACTAGTTGATTTGTTTCGAGTAGTGACCAGTTCGTAATCGGTCGACTAGTTGGGAGTAAAGGAAAGCATTCCCTTTCATTTAGATGAAATAAATGATCATGTATGATTATTGTAGCTAGTTTTTTCCAGATTAGACGATTTCAATATAAATTGAGTAAAGCTACTTTCTGTATTAGTTTGGAAAAGAATCCAGTCAATTTACGGGTAAGCGAAAGTACAAAAATGTTCAAATATTTGATAAATTGATATTATTGAGTGAACATACTTTTAATCATTTTTGTCACCATTTCCTGTTGAATGTGAAAATTTTAGAGCGCTGTTAAGTTCACTAAAGTGTTTTCCTGTTGAATGTGGAAACTATATAACACTGTTAAGTTCACTACACTGTTTCATTGGTTGTAAAAATTTTTAAAATGTGTTTTAAGGAATGTCATCTGAATTTAGGTAGCTGTAGCTGTCGTGTTAAACTAGATGAAGTAAAATTATTAAAGGCATATTGTGACTGGTTGTTTTGCTCGTAAAAAAAAAAATCGTTTGAAATGAATAAAATTGTTTTATGTATTAATCTGAAGAGAATCCATTCAGTTTACAGGTAGGAAAAAATGCCAAAATATTCAAATATTAGATTAAGTGATGTTATTCAGAGAATATTAGTTTCAATGTTTGTTTGATTAGAATGAAGGAATTTTGTAGCACTATAAAGTTTATTAATTTGTTTTATTGGTCATGGAAATTTTTTTTGGTCATATGTCACTTTAAATGCATAATTATAATATGCCATCAAGTTTATTTGTTTTACTGGCAACTACCATCCCTTCGAGAATAAAAGAATGTTTATTCTTTTCAGTTTTTATTGTATTATAGTGTGCTAAATAACTATTTATCATAGTAAGTAAATTCCCATTAAATCCTGTGGATGCATTTAAAGTTTGCAGCATATTTGTTTTTCTAATATATATATATATCTATTTTACTTAGCTAATAATTTTTCATTTTAATGGTGCTTGTATTACACTAATTTTGATAGATTTTCTTACTTTGGTCTTAAAAAAAAAATTCAGTAACTTAACATATTTGAGATTAATCTTTTTAGGATAAATGCTTAAGTTTTCTTCATAATCCTAATTCACGGGACCATTTAAATCACGGTAATGTATTAATATTAGCAATATTTTTAAATATATAATTGAAAAAGAAAGAAGAATACCTTATGAAGTTTTAAATACAATTTTATTTCGTTTTATTATCAAGTTAAACTATTTTATCTTTAATAGTGGCGCCTTTGGAACTGAAATTAGTGAAATAATCTAAGTTTATTCTTAAGTATCGGAGGGAGGGTGGCGGGGTGGTGCGTCATCGTACACTTTAGGTTTATAATTTATATATTAGGTTTATACTTTAGATTTTTTTCTGTGTAAAAGTGAATCTTGAATTTTAAAGAACCATTATTTATTTGAAGATAATTTGAATAGAAATCCTCTTTTAATTGAAACATTTAGAAATATTTAAATTAACAATTTACTACAATTTCACTGTCTGGAATTTAAATTGGAGGCTGATAAAATGTAAATTTCATTTTGCACCATTTAGATGTCTGAAATGTTATGTTAAACTAGAATTTTGTTAAATTTGAGCGTAGCAATTGAGGACACAACCGTAAGTGCTTTTTAAATATTATTGTTTTAACATTTGATCATTTAAACTATTTCGAATTTTGAAGAACAACACCCGCTTTACGGACATCGTGTGTAAACACGGGATAAATTTAATACCTCATCTCATAGTTGACCAATCTATAATTCCAAAACCGTTAATTTTAGAAGTAGAGTTCCAATTGTAAAAATATTTCAAATGTTCATCGCATGAAAATCCATTCACGTAAAAATATTTTTTTTTTTTTTTAAGTTAAGAAATTTAAATTTTTATTTGGGTCGTATAAGTTATACTTAGAAAATGCTGGAGTCTGTAAAACAACAAAAATTCCATTTTTGTTCCCCAAAACCTACAGAGTTATGATGCTTTAGATTTCATGAATTTTCAGTATTTTCTGGCACTAAAAAAATCATTTCTTTTAGTGCCAGAAAACACCGCAAATTCAAAATATGATACATTAGTAAGTTTCGGTCGTAGAAGTATGGACTACTTACTGTTTTACTTGTTAGAGCGCGGAGACGTTTTTCTACAAATAGTATCTAGGATAATGCCGTAGAAAAAATAAATGTTGTATTTTTTAAAAAATTAACTGTTTTGACGTAGATCAATTTTTACTTAATAAAGAACAACATCAGAAACATATTTTGTAATTGGAAACTACACATCTGAAACTAACGGTTTAAGAATTAGCTAATTGTCTACAATAGTCGTTGGGGGTCACCGTAATACTTACCTATCATGGATATGCATAATATAAAATATGAAAATAAAACATGTGTAAAATATTTATAAAATACATTGCAATTTGAATAAAATCGTGGCTTGATGACGTCATAAACTTTAAACATTCTATTACTAAATTGCGTAAAAGAAACATCCTTAACTCCAAAATTGTTAATATATTAACTAACTGTTTATTGCGTCGGATTAAGCGTCTCATTTCCAATTAAAATATATCTTTGAATTGAAATTTGAATGAAATATAGGGTTATGAAAAATCGAAGAGTGTGGAAATAGGATTACAAATATCTCGGCAACTCATTATCCGATCGACTTCATTCTGTATGCAAAATGTATGTTTTTTTATTATCTTTTATATACACGCCTTAAATTAAACAATTTCGAAAATGTATACCTTTTATCAGAGCGAATATTTCGAGAGTCCAATAGAAGAGAAAAAATAGTTCCGGATAATCGAGGTTACTGAAATTCAATAAGCGTTTTCCCATTATCACATACAAAGTACGTACCAAATTTCAAGTCTGTATCTCAATTTGTTCGGGAGATAGAGCGTTTACAGATACACACACAGACAGACGGACGGCATTTTTTTTCTAAAAATGTTTTCCGGAATTTTCAGTGACTGAAACGTGTAAATCCGTTAATTTTAATTTTTTTTTTTTTTTTCAAAACGATTACAAAATTTACCCTATACTACGTATGATGCGTAAGTAAAAATGACATCCTGTACATTTTACAGGTTTCATTTATCATAATAATTTAGACTGCATTCAAATTTTTTAAATTCAAATCAAAAGTTAAATGCGAAAACATGTTCGCTATGGGGAACATTATAAGCAAAACAAGGGAGTAGCAAAATTGTTGGTAAGGAAATATGGCGTACGAATAAGATTGTTGCTATTATATAATTGTTATTTTTGTTATTTTTTTAGCTACTATAAATTATGAATGTACAGCGTGTCCGAGAAAGGTCTTTATCGTTCTAAACATTAATAAAAAAAAAATACTAACAGGTGAAATGAAGTTTGCTGTGAAAGAACGAAGAAATCTAAGTTTTTTTACAGTACCTTCAATGTAATCTGCACCTGCACATGTGCTCGGTTAGCTGCACGAAGAATGTCGAGCCTGTATTCGATTTCCCTCCAAGTGTTTTTTAACATTTGTGGTGTAACAGTGAGGATTGATGAGTTATGATTTCATGATTTGTGATTTCATTCTCCAGGCAATTGATACTAGAAAAAAAAACTTAGATTTCTTCATTCCTTTGCACAAAACTGCATTCCATTTCACCTGTTAGTATTTTTGTTATTAATGTTTAAAATGATAAAGACCTTTCTCGGACACGAAGCATTTAAAAATGTATTGGTAATTATTTGATTGGCACAGAAAACAAACTTTTTGTGTTTGTATTTGTAAACAGTGTATTTTAAATTATTCAAAGCGTTCGTTATGGTTAATCTTGCTTTCATTTGAAAGAATTGATACTTCAAAATCTTTGCGAGGAGCGTCCTGTATACATTTTTAGGGTTCCGTACTTAAGAAGTAAAAACGGAACCATTATAAGATCACTCTTGTGTCTGTCAGAGCCCTTTTTTTCGTAAACTATGGGACATGGAAAGTTCAAATTTGGGAAATTTATAAAGCCTTTTTACCCACATATTTTCAGATTATTAGCAATTCACAAATATGTTTATGAAAAATATAGGTGGTTAATTAAGTTACTTTAAAAAGTTTTGTATATCATGTGGGGTATCGTGCGAAAGTTATCGTAATATCGAACTCAAAAATATATTTGTTTTAATTTTAGGTACTATATTTTCAGAGATATCGTCGAAAATGCACCACAAAAATATGCCCCACCCCCCACCCTCTATTTTCGAATCTACTGAAACTAAAATTATGAAAAAATTAGGGGTAGTAGTAGTTCATTTAAACCTTGCAGGAAAAGTATAGCGATTTTCCTAGGTGACCTAGTTTTTGAGAAAAACGCATTTTTCTGTTACACAAACATTACTTTTCGGGCGGTCAATTACTGACCATTACTGAGGCTATAAATTGCTCTCTTGTGTGCATTGCATTTATTTACAGGGACACACAAAAGATATCGGTTACAGTGCATGTGCGATATTTACACTCCTATCTATGATAAGTGCATTTTCAACTTTGGTTTGCGTTTTTAAGTTTAATTTTTTTCATAGTACGTGTGTGTTTATAAACTCGGTTGATCATACACAGGGCTACACAAGAATATCCGTAAATATTACAGACTATGGGAGTGAATTGCTTAAGGGTAGTTTTTAATTGTGTTACGCATTTTCCTGCTGAACTATATTCAGTAGACTAATAGAAGTTTGTGGAATATAAATAAATTCATGTACAGGGCTACGCAAAGAAAAAGATACATTGTCGTTAACGGTTGGTAACTGCTGCGAGTGAGTTTTAAGTTACCTTTTAAATTAATATGTGGTGTGTACAAAAGTCTTCAGATAATATACAGGCTGTACAAAAGATTTAGAGTACATTTCCATCGATTATCAAAAATTGCTAAATGTGAATATTCTAACTGAACTAAATTTTATCATGCTATATCTCCACATCTATTCATCAGTATACAGGGCTGCACAAAATAATTAGACTACTTTTTTGACACTGGAAGGTAATTTCGAAAACTGTATTTTTCAATGTGTTATGCGTTTTCTAATCTGTTTACTTACGTATCTTCTTTCACCTTATTTAACAGTGAAGTTTCGTTACAGTTTTCTGGATGTGTTGGAAAGTGTGTCATAATATATGCTTGACGCATGATTTTTCGTACTTGTTTATTTAAAGTAAACAAGTACGAAAATTACGCATATTAAGAAATCGCAATTTTTAACACTCGGTAATCACGAATCATTCCACATAGCCCCTTCTCCAGCAAAAAAACCCAATTTTCCAAAATTTGTAACAAAGGCACTTCCTCCAGACCCCATTCATTTTATGAATATTTACTCAAAATTAAAAATTTTAGATAACTATACATACCATGTAACTCGATAGGTAACTTTCTATGCACGATGTTAAAATTTAATGACAATATGGTTTACGCATTTTCGTGAAATCATACGTGAAATCTGCAAAATAAGTTTTGAATGATACTATAACTTTAAAAGTGGTCGTTTGTCACACAAATCGATGTCGAAGTTATATTTACAATAATTTATTTTTGAACGCATAATTTTTTTTTCTTCAAAATATTGAAAATACGTTTTAACAGAAAAACGGTGTTTTTGTCCATTTAAAGGTACCTGACCAATTAAGGATAAAATCATGTACATTTTTTCGTTTTTTGATAATATTCTAAAAAAGAAAATCGGGCTATTTCATGCAAGTGATGATTACCATTTCCCATTTTCATGAAAGAATTCATATGCCTATACATTCGCTTAAAAATTTTCGTTCTTTCATTAATATCCACGATTTCTTTCTAATTTTGAAATTAAAGAAAGTGGCAGCATAAAATTATTTTTTTCTTTATAAAGGAAACGGTGTAAAATGGTAATTAATGTTTCTGAATTTCTGAAAAGGATAAAAAAAAACTTCCATAATCCCCAATGTATTATAAAAACTTTTTTATTAATGAGCATTTGAAAAAATAAATCGTACTATTTTTACTTATTGCTATGACGAGGGAGTAATACAGATTTTTCCTTCCCTGGTGTATTTTACATGACCTAGTTTTAAAAGATTAAGTATATGTTCATGTTTTAAAAATGTGCCTAAAAATTAGACACAGGTATATTTCTGATGGTAGTACAAAATTTTAATATTGTTAGAATTTTATTATAAGTTAATAAATTTTAAAGCAATTTTCCGTTAGCCTGCCACAGGTGATAAATCGCCAAATATTATTTATGGTTATAATTGTTTACGAGTTGCAACAACAATGGATTTAATAATGGGACAAAATAGGCCAACCAGCTGTGTACCAACAATGAAATAGTAGTAGAAAATACAAATAAAAAATAAAGAGTGTAATATATATATCTTTAAAAATATGCTTTAATCAAGTATTAATAGTGTCATATTAATTAAATTATGAGTATATGTTGAGAAATCAATTTAGATATCCTAGAATATAGTTAAACTATTAAAATTATGTTTTATGGTTCCGTTCCTGTTGTTTTCTAGCTTATACAAGAAACAGTGTACAAATCATAATTTTTCTAATAATTTCACTAGCTTACGCTTTCTACCAAGTGTAAAAAAATTAGTTTTCCATAATTGAATTCAGTACCCACACCAAATTAATGTATTGGAATGAAGATTTTTGGGAAAAAACCTGAATTGCAGTCATGAACTCAGGGGTGATTTTCGACATGTTAAATTCTTATAATAATGTTTTTCAAAACTATTTTTACTTTTATTGATAATCTTTATTTTCAAACGTGCAATGGTAATTATGTTTGAATAAATACAATTGATTCAGCGAAATTAACAGGTTCCCCCTTTCCTTATATAAACCCTTCAAGTAAAGAAGAGTAAAATAAAGTGTAAGTGTTAAGTATGTGCATTTGATGTGTTATGTTATATTACGCCAGGAAATAATATTGACCTTTTTCTGCAATGATGAGAAAATAGTATTATTTATTAAAAACAAATATCTATACTTATGCAATAACGTAACACCCTATTTTTGTTAGAAAGTAAAAAAAAAAAAAAAAAAAAAAAAAATCAGTAAAAATTTAATTTAAGCAATTGATGTCCATATATGTGCGATTACTTTCGTGTCACCCTGTGTATGATCTACACACCTCGTAATACACTAAAAAAAAGTTAAGTTTTAAAATGCATATCACAGCTGAAAACGCGCATGGCTCATACAGTCAGTCGAGTAACCGAATTCGTTTGAGTGTCTGTGTAAATAAAAGATTAAATTCTACTAACTCAATAATCTATAGAAAAAATACTGTTGTGCATCTCAGTAAAGCATGTCAATTTCATTAAAATATTGTAAAATTATTAAAATACACTGCAAAATTTCTCCCCATAGATAATAATGTATTTGAATTCTTTTGTGCGTTCCTGTAAATGAACTATATTTGCTAATGAATCTATACTTTACATGAAATATGTTGCCATCCACTTCAGTGATGCATATCAATTTCATTATGTTTGAAAAGGTGTAACCAAGGCCTGACTTATGCAGGGGAATTCGGGGCAGCTGCCCCAGGTCCCCATTTGAGAGGGGGCCCTTCTGGGCTTGATGATTTTTGTTAAAAGGATGCAGAATGATTAAAATTGGCCAAAAGTGTCAAAAATTCTTACATTTTCAAAGATTTAGGAAGGGAGTGTAGCCTTCCACTTCCACATTCTGCTTCCTGTGCTCCAAAAAGGAACAATCTAAATCATCAGAAAACTAATGTTATAAAATTTTATACAAAAATACTTTAGTGCGTGAGGAATGAAGTAACAACATAATAAGTGTTGAAATTTGTTGCTATTAGTATAAGTGCATGCCTGCATTTGTCTTTCCATATTATGGAATCGCCCAAATGCATGCTGATGCAATATAAAGATTAAATTTTATAATGTGGTAGAAATTTTTTTATTATAACAAATAACCAAGAGAGGCTGAAAGACCTGTATTTACTCATCAAAAGCTCACATGAGTCGTTATATTTCTATACAAAAAAATTAGTGTTCTGTCATCTGTTAAAGTTGTGCCCATCTTTCTTGTGATACTCTATATACAGATGTAAATAGTACTTGGTTCGAAATTTATGTATACATACAATAGGTATGAAGTTTAATACCAGTCACTTCAGCATAATACCGAATTATTAATTTCCTTGGATAGATAGAAGCCCCCCCCCCCACAATGATGCTTGCCCCGGAGCCCCAGATAGTCTAAATCAGGCCCTGGGTGTAACATCATTAAAATTCTCTGAAAACGAGTTTTCCTCATTGACCGAAATGTTGCGGAAATTTTTGAGTGACCCTGTAAACAGACTATATTTGCTACTTATTCTGTACTCTATAGAAAACATGTTATCGCCCACCCCAATGATGCATATGAATTTCATCATGTTTGAAATAGTGTAACATCATTAAAATGCACTTAAAACGTTTTTCCCCATTGAGCGTAATGTTGCAGAATACTTTTGAGTGACCCTGTAAACTAACCATAAATGGTACACATTTAATTTTCAATACCGAACATGCCATAATAACCCTCAATAACACATATATCGATTACATGGAATACCGAGTATATTTACGTGACTTAGAGCACTGCCAGACAGACAAACGGCCAGACAAACCGAATTCATAAACCCTTTTCAACTATGTTGGAAAGTGTTAAAAACAAAATTGTTCCATAATCGCATAAAAAAATCACTAATTATAATTAAAATATTGATAAAATGCTTAAGTGATACAAAGAGGAACACAAAAAGCTTACAAAAACTTTTTAATGATCGACATATGTTTCAGCGCTCATATAAGATGCCATTTTCAAGATATATAACAATAAACAAAAGTATTCTTGCAAATTTTTGAAAATAAACTTAAAAACATAAATCGCGAGATCATATATGTAAAAAAAAGGAAAAAGCAGGTGCTTGAAATAGTCAATAGTTGACTATTTCAAGCACCTGCTTTTTTTTACATGTATGATCTTGTGATTTATGTTTTCAAGTTTATTTTCAAAAATTTGCGAGAATACTTTTGTTTATCATTATATATCTTGAAAATGGTGCCGTATATGAGAGCTGAAACATATGTCGATCATTAAAAGATTTTTATAAACCTTTTTTTTTGTTCCTCTTTGTATCACTTAATCATTGTATCTATATATTAATTTCAAAATTGTTCATTAATGATAATTCAAACCGACCTCCAAACAAAAATCCTGACTACACCACTGCTGTCAATAAGCAAACTATTAAATTTCCCATAGCTGACATTGTGTTTTTCCAAGAAAAGAAATCGAAAATTCATTATCACTTAATCTCACTTCACTCACTTAATACCATGAGGTAATGTCATTTGTCATATCTATTCTATATCATAAGCAACACTCTTTTATTTCCATTATTTGATTTACATTGAGGAAAAGTGTCCGACCAGTAATTGTGTCAGTTTAAGCATAACTTTTCCGCTAGTTTTTGGCAACTGCCGCGAACAAAATTCACGATTTCCTGCCAAAATAACTCTTTTGTGTTTTCACTTAGCATATGATGTATGGGATTTTAATGTAAATATCTTGCGTTTAAGCTATGTAATAGATTCGCTTTTGAACTGGGCACAATATGTTATAAATTCAGAGTTTTTACTATTTCCTCGTTCCTGACCTACTAAATGATGCAGTTTTAGAAAAAAGAAATTCTATTTCCTAGATTTCAAAAGTATTGGAAATTCTTAAGTAAATATAATGCGATCGTTTAGACTGGAAGCTTTTCTTTAAAAAAATTTGTTTAATTGGGTTTTTTAAATAAAAGCTTTTCATTCCTTAAATTTAAGTTTAAATAGTCATAATAACGAGAGATCTGTACAGACTTTTCTTACAAAGTCCTGTTTTTTTTTTTATTTTATTGTGAATGTTATTTTATATTTGTGAAAAATCGAATTATAATTTTATGAATCTAAAATCAGCATTATATTCCGGTTCCTGTTTAGATAATTGAATTAAAACGAGACCCTGTTTTAAAGAACAAATATTTGCATAAATGCATCAAAATTTGATATTTATCTGTAAACATATTTACATTTATATACATGGTATCTGAAAAGTCTGGAAACGGTGTAATAACTTAAGAACTATACATCGGATTGAAAAACGGAAAATATGTGTTCAATATTTTTGAAAAATCTATTTAGAGATATCAAAGTCCCCCCCCCCCAACTATGACCCTGGGGTTTACCCCAAATTTTTTGAAAATTTGAAATCTTAAATGATAACCTCCATTTTTTATTGCAGATTCAGATTCTACGGGGAAAAAATACGTAACTTTTGTATTGAACATTTTCTTCGGAAAATCGTACATGGCTCTGTAATAGAGTAAAATGCAGTGAGAATAGTTTCCATTGAAAAGTCTGGAAACTGTCGAATAACTCGAGAAATATGCATCGGATTGAAAACAGAACAATAAGTGTTCAATATTTTAGAGAAATGGCAACTTTGATATTCTTAAATAGATTTTTCTAAAATATTGAACACGTATTTTTCCGTTTTTCAATCCGATGTATATTTCTCGAATTATTCAACCGTTTCCAGACTTTTCGGGCACCCTGTATATGTAGCTGGATAATAGGTTTTTTGGAGGATTACAGCTGTTTTGGGGTAGATCCAATTTTATTTTAAGATGACTAAATTTGTGAAGAGTTCATTTTTGGTATGAAAAAGTTTTGTGAAGCGTACTTTTTAAAAATAAGTTTGAAGGGTCCTGTTTTGAGATGAAAATAATTATGAAGAGTTCTTTAAGGGATCCAAATTCTTCCTAAACAGACCCCTGTTAAACTTTTATGTATAAAATTATAAATTAATGAAAATTTCTCCTTCCAAAGCATATTTAATAGACGTTTCAAATTACGTTAGCATTACGTGCAATCTATACTAATATATAAAATTAGAGTGTCTGTGTGTGACTTTCAGAAAAACACTTATTTCTAAGCTCGTTCAACTATTTAGACCAGGGCTGTCCAATACGGCGCAGTCTGCCGCCATGGCGCTTTTTGGTTTTCTGGGCGCCCTTCCAAATATTTCCTGTTTACTAGCTATTTTTTAATTTGAAAATCCCTTTTAAGGGTTAACCCACTCGAAAAAAATTAAGCAACAACAAAATTAACAATTAAAAATAACAATAACAACAACAAAAAAAAAAAAATCAAATCTAAAAACCTAAAAAAAAAAACACGTCATAAAACAAAAAGCAAAAATATGTAGAAAAAAACTGAGTGTGAGAAGGTACTTTTTTTTTTTTGCTTCTGAAAAATAGTATTTTGTATCACAATTTATACCTTTCGTCCAAAACCATAACAGCCGTCTTGGTAATTGTTTTTTCTGCGTTAGTTTCTCCCATTGGGCATCATTTGAATTGAGGAAATTTCTAACGAACATTTTTAAACTCAAAAACAGCACAAAAGTGCTTTCCAAAACCTCAATAAAATATCTATATATTTAAAACGCTAAGCGTTTTCTTTCGACAGTCCGTGAGAACAAACTACTGCATCAAATTACATCATTATTTTTTTAAATGAAAGGTATTTAGACACAGATTGTTTATCGTACATTCGTTTGTTCGAAAGTTTTATTAATTAGCTGTAATTTTAAATTAAACTTTTCCTTCTGCTTATGACGTCATAAAGTCGGCAATCCGATAATGCCAACTGTTGCGAGGCACAGAGTAACGAGAAACTCTGTGGACTATTTTTTGAAAGTTTTAGGGCTAGTTTAGACGTGGTATCTTTTATACCCGTCTATCGATATAAAAGAAGTTACTAACACCATAGAGAGTCTGATCGATTCTGATCCTACGTTTACAGAAAATATTAAAAATACAGTCAAGTCGGGTTTAAATTTAATTATCAACAACAATGTTTTTGTTTTCAACAATAAAGTTTACAGGCAAGTAAATGCCCCCCCCCAATGGGTTCCCCCACTTCAGGTTTGCTTGCAGAGTTTAAACTACATCCTCTTGAAAATATAATCATGGAGACCATAAAACTGGGTCCGGCTTGCTGGTTAAGATACGTGGATGATATTTACATTATATGGAATCACGGAAAAGATGAATTATACCCCTTTCTAGATAAAATCAATAGCCTAGACAATAAAATAAAATTCACACTAGAAATAGAACAAAATCAAAAGCTTGTTTTTTTCGATGTACAACTAATCAGAAATATGGATAAACAGAATCTTGATTACACGGTGTTTAGGAAAATTAACAGATCTAACTCCACCATCCCGTTTAATTGCAGTTCACCCATTAGTTACAAGTTAGCCCACCTTAGCACCACCACAAGTTAGCCAAGTAGCACCTTACAATTTTCATATAAAAAGAGCGTTTGAAGTTTGTTCATGCCTTTTCCTTAATGAAGAATTTGATGTAATTAGAAAAATAGCAGCCGAGAATTCAGTTCCATACCGTTTCATTGAAAAAAATCATAAACAAATTTAAAGTGAAAGATGAAGAAAATCGAAATACAGGTCCAATTAAAAGTTTGAAGTTTTGTAAAGCTAACTACATCCCAAGGTTTTTTGAAAGTATGAGACATTCCCTCTTTAAGTTTGCCATTCAATTTATCGCAGTCCCTCCCCCAAAGTTGCGTGTTTTGTTAACCAGGAAAATTGACTCAATCCAGGCTATCAATAGATCAGGGGTATATACCATTCAAGAAAGATAACAAAAATTTTATGTACGTAGGTATGACACTGAGGAAATTTCGGGACAGAATAAAAGAACATGAAGCAGATCTTAGATTAAATAGACCTCACATTGCGTTAGAAAGATTAGCACTAACTGAACCTATAAATTAGATTTCATTGGATCCAAAATTATATGCTACACAAGTAATCACTAGGAAACTATCATAAGAAGTCTCTGGAAATAATATCTAAAAAAGAAATAGTCTGTAACGATGTATTATCATATGATATCCACGCAGTCTGGAATGAATTAATACATGATTGATTAACCTGTACTTGTTTTTGAAATGTTGAATGACCTTTTCCATCCCACTTTATATTCCACACGCTTGAAGTAAAATGGTTTGTTACGGGCAAGCTAGAAAACGCGAAGAGACAACAACTCAACTATTAGTTTTTCACTGATCATGACCGAGTATGTTCGATTGAAAACGTTTTGATTTTTTAAAAAGACTTTAATGTGCTTTTAAATGTTTTTATGTATGTTTTTACGCACCTTCAAGCAATATATTTACATTTAGTTATATATTTTTATGAAATTTAATGTATACATGGTGTTTAAGCATAAAATTAACGTATACAAAGTACGTGTCAAAAGTTTGCGCCGATGAAAATGACGTTATGCTTAGCTTGAAATGCATTTTAACATTGATAAAACTAAAAAGAAAAAATTATATGATTGTGTCACCATGACGTAATATTAACTGATTTTTCAATTTTTAATTTTAAAGATTAGAACTGGAGCCTTTATTGGTTGCTTCATCTTGAATGCATGCCTTGATTACATGTTACCAATTACATTTTTTAAATCATAGGTTAGAATATTTCACTTTTTAATAAAAAAAATTGACAAAAGCAAAGGATTTCAAGAAATTTATCAATAATAGTGTTATGGTTAAAAAAAAAAAAAACTTTAAATAATGATTGTATTTTTAGCTAGAATAAACAATGTAAGGCTAATATTTTATAGTAATTATTTTTGTATATTTATTATAAGTTCATTTAACAGTTCCTTATTTAGCGGCAAAGTCCTATTTCTTTCACTGTGAATTTATCTTTCGATGTCAAAAAATGGTAGTCTACTTTTGGACGCCAGCCAAAACACAGTTGCAATTTTCAGAAATGTATAACGGTTGTGACAACAAACGGCGCTATCGCTTAAGCTTTCATCGCGCTTACATGACTTCTAAATACTACAAATTTCAATTGTTTACTACATTTTACTACATTTTACAATTTCAATTCTTGCATCATCAATTAGAAAAAAAAATAGCTTTCGATTGAAATTTATTTGAAAACTGTCGCTTATTTAACGACTTTTTAAATAATTTTCAAGCATGAAATATTTTACAATTCTATCTCAACAATGACCATCAGTTTGCTTTAATAATGTAAAACAGCCCCTGGGAAAGTTGCCACAATTGAAAATAGATTTCCCTAAGCATCATTAAAAGTGAAAAAAAAATGAAAAAACCTGATAAATCATAAGATCAGATTATCCATTTTGGCGCTGAACTAAAAACTGTCAAAAAATATATATATATATTGTCAGTTTATATTTAACATAAAATTGATATATTGAATTCGTTGATGTATATGTTGCATCAGAATATAATAAGAATTGTATTTTTTTCTATTTTTTTTAACGATCCATTGGGTATTTAACTGTATTAGAGGGAAAAGATCCCCGACTGTGATGGAAAAGGGATAATCATCCTGATTATGTAAAGGGACCGAAGAAACCATGCAAATTAATTACACTTGAATGTATTAAAAATCTCCCTCATCTGCAGATTGATTTATTATTGTAAAAAAAAAATCTTCATCTTTACATAAAAGTTGATTACCTTAAAACAATGGATGCGTTTTACAAGATATGGATTTGAAACGAACAATTATTAAAGAGGACATTTTAAAACTTTTTTTAACGTCGAATTTCAACTGTGCTTTTGGGCAGATGCAATGCACTGCACATGTGCATAGGAGCTCATTCGGTTGCATTATCAGAAGGGGTGGGAGATGTGTGCTTTATTTACTATGTTCTTTTATTTACTGAATATGAGATGAACGTAGAAATATACTATTTGTATGATACTCCATAGGTCCGTGGAATTTATTTCTTGCCGTGGGGAATATGGCGGTAATGTCAAATTGATTTGCATTCCACAGTTGTTTACGGATTGTTTGTTTGGTTTTTCCATCGGAAATAGTACTGTATTTCACTGGGTAAATAACTTTTAAAATAAAATATTTGAAAGACTGTTTCATACGCAACAGTTCTTAAATAATAAAGTAGCTTATTTTACTGATATTGTTATACTAATTTTTTACCGTCAAGTTTTGACGGGTTCCATCTAGTTAGTATTTATTCTTTTTAAAAAAATCCGTAATTCATTTGATAAATATAGATTGAATAAAGTTATACAAAACTTTCTGTGGTGATTCAGGAGGAAAGGTACATTTAGTTAACATGTAAAACACCACAATGAGTTACCCCCTTTAACCTTTTAACGGATAAAGCACTTCAATTGCTAAGATGTTGAAATAAATGATTGACACCGGAAATTATTATCAACTTTATTTTTATATAAGAAAAAAGCGATACTTCACATATATAATAAATGAAAAACATTTCTATTAAAATTCTACTGTCATTGTTGAGTTTCGTAATTAAAATTTTGTGGTTTCGTGGGGAAACCAATGAACGTTAAAGGGTTAAAGGATGCTTTCTTTAAAATCAACTTTTATTAAATTGCTATAGGAACGATTAAGGTTTCTGGCTACTTCACCTACAAAACAATTGAGGTAGGTTCCCTCTGAGAAAAGTGTAATTCTAAATTTACTTTCATTTTTATGTTGTCTCTGCAAATTATTTTTACACAAGAGTTCGTATTGCGTAAGGATCTTATGGATACCACCGTGAGATGTATATGCACCGTATAAGGTGTCTCTGACACATGAGACTAGGGCCTAATTACCGTAGGGGTAAACTTCCAGTACTTTCGAATAGTACATTTTGCCTTATTTCTGACAGAAATTCTGCATTTATACAGGGGTGTCCCATCGAGACCGCCCAAACTCTGCATAGCCAGATTCCTCGCTTGGAGTACATAAAATATGGCCAAAGTACTATACCTCTATGACCCATATTTTTCGAGAAAAATATCGAAAGAAAAGTTCGACGTCATATCCAGTGCAAGGAAAAAACTACTGGAAACATGAATATCGGTCTTTTCATATGTTTGGAGACGCAGATGCGTAAAATATCCACCGCGCATATCACGGCATGTATGCGCGCACCGTAGTATGACGTCCAGCCGGCGCGTCGTTTGAATCGTATCGGTAATCTTTGCACTTCGGATGGTGATAATTTATTTTCTTCATGAATATCGGGAAATGTGCTGGAAATCTTGAATATCGTCTTACTTAATATGCAAAAACAGATATTCACGTTTCCAATAAAGTTTTTTTTTTTTTTTCTGGCACCAGATATGTCATACTTTTCTTTAGCATTTTTCTAGAAAACTAATGGTATTAGAGGTATAGTTCTTTGGGCATTTTTTATGTACTCAAAGAGTGAATGTATATAAAAAATTTACTATTTAATGCTTATAATAAAGCTATTTTTACCCATAAGACACTATTGCATACTAAATGGAGGACGGTCTACAAATTTGTAATGGATTTTTCGTATCTTGTACCGTTTTCGAGATAGAAACTCTAACTCCGCAGTTTACCACTAGGTGGCACTGTAATCGGTGTCATCGTGTAGCGCACATCTATCTTACTATACCTAGACAACGAAGTTTATGACTATAGTTGTCGCCGTTCTGTAATTAATTTGTTTCGACCGAGTTTTATTAGGCACCCTGTATAAAGAATAGTTTGTAAAAAAAGAAACTTAATATTGAAATTGCATTTTCTCGCCAAAGTAAGAGAATAAATACTATGGGCTTTGAATTTAGGCCTTGGGAATTGTGAAATGAAGAGCAGAACTTACACTTGTTGGTTAGTAAAGAAGGAATCTGAAATCTTCTTAGGACACACATATTGTGTAAAGCATCATTTTTTCTTTTTTGTTTATTCTTCATGAGTTACGAAATTTTGTTTGGCTATATATAACAATGTACAGTTCTACACATTTCGATTAGAGAGGAGCATAATGACATTTATTAGATGCTATTTTTCTGTTGAAAAGTATTTGTGAGATTGTTGCATTTGAGTTTATAGTTTAATTTATGCACTTATGCGCACTTATTTTAAAAGGTATTTTTCTTTAGTACATAATAATAATTAAAAGCTAATTTTATTGTTGGAATACGTGAAAGTAGTATAAAATATACAATAATATGGCAATTATTGAAGACTGAAGTTTGTTTATAAAGTTACACTGATTAAAAGTTGTGTAGGAAAAATGAAATTATGAAAGTATATCTGGAATTAACCAAACCATACATGGCCATATACATTGCTTTGGCAAAATAAATATGTTTAAAATTTTACAATCATTAAATAATAATTTTTAGTCCTTAAAATATCCTCGAGGAGTTATATATCCGGAAATAAAAATTCTATGTCTTATGAAATTATTCAAGAATAATTTTTTCTGTAATGGGAAATAAAGATGTGCCGCAAAATATTGCTTTAAAAAATTCAAGAAATTACACCTGGAAACAGTGCATGTACTTACAGCGATATACATTTTTTGAAAAAGCAAAGAAAGATAGATTATAAAGAAAAAACGTTTTTGTTTGTTTTAAGGGAGTAATTTCCGAAATTACCAAAACGATTAAAAAAGTTATTTACATATATTAATGGTTAAGTCTCTGCTTAAACATAGGGTACTTTCTACCTCAATGCTCCTGCCCTCACGGGGTCTAAAGAACTAATGACATTCTAAATTGATGATATCTTTGAAATTGTTAGAACTAGAAACTTTAAATTTGACATGGTGGTTACTTTTTAATAAGTGAATGCTAAGAAAGATGTTTAGAAATTCAAGATTTAAAAGTATGGTATTAGCTAAAAACCTTCTAAAATTACACTTTCTTTGAAATGAAATTACCGAAACTATTTCAAATTTTCTTTCACTGCAGAATAGGGGGTGGAAGGAGATTACATTTTATCAATTTTTCCAAAGAGGTTGGCGTTGGATGAAAAAGGATTTCGAACAAAGATTTCCTTTTTTATATAGCAATATTTATATGAGTAGAAATATAACTTTTGCTTCCTGTTAATGACGCGCACAAATACTACTTGTTACATTTTAACAATGTTTTCAACAAGTGTGTTCCATTTCCCCTCGCGCAAAAGCGCAGACTTTGCTATTTTACTTATAGATTCATTGTCAGTCTTTCATGGCCAAGGAAACAAAATGAAGGATTAAGATATAAATTTAGAAAGCTAACTTTAGACGATATCGCTCTTTTTATAGCCATGTACTTCAGATCCTTTACAGTCGTCTTACAATCTTTCTGAAGAAACCTAAAATATGCAAGCTAAATTCTGCCCTTCTAATGCTATTTACGGAAAGTTTTTAAAAAACAAGACTTGTTTTATGCACATAAGCATTTTGCTCCAGCTTGTATTTTCCATTCTTTCTTTTCTTTATTTATTTTTATTATTTTGGAAGGAAGACGTGTATACAAACTGTTTTGCAAAACCCATTTAAGTAAGGCTTCATTTTCTTATATAATATATAAACTTGCATGTTTATGAATTTTGAAGATATTAGATATACAAATAATGCTAAACACTCAGTTTTTTTCCCACCTGTTTACTAGTATTATTCGACCGCTTTAAATTAACTTGCGACTTACACAACTTTAATGAACGCTCCTCTATTTAATATAATATGAAAACTATTTAACGCCTTTTGCACGCCTGTTCATTTTAAATTTAAGGTTTAGATAGCATGTACTATTTATAACTTCCGCTATTTATTATTTTCATTATTTCCGTCAATATGAAAGTTACGGATCATAAATGTATGGTTTAAATTTGTCAAGAATATGGTCTTGAATCGAATTCAAAAATTGCTAAATCGATAATGTGTAGTTTGTGTAAATTGTTCTTTTGGACTACATTACACCTTTTGTAGATTAATATGAACAGATTTTTACTTCAGTAGTTCACTTTAGTAATCACAAGCCAATTTATCATCACCGTATAGTAGATCAACACGTTATCGTTTCTCGGCTACTTGGCTGTAATAAAGCAGTATGCAGTGGCCATGACAAAACTTTTTTCTGTGTCATTCTAATATATTAATAATAGCTAGGACTTTACAAATTTGATAAAATCTGGTAGCCTGCAAAAAATTGTAGTCGCCAGTAAAAAAAAAATTATCCCCCGCCGTCATTGATTTTTGAAAAGCACAAACGTTTTTTTTAATGAATTAATCGAGAAAAAAAATAACATTAATAGATAAGAATTATTATTTACTTAGTTGAGAATAGTACACAATTTAGAAAGTTAGTATAAACTAAGTTTAGTTTTGAAAATTGTCAAAATCATATATATCTGAAGGGAGAAAAAAAAAGATACTGTAAAGGATCAATTAACAAGTATGTTCGGGAAATGCTTATTTACGAATGCTTCAAATGTCCAGGTAGTTGGGTGCTACAAAAAATGTATATCTGATGATGTGTTTTCCTTCGCATTGTAACCAATTTTAGTTTGCCACAAAGGATAGATTAACCTATTTCTTACTGTTTTATTGACCTCCCCCTCCAAAAAAAAAAAAATTACATGACATGTTTGTTAGCTGCCAGAGCGTAAATCAATGGCGTTTTCTACACATGAGATGGAAAATGCCTTCTGAACTTGGTTCTTCCATTAAAAGTACGAGAGAAGAGAAATATTACTTCTTTTCGGGCACTAGTACACGTAGGAGAGAGAAAAAATGCAGTTTGTGCTCATTTCTTAGTTCAATTTTATAAATAAATAAAACAACAGTTATTCTCAAACAAACAAAGAAACAAACTAATCTTGGCCCGGGCATTTTTCGTCCAGTTGGAAAATTACAACTCGCAGATTAAATAGTTTGGTCGCCAGTTAAAAAAGTTGGTCGCATGTGACGATTTGGCGATTGTGTTTCTCAAGCCCTGATAATAGCATAACAATTATGAATGCAAAGCCGAGTGCACATCTCTAAATATAACAGGAAGTTAGTGATCAGTTAATTAAAAGGAAAACAGAATAACAGCACTCCCTGCTGAGTATTAAAAATTTAAATTAGATCAACATATGCCTATTTTAAACACTAAACTTAAATATAAAATTTAGTGGATTTCTACGCAATAAAAAATAAATACAAAAGTTGGCGTCAAACATGAGCATTTCTGGCAACAATGTAGTTAAAAGAATGGAATTAATAATACCGCAAACCATGCTCGCTAAATTTGATCGATTGTGGACACAATTAGGAATATTTTCCACATAATATTATAGGGGCAGTCCCTGTTGACTAAAAGTTGAAACAGAATTTATATTACAGTTTAACAGAATATGTAGTTTGGAGAAATTCTGTGCATTAGTTCGAGATATAGCTATCGCGAAAATCGTTGAAAACACAGCATAACAGTGCCACATGTTGAACAAACTAATAAGCATGTGTTTGTCAAGGTCTAACAGAATATGAAGTTTAATAAAATTCCATCCACCAGACGTCAAATGCAGCAGTGCCACCTGCTAGCCGATATGGAGCTAATTTAATCAGAATTGATTTTTCAGTCTTACTGAATATGACATTTAGTGAAATTCCGCGCTTTAATTTTGAGATACAACTATCACGGTAATAGTAAAAAACACAGACTAGCACCGTCATCTGTTGTTCAATATATCATTACTTCAATATATCATTACTTCAATGTATCATTACTATGTTCATACTATAATTAGCCGAAACTTATATAATGGTCTAACTGAATCTGGAATTTGATGAAATTCCGTCAGATAGTTCTTAATATAGTTCTTTCGTAGAAATCGTTACAAACACAGCATAGTACGATTCACCTGTTGGGCGATATTCAACGAAACCCAATTAGCATCAATTTATGTCAAGATCTAACAGATCATGTAAGTTGATCCAATTCCGTGTATTAGTTCCCGAGATATAGCTATAATGGAAATTGTGAAAATTCAACATAGCAGCGTCATCTTTTAGGCGATATGGACCCAAACCTAATCAACACCAATTTATGACAAGGTCTAACTGAATCTGAAAATTGATTAAATTCTGTGCATGATTTCTTAAGAAAAAGTAGCCACCAAATTTTGTTACACACAGACTAACATAGACATTTTTTCAAAAATTGTGTTAGAGACCTCACAAAGCAAGTAATAAATCTGTCAGAAAATAGGTCGAAAATTTTCACGATTCCAGTGCTTTCCTCTGATGTACAAGGTGGTCATAATTGAAGTGACAGCGTGTACTGTAGCTCAATTTAATTGCGAAAATGGTTCCAAATTTTGTAGATGGATTAAACAAGACGGGGGATGAACGAAACCGCGAAATAAAAACAGCACCACACGTCCGCCTAGTGGTGAATTTTGGAACTATTGATTTTAGATTAATCCTTCGTCTCTCGTCTTGTTTAAACATCCTACAAAATTTGGCCCCATTCTCGCATTTAGATCGCGCTACAGAGCACGCTGAGTACTGTTACATTGATTATGGCCACCTTGTGTTAAGAAGAAAGTAACAAGTTGGAAATTTTACGTCAAACGTGACAAATGAAGTGCCTTCGTACTATAACTAGATTTATAAATATTCAGATAATGATGCAATAGCTGTTGCACTCTTATGCATGAATGCAAAATTTATTTTATGTGCAGATTTTCATAGATATTTTATTTTATGAAGTTAAGTTTTAGTACTCTTGTACAAACAATTAATTACAATTCTGTTAAATTAAAATTATACTATATGCGAATATCCAATACAAGACAATGTAAAAAAAAAAAAAATCATTATTTCACTGAAAAAATAAATTATCGTCTGTTTTTATATAATTAATTTTCTGTAATAAAATAAGTAAATTTTAAGTTGACAACATTTTATCTTTTGTTGACATTTACCGAAAATTCCAGCTTTTTAAATTTCCGAACTCGAAATCCGTATTTAGACTATTTTTCCATTTAATATCTATTTCTCCTGAAAGATCTATCTAAAAAATTGTAAATTATAAATGACTGGTATAATTAAACAATCTTAGTATGCAAACTCGGTTTTTAAATTCGGTAATATGGAAATAATGACTCCATCTTAAATAGGACGTAATGATCATGGTAACCTAGAATCATTACTTATCATGGAATATCACTGAATTCATTACTTATGATAGGATTTAATAGAATGAAGAAAACTTTTATTAATATCTTTTTAAGTTTTTTGATTCGATTTTCATAAAATGTCAAATGACTCGACAAAATTCTGCAACGATTGTATATATTAAATTTCAAGCCACTCGGTTGGGTAGTTTTTGCGCTGTTATGCGGACAGACGGACGGACTAGATGACGACTATAGGTGCTACGTATTTATATAATTACGAACACGCCTAAAAAGAATGATTATTTGTTTGTAATCAGTGACCTATGATTAATGACTATATACAAACATGACCTAACCATTGATGTCAACATAAGGAGAAAGTAGTGTAAAACCGTATGCTCGGGGGGGAATTCACATATCTCAGTTTTAATTGAATTTGAGCAGTCCTCTAGCGGATAATGCTAGAAAAACTTAGCTCTAGAAAAGAAACAGAAACGGCCATTACAATATCGCCATACTGACATTTGTATAATTTCTGCGTTAAAAAGTTTTTTTTTTTCTAGTTTTTAAAATTCTCAAATAAACTTTTTGAAGTTACTTTTTTATATTATGTGTAGCATACTTAATAAAGATTTATTTTCCAAAATTAAACTATTGCTGTCATTTAAAAGGCCAATGTTACGGCTTTGAATCGGATCTTTTGTGTATATCCATTTGCAGGGCTTTACAAAGTGGATAAAATCTGGTAGCCAGCAAAAAATTCTAGAAGCCAGTAAAAAAAATATTTACCCGCCCTCCATGATTGAATTTCAAAGAAGTGCAAAAGTTTTTTGAGAATAATTGATAAAAATTAATAACAAACATAGTTTAGAATAAGTACATTGTTTAGAAATAATTACATACTTCAGAAATACTACATAATTTATAAAAATAATATGAACTACTTTTTCTGATTAAACTAATCAAAATTATATATCTATAAATTACACACACACACACACACACACACACACACACACACACACACACACACAAACTACTGTAAAGGTTGAATTAACCGACATGTTCGGGAAATGATGATTACCAAATGCTTCAAATTTCCGTATAGTTGAGTGCTACAAAATCTATATCTAATGAGGGAAGCATCGGCGAAATAGTGAAGCAGGAACACACTTTTTGTCTATTTTCCGGTTGAATTCAGTCAAATAATTCTGATTTTGTTAAAGTTTGGACTTGATGAACTTATTTTTGCCAAATTAAAAATACAAGTGTATATTTTTTGTTGTTGTTGTTTCAGTATAATTTCTAAGTTTATTTCTTAATATTTCCCAAATTTGCAACTTGTATAATAAACATCTTATGAGAATTTGAAATTAAAATGCCGTTTCTGCTGATTTTTTATGTTCTGTACCAAGGGAAAAAACCCCATCATATTAAATAACTTGAGTCACTAGATTAAATTTGAACTGTAAAAACTCTTTTGCGGTTTAACGTGACAATTTTAAACATTCTTCTATCTTTTTTTTTTACTAACATTTTACAACTAACCCTTTTCAACTATGTTAAAAAGTGGACATAAAACTTAATCAGATTATGTAAATTGGTCTAAATCACGTTCGATGAAGTCGTGCTCTGTTGCATTATTAAAATATGTAATAACACATTTGCTAAATTATTAGTTTTTTTTTCAAAAATTAAATAGATTAAAATTAAAGTATTTAATTCCATATAATTTGAAATATGTTAGTTTTTTTTTCTTTCTCTGATACAAAAATATTGAGTTTAAAAAAAGTAACATTATTTCAAACACATAATTAAATAACTTGAAATTTAAAGTTTTGGATTTTCTCTCAAATATTTGTAATTTTTAAATAAAAAAATACATTTTTTAAATCTTTACAATACATACTTCTACATAGCTGTCAACCATGTGTTATATTTCTTCAATTCAAATAAAACCGGAAATTTTATTAAATAAAAGAAGTTAATACATAACTAAAAAAAACGGGACAAATTGTATTTAATAATATTTCTGGTTCAAATTATGTTTGACTTGCCAAAAAACGGTAAGTTGAAAGCTATGCTTTTACAATTATCAAGACTGAGATCATTGGAAACGTTTTGTTAAAAAATATATATTAATATAAGGGTGGTAGAAACATATTTTATCCACAAGGATAACCTTCAGTTTGTTAACATAAGAAATTTTTAATACAAGGTAAAGCATTAAGGGATTTAATTTTTTTTTTCTAGCGTAAAAACAGAAAATCTTCAAATACTTTCTTTTGTTTACTTCTAGACCGTTACAAAGCATCGTGATGCAGGGAATATTTCGGCTTCCTTCCGTCAAATTTATTGCTCTTGCCTTGGACTCTTTATCATAAACACAAGAGACAAATATCCCTTTGAATACGTTAAGCATCTTTCGCAGCGGTTCAGTGAGTTTAAAGTACAAAAGACCGACGCATGTGGTTTGTTACTGTTATTTCACAGTTCTTTGGTCTCGAAACTTAGGGGAATTACATATATGCGAAAAGAAAAAAAAACTATTTTCTTCTGGTTGGATGTCATGGTTTTATAGTAGTATAAAAAGTGAAATATTAACTTTAGATGTTGTCATATCAAAGATCTGAGTAACGGAAGAGGGCTCCTTAATATAGAATTAAGAATGCTTTTATATAATGCAGTTCTTTACGTTCTCTTCTTATGTTTAACATCGTCTATGTCTCAGGAAGCTAATTCTGAAACTTTAAACATATCTGAGAATGACAAACAGGCTTTAAACATTCTGGATTTTGATTCTCCTGATTCTGATTTATGGTTAATTACAAGAGATGATCCGGTTCCTCTTCAGCTCAATGGAAGGTGGTCTTTCGGTAACGCTGGTTCCCAAGTTCAACTAGTAAATCTTGGACAATATGCGCAAGATATTGTCACAAAAACAAGCAGTGATAATACTGGGATTTTACCTGTGACACCACAGCTGACTCATTATCGTTCATCACAGATTCCTGCAATAAATTATGATAGAACTATAACTTCAGAGGATCGAAGACGTACTTCAGATAGAAGGGGAAGTATTCCCATAGAAAGTCCAGGTGCTGTTTTGATCCAATTACCTCCGACAATTACTGAAGGTCTGTGGGTAAAACCACACTCTCAGAATCTTATTCAAACATCTGTAGACGGTAGACAAAATCGTCACATTCCAAATCATAATACTCTAAATGATGAAATTAGTAATAATAATAATGATAGCAATTTACAAACAGTGTATTTACCAATAGAAGAAGTCGTTTCACGTCTTCCTAAACCTGAAGTGGAACCCCAGGCTGAGTTAAATATTCCCATAAGACAATATTATCCGACCCTATTTCAAGCGTCGGCTGCTGTGACAGATGATTCTGTCAACAGATCTACATTCAGAAACAGTCAGTCTGGCAATTTTGGTCAAGAAATTTTGATTCTGAGTGAGCCTGAAAATTTGCCTACTTCTTCAATAAATTCCCCTGCATATGATATTAATGACGGTCAATCCTATGCTGACGGCTACAACTCTCATGGAAATGTGTTAACTGGTGAAGATATTGAACTTTTAGAAAGATTAGGAATTTTATCTTCCCTTATTGTTACGCCAAAAAATACAACTAACAATTTTACAAATGCAGAAAATCTACACAGAGAATCAGAAACCAATCCAATAATAATTGATAATGGTGGTCAAAGTCAATTAATTAGACCTGATGAAGAGAGCAGTGGAAACTCAAGTAAATTGGCGTTAAATAATGTACCGCAATTTAAAGCTGCCGAATACCATTCAAATATTCCAGAAGATGTTGGTATTCATAATAATGCACAGAGATTGTCCCCATATTTATTTTTACAGCCTCAGAACATAACAAGAACAAATGATTCCGAAGAAATTATAAATCCACAGATCACCTATAAACTTATTGACAGTCAGTTAGTTGAATTTCTCCATCTTCTAGGACTTGATGCAGAAGATTTTCTGAATCGGTCTTTTGTACCATCTTCCAGAGAGGATTTCGATCTCTCTAGTGAAAATGACGCAGAAAAAAATAAAAGAAATTCTGATTTTAATATTTTAAACAATTATAAATCTACAGGCAGTTTTAATGATACTATTAAATTAGGAAATGAAAAGAAACACGGTATTGCATCTACTGCTACGATATCCATATCTTCTAAATTACGTAATGAAAGTAATGATGCCATAAGCGGGATTGTAAATCAAGGTGATTTTGTCCAACCTTCAGTAACCAATCGCAGAATACAGCCCAGGCTTTCAGAGGAACCATTTGTCAAGGAAAATGAAGTTCTACAGCTTTTAGCTAATAAAGCAATTCCGCTGTCGGAAGAAAAACTAGAAATGTTGAAAAAAATAAAAATTCAATCACAACCATATATTTTTGGTTTTAAACAAGATGATGGAAATGGAACACTTCAGCATAGAAATGAAACATCAGATGAAAAAGGTGTTGTGAAGGGAAGTTACAGCTATAGAGATCCTTTTGGAATTTATAGAAAGGTTTTCTACACTGCAGATGAGCATGGATTTCATGCTGTTGTTAACACTAATGAGCCAGGCACAGTAAGTCACAGCACTGCAGATGCAGTGTTCATGTCTGAAACTCCGCCTTTAGCTGCCTTATTAAAAATGATGGACTACATGAAATACAAATCACCGTCAAACTTTACAGAAAAATCGTGATTTTCCAATTATATATCTGAAATTAATTTGCCATATTTTTTGTAAAACTATGTGTTCTGAGTTTTATGAGTCACATGTATTTAATTTTCTCGCCCTAAGCATTTTTTTGTGTAGATAATACTATTAACATATTATATTATTTAAAGTTAAGCATGAATTTTAAATATACAAAAGATCTTTCTTATAAATGAACTATTTAAATATATGTAAATTTATTATGTTAAAATTTATATTTCAATAGCTAACGCAAATGAATTAATATTAAGTTTCTTTTAACCTCTTTTCTCTTTTTACTTATAATGTTACGCTCATGATATATTGAATACTTTCTTATATAAATGTGACTAAAACATATTAAATTATATAAAATAGGAATTTGTGCAATCTTTATTTTTTAACTGAATCCTTAATTTTGATATACCTATGAGTAAAAATTTAGATTTCAATTATTTTCCATTGATTGTTAAGTTTTGATTAGCAAATTTAATGATAGAAATAATAAAATGTATTAAATTATAGTAAAAGTGAACTATCCTTGTTTTAAAATTGTTCTTTATTTTTAACTTTGATATAACCATGAATTGAAAAAAAATGAGATTTCATTTTACAACTGATTTTGATAAGTTTTTATTTAGAAGTTTAATTTAAAAATAATAAAGCGAAGTATTTGCTAAATTACTACATATTTGTGGAATCCCCTGGGGGTTCAGTTAGACACCAGTCACTTTTTGCGATGGTGTAACAGCCAGCGAAAGTTCGATGAAATTTGGCTTGAAAAATAAATTTAATGTTAGAAGAAAAGTGAAGGAAGTAGAAAACTTTCTAAATTTCCGATTATCCTACACTCACGGGACCGGTAATAAGTCGGAAAATCGAAATCGTTGTATAATCGGATAAAAATATTAATTTATTACAAGTTGCATTCCTATCTATAATGCACTTTCGTAAAGAAAATGTTTTTAAGTTTAGTGAAAGTTGGAATGAAAAAAAGGTACCTTCAATATTTATAATACCGTCGACCACTTTTCATAACAAAAAACTATCGCCAAACTGTAAGATTAAACGCCAAAAATGCAGTCCCATTTATTTGATGTCAGAAACATATATGTGTTTGTTACGTCATCAAGTGGTTTTTAATTCGACATTTGCGTGTATTTTTCATTGTTTTACTGATTTATTAGTTATTTCATTAATTAAAATAACAATTGTGTCCTTAAATTCTTATTTTATTTATTTATTGATTTTGATATTTCAATGGCAACGTTCTCCCGTTTATTTGGCGTTACAGTTTGGCGAAAGTTTTTTGTTATGAAAAGTGGACAACGGGATAATAGAGAAGTACCGAAAAAAAAAAATATATACTTCAAATAGATTTATACAGCTATATAGAATTAAACTTTTTATTAGTTTTTAAAAATACATATTACAATGGATTCAGATAATCAATTTCTATCATTATTGAACTGCTTTGAAAAAAATTAAGCAGTTTTGGTATGTATTTTTTTTTTTTCAAAAGTAAAATCAAGCTGATAAAACATTTCAGCTATATTGTTCATTTATTATTCACAAAAGTTTTATTATTTGAATTCAAAGGTATTTTATATATATATGTGTGTGTGTGTGTGTGTGGTCATTAAAACCAGGTGTTTTCATAAAAATGCATTTACAGGGATGTTTACTGTTGAAACAATTTCTTGGAAAAGTATTATTAATGTTCAATATAGTTTCTTTTTCATAAAATTATCGCATACTATTGAAAGATACGTAAAATTTTGCTGTTACTTGCCCTCTAACTGAAAAATCCTGTTTGAAAAATATATTTTCTCAATTGAAGCGTTTACGTTTCTCAATTGCTTTCAGAGATACAGTTCAGATTTCATGCATGCATCATTAAGCTTTTTGATACATTGTCATGACTTATTTCGTGACGATAGTACGGAAATGGAAAATTGATGTGTCATATTTTATAAAATGTTTTCTTTATTTACTTTTTCTTCTATTTAAAAAACAGACTAAAAATGTTGATTTGTGAATTATGGGATAAAATAAATTATAAGGGGAACTTTGTTTGACACGATGTGAAATTTAGGGTCATTTCTTGATAGAAATTCAGTACAGTTTCTATCTAAAATGCATCCATATAGACCGTAAGAAATTGTGAAAACATTTTACTTTATAGGAAACGTTTTACGAAACTTTAATGTAAACTATTTCTTACTTACGATTTCAGAAATTTTGTCTTTATCTTTAGAAACCATTTAACGAAAGACCAATCAAAAACCTCTGATAAGAGATTTTCAAAAATATTACAGGAAGAAAAATACTTCTTTGTTTCCCGTATGTTTTGGAAGATATATTTTCTTAAATGTTCTTTTCCTAAAGGATAAAAATGTTTGTAAAATCATTGTAACTACCAGGGTATATTGAATTATCGCAAAGATTTCTTTTCCACATCTGAAAACATTTTTGGCATTTTTAAGAATTTCCAACAACGTTGAAAAGTGTTATGATTTCGGTTTGTCAGTCCGTCTGTCCGTGTTCTAACGCGCGTAAATATACTCTGATTGTCATTTTATTGATATATATTATTGTAGTCTACCAATAGCTTGTTTGGAATTGAAAATGAAGTTTGTAGCATTTATAGTGCGTTTTCAGGGGCACTCAAAAGAATTAATCTACAGAATTAAACTCAAAATAATTGATTTACAGAATTGAACTCAAAAGAATTAAACTCACAAAGAATAATTCAGTTACATAATGGTCTATTTGGTAAAATCATTTGCAGTGTATTTTAATAATGTTACAATATTTCAAACCTTTTAAAGTCTCACTTTCAAAATGCTGTAAAAAAGGAACCACTCGTCCCAATGACTTTAAATTTGAGCTGAATATACTGAAAGAAGGGGAAAACGGTATGGCATATGAAAAAGTTACAATGTGTATCAATAGATGGCGCTGAAATCGGCATAACAAAAGTGGATTCGGCTACAAGTGACTTCTTTAATCGAAATACAACGACTTTGGCATGAGTTGCACAGTAAACGAACCGTACTGTTCATGAGTGTTTCGGTTGTTCGACGGAAAAAATGACTTCCAAAGTAGTCAACAGTTGTGGTACTGCTAGAGGAAAGCCCATACATCACGGCAAGGTCGTAACACATAAGATGTGAAAAATCGGTTTTTAATTGCCATTAGGCCAAAAACGACATAAAAAGCACATAATGATTCGGTTTTTAATTGCGCATGAGTGATTTTTAATTTGCATAGAATGCCGCTTACAGCGCCATCTATTTATACACTTTGGAACTTTTTCTTTCTTATGCCATACCGTTTCCCCCTTTTTCCAGTATATTCGGTTCAAATTTGAAGTCATTCTGACCAGTGGTTCCGTTTTCGTAGCATTTTGAAAGTGGGACTTTAATTATAATCCCCCTGTACACCACTAAGGTGCACAGGATGCTTACTTTATAAATATGGTTTGCTTAGCATTTATCGTTCATTTACAGGGTCACACAAAGTAATTCGGTTTCAGTACTGTCTATGAACGATAACTGTGTTTTCAACTGCGGTATGGGTTTTTAAATTTAACTAAATTTTTGCATATTTCTTGATGTATATGAATCTTATAGATTATATTATTGGGCTGCACAAAAAAATTCGAGTACATACCTGCTTATTTATGGAAATTGCTGAAGGGGAATATTCAACTGTGTTTCCTAACTGAACTTAATTTTTACATACCATGTAGTATACATACAAATCTATTGATCATGTACAGGGCTGTACAAAAGAATTCGGATATTTGTTATTTGTATTAACGTGCACACATTTCTGCAAAATGGGTAAATTCATAAATATGCCTTTAATTAAAAAAAACAAAAAAACTAGGCGATCTAACCTAGGACACCCGGATTAAACATGTCCCTATATTGCCGGATGTACAGATACAGAATGTAGGTGAATATCGATTTTAATTGAAAACTGTAATAGGTTTTTTATAATTGATTTTATTTTCGTAGATTGTCCATCAACTAATCAGGGAGCAAGTTTAGTAATTTTTTCTATTAGCCGCTCGCGGTTAATCACGAAAGATTTCAATTTTTACCTGTACCTTTTTTGTTCTGATTATTTCAGTGGCATACAGTATATGTAAATATTCAACAGATAGTTCGAATAATTATCTGTTGATTTATTTATTTATTTGTAAAATTTTAATTTCGATTGGCCGTTTAGTTATAAAATATTACACGGAAACAAGCAATTAGTTATATTATTTTAAATGCGAATGGGTTAATCTTCATAATCCGTTAAAAAAATCATACTTGTATGTAAAAGAATTTGAAAATTATGAAACACACTAATTTGAGATTCAGTTTTCAAACAATTTTCATTTAAAAGTACATATTTTTCCCTATTTGACGCTGTAAAAATTAAAATTGTGCGATGTTTTAGAAGTCCTTAAATTTACGAAAATGGGAAATGGATTGTTTAAATGGGTGCCACCGTCAGTATGACATCAGTTACTCACGGTCACGTTTTTGCTTTATAATATAGATTATTTTATTTATTTGTTTATTTATTGATGACATTTTAATTAGGTTG
Organism: Maratus michaelseni; assembly: GCA_963931845.1. Taxonomy (NCBI): domain Eukaryota; kingdom Metazoa; phylum Arthropoda; class Arachnida; order Araneae; family Salticidae; genus Maratus; species Maratus michaelseni. The sequence continues at coordinate 246,015,432 of OZ007596.1, read as the reverse complement.
AAACAAATGCTGCACTATGTATATTGTTCTATGTACAAACGGGTTTATATTGCCTAATCGTGCTGTACGGGATAGAGATATAATTAAACTTGAAAACATTTAAAATGAATCACAATTTATTTATTACTAAAATAGGTGTAAAATGAAATAAAGATTCTAAAACATTAAAACTATTCTAAGATGTTAAAACTTTCGTCGGAGTCCGGAGCGCTTTCGACCAGAACCTGGCCATCATCAAAGGGCGAAAATGAGAAAAAAAAATCTAACCTCCGCAATGCACGCTGGTGAAATAACAGAGGCCGAAACCACATATGAAGAAGGGTACATTTAAATGTAAAAATAACAAGTGGGAAATTATACGTCAAACGTGACAAATGAGGTGCGTTCGTACTATAGCTAGTTACATAAATATTCAGATCTAGATGATTTTTAAATCAGTGAAATGAATTATATCGCCTGCAGATTCATTTCTGTAATAAAATAAGTATCTCGGTCACTTGACGATTAAACCTCGAAAGCTCCTATAACAAGAAAGCACCGATTTCTTTTTAAAAAATTAAAATTTCTTAATAAATATTTTTATTAATATTTTGTAAAGTTTTGATTCAATTTTCATAAAATTCGAAATGTCTCGACAAAATTCTGCAAAGATTATATATCTTAAATTTCAAACCATTCCGTTGGGTAGTTTTTGCGTTGTTATATGCAGACGGACGGACGGACAGACAGACGAACGGACGGACCAGACGACGAGAATAGGTGCTACGTATTTATATAATTACGAACGCACCTAAAAAGGAAGTATTTACATACATATGAATGACAACAATAAAATTACAAGACCGAATAAGGGAGCATATGACAGACATAGCAAAAAGAAAATCATCTATTGCACTATCTCGTTTAAATTTGAAAACAGAAATTGATATATATTTCAGTAAAGTAAAGATTAAAGTGCGAATGAAGGATTATAGTACATGTATACTGAGGGAGTAGGTGGAAATACTGACAAGTGGTTACATGTGGTTTCGCATTTTGTTATTTCACCAGCGTGCACGCCGGAGGTTACAGAATTTTTTTTCATTTTCGCGCTTTGATGATGGCCAGGTTCTAGTCGAAAGCGCTCGAGGCTCCGACGAAAGTTTTAACATCGTAGAATTTTTTACATATTATAATATTAGAACCTTTTATTTCATTTTATACCTATTTTAGTAATAAATAAATTGGGATTCATTTTAAATGTTTTTATGTTTTTAATTGGTCTACTTAAAGGGAATTTATGTTCCAATATTAGAATTTTTCTATATATTTAGAGATAGAATTAAAAAAAAATCGTGCTTGAAACTTATTCTAAAAAATATAAAAAAATCAACTAAATGAGAAAGAGTTTAAAAAAATGCATTTGAAAGCACAGCGGCATTTCTTCTATAGAACGGTGTAAAAATTAAAATTGTGAGATGTTTAGAAGTTTAAAAAAATTGCATTAAAAGTAAAATTGGTGAGGTCGTTGGCACCGTCAATCTGATGTCAGTGTTCCTCGAGAACATATTTTTACTTTATAATATAGATTCTACGAAATTATTGATTAATGTACAATAAACAGTTTATCCGTCATTAAATTATTGCATATTATTGAAAACGATGTAAAAGTGTGTTATTTGCCGTCTAACGGAAAATATTTAGTTTAAAAAATATCTTTATCTCAATTGAAGCGTGTACATTTCTCAATTGCTTTCAGATTTTCAGTTCAGATGTCATACATGCATCAGTAAGCTTTTTGGTGCATTATTTTTGACATATTTCGTGACACCAGGCTGAAAACAGAAAAATGATGTCTGTCATATTTTCCCAGATTTCATCTGAGCCATCACAATGCTTGTTTTCTTTATTTTCTTTATAAAAATAAATAAAACTTACACTAAAATGTTGAGATTTGGGATTTATGGGAGAAAAGAATATTACAAATTATAAGAGCTTTATTTGATACGGTGTAGGAAGAAATTAAATTTAAATTCAGTAAACTCCGAAGGTTCAGTTAATTTATGGGAGAAACGTTTTTTGAAAATGCCAGGATGGAATTTCACTTTAAACCCTTTTTACTTTCTTCTATCTTTACAAGAAGAAAGTATTGGATTCATGAAATTTTTCTACAGATTTATACATTTTAGAAGGTTCTGAATACAACTTGGCTGTTTTTAGAAAATGACTGTCTGTGAGTCTGTGACAAAAATTTTGTGAGCGCTCTATCCCAAGAACTGATGCACGAAATTTAATAAAACTTTATATTCAGTTAGTCACTGATATAAATTGGTGCTTATTAGTTTTTGATGAAAATCGCCCAACAGGTGGCGCTGCTATGCTGCATTTTTCGCGATTTCCACAATAGCTCTATTTCAGGCACTAATGCACTTATTTTCATCAAACTTCAGATTCAGTTAGACCATGACATAAATAGACGCTGATTACATTTTGATGTAGATATCCCAACAGCTGGCGATGCAATACGACTTTTTCATGATTTTTACGATAGCTATATCTCAAGAACTAATGCACGGATTTTCATCAAACTTCAGATTGTGTTAGCGTTGACATAAGTTGTTGTTGATTAGGTTTTGGTCTAAATCTCCCAACAGGTGGCGCTGCTATGCTACATTTTGCAGGATTTACACGATTTTAGCAATAGTCATATCTCAAGAACTAATATTCTGAATTTAGATTTAGTTAGACCTTGATATAAATTGGTACTGATTCTTTTTAGTGCATGCGAAACCTGTGCGAGATAGAAGAAAGTTTTGGGATTGGCACATCCGACTAGTTACTCATTCATTCAGCTTTGTTCATATATGTAAAGATGTAATTTTGTAATCGATTTTTCACTCACTTCCCGATAGGCTAGAATTATAAGAGTTATGTACACAGGTGTGTCCGATGACAGAACAACATTTTAATATTTTTAGAACTTAATTATAAATTAATAAATTACTTTTAAGGATTTTTTTTCCTTAGTCTGGCACCAGATGATAAACTGCACATAATATACTTTGATTACAACTGTATACGAGTTTCAACAGCAATGGAGTTAAATATGCGCCAAACCACGATTGCTAAAATAAACACTAAAATATAGAAAATAAAATAAATTTTTAATATTGTTTAATAATTAAAAACAAAATATGCTTTTATCACTTCCTACAAAATCGGCCTGAAAATTTAAGTAGATGACCACTTTTAATAACTTATTCTTCATACATCCAATGCCAAGTATTATAGTTATGATTTGATCTCCGTAGCCCCTCCCCCCCACCCAATAAAAAAATAAAAATAAAATAAATAAAAAGAGACGCACTATGGAGGGTGTATTGGGAATTAAAAATGAAATGAAATCACCTTCTCATGGCGAACTAGCCGTTAAGCATAGGAACTTTTCTTCACGAGGGGAAGTGTTTATTGAAAATTCATAATTCATATTTTAGAATACAGTTGTTGAATATTGTATTAGAGACTAATTTTATTTTAATCTCTAATGCAATGTTCAACATCTGTATTCTAAAATATGAATTTTCAATAAACATTTCCCGTCGTGGAGAATAGTTACTATGCTTAACATCTGGATCTCCATGAGAAGGTGATTCCATTTTTAGTTCCCAATACACCCTCCGTGGTGCGTCTCTCTTTTTCGCTACGAAATTCCTGAAAAAAATTGTCACAAGTACGTTCAGGCCCGCCCATCTATTGGATGCTTGGGGAATTAATGAAAGTGTTGATATCCAAAACTTACTGTTATAACCAAATGCTTTTTGTAACTTCCAAATCCCTTCGTATCCTTTTAATTCATAATACACTGAAAAAAAAAGTTGATTTCACAGTATAATACTGGTAGCTGGAATGCTAGTATTATACCGTAAAATCAACAATTTTTTTTTTTGCTGTGTACTTTGACTCTTCCTAACTTTTGTGTTTATCATGAATTTTAGGCACGTGCTTACATTTCATCATATGTCGTTAATATAATAGCTGTGAAAATCTTGAGTATGAAAACAGTTAAGGAGTTATTGCCCCAGTGCACACTGCAGTGTGCCATATTATGACAAGTACATAAAATAATAAAAATATTAAACTTGTATATGTTACTCTTATTTAGAGACTAAATTACTAAAAGAAAATGAAAAAATGAAAAAAGCTGAAGGTGACCAGAAAAGTTTGAAATAGTGAAAATTAACTGAAGTTCGATAGTGGATTACGAAGTCTGTAAAAAATTTACTTACTTTATTTCCACTTATTTTTGTTATGTTTTATAGAAGTAAAAAGTATTTGTTAAATTATAAAAAAAAATAACACAAATTTTAATAGTGTACTTAAAAAAAATCAATCTTGTAAAATTAATTTTGCTACGATTTTCAAGTACAGGTTCCATATTTGTGATTCGCCATTTCTTTTTTATATTGCTTATTACGGACTCTTATAGATTAAAAGGGAAACAACGAAACATTTGTGAAAAAGATAATAAAATTATAATTTTTAAAAAGTCAAAATCCATAAAAAGTGATTACAATTTTCGTTGACTTGAAAAAAAAGTTTTTCTGGTATAGTTTGTTGCGAATATAATTTATTTTATTTTAAAATAAGAAACATGTATATCCGGTAACTTGTTCAAAACTGGTAAAAAATATTTTGAGATTATTGTGTTTTATTGTTTTGCCCTTCACAGTTATCTCTAGTTCGCGGCTCAACGTTTACGGATCGCCTGACCGTAATTTCAGTTTCATCGTAATTAATTTCTATTGGAACAACTGTACGGTAGTCTTAAAAATTCAAACATTACACAAATAATAACAAAAACTATTTTTTTCAGTTTTTTAGCATTGTATATACGTGTAAAAATATGCACGCAATGTATAAGCAAGCTGAATTCATATTTTTTTAAAAACCTGTTTAAAAAGAAATTAGATTTTGTATTAAATCGATATATCCTGCGGTGAATCCTGCTGTAGTAATTAGCACTTTTCCGAAACTTTAAACGCGCTATAAGTGTGATTATAAAATCTGGACACAATATAATGGCTGGAAGCTTGTCTCTGAACAAAAAACAAAGAAAAACAGAGTTTATTAAAAGTTTTGCAAGAGCATCAAGAATTAATGATTCTCAAATTATTAAAATTTAAGTTTTGTGTGGAAAACTTAATATCAATTTGAAATGAGAGATTTTTGAATCCTGGAATTTTAAACTGGAGTCTGTGTATACACATGCATGCAGTGTATAAGCAAACTGAATTCCTAATTTGTTTTTAATCTGTTTAAATAGAAAGAATATTTTGTATTAAATCGATAGTGATTCCCGAAAGCAGATATTTATGATATAAGAATGAATAGCTAAAATTCGCGCGGGTGGGAGGGATATAGATGTAGTAAAATGACACAACAGTAAAATAAGCAGTAATACGCTACCGCGCATGCACGGTAGCATATTACTGCTTATTTTACTGTTTATTACTGTTAATTTTACGGTATAATACTGGAAGCTGGGGTGCCAGTATTATACTGTAAAATCAACACTTTTTTTTGCAGTGTATATAGGCCTCTGTTTGTACCTCCCAAAAAAATAAACTGTGGTTTAACCGCATTTTGTATGTAACTGTATTTAAATGTTGATTGTATTATGTATGCCAAACGTGCGCAGACTCCTTAGTTCCCACCAAATATATCACTATTTGAGTTTAGAAATTTTTTTTTAATATTGAAATCGCATAATTTGTATTCACTTTCTATAATTACAGAATTTAAAATATTTTTTTTACGATTAAATAAGGGGGGAAAACTCTATTCAAAAGTCGTGGTAGAACTGTACGCACTGTGCGTATTATATCTCTTAATTTCACTAAGAAAATTGAAATATGCGTATAAACTAACATTTTGGAGATAAGCACAAAATATTTTCTTGTATATCTTTTTTTATGCTTTTAATGTACTTGGTTATATTGCACTTGTATGGTTGTATGCCGGCAGACGTGATATATGACAATTTTGGCTGTATTATTTAATCCATCTCCTAAATTTCGAATGTAGATTGAATACTTTGACAAAATATGAAAGCATACTTTAACAAAATAGAAAAATTGTGACTACTTTGAAAAATAGTTTGTAGTCTTTATTTTTTGAAAAAAGTAGTAGTAGTTAAATACATTTTCGATAAAGTAGTTATAGTTCGCTACAAAAAAAGTATATTTTTTCCGTCCACTGAGAAGTGTCATATTGTGTTGTAATGCATTATAATTTATACGTATCTAAAAAAAATTAGGACTTATCTGTGTGCGTTAGATTATGATCGTTTTTAGAACATCCGAAGGTTCGTCCAAACGAAATTGCACGCTGCAACGATACTTGTTGGGAATGCATATTTTAGCACAAATGTCTACTTCTGAGCCCATTGTTTTTAAATATATATATATATATATCGCAAGTAAATCTTTTTTTAAACATAGTTGAGGGAATCACAGAAAAGAATTACTTTTAAACAGGTTTAAACTGAAACAAAGTTTAGTAATTCATATTGTGGATCCGTGGTGAAAATACATTTTAAAAGCCCTATCCTAAATATTTTTTTTTTTTTTCATAACATAAATAAAAATATCGTAGATCATTGCCTACTAAACTTATCACGATTTTCTGTTTGACTTTGGTGCTACTTCTTGTGGCCATTTGTATTTTTGTAACTATGAAACTGCGTATAAAGATTTTATGAGAAATCATCCAAAATTGGTATTATGAAAAACCATATTTATGTGAAAATAAATCGTATATATATATATATATATATATATATATATGATTACTTCTCTGTACGTTTTAATGTTTCACTAGTTGGTCCTAATACAGATAATATTCTATAATTTTGATTTAATTCCATATCAATTACATGCATGCGTCTTCAAATTTATATTTTAATCGTCTCAATGTTAACTTTCTGAAACTTTATACTTCCAAAAACCTGCGTTTAAATTTTAGTTAAAACATTTAACTTTATATTTTATTGCCGGAAATGATATGCTATTTATTCCAAAATATGGAAATAAATCCTCTGTAATCGCTGAAAATCCCTTTTAACAATACATTACGAAAAGTAAAACTATATCCGGTTTCTTTATTTCACTAATCTTCAGAACATTAAAGATTCATTCATCACATTTATTTTGACTCCAAATGTAGTTTCAGGTAAAACATGTACAGTGCTGCAGGCTGTATAAAAATATTATGTTTGTTTGTATGCACTTACCAAGGTGACATTCATCCATAAAATTGATAAAAGCTCTGTGAAATGTATATTAAGAAGTGTATGAAAAGTTACAGGTTTAATGTAGTCTCTTGATAAAATGACAACATTACAATGATGTAATCTTTAACAAGATTACATCATTGTAATGTTTTCTTCCGTGTTACGATAAAAGTTTTGGGAGAACGTCTGCGATGCTTTTCATTCAGTGTCTTAGAAAATACTTCATGTAATTACTTAATATTTCAAAAAAATTAAAATACATTATTTTTTAGACGATTTAGAAATAATGAAAAGTAATTAATTATACATTGTATATCTCAGTACAGATTCTACAGAATTAATATTACACTGTAAATATTTTCAGTGCGATGTTAAGACTATATCGACCGGCCGTCGATTAATCGACGTTTGCTCCCTAGCGCTGACCAATCGGCCGTCGATTAATCGACGTTTGCTCCCCACCGCTTACCGACCGGTCGTCGATTAATCGACTTTTGATCTTTCAGCAAACAGCAAGCATTCTTTATTCAGATAATCGGTGCTTTTTTATAAACTTTAGTCCTTTAGAACAGGGTTCGCTTGTAAATACTGCAACGTCCCATTACACAAAGGTGACTGTTTCGAGCGCTATCATAGTTAAAAAAAATATTAAACAACTTCTTTTTTCGAAAATATTGTTATATGGATTGTGGCATATTTTATGTAAATAATAAACTGAAAACGATTGTAATAGATAAAATAAATATTGTTTAACACTAATATGATTAACCCCTTCACGACGAGCGTCCTTTACAGAATTTTTAACCTTTTACTACCGGTTTTTCAAAACATAAAATTTCACCTGATTGAATCCCGGAAATGCTAAGATTTAATGAGGCAAATCTTACATTAAAAAATAACTGGTGGGAATAATCGAGGATTCTGAGCATCTTATGCGTCACGTATACGTGTCGCTCGTCCCCAAGGGGTTAAAGTAAAAGATTTTATTAAATTTCGTTACCCTAGAATAACACGAAGCGTACAGTTTTACCAGTTTAAGAAAAGCGCATATATTCCCGCGCGTCAGTCTAGGCTAGGCCGAAACCAAGCCGGTGTCTCGGACGATCTGCGGCTGACCGGGCGGTGAAAGGGCATAGTATGTTCGAACCGCTACCGGTCGGTAAAGTGTTAATAATACTTATATAAGATTGAACTAATATTGTTTTTTATTGGGGAAAGACTGGAGGTGATGAATAGAAAGTATCTTCATGTCTATTAGCTAGATATCGTCTAGATAAACGCCTCTGTTTAAGAAAAAAAAGTATGAATATTATACATTTTAGTTAGTTATTTTTATTCAATATTCATTAAATAACACAGCGAAGTTCTTTTTCTTCAGCTAGAGGACTCTGCCTCCTACGACCTACGCTCACCAACCCCCGTTTTGACACCATAAACTCTAAAAATTCGCTAATTTGATCCGCTCTAAAATGATTATGGAGGATTGAATTATAATTAAACGGCCAGTGGCGATCTCCTTTAATCGGGTTTACATTTGTTTTCATTTGACTGAGGGATTTTAAGGTCGAATTAACTGCTGCCGAAACAGCTAACAACTGTTTTCGTGATTGATTAAATGAGATCAATTAAACATTTGAAAATCCAGTTGTGTAAAATGGCTAAGTGAACAATGTCGGTGCATCAGGAAATTTTACAACGATGGTATTAGAAAATTGTTTTCAGTAAGACGTTTTAAATGTATCGTTTCCGATTTGACATAGTTTTCACCAAGGTTTTCTTCCTATTATTAAACGCAAAAATATAATTTTTGATTGAAGTGAAATATTATTTACGCTTTTTTAAAATGTGCAACAATAGGTAAAAGATTTTGTAGAGAATCTCTCGTGTAAATATATTTTTAAATTAAAACTCTTTGGAAATATTGTTATTTGAGCATTTTAAATATGGCGTAAGTTTTCCTATTTAATGCTTTGAACACGTAATAATTTAATTATTATTTTCAAATCCTATTTCTCTTTTTAATAATTTTCTCCATTTACTGTTTTTAGCACGTGATCATTTAATTATTAATTTAAAGTTTTATTTGTTTCTAATAGTCACGTGTAAATACATATTTTTAATTGAAAGGTAGTATTATGTGCACTATTCTATAAATTGGCAACGATTTAAATAGATAGCTTTTTAAAAATATGAAATAAATCTGAATTAAAATGAAAAATCTTTGAATTAAAAAATTGAAAGAAAAAAACCCTCAAAAGATTTTTTAAAATTAAAACAAAAATAATTACACACTGCACACCTCAAGCTTACTAACTACATTTTCTTCCCAAAGTACTCGGTAATTATGAAAGATCTGTTAGATGTAACTGTTTTAACGCCGTGGCATTTAGACAATGCGCTGAATCGATGATCTGAAAATGCTACTCACACCACACATTCGCAATTTTCACTTTTGACTTAGGATATTCGTGTACATTGAGGATCCTTTCCTACTAAATCGACAATGCTAAAGAACTTTCTAACTAACATTTTTCCCGTATCTCCAATGATTTTAGACACAGAAGCATTTTCCTCTCCGGAATCATCGAAAATGTTGGACGGCACGAAGACCTCGTTCACTGTGCTATTGCTTCTTCGCTTCGTCTGAATATCAAGGCTGCGAAACAGTTACATCTAAAAAATCTCGGATAATTGCCGAGTACTTTAAAAAAATATTAATGCGTTTCCTCAATTGCTTTCGGAGTTATGATTTTTTGAAATGTGTTCAACCTTTTTCGATGACCTTGTATTATTAAATTCCTACGCATAGTTTTTGTTCCTATAAAAAAATTTTAAGAGAACTATTTTGACCGTCTTTAATATTAAATATATCTTGAAATAATTCTTCGATTTAAAAAAAAATCGTATTTGAGCATGTTTATCGAACATATCTCTATAAAACTACCAATTTTTATATTTTTTATATGGAATAGTGTTTTGTATATTAGCACCAGAAAGACCTCAAGGCACAGAAAATTAATTTAGAGTGGTGGCGACGACGGTTACTTTTTTTTTAAATATAGAGAGAAACGAAAATTGTTACTTAGGTTTATGCTGTTTTTAAACTAAATATTCAGTTTCTGTGACATACTGTTCAGACACAAATTAAGTCAATTTCTCTCTTGTTAACAAATTTTCAATTGTAAGAATTTCCATTCGTGGTAATTTTTAAATTTAGTCCTAAAGACACTGACTATCATAAATACCATCTGCTAATACTAGTCTATCATAAATATGATAGCAGACTGTTGTAAATTGTTATGTAGGAAGCAACCAGTGCAAAAAACAGAAAGTTCTAAATGAGAAAGGACGACATGTTTCTTCTAAATGCATAAAATACGTTGTAGTCTAAAATTTTTTTATGCGATTTTTCCCCTGTTTAAGTTTTATTAAATTAGACTACGTTTTTAGGTAGCTTCTATTATAAAAAGTAAGAAGTTGCTTCCCTCCGAACGGCTGCAATATGTAATTCCAGAAAATTTCGGTATATTCTCACCGATCACGAACCCCAGATTCCAAAACCACCCTCTGTCCAAATTTTGTTCTATCTGATTTTTGTCATGCGTTAACACTCGTTTTTATTAACCGATTTGGATGTGTCTGAGCATGTGTACATGACTTACCAAACTCTCCACAGAGTTCTTTGGCCCAGTCACATCCGCCATAGTGTTTCAAAATGGCGGCCACATAAAAGTTCCAAATACATGTACACAAAAAGGGGGAAATCCAAAAGGGTTTTACCTTAAAGTGATTGACTCTAATACAGGGATTCCCGAGCACTTTTTGTTTTGTCTCTATTTTAAAAAATTGCTGCTATATAGCAGTTTAAAATTCTAGGATGGCTAATTTCTCCATAATCATGTTTCATTTATGAGCTTTAGAAAATCTAGTTTCTCGCAATCCTTCATTTAATTGTTGTAACCAGTGTTGCTACTCCTATACGCTTAAAAATACATAGTCATATTTGTCAGCGTCAAATTCTCGAGAATGAGGGCGATACTTGCTGAAATTTCGTCAAAATAAATCACCATTCATCAAGACGGCTAATTTGGCGAAATTCTCATTCAAATTCAGTGTTGACGAAAACTGGTTAGGAATCTTCTATAATCAGGCTCCACGCATGTTAGCATTGTGTTTTTGGGTAAAATTAGCTTAATTTTTAAAAGCAAGCATTAGTGAAGTTAACTTTTCCACCCGCTACAGGTCGGAAGGACATTTATTATTATGAACCCAAGCTTTCTTTAATTTCTTTTGACATAAATTCTGGATATGATTAACCCTTTCAGGGGCAGTGGTATGTTTATGAAACAACTTGATTTTAATTCCCAAACGCCACAATCGCACCAGAATTTTGCTAAAATCTTTTTCATTTAATATGTGTGTGAAATATAGCCCTTTTCTTATTTCCAAATAAAATTTTTTGTAAATCCCGGTGCCAGTCATTTATTTCAACATTTTAGTAATGAAAGTACTTTGCCTCTGAAAGGATTAAAAACAACTATATAGATTTATTATTATTGTTACTAATTTGAAATGTATAATTTAGGATGAAATTTAGACTGCGGATAAAGTGTTCACGTGAAAATTTGAACTTTGTTTTTATGCCTTTGATGGAGGCTGATATAGATTTTCCAAAATCGATCAGCAGGCAAATAAAAATATATTCCTACAAAGAGGTAAATATACAGGGTCCAAAAAGTGTTAAATGGTCTTTAATTTTTTTTTACTTGTTGGAAATAAGTAGGCAATGTAAATTGCAAAAGTGTGTAAAATAAGTTAAGAAAACAGATTATGTTACTGAATTAGTCGTGCTGGTAATTTTCAAAAAGTTAAACTTTTTAAATTTTTATACGACACATCTAGACAAAATTGATCAATTCGGATATTTTCGTTTTTACTCTAACAATATCATTACAAAAAACTATGTACCTGTATCTTTAAAATTAATTCTAGAAAAAGAAAATAAAAGTTAGCGTAGAAGAAAGATCGTCTTCGGAATGTGCAAAGTGACCTACGGTAGCGAATTTTTTGGAAGGGTTAAAATTCGTATTTTTGAAAATAGATTGCACCGTCAAAAAGGAGGTTTCAGCTTTAAATAGATATATTTTGTGAATTAGTACATTTTGAAATTGAGCACCAGGGAAGCGTCCCGGATAAGGAGAAAAAGTCAATCGCGAAAAGGACCCTTTTTTAATTTTTTTTTCAAAGTGTTAACAACAATATTTTTTCCATCTGATTTCAACGTTTAAGACGAACAAGTACGAAATTTAAGCATGTCTTCCTTTTTTCCGTATCACGAACGGTTCGGCCGAAAAAACTTAAGGGAAACGGCCAAAATTAAAAAAAAAAGTTTTGTTCTTCCCTTCTACGCTCTCTACGAAAAGCAAGAACTGAGCATGTTCTAGCGCGCCTCCACCTGCTTGCGAAGAAAAATATCGCTTTTTGATGAGTTTTTAATTAATATCTCGGCTAATTAACAAAAAATTAAATATTTGAGCATCAGTTGCTTCATACCTTGTACAATCCTCATACAAATTTTCGCACCATTGTGCGCGGTAGATTTTCCTATCCATCGCCAACAGACTCGCACACTTAGAGCAAAACTTTCTTTTATTAGCATAGATGTCACTCTTTTACATGCAATTAATTGCGCATTTAAGATCGTGATTGATTATAAAAATTTAATTTCAGGATTTCTAATAAAGTCATATTTACATGCAAGACATAATTCGAGGACGCTCTCCGACTGTTTATTTGATTTTTTTCTCGTATTTCGTCTGGTTTTCGAGATAGAAACACCGCCGTTTACTGCTAAGTGGTGCTGCAAACGACCTCATCGTGTATCGCATACTTGCTTAGATACTACATTCTTGTACTGTGGTTGTCACTGTTCTGAATTTTATAAGGGTACGCAAGCCTTTAGTGGGCATGCTGCATATTATCGTCCGTGTATCTGTTTTCTTGCAATATCTCGCAAATTTACATTTCTAATTTGATATGGGGTTCCCACTAAAAATGTTCAATTTTTAATCAAGCTTCAATTAAACTTTAACTTAAGCTCCTTCAATTTTAAAGAATTAGATATGCAGTTTTTTGTTATGATCAAATGCAATAAAATGAAAAAAAAATTTAAGTGACAAATTTTGTTTGGAGGAGTCGTATGAAAATTGAAAAGGTTCAACTTTCTGAAAATTAATAGAATTATTTCATTAACATAATCGTAATTGCAACCTTATTCTGAACACATTGCAATATACTGTAGTATTAGTATTTACTAGATAAAAAATTAAAGCACGTTTAAACTTTTCTGGGACTCCCTTTATAAGCCGGCTAATACAAATTTCTTGGATTAAGAAATTATTAATTGTTATTTTTCCATTGGAGGTTAACATTGGTATCTTCAAAAAAATATTTCAAAACAAATTATATGTAAGTGTAATAAATCAAAAGACAGCCAATCGTTTTATGGGGGTCCGTTATTTCTCTTCTTCGTATGTGTGTGGTATTGAAAAAGAATTAGTAAGTTCTACATTAACTCATTTTTTAATTCCACTCATATGTTGATTACGATACATACTTCTGTCAACTTCAGTTTCTAAGCTTAAATTTTTTAAACTGTCTTGATGGCAAATACAAAATATTTACTTACCAGTTATCCTCTTCTTAATTCACTTAATGCACTCGGGTTATATCGCTATTTTCTTGTCTCTCGGTGCGCTCGATATAACTTGTAATATATTTTTTTAATGACTTCAGATATAAATATTTATGAGCGATAATTCCGGTTAAAATATTTAAAATGTAGAATTTAAGGAAATATTTTTCAAACTTAAAAAAGATAGGGTTCTTAATTTTGAAGATTCATAAATTAATCACCTATAAAATATTTGTTATCGTATACGTAACTATTCGGCAACATAAGTTACTTCTATACTATGTATTCGCTGTGGCACAACTTCTTCTTTAATGTGCAGGATTAATTAAAAAATACTGTTTTAAGTATTTTATGATTAGGGAAGTAAATGCATATATGACATGTTTGTGTTCATATAATATTTGGTATAAATTCATAAAATAGTGCGAGTTTTTGCATGAACATCGTCATTTAGCATGACAATTGACGGAGTGTTTGTAGCTACTAGTAAACATTATTGACTTAAGGTATATTACCATAAATTTTAATTGACAATGTACACTAAGAAAATTTAGCATCTGCTCAGTAGAAACTTTGTGAAACATTTTTTGTTTATTCTATTGCAATTGCTTCTGAACAATTATTTCTCTTTGGCATGTTGCTTAAACCAATGTTACACATACAGTAAATTCTTAAATCAATAATTAGTCAACACAAAAATGCAACAACTTTATTTTTTCGAAATAAAAATTATTTATAAAAATGTAAACATAAATTTTCATAGCACGCAATAAGAGTATCATTGATATAAAATGCAGCATACAGTGACAACTTACATTTTGAGCCATTAGAGTGTTGTATATTGCTTAGAAAACTATTTTTAAAAGGGTAACGCATGTAATATATTTAGTCCTCAACAATAATAAAGCTCTAGCTTTTCTAAAGTGAAGATAATAAACTTATGAGCGTGCATGAAGATTTCCACGAAATAGATTTTCAATTATACGTCATATGAACTTCAATTTTAAGAAATTTCTACTTTAGTAGTATCAGAGCTGCCATTGGAGATATAGAGTTTTCCTGCTACTTTTCCTATACAATAATAATCTACCTTGAAGATTAGTAAAAATCTACTACGCAAAATGTTATTTTTCAATAGTGGTAGACAAAATAATAAAAAAATATGAACCCTGTATTATTCTATGAAGCTCATTATTAAATATTCTTCACAAAAGAATAATTTCCTGACAAGATTTTACCTTGAAATTTAGGAATACTGAACCACAATGCTGAATTTAAAAAAAAATTCTTGATTTTCATTTGTGAGTCAGTAAAGATTAATATTATTGTAACTAAGTCGTAAATCCCTATTATAATTTTTAAGACTATATTAACCGATGATTTACCTATATTTATTGACTTAGATTTTTTTTTATGCTTCTGATAAAGCATATATTTATTTTTTTATACCGATTACGGTTTCCAATTTCAATAGTTTTAATATTTATAACCATGTTCTCACTTTGGTGGACCCTTTATCGGAAATTGTTCCCACAGCAACTGCATCTCAATGATTTAATATAATAGTAAAGAGTATTCTAATCCCGTCACAAGTCCTGGTTCATCAACAGTTATGTGAAACATTAAAGAAATTTAGCTTTCTGAAGTTTCAGAGGTCTCTTCTGATTCTTTTTCTGAACTTTTCTCTTCGGACTCCTTTTCTTTACTTTTAGAATTCGATTCAGATTCTTTTTCGCTTTCCTTAGAATCGCTACTTTCACCACTTTTTGGTTTTTCTTCCTTTTTGGTTTTTTTCTTTTTAGATTTCTCCTCTTTCTTTTCCTTCGATGATTCTGAGGATTCTTCTGACGATGAACTCTCAGAAGAACTGGAATCTGATTCACTTCCCGCAGGCGCTGCTTTAAAAGAACTGAATTCAGGAATGTACCCTCCTTTACCAATAACTGGACTTGAGTTTAAATACGCATTCCATGGATAAGCAAATCTTATTGCCCGTGCAGTCGGAAAAGTTATTCTAGTTGATTTTGGGGATGCTACAGGTACAATCACTTGCCTGGATACAAATGGGTACGTTACTTGTTTTGCAGATAAAGGAGATGCAAATTGTTTTGACTGAACAGGAATAGAAATTTGCTTTGTCTGAACAGGGGGAACGGGTATCTTTCTTTGAAAGTAGGCAGGTAGTTGCTTACTTTGTATAAAACTTATCAGCCCCGTTTTAGGCTGCTCAAGGACAGCTTGATTTGGATATATTAAATAACTTGGCCTGACATTTCTGTTCAGTAAATAGTAACTACCCGTGGGATAACGATTTACTCTGATTATACGTGCAAAAGGCATCCTTCTTTGTGCAGATAATATTCTTGGTAATGATATTACACCAGGATTAATCGGAGAAAACTGGGATTTTTGAGGTGCAGGTAATGGCAAAGGACATGGCTTCCCATTTAAAATTTGCATATTTGATGATGAAAATGTTGGTGAAAATGCAGATTTTGTATCTGTTACTATTGATTTTTGAGGTGATGTTAAATACCCATTTACAGGTTTTTCAATTATAAGTGCATCTGATTTAACAGCAGCAGAAGGTACACCTGGTGAGATTACTGGCGAGTAATTATTTAAAACTTTGGTATTTAATTCTTTTCTGACAGGCCATATACTTCTAGCATTGTTTGATACAATAGATTTTTCAGCAACCGGTGCATATTTTGGTGACTCTATTCTAGTAATAATTGGATTTGTAGGTGCATTTACTTGAACAATTGTTGGATCTTGATATATAACTTTCCCACTTTGAACCACAGGAGAAGGAACAGGTGGTATAGAAGATTTTTGTTGCTTAAAAATTGGAACTGGTCCATCTTGTTTCAGTACCCAGGTATCTGATACTGTAACAGGTGTGGATTCTAATGAAAATCCTTTATTAATGGCATACTTATCGGTTTTTATAGATTCAGAAATTGGAATTGTGATGAACTTTCCAGTGTTGACAGAAGTTGGAATCCATATATGGCGAACTTGTTGCGCTATGCTTTTACCAGGAACTATATTAGAATCAGGAATAGCGTTTTTATTGGTTACTACTACATTAGAGTTGGGCACTGGTATGGAAGATATAAATTTAGGAGGAACATCTATTCCTTTTAAGGGTGGAGGCAGTGGGGGTGGTGCAGAAAATGATTTTTTTACTGAAATTCGACTTGATGCGGGTGGTGAAAAAGCGACAGGGGGAATATCGCTGATGAGTCGTTGTTGAACAAATTTTCTGAAATTGGATGGTGGTAATCGTGGTATACCAATAACTTGTTTGGCAGCAGGTACATTCTCGAGAACTGTTGGGGAATTGGTGTATATTTTTCGAGACTCAACAGTATCAGGTGGACGAATTTGTACGATATTTACACCTGGACTTGGCGGAAGCTGAGTCTCTGGAGGAATATCAAAAGGCACTGGTGCTACAAAAGATTTTAATGTATCTGCCGTTTCTTGGTTTACAGATTCTATCCGCACCCATCTTTCTGGATTATACTGACCTTCAGAATTTCTTGCCAAAATAAATATATCGGGATTACCATTATTCTGAATACCTGGTGAATTTAATCTATATATACCAGAAGGTTGATAGGAAGACGCATCATCAATATCAGGTCTTGGTGTAGCTACACGTCCAATTTCCCCTCTTTCATAATTAAATTCTCCAAACGAACTGTCACTCTCTATTGTTTCTTTTGATTGCCTTTCTTGAGGGTACCACCTGCAATATAATGATGATAATTAGATAATAAACAAAATTAAGAATGTTATATGAAAAGAACTAATAAGAAAAGTAAAAATGTTTAGGTGTAATGATTACGAATGTTCCTTGTGAACTTATGTTTGTCATACTTTTATGGTAAATCCAGATTTAAAATCAATGGGCAAGTTTAAATACTTTTTGAAATTTTATAAATTGCTTAGAATGATTTCCAGGGATTTTTTAAAGCTTTGAAAAAACAGGTCCAATGAAAATATAGTATAACCCCGATTTAACGATTTCCTAAATTTAACGATAAATTTTAATGATTTGAATTCATATACAGAGTGCCCGAAAAGTCTGGAAACGGTCGAATAACTCGAGAAACATTCAATATTTTTGAAA
The DNA here is from genome assembly GCA_963931845.1 of Maratus michaelseni. Classification (NCBI taxonomy): domain Eukaryota; kingdom Metazoa; phylum Arthropoda; class Arachnida; order Araneae; family Salticidae; genus Maratus; species Maratus michaelseni. The sequence continues at coordinate 245,997,327 of OZ007596.1, read as the reverse complement.
AATACTTAGGGACATCAAAGCTGCCTCCCCCCCCCTAAAAAAACAACTCTGCCCCTTGGGGGAAAAGGGGGCAAATTTTTAATATTAAATAACCTTGTACCTCTGTGCCCAATGTCTGTCCAATGTCGTAGCGCTGACATTATCCATCGCAGCGTGAGAGTCTACAAAGACAGACAAACAGACACACTCACAAAGATTTCGTTTTATTAATATAGATCATCTCCGTTTTAGCGACAGCTTTCATCTATAAAAGATATTCATCAAATTCAACTACTTTAACACTTTCACCGTTTGAGGGTTTTCCTGCATTTTAATAAGCATATATATATATATTAATCGCAGTTTGATACTATATCTTTTATATGCCTCATTTTATATACGGTTCAAAAAAGAATTCTGTTAAAAATATTTTTGTGTACATCCATTTTAACATGATTTATAGAAACGGAAAAACACGGTCCTAACGGTTAAAGAGTATACCTTATCGGTAGGCAGAATGGTAATTTTTCTCTCTGTTTTGAACTAAGCAAAATTCCGTTAAGACCTACGCTAATAACGCGAAGACAATCGTAAGCTAATGTTAAACTAATGGTAACGTTCTTTTCAAATTTCTCGTTTGAATTTTGATATTTTTAAATGATTTTTTGAATTGGATATTTAAGATCTAAACGGGTACTTTCATGCTTTCTCGATTTTGGTTGCATTGCATTTTTTTTTCGCCGAGAACAATCTCACTTTTGAAACTGGTTTCGAATGTAAAAGTCAATGTAAACCTTCAAACTTACAATTCCAAAGATAATTAGCAAAAAGACATTAAAAAAATTAATTACCAATTTAATAATTAAAAGAAAGTCTTTTTTTGAACCTTTTTTTAATAGACAATTTACCATAATTACTATGTGAATGACATGTCTGATAACTATTAGGCAAAGTTTGTATAGAACATACATTATTATTTTGAGAAAAATGTGTATATATTGTAGTGATACCTCTTTAATGATAAAAATCGAAATACTAATAAGAAAAAAAACAATTAGGAAGTTTTAATTATTTTACGCCAAATGTTAAAATTGAATCACTTTAAAAAAGTTGTACAAAAGTTATTTTCAAATACAATTGTAAAATTGTATGAATACAGCTTTCTGTGATAAGTTCTAAAATGTATCTACCATTTACATACGTTGAAATTTAATTAAATCCGAAAGAATTGTGAATATTTAATATAATTCCAATTCTACTATAAATATTTTATTTAAAAATTATAAATGTTACTCTTATTTTTCAAAAGCTGTTGTAATCTGATATTAAATTCTTAAATGACACATAATACCGACGATGTATAATAAGATGGTACAAAACACGAGTAAGTCAACACATTAATTAAATTAAAAATCCATCTTAATTTAATTAAAAGTATGCAAGTCAGATACTTGCAATATTAAGAATTCAAGGCATTTCACATTATTAAATTTAACTGTTTTAAGCGGACTTCTTTTGAATAACGTGAATAATTTATTTAATGCAAACTGAGCAGTAGATACATTTTATTTGATCAGAGAAAACATTTAATTAAGTTGATTGTAATTAAAAAATGTAATTTTCGAATCTGATATTTAATAAAAAAAAAAATATATATATTATTATCACATAATAAAATCAATTAGAGTAGACGTTTCAATCTGTATGCAAACTCCTCATCAGTTCTGTAAAGAAACTATCTTTACAGAAGCGCTGAAAACCTCTGACCAGGAGATGACATGGAAAATATTTCTGAGTAGGTGGTCCGAGTGATGTGTTCCCGTGGAAAGGAACTTTTTATGCTCATAATCGATCATAACCTATCCTCCATTTAAAAGGTTTCTGACAGCTTAAAGTCGCCGATATCTTTCTGTGAGTTCGTTGGTGCTAGAAGCCCGGTTTTGGACGTTCGAGAAGGTAGATCTGTCTCAAATGACGGAGTTTAATCCCCCCTCCCCCTGATACAACCAATGATGATAAAGTTTGGGAATGATATAATTTTCTCATTTTCAGATAGGCCGGGTTTAGTACCTCCTATTTTTAATCCCGAGAAATGAATTAAGGTTGGAGATGTTTTCAGACAGAGAGAAGGTTGAAAAGGAGTAACAGCTCAGTGAGGAGATGGGTTTATTTTTTCCTGAGAAATTCTGGAATTACGTATTGGCTCGGTAAAGAGCTAAGGCAGGGTTCTGGATTGAGAACTCTTGAAGGAATACTTTAAACGGAAACTTTACGTGGTTGAGAAGGTCTTTCAATCATTCTCACTCAACAAAGTCACTAGATACATGAATTGAGGAAAAACAACGAGAGATCAACAATATCTGAACTTAGTGAAAGTCTATGCTGAAATTTTAGTGATCTTCAGGAAAACTGTATATCTCTATGTCAGTGAGTGTCTATTCGAACATTTTCTAAATAACTGGAGAATTTTGTGACAAAACCCCTAGACTGGGTTTTACATCCAAGAACATTTAATTCCTTTACGAACTATCAATAATAGTCAAAGAACTCACGTAATATTTTTGTTTATAATTTCATTTATTTAATCCAGACTAAATTTAGTCTTAATAAAGTTCTTTTAAAAACTCAAATGAAAACATTTGCACGTCACTCGCTACCCATCACATTTGTGATGGATGTGTAATTGTTTATAGTACAAATGTCAATCGAAAACCCAAACTGTTACACATGTTCAAGTACAAATTTATGCATTTAAAATGTTAAATCAAGTGGGAGTAAATGTCACAATAAGACCACATATTGTTGTAGAATTGTGCATTTTTTGTTTAGGGGAGATTTCTGTAATCTTGTAAACCAACCTTCCAGAAAAATTCTATTTTTTAAAATTATCGCAGTTAGATTTAATAAGTTAAAAACACATATTTATTTACTTAACCTTTTCAGGGGCGAGGTATTGCTATTCATAAAATGGTTAAATGGTTGACTGACACCAGAATTTAGAAACAAATTTATTCAAAAAAAAGTAATATATTTTCTTCATGTACTTGGAACACCCAAACGGAGAGCCAACCCGTAGGGTTACGGCTAAATCTTGCGGCGGAAAGTTTCTCTCTGCCACTCATCGAAGCCACAGCCACAAGACGACCCAGAACACGGACGTACAGTTAAAACAAACAATAACGGAGAGTACTCCACTCCCAAAACCACAATAATAAATATACAATATATATATATATATATAATATAATATACATTTCCGCAGCAGCTTGGCGCACAAATAAAACCAATATAATAAAACACACAACCATATTCTGTGCTAAGATTTCACAGTTTCAGGACCCAAAAGTCTAAATCATTAATCTAAATTGATCTTTTAAACGTCCAACAGTCTTATATGAATTAAAATCTTATGAAAGTTTAAACTCATATGGTACCAACAATGGTCAGTAGTATATTGTCAATAGTCATATCAATGTCTTAAATGTGGTCAAAAGTCATATAGTCTATAGCCACAGAAATTCATCATTACAAATATTCTAAAACCTTATAATCGGATAAAACAAAGTTAATATAATGTTGTACAAGTGTTTTTAAAGTTAGAAAAGCCTTTGGTTACAATTTCTTAATGTACTTGATAGAAGGGAAATTTTCATTCCAAAATCCTGGTAACAATGTAACATTTAGGGATTAAAATTAAATGGTCCAAAAATAAACACCAAAAGGGTTTTAACCCTTTTGGTGAGGTGTGCGTTTCGAAAGGTCTCGGGGCAAAATATATAAATGCAACATCTTTACGTGTGTTTCTAACATTTTATCGCCTTTTAAGTAAGTAAATATGTTTTTAACTATTATATTAATCAAGGTGAAAGTTCTTTCATAGCAATGTTTTATTATAGTAGTGTTTCGACTTTATTATTTTAATATTTTCGAAATCTGGGATGTGGTATGTATAGGTATCTATAGAATAATCAACAAGTTCTGATTGTAAATTGGCAGATCTGGTAAACACGTTTATGCTCTTCTAAGCGGATGTTGCATGATCGACCTGTTTCACGATTATAAAGAATCACAATCTGTAAAAAGGATACAGAAAACTACTGGTATTCATTACATATTCTTAATAACATGTACCAAAGTAATTATTGATTTTAATAATAGATATTTTTCCTGACAAATTTTATTAATATGGAATGCAGACATAACTTATAGGACTCCTGTGGTTCCATAAGAATATGTTATGCAAAATACAAACTTAAAATCTTTCTTTTACAGAGCACTGGTCCCTGATGATTTAATATTTTGAATGCATAATTTTGATCGCGAAGATGTGTGAAAAACAGCTTTGGTTTTCGATTGGCATTTATATAGAGCATTGTATAGAGCTTGAAAGTCTATTGTAATTGATTTTATTATGTGATATTAGAGTGATTTTTAGTTTTATTAAATGTCTGATTTTAAAATACATTTTTATTTAAAAATTCTGATTTAGACGTAATATGTTTAGTTTTTTGGTCCCGGCGTGGCTTCGTTTCGACTCATGTTATCACTACTAAATATGCATATTTTTTCATGAAATTTTAAAGAAAGCTTGAATATAGTTATATTTATAAACAATTAGAATTTAAGAGAGTCCGGAAGATAACTTTTTTGTAATTGTTACGTTAAAGGAGTCGACGCGAAAAGAAACAAACAAACAAACAAACAAAAAAGCGAGAAAATAACATATTTCTTTTACAACTAGACAACAATATTTTCTGAGGGCATCAATATTATTTCGAGAATTTATCATTTAAAAGTAAATTAATTAAAAATCGGGTAAAAGATATAAAATCATACGAACGTAAAGTTTAAGGTTATTGTGATGGGCCCGAACAATGCCGGACGGGTCAGCTAGTTATAAAATAAAAGGAAATTGTTACAAATTACGCTATATTTTTGTATGACACTTTGCATATAATTAATGTATATTAAATAGGAAAAAGATAAATGACACTTGTTTAACACATTGAATACCATAGCACACAAATATTTCTCGGTGTGCAAAACGAATACGTGCTACATCAATATTTTCATTGAAGGCAATTTATTACTATGAAACAGAACTATTGATAATGTATTACCATGTATTTTTTTTTTTTAAACGCGTCCGCCCTAGCTTGTTCAGTTATGTCACTTTGGTGATCAATCAAAGTGTACAGATACTAAACATTTTATATTTTTTAATTAAAAATGTATAAAATAAACACTTTGTATAAAATTAACAAACACTGACGCGATTGGAAATTTGTAAACAAACTCTATAAACACTGAAAACCACTTTGTAAATATCTGCGGTATTTTTATGTTAGCTGGGCGCCAGTGATAACTCACCAAATCTTGCTTCAATTGGCATCTTTTTAAATGAAAACAACTATCGAACAATTGAAGAACGACTAGAATAACTAACGATACGTTTTTACAAATTCTAAATGATGTTAAAAGATTTTGGGATCTTATATAACGCAAGTTTATATTTTTATGTATATAAAAATAGATACGATTTTTCATTATGAAATAAAATATTTCTAGGGTGAAACCACCAGTTATTGACACCTAACCAGTAACTGATACTTGAGCAAAAAATCTTACTCAATTAAGCATTTTGTTGTGCAAAGTAATATCATCTAGTGATAAATTACACATTTCACCACTAGAGGGGCAAGAAAATATTCAATGAGGAAGAAATTTTTGAGAATACAAAAAATGCCATTTTGAAGCAACCATCTTATTTCTAAAATTAAGGAAGTGTTTTTCTAATCTATTTTTAATGCAACCATCTTAAACTTTTTTCTTAAAGTTATAATAGTATAAATTAGCTTAAAGATGCATCTGATATTTTAGGGTTTATAGTTGTTTAATTTAGCTTAATAGGGGCTGCCAGTTATTGGTTCCTAGAATTTCATTTCACCAGTCCCTGACAGAGGTGTTAGTTATTGGTTATGTAAAACAAAGTTTAAATATATTATTTGAACTGTTTAAAAATGCACAATAATAAAATAAATTTATCTTGTAGTAAACACAATTAAAATTTAAGTTGTTTTACCAGTGTCTGTCACCATGTCAGTTATTGGATATCTGCATTACTAATAATGCAGTACTAAATATTACTGCTGTATACCCTTACTATATACTCTGCATTACTAATAATACAGTACATCTTCTTAAATTCCACACTTTATAATAAATATTAATGTATTTTGTTTTTATAATAAAATTTTTTTAAAAATCATTTTAATCTTAAAATTAAGTGTCAGTTATTGGTCTTTCAAAATAGAGATGGTGTCAGTTACTGGTGTTTTTGACCATATTTATGAATAAAATTAATTAAAATAATAAAATGTATAATTTTTCAAAGTTTTGCCCAAAATAATTTTTTAATATCTCCACTATTCTTTCAAAATCAAAGGTAAGTATAAAATAGATTTAAATTTTTGTAATAGTTATTTGAAGAAGAAAGAATCCTTAAAGTATCAGATACTGGGGGTTTCACCCTAGTATATGTTATATCTTATTTTAACGTTTTTGTAATGGACTAAGCCTAATCACTAATAGACCCCATTACGTGAGATTTTGCTATTTATATTTTTTTTTTTTTTTGCTAATATGTTCGTTTTTACGTTTTTTATCATGATTATATTTTAGTTATTTTTAAGTGTTTTTTAAGATATTATATTGCAGTTTTAAAATATCGGCAATTTGTTATTAGCCAATGCTTAAAGATTGGCGAGAAAAAAGGGGTTGGCGAGATTCAAAATATTTTGGCAATGACTAGCGCCCAGCTAACATAAAAGTACCATATTGGCCATAAAAGCCACTTCGTCGCTATCTGCGGCGGACCAAGTGTTAGTCATTTTTTAAATAGAATTCTCCAACGATTCTATGAATACTGCTTTCAATAAGTATAAACATGAAACTAATACTTAAGTAGATTAAATTTAATTAAATCCATAACAAATATGAATAATATTGAATAGTATTTATACTAAAAATATTTTGTCCAAAAATTAAGATTAATGCTTCTATTTATTTAAAAACTGCTGTGAGCAAATATATTAAATTACGCAGAACCACCGACGTTGCGTGGGAAAGAGACAACAAAGCGGGAATAAACAAATGAATGTTATTGACTCACCGGAGTTTAATTAAAAGTATAAAAGTTAAATACCAGCGAAACAAAGAATTCATTGCACTGAGCATTTATTATACATTATTAAATTATATAAAACCTACTTGTTTTGGGATAGAAGATAATTATATATTTAATGCCAGCAAAGCTATAGAGAAACAGTATTAGATGAACAAAGCACACATTTAATTTATAGTTAAGCATACATAAACAAAGCTAATTTCATCTGCATTTAGCAAAACAAAATTAGGAAATCATAGTCAGATTTTCAAACAATGTAAGCTTTGGAAATAAAAATAATTAAATATTTGTATGGTATAAAACTAGGAAAAGTATGGCTTGGTATTGATGCGAGGAAAATTGTGATGAATATGTAAAAATCAATATTAATTTCTTAGATCGAAAAAATTTACTATGGCCAGACTTCTATGAATAAAATGTCAATTGATTTTATGTATGTTGTTTCAAAGACTAGTATAAAAAAGCAAATAATTTTTAAATCTATTCATTTTTTTTATTAAATCCATAAAAATGGGAATTTTTAAAAAAGAAATGTTTTACAAAAATTCTCTGTTAAAAAAAAAAAAAAAATGTATTGTTTCCATTTTCTAAAATAAACACTGTAAACGCCAAGACCTCATGTGTCAAAAATCAAACTACTGACACTTAAAGCCATATAAGCGATACCATTTAGAGAATACACACAGTAATTGATACCAGGCTGACCAGTACCTAAAAAATATATAAAAAAGAGACAATCAGTGGACAAAAGACCAAGAACATAAACCTTTACCGGGGAAAAGGTGAACTAGAAATAATGAATAAAAAAGAGAATAGTACAATGTTGAAAAAGCTAAGAGATCGGATGGATAGGAGCCAAGATATTCTCAAACTAGTCGGATGTGCCAATCCCAAAACTTTCTTCTATCTCAGTCATTTTAAAACTTCAAAATTCGCAATCACATCGCCAATAAAATCAATATTGTTCGTCATTCTGTTGTACGACAGCTGCTTGCGAATCGTCGGGTTACCGGGATGCGATCAACTGATGTATACTAAACTACGAAAAGTCCTTCTGGCCTGAACCGACAGGAACAGTTAGCCTCCGTATTCCTTGATTTTACGATTTTAGCTAATTTTACTGGAAAACACGAACCTAAAAGCGTGGAACCCAATTAAAGAAGATTCATTCCCAGTTCTCGTCAACATGGAATTTGAATGAGAATATCGCCAAATTAGTCCTCTACAGCCAAATTGGCTTCTATTATGGCAACCTATTTTTGTCGCCAAATCTGGCGATATTTCGCCAAATGTCGCCAAGCTTGGCGAGAATTTGACGTTGGCGAATATAAATATATAGTGTTAAGCACATAAGAATAGGAACAATGGTTACAACAATGAAAGAAAATTTGCAGAAACCATGTTAACTAAAACTCATAAATTAAACCCGTTTATGGATGAATTCTGCTGTCTTGTTTGAAAATGTCAACCACCCTAAAATTTCAAACCGCTATATCTCGCCATTTTTTAAGATAGAGGCAAAACAAAAATTGTTCCGGATTCTCCGGATCAAGGCCAAACATATACATAAAGTTTTAAGGATTTCTAATTTTTTGTACATCTTTTAGAATCTGAAATCTTTCAATGGCTATCATCACAGCGCCCCCTTCCGGCGGAATATCCCCACATTCAAGTAGACCTACTGGCCACAGCCAAAAACATATAAAAAAATTTGTTTTAATTGTCTGCATAACATCATACACTTTTTGATGATACAATAGTGAAAGTCGAACAAAAATCGCGCTCGCAGCGCCCCTTTTCGTCGAAATATCCCCGAATTCAACCTGACCCTGCAGGCTTTAGTCAAAAACATAGAAAAAAATTTGGTTCAATTATCTGCATAACTTTATACACTTTTCGATGATACAATAGTGAAAATGGAACAAAAATATCTATCACAGCGCCCCCTTTTGTCGAAATATGCCCAAATTCTAATAAAACCTGCTTGCCATAGCCAAAAACATTGAAAAAACAAGTTGGAAATTGTACGTCAAACGTTACAAACGAGGTGCGTTCGTACGCACGTTTTAGAATTAAATTCATGATATCCCGTGCGTAGAACGGGTTAAACAGCTAGTTAAGTATATATTTTATGACACTGTTCATACAAATATCTTAACTAGTTATATAAATATTCAGATATATATGTATCAGCTAGTTATATAAATATTCAGATCTTGATGATTTTTAATTCCGTGAAATGAATTATATCGTCTGCAGATTAATTTCTGTAAAAAAATAAGTATCTCGGTCGCTTGACGATTTAACATCCATCGGAAGCTCCTATAACAAAAAAGCACCGATTTAAAAAAAAAATCAAATTTCTTAATAAATATTTTTATTAATATCTCCTAAAGTTTTGATTCGATTTTAATAAAATTTGAAATGTCTCGACAAAATTCTGCAAAGATAATATATTTTAAATTGCAAACCATTTGGTTGGGTAGTTTTTGAGTTGTTACGGACGGACAGACAGACGGACAGACAGACAGACAGACAGACAGACGGACGGACAGACGGACGGACAGACGGACGGACCAAGCGACGACTATAGGTGCTACGTATTTATATAATTACGAACGCACCTAAAAAACAATGGCACTCCGGGAGTGCCGACAGAAGTGAAAACTTGAACAATTACGTGTGTATTTTTTGAATCGTCAGGAAATGTTTTATTGTGCAGGAAATACTTTTAAATGAAGTGTTTTTTTTAATTCATTATTATAAACTACTACTACAAAAATTATATTACAATTTTCATTTAATGCACTATTGTACATGAAAAATAATGCATATTATTTTACATACAAAAATTGCAATATATTGCTTAAAACGTAAATTTACAAATACATAAAATATGAAATTTAATTAGTTGGTATTCTTTGAAATGAATACCAATGAAACTTACGAATTTTCATCCACAATTTTAACAATTCTCAATACATTCATCATTTCTTCCATGAGATGTAGTTTCATATCTTTTGTAATAACATTTATCTGCAAAATAGGGTTCCCGCTTCCTATCACTCCAAAAATTATGACTTCTTTGCTGCCTGTCTTGATTACGGTATTCGTGAACATTATGCTTTATTTCTATCTTCATACTACGCGTATTGTTTGCGGTATCTATAATTTCTATCAACAAACTTTTCTTTTCTATAAAATGATTTCACTTCATTTCCGTATCAGTAACCACGTTTCTTAAAACTTTCGTGAAATATTTCCTTATTTTAATTTTTACTTTTTATATTACTTCCGTCTATGTCTTTTCTCGTGCTAGTTAAATTATAATATGTTCCGTGTTTTGTTATTTCATTTTCATCTTTTGATTTGGTCTCGCGTGTTGAGTCACTTTTATCTGTTTTCACCGCGCGTGCTAAATTTATCTTGAAATAATTTTCTGAATAATTTTTATTCATAATAATGACCATTCAATATTCAATATTCTGACCATTCGTTTTCTACGATCATTTCGTTTTCTGACCTTTTTGATACTTTCGCTTCATTGTATGAATTGGCAACATAATTTAATTGGTGTCGGTAACAGTAACGGTGTCGCGAATTCAATGGTTTTTTCCCATCTCAAAAAATGCCCAACGCGCCTAAAGAAGTTTTCACTTAAAAAATTCTGTTAAATTTGAAGCATAACTTCATACACTTTTCGATGATACAATGAGGACGGACAGACAGACATTTTGTAAAAACATGTTTTTCGGAATCTCTGACCCCTCAAACGTGTAAATCCGTCGAAAACCGGAAGTCGAAAAAAATTTCGATTACAATACTTTCTTCTATTATAGATAGAAGGAAGTAAAAAGGGTAATAAAACATTTCTAGTGGGCGGTAACACCAACCGACAAAGTGTATTAAAAAAATGTCCGATCGGCCCAAAACCGCAATAGTCTTAAAATTAAGAAACCCATAAAAATGTGATGAGAAGAGAGTGCGAACAAGAAGAAATGAAATGAGGGGCAAAAGCCCCTCATGGATATAAGGGGTTAACTAGAGAAAAGAAAAATAGAAGATGGTCCGGAGAAGACAAAAACTGGGAGGCTAAACTATAATGCGCTACAAGAAAAAAACAGAAGAGAAAAGTGGAAGGGAAGTGAATGGATTGAAGAAGAAAGTTGGGGAGAGGAAAAGAAATGTTACAGAGGGTATGGCAAGGAAGTCGAGAAATGGTACACAAAGGCCCCAAAAGATAATTAAAGAACCCAATAGTCCCTAGTTCCGAAACAGGAAATCGAGGGCCACTATTGAACTGAAGAAGATGTGTTACTGCTAGGTGCTAACAAAGATTGGGAAAGCTAATATAAGTCTATGAGAAAATTATCACAGTAAATCCGAAGTCCTTCTGCCGAAATCGAATGCCAAATTTGTATGCTTATCAGCTTCATGAGCTGCTTCTAAGTGGGAGGGGGAAATAACAAAAACCTATTTCGAAATAGAACATAGACCGATCACAATAAATACCCACTTTCCGAAACTATATGCTCAACGAAACTTTTTGAGCTGCGTCCCGAAGAAATGAAACTAGAAGTAAGTGAAAACAGCGACTTATAATTGCCGAAAGGTAAATACTTTTTGACAATGTTGGTGTACCTAATGATAAAACCAATGTATGGAGTCCCGAAGGTTTGCAACCATCACGAGCCCAAAGAAAAACGTTTCGGTAGGAGAACACAGTGAAATTTTAAATATTCATTAAAATTTCTTACTAAAATGACCCGGTCCACCCCGACTCATTTTCTACGAAAAATGTCAACATTACTTTAACAACATTATCCTACAATTAAAATTATTTTATAAGAAGTTCCTATTGTAGGAAAATTCTGCAATAGGCCATAATTACGATAACCATTCCTTACTGGATAATCGTTAAATTTTGCAATCGTGGTTTGTAACTTCTCGGTGTGACAATCATAACCATCTCCATTGTAGAATTTGGGAATTAATATATGAGTGTCTGGATTGTTATTTTCTATGATGGTGACTGTTCTAGATTATTGACAATTGCCCATCACTAAGGAAATTTCTCTGAAGTCCTTCCTCGCGGAAGAAATAGTTTGGGTATGGTAACGAACACATGAATTTGAAACAGGTTAGTCCTAGAGTTTCCTTAGTTAGTCTCGCTTACGTCTAATTTTATTATCAAAAAAATTCTGCACAACCAGAAATTTTCAGGTTCTGTTTACCTTTTTCTTTTTTCTACCGATAAGAATTTTTTAAGTGTCCATTGCTTTGGTTATTTTTGAACGGCTATTTGTTTTAATGAAACAATTTATTTTGGCACAATTGAAGTTTTCAAGTTAGGTTTTTGAGAAGGCATTAAGTGTATTTTATAAAGTTATTTTACGATTGCGCATGTAAATAAAGTAGTAATTTCTAAGATGTCGGGTATTAACGGAAGATCCAGCTTATAATGATTGTTGTTTTAACAATTTATACAGTACACTCGAAATTTTCAATTTTTTTTTCTTTTTTGCGAGCCCGAGCCATATGAGTGACCCGCGGTGCTGTCTCGGGCCAATTTTCTCAGATTAGTCTGGACTTTACTTTTTCGGATCGGCCAGCTGGAAAAGATTTCCCAGTTTATTCGAATAGTTTGTTCCCAAGAATAGCTTACTAAAATTTTAAAATTTCTTATAAAGCTTTTTTAATATGTACTTCCCACATGAAAATGCTATAGAATATATTTCACAGAATCGAAATTTTACTACTTTTAACTGTAATTTAAATATATACTGGTCTCATAAAGCACTTTAGATAATTACATTGGGTAATTAGGAAAGTTCTGCGGTTTTTCAAAGCGAAGCGTGGTTTCGTCTAGTTATTTTGCTACTGCTGATAAGGAGTGACCTCGAATGACCGATATATATATATACATTCGGTCTTTTCTGCTTGCGCTGCATAATTCTCGTTTGTGTTATGGCATAATTTTTGTTTCAGTGCAGTGCTAAGAATGGAGAATCAAAACCTCCACTTTCGTCATATTATGCTAGTTTTTTTCAAGAAAGATAAAAATGCTTGTCAGACTTCTCATAAAATTTGAGCTGTATACAAACAAAGTCCTGTTTCAGATGCCACAGTTCGAAGTAGGTTTGAGAAGTTTGAGTGTGGAAATTTCAGCCTCGAAGATGATGCGACCATCTGGACGACCATCATCTGTAAAGGAGGGCCTCTTAAAAGAAGCAATCGCTGAAAATCCACGTTACACAGACTAAATATTCCAGAAAGTATACAGTACATGATCATTTGATAGCTTCTTTTATAAGATGTCTTCTTTTACAGATGATGGTCGTCCATAGCGCACATCATCTTTGAGGCTGAAATTTCTGTGCTTAAACTTGTCAAACCACCTTCGAACTCTGTCATCTGAAACAGCACTTTGTCCATATACAGCACAAATTTATCAGCAGTCAGAAAATCATTTTTTACCTTTCATGAAATAAAAGGAGTTTTTAAAAGGAGAAATTACTTTCCGTCATAATATGACGAAAATTAATTTTTTGGTTCTCCATGCTTAGCATTGTACGGAAAAAATGTGTTAGGCGTTTTCCAAATCGATTACTTAGACATCGCATTTCGCCTTGCTGCTTGGTGAAGTTTTGGTTTATTATTCTGAATGGATTGGGAAGTGTTCGTAATCTATGCTTGAGACATGATTGGTCTTTGTTTTCTTTTGACCGACTGTAGCCTGGTATAAACAATTTCATGACATGCACATATATAAGTTATTAGACATGTACTTAAAATACCCTTGTCAATAAATATCATCTCATTTTACTCTTCTTTACAATGGTCTCGATATAAAGAGAAATCTTTAATTACTGCACATGAAATATAGAATATTTTGTCAAAATAATTTAAAGAATAAAATTCTCTCACTTCAAACTTAATTAACTATACTTTACGGTGGATATACTGAATGCGGTATATACTGAATATACTGCGTATATACTGAATCCGGTGGGGATATACTGTAAGATACATCTAATGGCTACATAGTTTCCCCCAGATAGTTTCAAGAGGATACTGCACTCTGCCTGCCCTTTTGTTTTAATAACAGCACCCTTCTTAACTATCATCGAAAACATAGCATCCTTTTTGCCTCTCAAACCAACAAAAAAGTGTGCCTTTTCTGCTTTTCTTACTAAAACAAATTGCCTGCATAATAAAAGTTGAATCATCGTTGTCCTGAAAAGAGTACCTTAATTTTTAAATATTAAAAGTGACTCTAAAAATCAAAAGAATGAATTTAAAAAATTAAAAAGTGCTCGGTATGTTTCGGTATATTTGCCAAACTAAAATGTTCCCTTCAGAATCTGTGAAAAGTTTTCTACAGAATTCAAAATGTGCACTACAGAATTTAAAATGTGCCCTACAGAATCTAATAAGTGCCTTTTTCTCTCCAGCAACATCCTGCTCTTTTATAAACTTGGGTGAAACTCTGGCTACAAAACAAAAAACGAGTTTGATTCCCTCTTCAACCTTGTATGTTTGTAGTAGATTTGATTCCACTATAAACCGTTCCCACGTAGGATCTACCGCAGAAATTTTCATTTGTTAAATTCTTTTTAGTTATTTAGTCTCAGATATATGAACTTATAATGTTTTCCTTTGTATTTATTTCGATGTTAATAATACACAGGACTTCACGAACTGTTCAACTAACCATAAATCGTCAATATTCACCCTTTACAAGTCATGGTAAATGCGACACTTCGACGTTGCCAAAGTTTGAGTCAAAAAGGGACAAGGAAGTTTGATAAGGTATGAAAAGAGAATGATCGTAAAAGGGAGTGTTGATTAGATATCGTCATTAGTTCCCCAAGAAGCCAGTGTATGGCCCTGAACATTCATGTGGCTTTTTCTTTCAAGAATTACGAAGCAAAAAAGGGTCGTACACTGGAGAGGGACTGCGAACTGAAGAGTTAAATTGAGGTCTCGGTCTGTTTAATCCCCCGTGTGCAAGGTATGTTCGTAACACGACAAACCAACCATCTAAATATGTGTGTTTGTATGAGCCTCGTTTTTTGGTTTTACATATTTGGTAGTATACTCAAAAAATGCGTATGTTATATGTTACGTTGCATGGATGTTATTCTTGCATGGTGAATCAACAAAGTGATTTCCTTTATTTGGTTCCTTGCAGTTTCGTTATGTTTAGACTAAGGGAGCACTGTCAATGTGTATCTAATCAATCTACTTCCAAATCAATTGCCTTCCATTACTGGACGTTCCGTCACTTTTTTTATGTTAATATTTCGTCCACTATCGCCTCTTCCGACTTGTTTTTTTCTTATACTTTTTTCATTTTTAAAAATTCAGGGAAATTATTAATGATTTCTGTTCATTCATGGGGAACTCTTGCAATATTCTTATCATTTTCATTTTCCCTTTTTAAAACATTTCTTTAATATTTTTATTTTTATTTTATTAACTATCTGATCCTTTTTTTTTACTGATTTATGTTATTTTCAGTTCCATAATTATTGATAAATAGCTTTAATAAATATTTCTTTATTCAAGTTCATTTTTCGTATCTCCTATATCTAGCTTCCTTTAAATCTCCCTTATTTCTTTATTTTGCGTTTTATCTTGTTCTTCTATCATACTTTTACTCCTCTTAATGTAATATTCTCTTCCCTTCCCAGCTCTCCGAATTTTTCCTGTATACATCATCCTGGGCGTTAGCCTATTAAGAGCTCTTGTACCTTTTTTAAACATGCCGAAAGTCAACAAAAACATTCAAAGTTTGAATTAGTGTATCTTCAAAATCATTTTATATATAATCATGAAATTTTTTTACTATTGATTAAACATATTGGACTTTTTAATATAGCCTTTTAAAGAATTTGTACATTATTAAAATTAAAATCTCTTTTTTCTCCGTAAGTTAAGTCATTGTGCGAATGATGTCTTGAAAGCGTATGTATGGATTGTTCTGAAATTTTATATACGTAATCACCACATGTGTTTAAAATGGTATTAAGTATTTTCAGTGTTAAGATTTTTAGTTATTACTATTTTTCTTCATTAAAAAATGTAAAATTTTGAATTTTTTTTAATAAAAATATTTTTTTTTACATGGTTAATAAAATAATTTTGACTTAAGAGTAAATCATTTTAAAAATGCATATGTGATTATCTGTATTAAATTTCATAATAACTATTACATTTTCTAGTTCATTTCATAAAACTTCTAAGACAGATCCATTTTTTAAAGTCCATAAGTTTATCCATAAGTTAAATCGTTTTTCAGGTGCAGTCACCACAGGAGAGTCACTAGCACCTTTTATGGAAAATAGGTTCAGTAGATTCAGTATCTAAAAAGCAGTCTTTAACAGAATGTTGGATCATTGGCTTACTCGTAGCAGGGTTTAAATAACAGTTTTTACCAGTCAATTTTACCGTCGGTTTGGTAGGAGCAGGATCTAAAGGACATTCTTTATCATTCGACTGAACTGTAGAATGGAGTTCAGTACCTCTTTCATGGGTTACTTCTAGAGGAATCAATCTGAGAACAGGACGTAGAAATTCGCCGCCTTTCATCTTTACCTTTACCAATCGTACATTTCCATCTTTTGAAGGATAAAGTTCAATAACTTTGGCAAGTGGCCATTCAAGTTTTTTAACATTCTCACTAGTCACAAGAACAACGTCACCAATCTGGACAATATCTCTGATTTTTGTCAAATTTCGAGGATTGTTTTAAATATCCCAAATATTCAGTGCGGAATTTTTTTCGTAAATCTTGTTTTAGTCGCTGTCTATAAGCATGTCTCTTATTAATAGACGATGAATCCAAAATGTCAAGATCAGGAATCCCTGATTCTCTAATGTCTTGTAAAACATAGAAGGAGTAAGTGGTATTAAATCATCAATTTCCTCTGAAACATAGGTCAAAGGCCGCTGATTAACAATGTTTTCAGTATCGCAAATAGCAGTTTGCATTTCTTCTAAGTCCAAAGAGCTTCGTCCTAAGACTTTTCGAAGGATCCCTTTTATTACGCCTATCAAACGTCCCCACCATCCACCCCACCACGGCGCAGATGGAGGGTTAAATTTCCAAGTGATCTTCCGAACTGTGCTGTACTGAGAAATAACATCCCAATCAATTTGCTTAAGCAAATTTTCAGTACCCGTGAAATTTTTACCGTTGTCAGAAATATACTATCGAAGGTCTACCTCTTCGTGCTATAAATCTTCTAAAAGCTTGCAAAAAGTTGTCAGTCGATAAGGATGTGTCTATCTCTAAATGTACGGCTCTGTAGACAGCACATGTGAAAATAACTATCCAAGCTTTCTGACCACCTCGAAGAAGTAAAGGGCCAGCGTAGTCAGTCCCTACAACCTCGAATACTGCAGCTTCTTTTATACGATCTTCCGGAAGAGGTGCTTCTATAATCGGTTTAGGTCTTGAATTAAATCTTTTACAACGTACACAGTTTCTAATTACCTTTCTAACAGTCTTCCTGCATTTCAAAATCCAAAAGTCTTCTCTTAAATTACTCATCAATATCTGGGTACCAGCATGATTTAAACGAAGATGTCTTGTCCGAATAAGTATTTCCACAACTGGATGGCTACAGGGTAACAGTATCGGAATTCGGAAATTTCTTTTATCTTCTCTCATCAGAATACGTGTCTTTACTTTAAGTAGTCCATTCGATTCTACATAACACTGAAGTGATTTTAAGCGTTTATCTTCAGTTCCTAAAAAGGATTCCTGTTGTACTATTTTTAACAAAGATATTTCAGCTCTATTTATTTCTTCTAGAGTTAAGAGTCCAGAAATCCGGTTGGCACGTTCCACTTTACAGTTAGTAAAAAATCTATAAATTCAAGCAATAGTTCTGATCAGTTTGTCGTACGACGAAATTCTGTTATAAATTTTCGACTATGTATCGATTTTTTCGACCAGTTGGTAAGGGAGGATGGTTTTCAATCCATGGGAGGCTCACTTCATACCTTCCTTCTGCATCTATTTTTATATTTTTATTAAAATGTTCTTCAGTTGCTTTTTCTATTTCTTGTCTGCTTCCGCTTTCGCCAGGATCGAGAATTCCAAGAGTGTCTAGCCGCCATAAATCTGAAATTTTTGCATCATTTACATGAAGTGACATGACGCTGTTTGTGCTATCGGATATGTTACATAGGTCAGTTTTTCCCATCAAAGTCCAACCAAGACGTGTTTCCATCAATACTAAGCCAGAAATCAATTGTTCGATTTTTCCGGTGTACAATTTACCTGCTACATCAGCTCCTATAAGCCCATGAATTTCATTAGGTGAAAACTCATATAGCAATTCAACCTGGTTATTCAAATCAGAGAGAAAGATTTTTTGTTTCTTAATTTCACTCATAAATGAGCCAAGAGGAATTTTAGGAATGTTCGAACAAATTTTTTCTTGATCTAATACTTCGACACATTAGCGATAATTATCAAAGAAGTCGCTCAGACTGATCAAATATTTCTTATGTGATAATACAGTCTCCGTGCTACCGAATAAACTATGTGTCAAATTATCTTCCCCAATGCATTCATATTCCATCTCGGCCAATGCAAAAGATGATAAATAAGATTTACTGCTACCTGAATCAATTAATATTCTTATGTATTTCATCTTATTATTACATCTAAGACGGACAATAAGCGTTTGTAAAAGTACGCGACGAGTACCTGTTTTATTGGATAAAGCAGTGTCTTTTTTAATTTCGATATCTGACTTTTCCATAATCGGGTTTTCATTTTTTGCTGGACACATTATTTTGAAATGTAATTTACCGCAATCACAGGGTGGTATTTTCGTGCTACAAAAACGTGATATGTGTTGTCTTATCTCTAAACATTTAAATGTGACTTGTTACAAAAAATACACGTTTCCCTTTTCATTTTTGTTGAATTATGTAATTCCGTAGCCGTTGAAATATCTCTTTCTCGCCTATTTGACACTGTATAAATATTTTTGTTCACATTTTCTAAATTAAACCCACTTCTAGCCAAACGGACTTTTTCTTCGCTTTCGATTTCGTGCTGCAAAAATTTCATCAAAGAATCTAACTTATTATTACTTTCGTCTTTTGAATTTAAAGTAATAGAATTTAAGTTTCTTTCCCAAATTCTCAATATTTCAACTGGTAAGCACGATTCAATCAATGGATAAAGAATTGCAGAATAATGTTCGCTTGAAACACCTAACATTTTTAATGATCTTAAATAGGTTTCAATTTTGTCGTATAATTTAAAAAGAGGAATTCTTGGACCTTTTCCTGTAGCATTATTCATCATTAAATGCAGTAGACCTCCCTTCTCGTGGTTGTAATGCAGAAACTTTAGCGAAATCGAAATGGTGGGAGGGCCCGGAATGGTTGCGAAGACCGGAAAAAGAATGGCCAAAATCCAACGTTGTTCCTGATTTCAACATAGTATATTCCGAAAAGAGAAAAACTGTTGTTAGCACTACAAATCATGAAGAATCAACTGAAAAAATTTATAACAGAATTTCGTCGTACGACAAACTGATCAGAACTATTGCTTGGATTGATAGATTTTTTCAGTTGATTCTTCATGATTTGTAGTGCTAACAACAGTTTTTCTCTTTTCGGAATAATAACCATTAATATGTTGTCAAAATATGCGCGCAATTACTTATGGAGTAAAAAAAAAAAAGTTATTTTAATTTCAACAATACACAAATTCTGTAAAAGACTAGCCAGTTTCTAAAGGTAGTATATACAAAAGCACACTCTGTTTAATGAATAGTCAAAATTTTATGTTTATACATAAACAGATTTTGGAGATACACCAATTCCAACTTTGAATGTCTTTGTTGATATTCGGCGAGTTTAAGAGGCACAAGACCGTTTAAACATGCGTTGGCATTACACCTGATGAAGGATTAATTTTATATGATCCGAAACGGCGCTGTCGTGGTTGTTTTATTATTTTTTTTAATGGTCATCTGAGTTTTCTACATTATTCCTTTTTTTATGCATACATTAAAAATGAACACGTTTAAAAACTGTACTGTTTCTTATTCATCAGTATTTTCTTATGTTCGATATTTTCATAGACACAATAGATTAAAGATTTTTATTTGATCTTATTGTTTTGTCTCACATAACTAACATTCTTCTAGTTTTAAATTTCCAATCTTGTTCATAAATAGAATTCTTGTTAAAAAGTTGTTAGGTTTTAAAAAAGTTGTTTTTATGAATACAAATAAATTGAAACGTTTTATTTTCAGCGTAGTTAATCCTATATTGTCTGAAAAGTTCACAACAGAAGTATAATGATTGTATAAAGCGTTCGCGCGGCCTTGAGAAGAGCTTTGCGTAGCTTGTTAGGAAATGTTTGCAGTTACAGAAATTCTTGAAAACACCAAAGATATTACTAGTTTTCTGATCGATCCATTTGAGAATTTGAAGACACTCTGAACGGGATTAGTAAAACAAAGAATTCTAATCCCGCCGTGAAGTTTCAAATGATTGTTTTCAAAAATTTCTTCCGCACGTGGAGAGTTGTGTTACTTGTAGCATAAGTCATTCTCTTATAAACGTGTAAAATGATGTCGCGGAATATTTATTAAAAAAGTAATTACAACTGTAAATATAGTAGAAATAGGAATGTGGTAAAAGCCGAATGGAAAAAATTAAATAGCAAAATATTAATTTATCATGTAAAAAAAATAAAAAATAAAAAATAAAAAAAAATAATTTACACATGTAAAAAATTGAATAAAACAATAATTTATTATATAAATAATGTGTAAACAGAGCCTGGAAAATCATGTCCGTGGACTGTCACGGCCCTACTTAATACCACTGACTGGGTCTCTATAGTTACTTCAAAACATTTTTTCATCGCACATTCTTTACTTATATTCAAGCTGTTTCTAAAGCTGATTCCAAATTCAATTGTAAAAGGTTGAACTTTTTTATAGTTTTATTTGATGGAAAAAACTATAAATTCTGTTGCAAGAAATTAGGTTTTGTCCATAGACAGAACATTAATAGTTTTTAACAATCTGAACAGATGGCAGAAAAGAAAAACTTATGATACGTTTGTGTAAGAAGTCTATTTTTATTTTATAATTGTTGAAAAAATGTGGACACAAAGATTTCCCTATCAGTTCCCTATCAGTACTATACAAGGGGGTTAAAAAAAGATGGTAAAAACTTTAAGAGGTGGTGGTACGCACCAAAACAATTTTCATCATAGAATGCATGGTCGTATGATGGTGAAACCGAGGAAACGAGGCGAAACACAAGAATGACATAAGTTACAGAACCTAGTTTAATGAGAAATAATTGCAATAATTGCTCATAGCAGCGATCTGCAACAGTAATGCACGCAGAACAGCGGAGAAGGAGGGATTGTCGAAAGCTGTGAAATACACCAGGCACATTACGCACTTTACCATCAGCGGCCGAAAGTCCGGCGGCGAGTTCCTCTTCTGATTCAAGGGGAGTTGCATAGCTGACTCTTCAGCTATCCCCACAAAAAAAAAAAAAAAAAAAATCTAGGCATGACAAATCGGGCGATCATGGTGGCTAAGCTATAGGACCACCTCCTCCAATCTATCGACCTGCAAAGGTCACGTCCAGATCGTGGCGTTGGTTGGCGTCGTCGTCGGCTTTTATTCACCGTAGCGTACATTTACATACTTCTTCCCTCGATGGCATTTGCATACATGGTATTCTTTTTCTCCAGGTAACTCACTCCAGGAATAGCCCTTTCGCGTTTGTGGAGCGGTAGTTTCCAAACGCGCTGTCATTTCCGACGATGCATTATATGATGAAAATTGTTTGTTTTGGTGCATATCGCCACCTTTTTAAAGTTTATTTCATCTTTTTTTAATCGCCTGTATATACGAAATATAATTCAGTAGCATCATTCAATTCTGTAAAATAATGCTAAAAGTGTAATTTTATTTAAATATTTCTTACGATTTGCTGGAAATACTGGCTTGATGTTTACTGGTATATGTCTAAAGCAATCTGAAATATTTTAATATATATATTTTAACCCTTAATATGATTCCCCCCTCCCCCCCCCCCTAAAAAAAAGCACAAAATTCATATTTCTCGGAGAACAACGACCCATATATATCTTTAAAACTTTTTTTAAACGGGAAAACGTTAGAAAATCTAGCATAACGTAAATACTTGTACTATTATAAGTAAAATATAATTTTTAAGGAGTAACGTTGGAGTAAATGGAAAATTCAGTTTCATGACTATTTAATAATTCAATTTCGAATAATTCTGTTATTCTCCTGAGAAACGTCTGTCGAATATCTTCTTTTCGTATTTTAAATCTAACCATGCAAAAAAAATATACAACGTATTAGGTACGAAATAAATGCGTTGGTTAAATTAGCATTTTGTTTCAATTAGATAGGGAATATAAATATCAAAAATCATCTTTCATCAATTTCCTGTATATATAATATCATTATAATTAAAAATGCTTTTTCCATATAAAATCTACTTAGATTTAATGGTTTTTTAAATATTCGGGTTAATTCGTGTTATAATTCTGTAACAGTAGAACTGCTATATTATTGTATTCAGTAAGAAAATGTGCACAGAAAACTTTTTAAATGAAATAAGGAAGGCATAAATTTCGCTTGCTCAGCTATAGGATGATGAAAATGTTTGTAAAGTAAATGAAAAAAAAATGCATAATTCATTGGAACAATTTCGTCTTTGAAATATACTATATTGAATGTACTTTATCAAAAAACATGCAGTCAAAAACGAGGAAGAAAAATTGCAATACTATCAAAGAACGCTACAAAGAAATTTTCATTTTAGATATCCCAGTGAGGCTTTTATAAAGCTGGTGCTATTGACGTAGAACCTCATGCATTATATAAAGGGAAAACTCATACAGCTGCATAACCATAGGTAGTAGTATTTATACTTGGTACTACAACAGATATTTTTCATTAAATATGAATGAAATATATAGCATTTTTCTATTTGCAGTTCTCTCGTCCACATATATCACAGTGTGTTTTAAATAAAAACTAGATGGTACCCGTGAAAAAATATATTAAAAGATCTATGCTTTCAATGCAATGGTACGGCTTCATCCGTTTCCAATCAACCCTTTTCAATCCCCCCTAGGCTAAATAGGTGAGGGTTGGGTTAATCAATCAGGTTTCCCGTTTTTGAGGGCAGAAGCCTTCAAAAAACCGTTTACGCATGCGCAAAGAGACTATTTTCATATGGATTTGACAGAATGCGCATTTCGTTTTAAATATGTAGATAATACTTTAGATTTTATTTATGCTGATATGTGTACGGTGACGTGTAACTAATAAAACAAATTCGGTTTAGCACAGGTGTTTCAACATTAGGTGTTTTTTGGTCTAAAAAAACTAAATAGTTTATTTGCAGGACATTGTATAATTTCGACGACCATAAAATAATATACATACAAATGACGAGTACTTACTCTGATGCATATTTTTTAAAGTCTTTTATATCAGCAAGTGTTTTTTATAATTGTATTTTCTTTTTAAATTTTGGTTACAGTTATTTGATAACATTTAAAAATCAACCACTATTTTAATTGAAATGCAGATGTAATGGATTTCTTTGAAAAAATAAAAATTTTTTTTTTTTTTTTTGA
Organism: Maratus michaelseni; assembly: GCA_963931845.1. Lineage (NCBI taxonomy): Eukaryota > Metazoa > Arthropoda > Arachnida > Araneae > Salticidae > Maratus > Maratus michaelseni. Next base: position 245,973,475 of record OZ007596.1, on the reverse strand, counting down.
GCAAAATTTCAAAATTATATTTTCCAAATTGGACACCTCTAGGCACATAACATGTATGACACTATGACTAGATGGCTATTCAAATAAATTCTTGTGTGAATTAAAAAGGATTAAATGACTTATGTTTTTGAACTGTTGTGTGTGGTTTCAAAGATAAAAGTTTGAAAAAGTTTGATAAAATTGTTATTTTGTTAAGAGACAATGCTGTTTTCTAACACAGGGTAATTTATAATTTCAGAGAAACCTGAATGAATTTACGAAAATAAAAAGTGCATAAATAGACAAAAAACAGGACAAGTGGGAATAGAAATACAGGGCTGCCACTGGCGACTATTTTTAAACTCTATTCGCTCCACTATTTAAAAAAATAAATTTGTAGTACATTTCTCTTGCACATGTTGTCAAAGTGCATGTAAAAAATTTTTGTTTTGAGAAAGTTGTGCGAGATAAAATTAAAAAATAGTCGCCAGTGGCAGCCCTGAACCATCACCCTGAGGGTTCCGTACTGTTATGTCTATTACAGTAAAGCTTAGTAAGTACCTGACCGCCGCTACTCGCGGAACACGACTGGCTCCCTTTATGATGAGACTGTTGGAAAAGAGGTAGCCCAAACACGAAAGATCCCACCCGAAAAATGTAAAAGCTGTTTTCGTTAAGTTAGACATCAGCCAGCGGGTACGATAGGGCTGGTGCGTTTAATACATTAAACGACGTCTGCAGCTTCGAACTCGCTCTTATTGCCTGATATTAATTTCAGCTTATTTATCTTCATTCGTTCCTGAAAAAAAAAACTGTCTTGGCTGACAGATGGTCAGATGAGTTTGTCTGATCATAGAATTATAAATTAATGATTTTCGGATTTTTTCTCTTTACATGATCCCTTATAAGGTCTTATCATCCCTTTATAAGACTTCCTTCCTGCCAAATTTCAAGATTCTAGGTGAACGGGAAATACTTTATAGGTTTTGAGGGTTAGTTTGTATGAAAAAAAAGTTGTTTTAAGACCGTAATACTTTATGGCATTGAGTTAAAAGCTAAAAAATCCACAAAACAATATAGCCGTTTAACATATTTGATATTAATTTGTATTTGATACCTTCAGCACTCCCAGGAAAAAAAACTAATTAATAGACAGATGGACAGCAAAATGATCCTACAATGGTTCCGTTTTTTTTTCCTTTTGCGGTACGGAAACTTAAAAATTGAGACTATAATGCTATAATGGCAATATAAAATAAATAGGACCGCTAAACAATTGACTCTTTCCAAATTAAGAAAAGAATTATCAATGTATCCGCATATTACGCTCTAACCTACATAGAAAACACTCAATTGTAATATTTTGTTTTTGAACTTACTTAATGCCACTTAAGCGACCATTTCTTTCATAAACTGAATAAAAATTGAATTTATTAGGAAAAAAAGTTAACAAAAAAACATTAGTGATTTCTTATTATTTTAATTTTTACTGATTATATCATACAATCAGTGTGATTTACATATGGTTTGTACGTAATTCCCAGGCAACGTTTTCATATCATGAATGTTTTACCATTATTCATATTTATGGAAATAAATACAGCAATATGTACAACGCCCATATTCAATATATAATACTTATGTATATCACGAACTAAGTAGGATATTTAACGGTTAATGATGATTAACATAAATATACCTATATTTATATCCGTTAATATTTTGTAAGTCACCCTTTCGCTATTTATCTAAAGCATCTGATAAACTAGCTCGAAATATATTTTTAGTGTTTAGTATTTTAACTTTAAATCTGAGAAGAATAAGAAAAAGTGAAAAAAATAATTTATTGCCAGTAAAGCAAAAATAAAAATATATGCATTATATATATGCATTATCAGTAAATATGAATATATAAAAACTTTATTATACTTTGTATAAATATACTACCAATATAATTATATTTACTATATTACATGTTATTTAACTATAAAACAAAAAGTAAAGTAACACAAAATTATTTCTACGCCGTGATAATATTCATTTTGCTGCAGCTGGATTTAACATTCGCACTCTAGACATGCATATGAAATGCAGAAAATTCCTATTTTTTTCTATAAAGCTGAATAAATAAAATGATTGTATTCGCATAGAAATAGAAAAGGGATTTTAAGTGCGATTTTTATAATATCTAAAATGTTGCCCGTTTTTTTGTTATTATTGTAGCTGAGATCATTTAACCCCTTAACAGGTTCTTTTTTTTTTTTTTTTTGATACGATAAACTAAAAATATGGACAAAAAACCACTTTTCCCAAACTAAATATTTGCCTTGTATAATCGAAAATTTTCTAATAAAAAATTTTCTAAAAATAAATCGAATTTTGCGTTTAAAAATTAGTGGTGGCCAAATGATTTGGATAACAGAACAAGCAAACTCTTTTTGCATGTACGGTGTACGGGCAAACCACTTAAGGGGTTAATAAAAAAATTAGTTTGTTTAGAAACGAACGAGGAAATTGTTTATCATGATTTAAAACTGAGAAAATATATCTTTTAATATATCATTGTAAGGCTACTTACTCCAAATATATATTTTTTTCTTTCAAAGGAGTATTATGCCTACATCCGACTGTATAGATTAAGATCTCTCGTTAGTTTAAATATAGGATAAGAGTGGACGAGCGGAAATAGAGAGGTTAAAAAGTATAGTTTAATTTTTGAAGGAAATGAGAAATACATTAAATAATTTAAACAATGTTAGATAATAATTAAGGCAGAAAAAATAAATAAATTACAGGGTTGCCATGATTAAATTTTGGGGTAAATCGTAAGTTTATCAAAATACGCGATATTTTTTAAATTTCTTAAATTCATATTTTTAGTCATCCAAGGTAATCCTTTTTAACACTTTCCAACCTAGTTGTAAAGTGTTTTTGAGACTTCGTTTGTCTGCCGTCTGGCGTCTGTCCGTGCTCTAACTCCCGTAAATAGGCTCGGATTGCTCTGCAATTTTTATATGTTATTGTCGTTATCTATAGCATGTTCCCTATTTCAACGGAAGTGTGTAGCACTTATAGTTTTTTTACAGGGACACTCAAAACAATTCAGTTACATTACGGTCTATGGGGGAAAAATCATTTGCGGTTTATTTTATTGATGTTACACAATTTCAAACACATTGTAATTGATATATATCACTAAGGTGCATTACAAGAAGCTTAATATGGAATAGGGTGTGCATAGCACTTATAGTTACTTTAGAGGGACAGTCAAAAGAATTCCGTTACATTACGTCTATGGAGAAAAATCGTCTGGGGTTTATTTAAATAATGTTTCACTATTTTAAACGCATTGAAATTTATATACACTAAGGTACATTACAAGAGGCTTACTACAGTGTGTATAGCAGTCATCGTTGATTTACAGGGACATACAAAGAATTCTCTACTGTCTGTTAACAATAATTCCTAGAAGTGCGTTTTAAGTTACTGAACGCGATTTTAAATTTAACTCACTTTTTGTCTATTACATGGTGTGTATAAATTCTGTATATCCTATACAGGGCAGCACTAAATTTCGCGAACACATTTCCGTTTATTGACCGAAACTCCAGAAGGAGAATTTTAAACTGTGCTACGCGTTTCCTAACTGAACTAAAATTTAGCATCCTTATGTAGTATATATACAAATCTATAGATCATATACAGGGCTGAATAAAAGTATTTGGATATTTTTCCGAATATTGTATATGTTGGAAATTCTTGAAATTATGTTTTTAAAAATGTTATGCGTTTTTCAAATTGTTTACTTAGATGTTATCTTTCAGCTTATTAAACGGTATGATTTGTAAAATTATTTTGGAAGCGTTGGAAAGTTCTACATAATCTATGCTTGACGCATGATTTTTCGTTCTTATTTAAATTAAAATAAGAAACGATAATGGTTATTGATAAAATAAAGTTTTTCTGGTTGGAGTGATTTTTTTTCTTTTTTTTTATGCCAACATTAAACGAAGGATATACGACGAAAGGATCGTGATGTACCGATGGTTTGACTCGAACCTATTTCGTGTACAGAATAAATGAAATCAGGCTCAGTCCCTCCAAACTCCATTTGAACCAAGTTAAACAAAGTTTGATATTTTTACCCAATAATTAAATTCTGTGAAACGAATTTCATTTTATTAAATGAGCTTTTTAATCATATATTTCATCATATCATAGTGGTGAAATCGAGGCAGGCCATATGATTATAAGTTGGTCATACACAAAATGTCATATGCCTCATTTATGACAATAACTCTATATATGTCATAACTTTTGGCAATACACCTCTCTCACGTGGCGATTAATCGTCGGGGATCGCTATAACAAGGAACTACAGTCTTTATCTGTTAAATATATTTGGCAATGCAACCCAGTGTACCCGATTAAAGATTCTCGGTATACTTCCCTGCGTGCAGAACGTATGTGAATGTATTTTTTAATTTAAAACTCTAATAGATATTTTATATTTAGTATATTTTCTTAGATAGACACCAGAACCAAAAGCATTTCTTTTTCTTTAGTTGCATGTCAGCGGTTAATCGAGAAAAATTTCGCCATTTATAGCAAACTCTCTATTTTGATAGCTCGATTACATGTTTTTTAAATTTGTGTTTTATTTATTTATTTGAAAACACGGAAACAAACAAATGCTGAAATATTTACATTGTTTAAACTGCAAACGGGTTAATCTTCCGTAACTTGGTTGAACGTTCGTTTTTGCGATAGATTTTTAAAATCTACGCATGAACATTATTTTAAAAATTAATAAACAAAATCAATCTCATCTTTTTCTGAATTCGACGGTGTGAAAATTGAAACTGTGCGTTGTTTAGAAGTTACAGTTTGAGATAAAACAAAATTGATTGTTTAGGTCATTACCACCGTCGATATGACGTCAGCGTTACTCACGGACATGTTTTTGCATTATAATATAGATTATATACTGAATTAAATATGCGTTAAAATTTTAATTAACGTTGTTAAAAATCATTTACACTTCCGAAAATTTACTTGTATACAATTTAATTTTCTCTGGCGTTTGTTCTTTCCAGTATTTTAGAATGTTTAAACAGGGAATTCAGATTCCAAGAAAATATTCAAGATAATGAATACACAAGGGCTTCAAATGTTTTCACATATAAACCTACACACGTTTGCAAAATTGGGGATTATTTATATGCATACAAAATATTTACATTGTTACAAATTTTTCAGTTTTAAACTTTCATTTCTTAAAATGTGACGCAAAATGTTAAGCGGATTATAGAATATATAATTTGTCCAAGGACAGAAGTGTAGTTATGAAATGGTAAAATAAATCAATAAAATACTCAGACTAATTTAAATTATATAATCATTAAATAATAAAATAATTTAGGGTTTAATCATTTTAAGATCGCGGCTTCTCTAAATAATGGTTACTCTATTAATTGAGAAATTACACTTTTGTTAATATTATCAATTTTTATATGTATTCTGTGAATAAACTTATCTTATTAACTGACAATCGACAATTGAGGTTAAAAAATTCTTTTATATATATATATATATATATATATATAATCTATATTTATCTACTAGCCGGACTTCGCCCGTCTAGCCGGTCGCTTCCGAGTGGAGCCCCAGATAGTGCAGTGTACCGCCCTGACTTCGCTTGGGGCTCACAAATTGTATTTTACATGCAACTAGAAAAATATAAATAAAATACTTTAAATTAAAAGTATACGAAAATAACTAACAAGAATATAAAAAAGCACTTAAAGATTTCGCGACATAAATATTTTTTTCATGAACACCCTGACAAAATAATACTGGACCCTACCCGTGATTATCTAGAGGAGGGGCCCAAGTAGTACTTTGTATCTGGGTCCCACTCGGAAGCGACCGGCTAGACCGGCGAAGACCGGCAGAGTTATATATATGAAAAATAAATTGAGACACATAAGTAATATTTTTTATTATATATCATCGACTAAAAAAGGAATTCTGTCGAGCCGGATTCGAACCAGCCACCTATGGATTTCTGATTACGCAGTCTTCTACAGTCCACCGCTCTGCCAACTGAGCTATCGACGGACACATCCTTTGATTCGTTTAACACATTACATAAAATCCCAAATGGAACTCTGTTAGTTTTAAGCACTTTCTTACAATTTCTCTCAATGTAAATATATATGAGAAATAAAATGAGACACATAAGTAATATTTTTTTATTATATATCATCGACCAAAAAAGAAATTTCGTCGAGCCTGATTCGAACCAGCGACCTATGGATTTTTAATTACTCAGTCATCTACAGTACACCGCTCTGCCTACTGAGCTAACGACGGACACAGCGCAAGTATGCTGATAAGGTGAAATCTCCGAAAATTTTCGACCCTTCATTTAACCCCCTTTGTAGTTGATTTTCTGAAATCACCTGAAATGCATGTTTAACTATATCCTTTAGTAGATTTGTTATCCCGAATTTCACGCTCCTAACTATAACTTCTACTGAGATATGGCAAACTAGCGTAAAACATTCGACCCCTTTAGTTGTCTGAATTTCTAAAATCGCTGAAATACGTGTTTAGCTATTTTTTTAGTAGATTTGCTATCCTGAGTTTCATGATTCTGCCTATAATTTCTACTGAGATATGTTAAAATGACTTATAATATTTGACCTCCTATTTAACCCACCTTAGTTGCTGAATTTCTAAAATTGCTGAAATACATGTTTGTCTATATTTTTTGTAGATTTGTTATCCCGAATTCCGAGCTCCTAACTAAAAATGCTGCTATGATATGTCGAACAGGCAAAATGACTTAAAACTTTCGACCCCACATTTAACCCCCATAATGGATGAATTTCTAAAATCGCTGAAATATGTGTTTAATTATTTTTTTAGTAGATTTGTTATCCTGAATTTCACGTTCCTACCTAAAACTGCTGCTGAGATATGGCGAAAAGGTGAAATGACTAAAAACTTTCGACCCCCATTTAACCCTCTTAGCAGTTGAATTTTTAAAATCGCTGAAATATGTATTTAAGTAACTTTTAGTACATTTGTTGTCCTGAATTTCCCGCTTTTAACTAAAACTGTTGTTGAGATATGGCGAAAATACAAAATGACCTAAAACTTCAAACCCCCATTTATCCCTCTTCGTGGTTGAATTTCTAAAGTCGTTTAAATACATATTTAATTATTTTTTTAGTAGATTTGTTATCTTGATTTTCACGCTCTTACCTAAAAATGCTGATGATATATGGAGAAAATGCGAAAATTTTTTAACCTCCATTTAACCCACTTAATGGTTGAATTTCAAAAATCGTCTGAAATACATGTTTAACTACTCTTTAGTAGAACTGTTATCCCGAATTTCACGCTCCTACTTAAAACTCCTGCTGAGATATGTCGAAAAGACAAATTATCTAAAACTTTCGACCCCCCATTTGACCACCTTAGACTGTGAATTTTCAAAAATCCTTTCTTAGTACGCGCCTACATTGTGTAAAGAACTTGACTTCCAAATTTCGTCGTTCTAGGACAAACGGTTGAGGCTCGGCGTTGATTATGAGAAAATCAAGCTACTCCTTTATAAGTATAGATATGGTATGTAGGCTTTATTAATTAAATTAATAAGTTATTTTGTATAATTAACTAACAAATTCAAAATATTTTAATTTTTAGTTTATTGCTTCCCATTTATAATCTTTATGAAAGATATGAGAGAAAAGTTATTTTTAGGTAATTCTTCAATTTTCCGTTTCGTGTTCCATTAGCAATTTTCAAGTATTATTTAAAATTTTGTTTAAACCTTTGTATAATTCAAATAATTTTCAATTTTCTTTTATTTCCTTAAAAATACGTTTAACATTTTCAGGAGTATATATATATTCGTTGAATCGAGTACCATGGGAGCCAGTTTGTTTTAGTTGAAAAGTGTTTGACTGTCTGTCGTCTGTAAGTGTACAAACTCTCGTTAAATATACTCGGATTGCCATGCAATTACTATATGTTACTAATGTTTACTATCGTCTCTTCTCTATTGAAAATGCAGTATGTACCATTTATAGTTTGTTTAAAGGGACACTGAAAAGTATACAGTTACATTATGGTCTATGGGAAAGAATTTTTGCGGTAAATTTCTATTATATTCCTTGAAATATAAAGAAATTAATATGCATGTCTGACAAGTAAAGGTACTATAGTCTGTGGCGATGAATTTCGATTTGTATAGCTCATTCGATTCGTCTCATCGAGCTTAGTAATTTTATACCTCGAATGTCGGCTAATGAGTTTTTACAATGACAGGGGGCGGGGTCAAAGTTCAAGATTTTGTTCAGTAAAAAACAGATGCCTTCAAAGAAATAAGTGCGATTTAAGTTTACTTGTTTACATTGTTGTTACAGTGCCAAGCATTGCCGATAACTACTATAAGGTTATATTATTTCTGTTATTATAAGAATTTGTAAATTGCAGATAAACTATGCGTATGCGACTTGACAGGCAGGTTTTCGCAAGTTATGATGTCCTCGTCCAGTTTTGTTCACCCTTTGCTCGTTGTGCGCACTGTGAGAAATATTTTTGTTTTACTCACTTCTTCGGAATGTACAATGTGTCAAAAATGGACTCTCATCAATGCATGTCAGTGTATAATCATAAATAAATTTAAATCTTACTTATATACAATATTCTTCTGTCAAAATTAGATTTTCCTTCTTTACAGTGTTAGTTTGTTATGCAAATGCCTGCAATTTTGTGTACTGCAGCGCCCCTACATGTTCACAATGTTGAAAAAACGTTTTACAGCATTGACAGTTGATGGCAGTGGCTTCTTGATAAACCTCATGTACAATACATAATATACATTTATACTCCTTATGTAGTAAAGTACGTAAACATTATATGCAGGCATACTATCTAGGTCACATAAAAGTAATATATACGCGTGTACTATTGAAAAGTTAAAAAATGCAAACACATACTTTGTTTAGATTTATCACAAGTAACTGATTTTAAATTTATAGAAAGACGATTATACCCCATTCAATATCTTGCATTACAATTAAGATCAACATAATTTCCGAAAAATTCTGTACAAAAAGATTTTAAATAACAGTTGACTTATAGAGTGCACATTTTTAAATATGCAAATATAATTATCAGAGCGTGCATTATAAAGATTCAGAATTAATGATTTTCAGACACACGTTTTACGAATTTATATACATTAGAACCAATAATCCGTATATGAATCGAAATTAAAAAAAAAATTAAATTGTCTTGGTAAAAATAGAAATAAAAAAATATATTGAAGATTGCGCTAGAGCAGTGGTTCTTAACCCGTAGATTCCCAGTGGGACGCTATGTCCCAGTGCAACTTCAAAAATTACCACTGGACACAGCAGTCCCTGAAACGCTTGGAAAACCATGTCTGCTTGTCTCACTGGTCTCTCACCAGTTCTGTGGTTTTCAGACCTTATTAAAACACTGTGCTAAATTTGATTTAAAATATCCCACAAAAAAAAAAAATGGTTGTCAAGAGGTTAAACTGTAATCCGCGGACCCCGAGGGATCCGCAATGCTTATTCAGGGAGTTCTCAAGGACTCTCATTCATTGGATTATTTTATTATTTTGGATTATTATTACTTATGCTGAACAGCAGAGAAATCTTTCGAATTTTCCGAACCCTAGCGATTCCGTCTTAGCAGGTTTAACTGTATTTATAATTTAGTATATCATTTATTTAATATTCTCAATTTGGCAGCCGTCCAAAAGTGTACTATGAATTTATGAAGATGACAAAAAAGTGGGTAGTGAAAGAAATAGGTTCTGTCGCTGTAAAATAGCACTAAAAAGCTGAAATGATTTTAGTGTACATATTATTGTATTACCCAGAAAAAGAATATAAAGTAACATTCTTAACATACGAAACATTTTAAGGAACCGAATTATAAAAGAATATAAAGTAACATTCTTAACATACGAAACATTTTAATGAACCGAATGATAAAGGAATATAAAGTAACAATATTAACATAATACGAAACATTTTAATGAACCCAATTATAAATACGTTTAATAATTCTCTGAAATAAAGAATTTTCTTTTAGATTTGTTTCACGATGTGGAGTGAATCTATATAGTGAAGGAGTACTATGTCAAAGTCTCATGTATATGACTTCAGCATGGCTGCAAACTTCTACGCTTATTTTGAAACAAATAATTATTTTAGTACCGGAAATTTCATTAACAAACACAATAAAGTATAAAGTACTGCATGTCATTAAATAAATTCAGTATACAAATTATTAAATATTTTTCTGGTTCGAAACATGAATATTTAATTTTAAAAGGCGTAGAAGTTGGCAGCCCTGCATCAGTTGACGATGCGTGTGACAGTGTTAATAGCATGTCTACAAACCTTCCAGTATTCTCCCGTAAAATGTGGGTTCATTTAACATAAACACGTTATCATAAACACGTTTCGAACCGGAAATTTCTTTCGAAAATAAGGTCATAAGTTCCACTAGAAATATGAAATTGTTTAAATAATGATATATCAAATAAATCCTCCGGTTTAATTTGGGTTAAATTGAACCACCTTTTACGAAAGAATAGTTGGAGGTTGGCAAGTATGGAATAGAGCCCTGAATGTAGCTCTGCATACAGCAGTGTTATTCCTACTGCGTTTCCAGCATAAAAATACACTGTGATTATAAAAAATCTATCCCGATATATGAGCTCCTAGCTATCATACCGTTCAGAGAAACTGAATGAAATTTTGGTTTAAAGTATTTTGAGGTATGTGCTGAAGAATCATATGAAAAACAGCAGCTAAACTCTAACAGTTACGGTTACAGTGACAATTTCGGAAATTTCAAATAGCAACACCTACTTTAAAAAAAAATTGGAATGTGATTTTCATAGTAAAAAACCATAGAAAGCGTTGGAACGGTATCTGTAGCACGAAAATCGCCGTCGCTAGACAGACTAAGTTAGAAAAGAGAAAACAACTGTGACGCTCACCAGAGCACGACTTTCTTTTCTAATGACGTCACATTTCACATTGTCTCTTCGGCTTTGATCCCAGCCTACTGCATCTCCCTTGAAACGAGAAGAAGAGACCAAGGTACACAATAAAATGTTTTGCTTTCTGCTGCTTCTCTCTGTCCTTATCGGTTGTTTTCACTTTTCTTCTTAGTCAGTCTAGCGACGGCAATTTTTGTGCTGTAGGTACCGTTCCAACGTTTTTTATGATTTTTCACTATGAAGATCACATTCCAATAAAAAAAAGTAGATGTTGCCTTTTGAAATTTTGTAACTGTTGTTTTTCATATGATCCTTGAGCACATACCTCAAAATACTTTAAACAAAAATTTAATTCAGTTTCTGCGAGCGGTATGCTAGGGGCTCATATATCGGGATAGATTTAAAAAAAAAATAATAACCCTGTATATAATACACGAACACTATATCTGCCTCCATAAATTTTTTTCAGGATCAGAGTGAATTTGAAGTTATTTGTGAATTAATAAATCGCCGGCTGCCTACTCTTAATTTTCACACATTTTTTCCTTATCCCTTTATTATATTTAGAATCATAATTTCGTGTAGTCCGATTTTTATTTTTTTTTCTAATCCAAACTGGTAACGGTCCATATTAGTTCGAAATAGCGCAGTTACACTGTACGCGTGTCACTTGCAAACATATTCTGCTTTTTTTTTTCTTATAAGTTTTTAAGAAAATATGCAAAACGGAGTGCCCCTAAAATGTCAGTTTGAAAGAAATATGTACAAATGTTAAATGCAAAAATTCCCCCAACTCATATACTGGAAGCGAATCTATAAAATAAAAATATTTTAAAAACAAACAAAACTAATTGCAATTTATTTAGGATTCATGCATTTATCTCAAGGATAGCAAAAACATTTTTTAAAGGAATATTTCTGTCAGAAATGCATTTTTAATATGTTTTACCATTTCTATTAACTTTTGCGCAAACATTTAATGGATTTTTAATGGTGTCTGTAAATTTAAAATTACCAAAATTACTTATTGCGCCTAAATGAAAAATACAATACCATTAAGCATGATTCCTTAACAAAAAGCATTATTTTATTTTGTTTTTATTTTATGTACTTTATCTTTTCATGAAAATTGAATCAGAAAAACTAAATAAATTACGTATAATTTCGTGAATTTATTTCAAATTTTAACTACCAGGAAACTGAGAGAAAGCCAAATGTTCTTTAACTTTTCTCCTTGTGTGGTCTAACCAGGGTTGTAAAAAAAAACAGCCTGGGAGGGTACCCGGTCAGCTGCCCACTACAACCCTCAGGGTTGTAAAAAACCCGGGTTTAAAAAAAAAAATCCCGGCGGGTAGCTGGGTGGCTATCCGGGCAGCTACCCACTACAACCCTGGGTCTAACTCATGTAAAAATACTTCGATTGCAATGCAATTGATATGTTATTGAGGTTTACTATATGGCACGTTCGGTATTGAAAATTAAGTGTGTAGCATTTATAATTCGTTTACAGGGACATTGAAAAGAATTCAGTTAAATATGGTCTACTGAGAAAAATCATTCTAATGTATTTTAATGATGTTACACTGTTTCGAACATATTGAAAGTGTATCATGTATCACTATACCATGATTAATGTAGAATACGGTGTTCAATAGCAGTTAGCGTTCGTTTATAGGGACTCACAAAATAATTCGGCTATAGTATTATCTATGAGCGATAATTGCTGGAAGTGCGCTTTGAGTTGTAGTATGTGTTTTTAAATTTAATCATTTTGCATATTACTTGATGTGTATAAATTCGTTAGATTACATACAGGACTGCACAAAAAAAAATTCAGTTTATTGACGAAAATAGCTGATTAATTTTTAACAGTTATGCGTTTCTTAATTGAACTGAATTTAGCATACTATGTAGTATATATACAAATCTGTAGATCATATACAGGGCTACACAAAAGAATTTTGGTATTTTTCCGACTGTAGATGGCAAATGCTGAAATTAGGTTTTAAAATGTGTTATGCGTTTTTTTGTTTTTTTTTTCTTACCAGCTGGGCGGGGATTCCAGGAAGCAATAGTTTGGTTAACACAATCACAATTTACATCAGCCCTTATTTTGACAGATAGTCGCTCATGCTTAGATGCACTCAAGATAATTTTTCCTCGAAACTCCATAATTTTAAATATCTACAATAGTTTACTACAAAACCCCAATAAATTCATAAAAATAGCGTGGATTAGAGCACATGTAGGCACCACTGGTAACGAGCGAGCAGACCTTCTCGCAAAAAATGCAATTACAGAAGACCATTATGATGACATCTCTGTCTTACCATTTCCAGAATCCATTCTAAAGAGTTTTTAAAAACAAAATCATCACAGATTGGCAAAATGATTTTACCAACTCAACGAAAGGAAGAGAAACGTATAAAATTCTTAATGAGGTAGATGTTAAATTTTATGTGTTCAGAAATCAGCATATTATCTTAGCGGCCATGGAAGCTTCCCAAGCTTTTTATATAAAATTGGTAAAAGAACCACGGATAGATGTCCTTGTGACAAAAACTCTGGAACTCCTATACACTACATCTGCGGTAACTGCCCTCTTATGGAATACCATTTTAACTTCAATAAAAATAAAACATTAAAGAGAAACCTACAACGTGTGCTATTAGACGCTTCCAATTACGAAAAGTTAGATAAAAACTATAATGTCCTAAATAAAAACTTTTCATATATCAAAGAATTATTATAACCTATATAAAATTCTAGATCTATAGATTTTAAAAACTATGTTTTAAAAGACTTAATAGACTAGTGCATAATACAATTGAAAATTTTAAGTACAATATTATTATTGTAAATATCTGTAAATATTTATCTTTAATATTATTATGTAATCTTATCAGTATATTCATATAGAACTTGTATACATGTAATAACTTTGGGCTCACCCAGCAATATTGGGTAGCTCGTGTGATTTTTTTTTTTAACTTGCTGGGGATTCCGGGTCTTTGGACACTGGGTTTCCTACACTGTAAAAGAAATTCAGAAACGTTTCTGAAAGTAACGGAGACCTGTGCTGCACGATACTAACAGAAAGGTTTCTGATTCGATCAGAAAATTGTTTCGGCTAAAACACGGAACCTTTCCGATTCGTAATGAAACCTTCCTGAATATATCTGAAACCTTCCTGAACATTTCTTAAATCTTTCTGAATATATCGGAAATCTTTCATTACGGATCGAAAAAGTTTCTGAATACGTCGGAAATCTTTCATAATATATCGGAAAAGTTTCTGAATATATCGGAAATATTTCATAATATATCGGAAACTTTTCTGAATGTATCTAAAACTTTTCTGAATGTATCTAAAACTTTTCTGAATATATCTGAAGTGTTTCTGAATATATTTTTATCTTTTTGTATTATATATTATCTGAATTTTAAAAGAATACTTTAAAAGATAAGAATTTCTGTTGTTTTAAATATTCTAATCAAACTTTTTTTTTATAATGATTCTTTTTTCTAGGCGAAATTATTCGGTATATTGCGTGATATTTTTCAGTTTATATCAAAATTTTATGAAATGTGTTTTAACCCTAATATTTAATTGGGAAATGGAGATATTTATCTTGTTTTTTAACAACATATCATGAAAAAAATATGGGATTCATACAGCTTCACAAATCAAGTATTTATTTTAAAAAATTAAAAAAAATAGCATATATACTTAGAAAGAAAACTTTCAAAACTTTTCATTAACATGAAATAGACAAACTAAAGCTATACTAATATATTTTATATACATTTCAAATAATCTAACTCCCAGCAACATAAAATGATTAAAACTTATGTATGAGCTTTCCAAAAGCAATGCAGCTTCAGAGATCTGTTTATCTGTTAATTTTTTCGGTCCTTAAAAGGTAATTTTTCATATTAAAACAAGACATTTCACAAAAATTCTCATCTTAAAACTGGACCCTACACAAAAATTTTCGTTCCAAAACAGTATCCGTCACAAAATTCTTTGTCTTAAAAACAAGACTTTACCACCTCAAAAACTGAACTTTTCACAAATTTAATGATTTAAAAATAAAATCTGACCTATCACAAAACAATTGAACTTATCAAAGTGCATAGCTTTTTTATGTGTAAAGGATAGATACAAAGGAACCTGATATAACGATAATTTCAAATTCCCAAAATTATGACCGGAATTTTTAAAAATATTAAAAAACTGCACAATTTCACAATAACAGAACCCTGTGAGAAAAATCTGGACATAACCCTGAGATTAATAAAAACACCTAGGAATTTTTTTTCAGAATTAGAATAAAATAAATAAATATAGTTTGTTTACTTTAAAGCGATATTTTTAAAGTCAGACAAGTCAATTTTCAATATATAGTATTATAAAAGTTAGAGTTCTGAAACATCGTTAAAAAATATACATAAACAAACACACAGTACCGCCGGCAGATATTATTCTTTAAGAGATAAAATTGCTACTAAATGCTATTTATAAATCATATTTATTGAAGCAACATTAAAAAAACTTAAAATGAGAGACAAAGGATTTGTATTTTTATATTTTAGAGTATATTTTAATAATTATCCCTCCAACTCAAAGTATCTAAATGCTCATGTAAATAGTCCTAAAAGTTAGGGTTAAGACATTTGTTAAAAATATTGATATAAACTGAAAAATATCACGCCATGTATGAGATAATAATGAATATAAAACAGAATCATTATAAAAAATATTATTAGAGTATTTAAAACAGCAGAAATTCTTACCTTTTCAAATATTCCTTTTTTTTTTAATTCTCTTTTTGGACCGCTCGAATAACTAACATTATATTCCACAGCCAACAACGTGCTGCTTTATCTTTGCCGTTAACGGCGTACACTGTTTGAAATAGTTGAGAAGAGAAATACTTGAAATGCGGACAAACTGGTTTGCTATGGAAGAGGGTCGGTTTCAATCACCTAAAAGTAAACCTAAAAGAATTCACCTAAAAGAAAGATTTCTGATGGTTTCAGAAAGTGAAAATAGCTATGAGATATCCGATGGTATCAGAAACATTCCTGTTAGAATACTAAACGTTCCAAATATTTTTTACAGTGTAGTAGATATAGGATTTCCCCTTGTGGACTCATAGGTCCTATGCCGAGAGGTTGGCTGTCCACGAGTGGGAGGTTTCTGTTTCTGTTCTGCTGGGCGGGGCTACTTGAGCTTAAGCCAAAAGGTAGGCCTCCCCGCCCGGTTTGACGTTGTTCTTGTTTACTTAGATATACAATACACTCGATGCTACTATTCAAACTATGATTTTTTTTTACATTATCGTATTTATTAATTGTTTATCTTTTAATAAGTGAGCTACTAGTATTGTTTTTTTTTTCTCAACTTTAATAATTACCTTATAAGGCTTTGCCGCATAGTAATCAAACCTGCTGGGCGGGGTTAGGTGGGCTTAAGCCGAAAGGAAGGCCTCCTCGCACGGTTTGACCTTGTTTACTTAGATATCATATTTCATCTTTTTAAACGGAGATGTTTTGTTACAGTATTCTGAATGTATTGGAAAGAATTTCGTAATCTATGCTTGACGCATTATTTCTCTTTGTTCATTTTTCAATTTTTGCATGAGTTACAAAAAAAAAAAAAAAAAAAAGGGTGGGGAGATAAATGTCCATCTCACATTAAACATTTCAGTTTAATGGACTAATTTGTTAATATTTAATTATTTTACACTTGTAATGAAGATTTAATTTGGAATGGCTATTGAATATTTCAACTGGCAAATTCATTTTGGCGGATGAATATTGAATTTGTCATGAATACTTTATTTACATGAAAATACAGTTATATGCATTAATAATCTTCAAAGCTGAAATAGATTAAGTACATTGAAATGCATAATTAATGCTTAAATCTCAAAATGAATGACGCAATAATTCTAAACTAAGCAATAATTCTAATTCGTTTAATAAATATTATTTATTTTGATCAAAATAGAAGGCAACCAACATATTCATTGAAAATAGCTGTGAAAAAATCTAATATCTGAATGTTATGCAAGAACTTTTTATCAAATGTGCCGAATAATTCCGCAAACAATATCTAACAATGTGTGAAATCAGAAAAAAATATATTGACAACGTTTTTTCTTTTCTTATATATAAATAACCAACATAAAAACTAAATTTTTGAATGTAAAAAAGAGGAGAAAATATAATGTGCAATCTTTGCAAGTTTTAAATATTTATTCCAAATCGAAAATTAATTATTTCACTATCTGCTTCCCATTGCTATCAAGGATGGCTCACTAAACCCTAGTTTATATATAAAAACAATTCCTTTTAATAAACTGATAGTAAATAAAAATCCATACGATCAATTTACAACTTAACCTAACTTTCTTGCATTTCTTTCTATCTAGGTAACACAGGAGATTAAATACTTCTAATTTTAAAATTTCTTTCTTAGATTAGTCTAAATGTTCTACAAACAACAACAAGAAAAAACTTCGAATAACCCTTCTTTATTTGATTTTGTGCCACGTTGCAAAAAATTCCTCGTTTTTAACACTTTCCAACCTAGTTGAAAAGTGTTTATGACCTCAGTTTGTCTGCCGTCTGGCCGTGCTCTAACTCCCGTAAATATGCTCAGATTGCTCTGATATTTTTATATGTTATTGTCGTTATCTATAGCATGTTCCCTATTTCAAATGAAGTGTGTAGCACTTATAGTTTTTTTACAGGGATACTCAAAAGATTTCCGTTACATTACGGTCAATGGGGAATAATCGTTTCAAGCGCATTTTGATGACGCTACGTCATTTAAAACATAATGAAATTGATATATAATTATGAAGCGCATTAAAACATCTTTTTATTAGAATATGGGGTGCAAAGCATTTATTATTCACTTACAGGGTCAAACAAAAGAATTATGTTACACATCGTCCTATCGGGAAAGATCGTCTGCAATGTAATTTAGTGATATTTCACTATTTCAAACATAATGAAAATGATATGCATTACGGAGGTGCACTGTAAATTGCTCTCTTGGGTGCATTGTGTTTATTTACAGGGACACACAAAAGATATTGGTTACAGTACATGTGCGATATTTACAGTCTGTGTGATAAGTGCGTTTTCAACTTTGGTTTGCGTTTTTAAGTTTAACAATTTTTTTTTCACAGCACGTGTGTGTTTATAAACTCGGTTCATCATATACAGGGCTGCACAAGGGAATTCATAAGTATTACAGACTATGAGAGTGAATTGCTTAAGGGTAGTTTTTAATTGTTTACGCATTTTCAAGCTGAACTATATTTAGTAGACTAATAGAAGTTTGTGGAATATAAATAAATTCATATAGAGGGCTATGCAAAAAAAGATACATTGCCGTTTACGTTTGGTAATTGCTGCGAGTGAGTTTTAAGTTGCCTTTTAGCTTAATAGGTGGTGTGTACAAAAGTCTTCAGATAATATACAGGGCTGTACAAAATATTTCGAGTGCATTTCCATCGATTGGCGAAAACTGCTAAATGTGAATATGCTAACTGAACTAAATTTTATCATACATCATTTTTCCACATCTATTGATCACATACAGAGATGCACAAAATAATTCGACTACTTTTTTGACACGGGAAGGTAATTTCGAAAACTGTATTTTTCAATGTGTTATATGTTTTCTAAACTGTTTACTTACATATCTTCTTTCACCTTATTTAACGTTGAAGTTTCGTTACAGTTTTCTGTCTGTGTTCGAAAGTGTTTCATAATCTATGCTTGATGCATGATTTTTCGTTCTTATTTTATTTGATATTGTTTGACTTTTGCAACCGTGTTATTACAAAGTTATCACAAAGTAACAGTAAATGTTGATAACTTTTATATTGTTTGCGGAATTATTCGACATATATTTAAAAAATGTTCTTGCATAAGATTCAGACATTAATTTTTTTCCACAGCCATTTCCATGATTATGTTGGCTGCTAAATAAATAATAAATGCTCCCTATTTTGCTAAAAGTAAATTCTATATTTAATAATCGAATTAGAATTATTGTTTAGTATACGTCATTCATTTTGAGATTTAAGCATTAAATATGTATTTAAATGTACTTAATATAAATTTTCTGGGTATATAATTTCTTATTACATATAAATTTTCATTCCACTTTCTCAGGCGGATTAAAATTGTTCTGTGTGAGTAATCGTCCTATGGTAGGTTTTCTTACAGATGGAAAAGGAGTTGGTGGAGTATTACTCACAGGAGCAAAAATAGTTGCTTATACATCCTAGATGTTAATAGCATACATAATAAAACTGTTGAAGGCACGACCATCTTAAAATCCCAAATCATACTATGTAAAGTGATGAAAACAAATGGTTGACTGCCTAGATTTTATATCTAAATTTATTGTCCCAGCACTCCGTTAGTAGTTTTTAAGGATTAGATGCACACAAAAAAATAAAACCCAATTTGAGTCGAAAGATTTTTAGGTATGTGACCAAATTGGGTGATGCCTGTTTTAGTTACCACTCTGTATCCATTATGGGGTCTGTTAAATACCCATTAATTTTTTTTTTGAAAATGGATATTTAACGGTGCCCAAAATGGATACACAGTGGTAACCAAAACAGGCACGGCCCAATTTGGGCACATACCTAAGAATCTTTCGACCCAAATTGGGTTTTATTTTTTTCTGTGCAGGGTGCTTGATAATGATTTATTTGTTACACATTTGCTCCGAGATCATATATTGTGATAAAACTTTCTCCGAAAGGTTGCTAGATTTCGTTACTTTATATAGTAATATTAAACGAATTATAATTATTGCTTAGTATATATACGTCATCCATTTTTAGATTTAAACATTGAATATGTATTTAAATGTACTTAATGTAAATTTTCTGGGTATATAATTTCTTGTTATATAAATTGTCATTCCACTTCCTCAGGCGGATTTTGTTGTGTGGTAGTAATAGTCTTTAAAAATGGTTTCATTACTTTATTTGCTATTCAAAATAACGTAAGTCTTGGTATATAAATTTCCATTCCACGTTCTTAAAATTCCCCTCACAAGAAAGAAATTTATTTTCCATGCACTGATTCCGAATACATATTTATATGATCTGATTTAGCAACTTAAATTGATTTTATTACATTTGCATAGTTGCCAAACTTTCGTTTTTTTTTAAAGTCAAATAAAACCAGAAATATTTATTGAATATAAAAGTTGATAAAGAGCAACATATACCTTTTCATCCTATCCTAAATCTTTTCTATCTTTATTTATAGTTATACTCATTTATAAATAATTCAGACTACAATTAGACTTATTCTCTCTTATTGCTCCCTACGTTTTAGAAATATAGCTTCTCATAAACAGGGCGTAATGTTGGCGTCAACTAAGTGGCTCCTGAAATGTCTGAACTGCTCAACTGTTCAATAAACATTTCATTTAAATATACTTTTAGTTCAACTTATGCTTATTTTACTAAAAAAAACGGAAGAATTGCAGATATGCATTTGTTTTTTGTCTATGAGATACGCGAAATAAATACTCTTTTTTAAAAATCCCATTTTAGTAGCCTCAATATTTTCCAGAAGTAAAATAAAACTTTTATTTACCGTTCTTAGTTTGTTTTTGTGTCACGTTGAAAAAAATGTCTCTTTTGATTTTTTTTGTTGTTCTGTTAAATCTTCCGGTGCTTTGAAATTGTTCTGTAATAGGAATCTTCATATACCATCAGAAGGGATTGGCGAACGATCACTAACTGGTGGAAAAATAGTTCTACATGCACCCTGGATAGTTACCGCACGTAATAAATTTAATAAAGACATGTCCATCATCGAATTCCAAATCATACTTCATTTGACATACCTTTTTAGTACTCTCGATCTAACCCCTCACCCCCCCAACCCCTTAAAAAAGGAAGAAGAAAAGAAAACATTTAATTACCTTTCTTCGTTTGTTTTCGTGTCACTTTGGGGAAATCTATCGTCTCTTAGTTCAGGTAAATCCTCAGGTGGATTAAAATTGTGCTGTTCTTGGAAGAGACTTACAGCCGGGGGAGGAATTGGTGGAGGATTTTCCACTGGAGGAAAAATAGTCCCACATGCACCCTGGATGATTACCACACATAATAAAACTGATGAAGATACGACCATCTTCAAATCCCAAATCATACTATGCTAAGTGATGAAACCAAATGGTTCACTGCCTAGATTTTATATATATACCTCCAACGCTCAGTTAGCAGTTTTCAAGGCTTGGCGCAGGGTGCTTGATAATGATTTATTTGTCACACTCTTGCTCTGGGATCACATACTGTGAAAACACTTTTTTTTTATTTCACAAGGGTTGCTATAAAAAGGATTTATATTTCCTCGCCGAAACTGATGAAATCCAACAGTTTTTCAGAAAATTGTTCCATCCGTCAAACGTGCTGAGTTATGTAGAATAGCTTTACTGCCATTGTCTTTGAGAAATGCATTATGACGACCTATGAGAAAACGAATTAAATAAATAAGACTATAAGAAAATCCGTCACGAATTGGATTTTCACGATTTATGCTAGTTTACTGAAAGGTTATGAATAGGTAATCTGTTTTAAATTTATTTTATGAAATTTTGATTTTAATATTATCTAATAAATGTTTGAATAATTTTTAGTTTTTTTACCTTCCGTCAGTAACGGACATATCTTAAACACAGTAAAACCTGCTAAGACGGTATTGCAAGGAATTGGTAAAGGAGTTCCGTTTTAGATAGATTTCCGTCTTGCCAGGTACAACTGTTATATTATTCCTTTCAAGGGGACCATGAAATTTGTTTTCACAGGTTTACTGTATTAATTGATCTTACTGTATTATTTTTAAGAGTCTACATCAGTCATACGAAAAAACGCGCAAGCTAATGTTAAGTCTATGGGAAGGTTATTGCGCGATTTCTCGCTCGCATTTTAATATTTTTAATTTTTTTTTTTTTTGCATAGGATAGCTGGGGTCGATCTCTAACGTTGTTAGTTCTTACTTTTTCGATTTTGGTTCCAGTTTTTTTATGTAAAGGTACTTTCACTTTCAGAACCGGTTCCAACCGGTTCCAAAATTAAAAATATTTGCTTATAAAAAAACTGGAACCAAATTCAAAAAAGTAAATCTAACAACGTTAGAGATCGACCCCAGCTATCCTATGCAAAAAAATCATTTAAAAATATTAAAATGCGAGCAAGAAATCGCGCAAGAACCTTCCCATAGACTTAACATTAGCTTGAGCGTTTCTTCGCGTGACTAGCGTAGGCTCTTAAGAGCCTACACTAGTCACGCGAAGAAATGCTCACGCTAATGTTAAGTCTATGGGAAGGTTATCCCGCAATTTCTCGCTCGCATTTTAATATTTTTAAATGATTTTTTTGCGTAGGATAGCTGAGGTCAATCTTCAACGTTGTTAGTTTTTACTTTTTTGATTTTGGTTATACTTTTTTTATTAGCGGACATTTTAAATTTTGGAACCGGTTGGAGCCGGTTCTGAAAATGAAAGTACCCTTATATAAAAAAACTGGAGCCAAAATCAAAAAAGTAAAAACTAACAACGATAGATATCGACGTCAGCTATCCTATGCAAAAAAAAATTATTTAAAATTATTAAAATGCGAGCGAGAAATCGCGGGATAACCTTCCCATAGACTTAACATTAGCGTGAGCGTTTCTTCGCGTGACTAGTGTAGGCTCTTAAGGCAAGCAGAGAGAACAACCACTATTGGCATATATAAACCATGCTATGAGCCATGCACCTCTAAAGATCTTGTTGTGGTAATGTCTTAAAGCTAGGCTGCATTAATCCGAATTACTTAAATCACAAATTATAAACTAAAATATGTTAAAACAAGGTTTGAGACTGATAACAAATACTTCTTAAGGCTCATTTTAATATATATTATTACCAATGAATTCCTTATCTGATTCTAAAATCTTTAGAGACCAGGAAATCTTGAAATGACAAATTTACAAAAGTTTTATCGTGGATTCGTAAACCTGTAATTAAGTTAGAATCAAGGCATGCATTTGATTCTTTTTGCATTTATTAGATATTTTTTTATTTCTATATGTTTTATGGAAAAAAAAATCTGTTAAATTACAAAAAACAATAACAAAAGTTTTAATATTCTACGACAAAATAAATCTTGCAAAACAGGTTTTGCGACGATTTGGATGTCCAGGTTTCATATTCTTGAGTCATTTCTTTTTTATAGTGCTTATTACGTTATATCTCAATTATACCTGAAAAACAAATAAAGATTTGTTTAAAAAAATGTATATAATAAAGAATAATATGACAAAAAATGGATTATTTATAGATTGAAATTTGAAAAAAAAGGTGTTTAGGTGTAGTTTATAAAAATTGTTTGAAATAATTGAGTTTAAAGTTTTACCTTTGTAGGTATCGCTGGTCTGCGTTCAACGTTTACGGTTAATACGTCCATTATTTTATAATTTTTAGGGCCAACTGTGCGACATTCTTGAAGGCTTAAACATAATAATAACTACCGTATTTTCTATTATATAACCCTCAGTTTAAATAAATTGGTTTCGAACTAGAAAGTTTATTTAATAAAATCTAACTCGTTTCTACTTGGTACCTATTTGACTTTATTTAATAAACAAAATTTCTGGTTCGATATCGATTTATTTGTGCTGCTGGAAATTACGGTACATTTTTTTTGTCATTTCAAATCGTTTTATGACAACTTTCCTAATATTTACAGCTGCTTAATTTTTGAAATTGTTGCTCAAACAATAGACGTCTACAAAATGAAAATATTCAAAATTTCTCGTTTAGTTATTCAGATTACGAGACGGTTTGAAATTTTAACGAAGGTTACAATGGAAATGGTTACATATCAAATTTCAGCAATATTTACCTGATAGCGTCTCAAAAAGAAAACTTTTTTTAAAGAATCCTCACATTCAATCGCAGTGCCGTTAATCATATATGCAGGAATGTTCATTATAAACGAAAAAGTGTAGTCTGGTAGTCTTTTTTTAACACTTTCTAGCATAGTTCAAAAGTGTTTGACTTCCGTTTGTCTGCCATCTATCTGTACAGCATTTACAGTTCATATTACAGGGAAACTTTAAATAATCCTGTGGAATTATGATTTATCGGGAAAAATTGCTTGCGGTGTATTTTAATGCTGTTGCACTATTTCAAACATAATGAAATTGATATGAATTTTTGAGGTGCACTGCAATATGTTTTCTGTAGAATAAGGAGTATAAATCGTATCATTCGTTTTCATGGTCACGCAAATGAATTTGGTTAGATAATGGTATACGGGGGAAAAATTGCAACGGATTTTAATGATGCCACACCATTATGAGGTGCGCTACAAGATGCTTACTTATAGAATATGATGAGCACAGCACACTGCAAATTTCCCATACACACATTGGGAACACATTTGGAACACTTTGATTCAAAAAAGTGTTCCATTTACCTTAATGCGTACTGAATGTGTTCCCTAAATATGCTCCAAATATGCTTCGCTATAAAGAAAGTGTTATGAAAGTGTACCGAAAGTGTTCTGCTCAGAATATCTGTTAAATCGAACACATTTGAGAACGGATTGGGAGCACATTTGGGCACACTTGTGAAATCATCGCTTTCAAAAAAAGTGCGCTAGAAAGTGTGCTGAACAAAATAAGTGTTCTCAAAAGTGTTCTAAAAACTGTACCAAAAAGTGCGCTTCAAAGCCTTCTGAAAAAGGTGACAAAATAAGTGTTCTAAAAAGCGTATAAACATTTGCTGTGCAGTTATCATTTACAAGGATACACAAAAGTTTTAGATTACAGTAAACCTGTAATTGAAATTGTGTAAGAGCGATAAATACTGGAAGTGCGTTTTCAGTTGTGGTATACGCTTTTAATCTTTCGCATATTACGTGTTGTGAATAAATTCTATAGTTCATACACAGGATTATAAAAAAATGTGTATGAAATACTTTTATTATTTTATACGAAATTAAGGCTGAAAGTTTGAATTTTATTTACATGGTGTGTATGAATCTACGTCCATTAACCTGAGTCCACATTCGTCATTTAAAAGGGCCGACATTTTTGGCTGATCTTCGACATCTTATCACGCATGATTAATGGTTTTATCTGTCCTAGCTAAACATAGTGTAACAGCTCGGAACTGTCACTTACGAAATTTTATTGACAAATTCGCGGAGGTAACATAAATTGGAAAATTTAGAGTTACTCGAGTTACGCGAAAATTGAAAAGTCGTGGGAAAGTATGCCTAACATTGTATAGATTTTTGAATCCTACTAATAAAATTTAGTTTATTGTTGGATCTATTATATTCTTCATTTGTTTTGCAAAAAAAAAAAAAAAAAAAAAAAAAACCTTGTTTTTCAGAAACAAGTTTTATAAAATTTAACAAAAAGACATAGTACCCAAACATTGCATAATGTTTTTATTTAGCAACAGTCCTGAATCGAGAAAAAAAATCCTTTTAACAGGTATACAAAAGAGTTCTACCCGTTTTCAATAGATTATTTTCTCTGAAAGAGATTTACGTCCAAGTTAAAAATTCTTGTTAAAATGAAAACAATACAGTTGATCAAACACTGCAGACTACATGTGTTAAATATCCTTTGCATGTAATAAAAATATATCTGTATTTGGTACGATAAATGGGACGTTTCGTATTACGAGTTTCTTTAACCAAAAAAACTGCTGTTGGCGAATATTATGCTCTTCAGTTAAATCGTTTGACTGAAAAAATCAAGAAAATAGAATATATATTGGACATGGGCACTGACCATATTACAGCATCACGACAATGCCATACCACACAGATGTTCCGTGGCTTGCCGAACAATTAACGTTCAGTAATGGGAATTTTTTTCACATCCGGCTTGCTCATCAAACACTGTGCCATACAGTTACTACCCTTTTCGCATGTTACAAAACAGTTTAGCAAACCGGGTTCAATTTCAAAGACCACATAATCTATCATTTGCCTGAGCGTTGTCAAAGGGTATTAGAAGCTAATGGTGACTAAATTGATTTAAGTTTGCATTTTATTTTTATTAAGAAACAAAAATTGCTGAAACTTTCTGTACACCTGAGAGTTTATTTTGATGTCATAAACGAAACAACCTTCAAATTCGGAATAATTTTCCAATATATGCTCTGTGGATTCTATATCAACTTCAGTTTGATTTGAAGTCTTACTTAGTAATTCTTGTGTTTTGTGTTAAGTTAGATAAGGATATAAAAGTATTGTATTATAGGAAACATGACATTATCTAGCCTTTTATTCTCCTTTTTAGAGTCTGGACAAAATGGAAAATGAGTACAATAAAGCCTAAAGTTTTGTTAGCGGTCCATCAGGGTACATTAACTCAATATGCGCCTCCCTTGTAACTAGGCAAAAATTCATACAAATTGTAATTACATCGATAGTTACTGAACTCGCACAAGATTTTCAACATCATCAAGATTTGCGAAATCGAATTGCCGAAACTCCTCTTTCGTATTATGTTAATTTGTCTCGATTTGACACTATTGCAGCGATGAAAAACTTAGATTAAATAATTTTAAAAATCTTACTAAATTCAAAGATATATATATATATGAGGTCTCCTTTCTTATCGTTCACCAATAACTAATTTCTAAACCGTTAGCTATAGAGGTATAGCTCTAATTGAAAAAAAATGTTTAAATGTTCTTCATCAAATGAAATTCAACTTATGTCAAGATAGCTATTTTTTTAAGAGTTGTGAAATTTAAAGTTTTATTCGGTCCTTGGGTCCTATAATTTATATTACTCTTAAAAAAAAAAAAAAAAAAAAAATCTACAATGAAAATTTACAGTTATTTTACCATGAATTTTATGTTTTTTCAGCGTTTAAAATTAGCGCGCGTGACATTAAACATGTTTCTCTGTGTTTTATTAAAATTTGTTTCCCAAATTTTGTTTTTTCTGTGACTGAAATTATTTTGTAAAATTTAAATTATGTGTTATTCTTATCGAGGTCCATCTTGAAACTTTTTTTCACAGATTCTATTCCATTTTCCAGATTTGCTTAAGAAGTCGAAACGACTTATGACAAAGTTTTCAATAGTTAAAAAGCATTTATTTTAGAAGGAGAATAAGGATGCTTAAAATTGCTGGCAGAAATATTTCATCATTTTCAGTTCACGATTCTAATGTAATAATTTGTGACCAAAATTTCTTTTAAAATTCAGTTTAAAAAATGTATTGTATAACACCCATATTATAGAATAGGTGGAAAATCAAATCCAAAAAGGAATTGCTCGCAAAACACAGTTAATCGTGACTGATTCTACACCCTTTCTGCATAACTCTCTCTCTTTATCCTTAAACCAATAAATTGCTTCAAGCAATTGCAAGTTGACTGCCGTTCATAATATACTCATCGGATTTTCATTGAAGAGGCCACGAGAAAGGTGAATGAATGCTTGACTGAATGACACAGTTTTTACTACCTTTTGTTTCCCAAATATTGCTATTTCAGTGAATGGTCATCGTGAAGATAAATTTTTCTCATAAATAGGTGACGCAGTGCGGCTTCATTTTGCGTCATTATCCAGAGTATATTCAGGGTTCAGTTTGATAATCTATATAGGGGAAAGTGGCCTAAAATGATCCTATCGGGCAAAACGATCCACTTATTTTTTATTCCAGACATGTCGCGCTTTCTACAGGGTAACACATTTGTGATAAGTAAAGAAGAAGCAATGGCGGTATTCAAGCGATAGCAGTATTACGCATCTGAATAAAATTCATTGAAAAATTGGTTTTTATAACATTTTTCATAAGGTAGGCACTAACTTTCATAGTTATTTAGATTACAGTCTTTCAAGTACAAAAATATGACTTAGTTTACTTAATGGAGTATGTTTTTAGATGTGAATTACACTTATGTATTGTCATAATTACTTTTATACCCTTTATTTTGCCGATAAAAAAAAAAAATAGTTATTTTTAAGTGAAGGATTATTTTACCCTTTGTTAAGTGTAAAATGATCCTTTGGACACTTTTTAAAAAATCTATTTTTTCCGTTACTCAATTTGCGTTTAAAATATTATTAACAAATGTTTATATTGCAAAATATAGTGTAAAACATACTAGCAAAGGGCCAAAGTTTTATTTAAACAGTTATGTTATTTTAAACGAGTTTTTCCCCACATTTCCCTATATTCCGGGTTGAGAAAACTGATTAATACACTAAATTAAAATTAAATAATAAATATTACAACAAACGTGATTTTTAGGTGCGTTCGTAATTATATAAATACATAGCACCTGATAGTCGTCGTCTGGTCCGTCAGTCTGTCCGCATATAACAGTGCAAAAACTACCCAACCGATTCGTTTGAAATTTTAAAATATATAATGGTTGCAGAATTTTGTCGAGTCATTGCAAATTTTATGAAAATCGAATCAAAACTTAAAAATATAAGTTTTCTTTTTTCTATTACATCGTATTTTATGACTCAATTTTCTTCATTTACTGCTTTTAACACGTGCTCATTTTATAATTATTTCAAAGTTTTATTTCTGTTTTTAATAGTCAATTGTAAATACAGTTTTAATTGAAAGGGAATATTATTATGTGCGCTATTTTACAAATTGGCAACGATTTAAATAGACTATAAATAAATAATAAATAAACTATTTATTGTTACGACTTTTTAACGATAATGCCCTTGAAATGCACCTATCAACAGAACTTCAGGTCTTGACTGTAAAAAGCAAATGAACATATAATAAATATAATAAGATTAAGCAGAAAGATTCTTCTAAAATCTGGTATATCTAGATTCTTAATACTTTGCAACATACGCTGTAAAAAATGATAAATATTTCTTAATTTACAAAAATATTAATATAATCCCGAAAATATACCATGACTTTTTCCGAGGTACCCATGGTTCCGAAAGGTGAATGAAGGTTAAAATGATGAAATTTTGAATAAAAAATTGAAAAGAAAAACACCCCACAAAAGATTAAATTAAAACAATAATTACACACTGCACATCGCAAGATTATCAACTATATCTTTTCAAAATATTATTAAATTCCTATGAATAGTTTTTGTGGCTATAAAACTTTTTTAAGAGAGCTATTTCGACCGAATGTAACATTAAATATATCTTTAAATAATTCTTAGATTTAAAAACTGCCCACTTCAGCGTGTTTATCGAACATTTCTCTATAAAACCACCAATTGTCATCTTTTTTAGATGCTATTTTTTAAATATTGGTTCAGAAAGACCTTAATTCACAAAAAATTCATTGACAGAGCTGCGGTTACTTTTTTAATATATATATAGAGAGATTATTTAGTACTTGAATGAAGGATTATTTTTTTTTTCGTTTTTAGAGGAATTTTTTATCTTAAAAAAACAATCGTTTTTTAAAGATAAAAATTCAACTTTCTCTTCAGACAGCCGCTTTTCTGGAGAAAAAAAATCAGTTTTTCAAAAAATATTTTCTCTAGTCGCTAGAATAAACATTATTTATTAAAAACCGCTATTTTAATTTCCAATAAGCCAAGTTTTAGCTAGAAATCGTCACTGCAAGGCACACAAGTCTCATCAAAAGAGCGGAAATAACTTCAGATACAATTATTTAAAAAAAAAGTATATCAAAATTACCCTAAAGTACTGTATTTTGAAATAAAGCCAATTACAAAAATTAATATCTCACTGTGGGAAAAAAAATAAAAACATTTTTTTCTACCGCATGAATAGTTGTAACCCCTTACAACAAATTCCTAATTATATAATAGCTGTTTTCACCTCCAAAGTTTTCTGCTTTTTTGATTCCGTTTGAAATACCCGATTTCGTTAGTTTAAATGTTATACGGAAGTCTTCAGATCTTGAAGCAAGAAGAAGCTCCAGAAGTTAAAAGGATCTACTATTATAGACATTCTTACACACATACTCATAAGCATCCACACATAAACTTGTTACATTACCATATTCCTACATTCATATATACAAATATATCAATACAAACGTTATACACACATGTATATATTTCAGAAACCCAAGTCTCTAAATAACGCGTCACATATTGAATATTTAAGAATTATTTTATTTTTCCTTTTATTTTTGTGTGATGTTGCCCAGTCCTATGGTCTGTTATGTGTTTTTCAACACACATGCTTTGAAGAAAAGGTTAATTTCCGATCGTTGGAAATAGTTATTTTAAAAAGAAGAGTTTTCAGAATATGAATAACACTGAATGGGGATTCTTAACTTATGAATCACGTTTTCTCAATTTAAACAACTCATTTTGTTGAGGGCTACATGCTTCCAAATTCTTAGTTCAGAGAAAATAGTCTTACAAAACGCCCGTTTTTCTAAATTTAACATTTCAAATTTGTATATTGTGAATTATACAGCGATGTAAAAAATAAATTTCCCTCCTTACGACCAAAACTTACAGAGTTATGATATTAATTTTTTTTCTTTAATTTTCATTTGTGTGACAGACCATAGGACTGGTCAACGTCACACAAAAATAAAAGGAAAAATAAAATTCTTTAATATTCAAAATGTGACGCATTATTCAGAGAATTATGTTTCTAAAATATATACATATGTGTAACGTTATTGATGTATTTGTATATATGAATGCATGCATATGATTATGAAGTTCAGAGAAAATAGTCTTACAAAACACCATTTTTCTAAATTTATCACTTTAAATTTGTATATTGAGAATTAAACAGCGATGTAAAACAATAAAAATTTCCTTCCTTACCCCCAAAACTTACCGAGTTATGATATTAAGATTTTTTCTTTAAATAAAAACTGAGAAAACACGCTCTGACGCCGACCGACGAACTGCGCTTTCTGGGGTACATTCTGAAAACGTTCTAAGTACTTCATGATATTGCCGCTCGGTGGTAGCACTTTACCAAACATAAACCTTGGTATTCCATATTATCCGAAGTTCATCGATAACCTTTTTCAGAAGGAGACACACACGCACACACACACTCAAATTACAGCTATGGAATTTTTAATCTTCAATAATGATATCTAACAATGTTTTTGTAAACCCATAGTATTGCTGACTCGCAAAAATTAGCGGGTTTTTTTATGAGGGAACAGATCACATTTTGTGCACTTATGATAAATATAACTTTATTTCTTTTATAACTGCAAGCATCAAAACTTTCAGATTTGTTAACAGATTTTACGGAAAACTCAAATTCCTCGTCAAATAATAAAATTTCAGTAAAAGAAAACGTGTCTTTCAATCGTACTCGTAAGCCGATTTCCTACTGTAAATAGAAAACATATCCTCAAATCAAAATAGAAAAATCCCATTCATATATCCTATTATACATGTATTATTTTTTTAATCCAACTTAAACAATATAATTTTTCTTTTTTAACTTAGTGCTTTTATTAATATTTAGGGATTATTCTAAAAAGATGTTAATACTTTAATCTTTTCAACTGAAGTCTTCCTCCATCAATCAAAACTAAGTAGCCTTTTTGACAAATATTTTATTTATTTCTAGCAACACATGATTTAGAAACAGTTATTTATGAATTATAAAGATAATAGAAAGTTCTTAATTATAGTGATAATTTGATTAACGAAGATCATCATAACGTAGTCATTCCAGAATCAAAGAATCAGAAGTCATCCCGTTATAGCCCAAATATTCGTTAACCAAAACCAAGCTTCCCGTCCAATTAAAATGCAATGCGGTTGAATTATGTTGGCACTCGCATACAATAAAAAAATTCGCTAGCAGAATTCATATTCGTTAAGGCTGTTCTGAAATCTAAAGGTGCTACTTTCTGACATATTTCTGAATTCATTTTTGTTCGGAAACGAAAAAAAAAAAATTGGCAGGTGTTCTTATTTAGAAAATATGTAATCAAGTGGTTGTTTTTTAATTTTTTGTTACAAACAGAAGATCTTCAGAAAATACTGTCAAAGTTGGCGTTTTGAACCGAATTTCCGAACACATTCCATTACATTTCGATCTAAGGGGGAAGGAATTTTTTGCGGTTTATTTTAATGTTTCACTATTTCAAACATATTGAAATTGATATATATCAAAAGAGGCCTATTATAGAATATTGTGTGTATCGAATCCATCGTACATTTGCAGCGAGACACAAAATAATTCGGTTAAAGTACTTTCTGTTAACCATAATTGATGGAAGTGAGTTTTCACTTGCGGAATGTGTTTTTAAATTTAATTTTTTGCCTATTACTTGGTGTGTATAAATGCTACAGATCATACACAGGGCAGCACAAAAGTTCCCGAGTATATTTCCGTTTATTGACTGAAATTTAAAAAAGGGAATTTTAAACTGTGCCATGCGTTTCTTAACTGAACTAAGATTTAGCATTATATGTAGTATATATACAAATCTGTAGATTATATATAGGGCTGCGCAAAATAATTCGGATATTTTTCCGAATATTGTTGGTAATTCCTGAAACTATGTTTTTAAATGTGTTGTGCTTTTTCAAGATTGCTCACTTAGACAGGGCCTAGTTGAGCTTAAGCCGAAAGGTAGGCTTCACCGCCTGGTTTGACCTTCACCTCAAAGACAGCTTTCACCTTATTAAACAGTAAAGATTTGTAAAAATATTTTGGAAGTGTTGGAAAGTGTTATATAATCTATATTTGACGTATGATTTTTTGTTCTTGTTTTTTATTCTAGTCAAGCCTCGAGAAATCTTACACTTATTGTATATTTAAGAACCCCAAATAACGTTTCTATTGTGTTGCATTTCTTTACATAGAAATAATACTTCAGACTATCACGTCAAAATAATATAATTTTTACGCATTTATATTGTTTAGTTTTTGCTACTGATCACACAGGGAATACATATATTTGAGACTTTTTACAAAATGAAACAGTAAAAAAATGCAATAATGCATTCTCAATTAAAAGCAGTTTTTTATTATAAAATTTTTCAATGAAAAATGGCATTATTTCATTATGCTTAATTCTATATTAATTTCGCAAACGAAGTTATTGGTATAAATATTTAAAGCAGCGACAGAATTGATGAATAAAACAGAATTTCTGGAATTCGCTCCATCATATTTTTTGAAAAAGTTCACAACCTGTTTATTGTCTGTCCACATTTTAGTTTTTGCATTTTAGCGAATTATTTTTTCAGAATTTATTTTTATTATTTTCAATTAGTTGAAAGTTGAAATATTTTCTATTTTAGTTGTCAGATGGATATTAGCCACGTTGTTTTAGCATAAACACTCTTCTTTCAACGTTTTTAAACAAACTGTCTTATATTTTGTCTTATTCAGAGTCACGCTCTAAAACTTTTAACAAGCATACCAATTAAGTGAGATTTAGACAGGTTGAGCTACAATACCAAAAGCTTATCAGCACCTATATGTGCAAAAGCCTAACTGAATATGACGTTTTAAGATATTTCAGCCAATAGATGCTCGGATGCAGCTATCGCGGAAATCGTGAAAAATACAACACAACTGCACCACCTGTTGAGCGATATACAACCAAACCTAATCATCACCAATTTCTGTAAAGATCTGACAAAATATGAAGTTGAAATGAAATCCCTTGGATTAGTTGCTGAGATAGAGGCCCCCCACACTTTTACATTCAGAGAGACAGACATTTTCAAATAATAATCAAGTTTTGTTCAGAGCATCTCAAAACAAGGAAATCCATCAAAAAATGCAAGTAACTATTTCAATACTTATGTATATAGAAGAAAGTAAAAAATCTAAACATCTGTTCAAGAGTTATGCATGTATATAGCCAAGTTTAAATTACTAATTTATCTCTCTCTCTCTCTCTCTCTTTATATATATATATATCTATATATATATATATATATATATATATATATATATATATATATATAATAACCCATTAAAAAAGCATTTTTATAAACTATCTGAAGAATAGAAATAAATGGTTTATAAGAAAAGTACTGTTTTTCCCTCCTTTAAACTGAAAATTTGAACAATAAGCACTAATGTAAATATTGCTTTTTGGGTTCATGATATTTATTTTAAACAGGAAAATAAAATATTTTATTCTCATTTTCAAATAATTTTAGTTCTGAATGCGTCATAAACTTTAAACAAATAAATAAATGCTTTATACATTTTTAGATAAGTTTTATATAGTTAATTAACTGCAACAGAGCGTGAATGTAAATATAGTCAAAGCGAATACCTTTTAACTTTTTATACAAATATAAGGTATAAAATACACAAATTGCTGTTGTTTGTAAATAAATATCAGTGAACATAGTTAAGCTGAAACATGAAATTAGAGATTCCTTTTTAGAATAAATGATGCCGAATTCAGCATAAAATAGTAAAATATGTAACACTGACTTTTTATTTAATTGTTTGCATAGTTTACACCGTAATTTGCTGTTAAGATTTGCTTCTTTTATGGCACTTAAAAATAATAGTTTAAATTTTTCTTAACTCGTTTATACATGTTCTATTAAAAATCAATTCGTATCGCAAATACTAATCACCTTGGCAGTTTTAAATATGCGATATTGAATTTGAACCCAATAAAGGCTGTACATGTTAAATTTTTTAATGCATTTGAGATCCTCGTAGTCTTTTCTAAAGATATCTTGCAGATTTGAGTTTTAACCCTTTCAGGGGCAAGGAATTGTTTCTGTAATGTTGAATTCACACCGGAATTTTAGAAACATTTAATTTCAAAATACAGAAATTCAATTTTACGTTCTTTTTTCACCAAAATTATAAAAATATAATGTTGTTCAAATATTCGGCTGAAGAGTTTGATTAAAATGATACAATAGAATATGCGTAGGGCCCGGGCCCCTTTTAGGTGTCCAGCTGCCGAAGCTGTCGGGGTACTCTGACTCGTCTCCAAGTGTAAAAGTGGTGGTCTCCCAAGAGGGTGGGATAAACCACATACCGCAACGACCTATGTCATCAATTCTTGAAAAAATGGGAGTGGTCAGCAGATGGCTGTGCCCTCACCGGCCGTAGCTCTTACAGGAACTCCCCCGATCGAACGCGTTAAAAGGTCTCGCGATCCTAGGCACGGCGGTTGACATGCCTGACGGGCGTCCGTAGGCGCAGCTCACCTTTATATCACCACTCTTCAAGAAATGAAAATATATAACATTAAATTGCAATTCCAAAAAAAGGATAACTGAATTTTCCAGTTTTTCAGTTTTTCAATGCGGTTCTAATAAAATTATTTCCAGTTTCAATCATATCTGAAAACATGCTAAACAAGAAGAAATGTATTAAAAGATATATTTAAACGAAACGGTGCATAAAAATCTTATGATAAAACTATCGTAAACTGTTGATTGCCTATTGTTTAATTTATTGTGAATCCATCTTTGAAGACTGTTTGAAGAATCGACATACTTTCACAAAGAAAGATTTTCGGTAGCATTGAACTCATTTGCATTATATTAAAACTGTTGCCCTTTATCATGTACAGCGAGTTCTTTTTCATGATGACAGTGTAGAAACGTAAAGCAAACTATTTCAATAAAGAATTTTAGTAATGAAAATATTACTTATATGAGAATGGGGAGTAAAATAGTTCTAGAAGCGGAAATGACGAAGCGAGTTATTTAGTGGTTAGTGTAGAGTAGAACTCCTATAATAGAGGCTGACGCATCGTCGCAGATTTGGCACCCGAATTGGAGCTCAGTCGAAAAACCAAGCAAATCAGAACCTGTTCTATTATAGGAGTCTTGGGCAACCCCAGCTCCGGCTGCGGTAGATTGATGCTGAACAGAGTACCAATAATCCGAAACAAAATGGATACGCGTCAGCTCCTATTATTAGTCTTAGTGTAGGAGTGTAGATCTCCTATAGTACAGGCTGAATCATCCCCGCTATTTAATAATTTGGGACCAAAAGCCAAGCAAAACCGGTTGGCGTTACCGCAGTGGTAGATGGCGTGTGACAGGGCCTTTTAAATACGGCAAAGCACAGCTCTGGCGTAAATATGAAAAAATATGAACTGAAAAAAAAAATGAGCTTAACCATTTGAATTTACAAACAAGAGATATTAAGGAGAGATACATAAAATTGTCTATATCTACCCTACTGTTTACCAGATCGCCCAGAAAGTTGGTTACATTGTTCTAGAGATGATATGACTCATTTTAAGGTATAAACCTGAAATTCGACATTTTTGACAAAATGAAATGTACTGAGAAGATTAAATTCAGAAGTAATTAATTGACAGATTAACTAATTGGCGGGTGTACTTAAAATGTTAAAACGATCGAGGTGAATTCATATTTATTACGCATGATTTTACAAATACACTCAAAATTAAAAAAGAAAAAAAAAACTTTTGGATAACTGTTTTCACGGCTACACATGCTTTTTTTTTCTGGATTAAATTGTTTTGATAAATGTAAAATGCCAAAAGTACATTAAGTTCGCCAAAATTGGAAATTCGGCCACCGGATACAGACATCCGACGTTTTGCATGATATTACCGGTGAAGCAACTCTTATATTGCGCCTAATACGAAAGAATTTAGATTTTTATAGCGTCAATAAAACATACCTTGAAGGTCTTGGTGAACAATAGAATCTCGAAGGAGAAAGATGAACGTGGCATAATTTTTTCTTAAATAAAACTGCCGAACGGTGAAAACTGAATGAAACGAGTAAAGCTAGCTTTTTCTCTCTAAATAAATTCTATTTGAACAGAAACAAAACTGTCGCTCGTGATTTCTCTTGGGAAAATTTTAAAAATACTCACTTTTTTTTAAAAAAGAATGTGTGAACTCGTTTAAATGTGTTAGACATGAAAATAGGGGATGAAGATAGTTTTATTATATCACAAACTTTATTAGAGATCGTGCAGTTACCGTAATAATATTTGAAATATAAGAATTTGAGAACTCGTATAATTTTTTTCCTTAGGTTTAAAAAAAGTGATGAATAGTTTTATCCATATTAAAAATGTAAAAAAAAAAGTTTGTTTGTAGGGATTCTCGGAAACTACGGAACCGATTTAAAAATTTTTTTTGACAGTTTCTGCTCTGACATAGACTATATTTTATGTTGGTACCATCACTCTCCATAGGGTTGCAAGAGAAAAAACTCTTTAAAATTTAGATTTCTTTTTTATTGTTGGTGATAGAAATTGGAAAACGTTTATGGTGGTTACTTTAATATTGCATGAACAGTTTCTAAAAAATTCGAAATCTTATTTTTTGGGGGTGGTGAAAGGGACCGAAAATGTTCTAACTTACGATTTAATTTGAATTGTTAGAGCTAGAAACTTGAAATTTGACGTGTCATTTTATTTATAGACTTAAATGTTTCCTCGAAACAGTTTCTAAAAAAAATCTAAATTTAAAAGGCAGAAATGAGTGAAAAACGTTCTAAAATCACGAATATTTCGGAGCTTACCGAACCGATTAAAAAATTCTTTCAGAATAATAATAGTGAGTCTTATGGTAAAGAAACCATACATATACTTTTACAATTTAAAGTAAATCTATATTTAAAATATTTGTTTCTTTTTTTTCATTAACTCATTTAATATATATTCCCTGTTATTTAATGGCGTGGCCTTCTGTTCTTAGCAATGAAAATATGTATTCCAAATTACATCTATCTGATTTATGAACTTAACGTATTTTTATTCTCTCGGCAGTTGTATGTTAAAAAGAAAACAAAATTATAAAATGATTCTCTCATGGTCAAATATTAAGTGCATTCAACTTTGTATAGTTTATATAGTTGAAATACATAATTTTTTACAACACACAGATGTTTTTCTCATAAAGATTGGTGTCGCTATTTCGCATATAAATGCAATTCATCATTGTTCAGATGCCTTCTGTCCAAAATCATAAATGCCATGCATGCCTTTTTGCTACTTTCTTAAAACAATTTTAACTGCCAGTCTGGGAATTTCTTCATTTTGTCAAAGGTGTGCTTAGTTGCCAAATATGCACGCCTTCTTGTCGCTAATTTTGAACATAAAATGGAAACATACTAACGGTTATTCTAACCTAGTCTAAAATTCACGCCATCACATTCGAAAAAGGAAAATCTTTGGCGAGAATGGTAACTGCAGCTTTTCGTCACTTCGCATCTTTCACTCAGCTTGATTACAGCTAATTAAAAAGCTCCGAAAATGCATGGCTCGGAACCACCCGAATTAAATCATGTCTTTCCTGAACTTCGGTACAAAAATTGATGCTACACGCACCTGTGTGAAATGTCACCCTGGCTGTCTATATCTCTCATTTGGTACTTTACTTCACTGTCATTGGATATGTCCAAAGAATTGTCTGTTACCAGTGGTTGAATGCAGAAAGTTATTTCAAATAAACAGAGGAAATTTTCATAATGCTTGCCTTTATTTCTCTGGTTGTGCAGCGTTACCTACTTCACATTCTTTGCAGAATCCCGGACTTTTCAGTTATTGCAGATCATAGCTCAATCGTACCTATTCATGCCAGAAATTATTTTTTCCTATAGATATTTCCATGAACTAATTTTTCGAAGAATTTCTGCACTAGCAAACATTATGATCAAAATTTTAGATATATTCACTTATTTCAGGGAATGAAAAAATATTTATTTTAGAAGAAATAAGTTTTGGAGGGTTACTTTTTATATTACCTTTTAGCTTATTCTTTAAAATAGTAATATTTTTAAGCTGTTTTTCTTTGACTTAATACATGTAGAACATCATCTACCGCTTTCTGCAGCGTTCTATTAGTATATTTTTTATAATTACTACTGCTTACGGGACTTTTATACATACGAGCACGTACGATTACACAGCACCTGTGAAAAAAATAATATATATATATATACTAGTACATTGTTTATATTTGCAGTAAATGTTTGCATTTATGATTATATTTTCAGAAAAGTTAAAGAAAATATATAAACTAAATACGTGGTGACTTTGTCTCGAGACAATGTCGCCCCATGTTGGCATTCAAAATGCCGGTCGTGAATAAAATGTAAAATCTAAAATATCAAATTAATATATACAAATCTCGTTGATTTGTTAAAAAAAATATTAAGACATAAAAAATGTACTTGCCATTTTACATCAGCAGGTATAAATAACTTTTCCTATAAAAACTTTACTCCAGTAAAATCACGAGCAAAAAAGGTAAACAACAACGAAAATGATGCCAAACTCAATTTGTAAAATGCTCAATTAAATAATTTATGTTTAAGCTACTACTAC
The DNA here is from genome assembly GCA_963931845.1 of Maratus michaelseni. Classification (NCBI taxonomy): domain Eukaryota; kingdom Metazoa; phylum Arthropoda; class Arachnida; order Araneae; family Salticidae; genus Maratus; species Maratus michaelseni. The sequence continues at coordinate 245,934,137 of OZ007596.1, read as the reverse complement.
AATCTATCAGAATCGAGGGGGTCGGGGCAAGAGACTACTAAGCCACATTTTTGACCTTCTGAGATATTTCAATTTGAAAGTTAGATCAAATACTCAAATCAAGATATATAACAAAGTGTTTCCGCCAATGTCTTTGAAACGTTTGAGATATTCTAAGTAACAAAACAATATGGTATTACTTTAATGATATTACTATTACGTTTTTTGTAAATTAGCTATCTTCATCGGGGGCATAAACGTCTGGGGTAAAAACGAAACCTGGGGCATATGCTGCCACCAAGTGACATTAGAAACAAATTCTATGTAGGATATTATAATTTATAATATTAAGCAACAGATTAGTGTTAGATTTATTTCACCAAAAATGTGGCTTGGCTCTTTTTTGCCCCGACCCCCCTCAATTGGCATTACTAATTAGTTTTATTTTAACCAATTTTATTTATTACACGTTTCGTCTTTATCCGCGGGGTGGGACAAAGTCACCCCGATTGATGGTACTGTGAAACTATGGGAACTAAACATTTTAAATTTGACATTCAGGTTGCTATTTTCAGGGGACGTAATGCTCCTAAATAATAGTTTATAAAAAATTCAAATTTCAAATGGGTAAAAGAGAAGGAACACTTTCTACAGTTTATATTTTTATTATGATTTATTTTAAACTGCCAGCCTGGAAATTTTAACTTGGCTTATAGTTAATTTCTAAGACGCAAATTCGCAAGAACAATGTTTTCTTTTATCTTTAAAAAAATAAAAAGAGAAGGGAAATCAATTTTTTTACATGCCGATGTTATATAAATTGTATGAACAATGGCAAAAAACGCAAGTACAAGTAACTGCTATAATTAATGAAAATAGTAATAATAAAGAAGCATGATTGCCTACTAGACAAAGGAATAGTTATATATAGCATTTTTTTTGTAAAACTATGACGGTTAAATGTACTAAACCGACGTTAACTAACTTGATTTGTAGAGTGAATAAAGTTATAACTAGTACTGTTAAAAAGAAATGTACGTTTGTGGGAAATAGTCTCAGATACTACTGAACCGATTTAAAAAAAAAAAAAAAAAAAAAAAAAAAACTGTTTCATTTTGTAACAGCTGATAAGCAGAGTTCCCAAGTCGACCACATTCTAGTTTTTGAAAGAGAGTGACAGTAGATGGGTTGGAATGAAGATTTTCTCATTAATTCTAGTATTTAATAAAATATTTTTTTTCTTTATGTTCATCTTATGTGATACAAGAATAAAGTTTCTTCAAAATGCAACTTAATTATTAATATTTAAATTACCCTTAGCAGAGTAATATCTAATTTATTTTCTTTTAAAGTATTTTCACAGTTATTATTAAAAAGCTCTTTGTAAAATACAGATACCGAATGATCATTATTTTGAAAAGTATTAGTTTCACAATTCTCCCAGACATTCTTTTTTATGTATAACAAACCTTAACACTCGTTCTGATTACGTTTACTAGTAGTTGTATTTATCATAAAAATGAGCTTACAATCTTCAACATTTTTTCTTCAGAAATTTTAGATCCTTTAAATCAATATATGGAATTTTGTTTTTTCAAAAATTGAACTACTATATTACAGACTGCTTTACTAAAATAATATACAAAAGGAATGATATCTAATAAGACACTTTTGGTACACTATCTAAATATTCATAAAAAAAGATAGTGATTCAAAGTTATTCGTTGTATAGAACTTTTTGGTGAATTTTCATCTATAGCTACGATTGTATGTTTACATTTTGTACAGACTTTTCAGTAAATTGACACTCTCACAAATCTTGGGTTATTATAAATCATGCAAATTCTTATAAGCTAATTTACCAAAATAATATTCAAAAAGTAATGACATATGATAAGATACTTTCGGTACACTAACTAAATATTCATAAAAAAGAGTAATTCACAGAGATTAATTATATAGCACTTTTTGGTCAATTTTCATCCATAGCTACGATTATATATGTTTACATTTTGTACAGTTTCTTCGGTAAATTATACCTAGGAAAAAAACACAAAAGCTATTAATATTCAAAAGGTGGTACTCGCACAAAGCTTGGGTTATTATAAATCATGCAAATAATATATATGACATTGTGAATTTTGCCAATTATCGCGACAGTTTTCCATGCGAGCGCGTGCGTGTGTATGTGCAAGTATCTCTACATATAAACGTCTTATTATACAGTAGAACCCCGATTTATCCGAATCCCAGTTATCCGAGAATCGGCTTAACCGAAACACCTTAAAACTTTTTTATATATTTTTTAAGAAAATTTTTATTTTTATACAAGCTTGTTGTTTGTGAAATAATTAAAGAGTTAACTTTGTTATATGGGCATTGCGCAAATGCAGGCATTTTATTGCATACACGCATAAAACACTTCATTTCCTTACAAAATAAGTTGTTTTGTTTTTCAACTTTGCATTGCTTTAATGCTGCCATATCACGCTACCTATTAAACAACAACACTCTGATCCTGTTGTTGCATCTTCCTGCGCTGCAATATATTGAAGTGCCTCGATGAACTCTTTTCAACGCGTTAAAATTTTCATGCTTATAAAAACCCTTTGTGCTTTAACCTTTTGATTACTGGTTTGGACTGGCGGCTATTTTTATATTCACTCGTACCACAATTTACAAAAGAATTTCTTTGTGCTAGATTTCTCTTGAAATTATCTTGGTATAAGTGTATGGTAGGTGATGGGTTTGGAAAAATGGCGATAATAGAATAAAGAAATAGTCTCTCGGACGACATATGTCCCAACCCTGTAATCAAAAGTTTAAAGTATTACTCGTCATAAATAAAGTTTGGAGGAAATTAAAACACGTGTAAACAGTTAGGGGAAATCGCATAGAATACGGATTCCTGCTGTTACTGCATCTAAGGCTCCTAGAAGGCTATTATAGGAGATCTAGCTGCATCTACAGGCACGAACGCGTTACATGACTGTGCGGGAGGGAGAGAGGTGAGTAGTGCCAATCTGGTAGAATAAATATAGGAAGCCTCCCGCTTATCCGAAAATTTCTATGGAATCTCGGTTAACCGAAAATCCTTTGGTCATGTGCTTTTCGGATAACCGGGGTTTTACTGTACGTAGTTTACACCTCAACGGATTGTTACATTTCACCGATTTGTTTGTTTTAACATCATGACTTTAGCCTTACTGATTGTCATGGTAGTGATTTATATAGATTTTATATATAATTTTTCCACATTACATAAATAGCATTTTTATCAAAGGATTAACTTTTTGAATAAAAATAAGAAATTTCATGAGAAAAGAGTGTTTTTTTATTATTTTTTTTTAAATCGGACTCGTACATTTGATGTCCTATCGTACATTTGATGTCCTATCGTACATTTGATGTCCTGAACCGCAGAATATTTTATTCAAATATCCATTATCACCGTAACGTTACTAAAGTAATACCTATGTAGTTTGAGAAATTCTTTACTGTTTTCTTGTAAAATATAGCTATTAAGACAGATTATTGTATCCTTATTATATGACAAGGATTAATGATATGATTTAAAACATTTCACACTAGTTTAAAAAAACAGAAAAGGAAAAACTAAAAATTTATGGAGAAAGCTTTCAATTTTTGTATTTCTAAAGACATCATTCTACTTTCCAGTAATAGTTATAATTCAAGCAACTTTACGCAGTATGATTTAAATTAATGTGCCATAATATATCTAAATTGCAAACGAGTATAGAGCATTTTGAGAAAAGTAAAACTGAAAATCAGTTTTGTCACGGTATTTTATCATCGACCTATCGTCATAAAAAATGTAGATAAGCTTGAGAAAACGAAATATTTTCCTCTAAAATCGTAAAAAATTAAGAATTTAGCCTTCAAAAGTAATTGAAAATGTAGTTGCGTAATTCAGTATTATATAATGGTACGAAAAGATCAACAGAAACAGCTACTGAAATACTTCTACATGATATACAAATTCATAAAAGTATGTCAAAAAGGTATATATTATATATTCCATTATTCTCCCGTCTGTCTATATTTTTAAGATTTCCGACCGATGAGATGTTTTTAATGTATGTCCATGCTTAACTTTTGAAGGAATGCACAGATTTCACTTTTTCGAGTGGATGGGAAGGGGGAAGGCCTTGTCTTGGTTGTGGTCGCATTATAATTTTTTTCAGGATTCAAAAATTGCATATTTCTCTGCTAGTCTTTTTTTTTAATTTTCTTTCTAGGCTGTAATTTTCCTAAAATAACAATCGCCGTGAATTGCATTACGTTGTAAAAATAGTGTAGGGGGACCGGGGCTAGTTGTCGCATGAGTTGGTTGCCACAAAGCTCATTGATTTTCCTTCACAAACTGTGTCAGCTCATAAATTCATCAATACATGTGTTTGATTATGCAATTCAATGGATATGATTTACACTTTCATTACTTGATTAGTTTGACTTCTATCAACAAAAACTTTTAAGTCAATATATTATTTTTTACTGGAGGCTGATTTCATACTGATTATTTATTTTATATCGTTATACATTTTTATTCTATATTATTAATAGTTCCCTATTGGCTTACACTTTTATGTGGTATTATAATTGAAAAAAAATAGCGGTTTAAAGATTTTTTTTAATTGCCATTATTTTGGACGGAATTGGTTGTCGCAGCATGAGCGAGGTAAGTTGCCTCGTGTGACAACACATCCCAGTCGTAGAAACTATAGATTAAATTCCATTTCATTTCTGAAAAGAGTTTCACTCCTTTTTTAAGATGGTGAGAAATTTAAACTCAACATACTATTCGTGGGGCTATTCCTCCTGGTGCTGTGCGAAGAGCAGTAATTAGGATAAAAATTGAGCACGTTTCATTTTGCCAAGCAATCCATAATTTTAACATCAATGGACATTATCCGAGACTAACGAAAAAGACAGGCTACCGCGGTGCATTCCACTTATCTTTTTTCACAGACCGCTAGAGTGACGTGATGCTCCTTTCGTGTACCTGCATTGGTGGATTCGAGCATCACGTGACTCCCGCGGTCTGTAAAAAAAGATACGCATAAAGCACCGCGGTAGCCTTCCTTTTTCGTTAGCCTCGACATTATCTGTCTGACGTCACACTCCCCCATCATGTGACTTACAGGAGAAGCTAGCAGATGTAACTGTAAAAATATCTGTTCTTGTGATACAAGTTATTAGTTTATTTACGCTTTCAATGTTACTTTTATCGCAAAACAATGTTATTTAACACGAATAATGCATAAATGGGAGGTCAACGTGAACGATGTTCGCAAAAATGTTGTTTCCAGTGTATGAGAGCAGTTATGGAGGCAAATTTTTATATTCAAACGTAAGTTATATAAAAACGATTTATACAATTAATTTTACAAATAGTAATTATATAAAAATTGACTCAAATATTTAAATTCCAGTTTAATAGTTTGGTACACACACACAAAAACAAGGTTACAAAAATGAAATTAAATTTGGGCCAACCGATGGCCGCTAAAATGTTCCAATTGGCTGCAAACCCGATTGCGGAACTTACCCCTTTGATATTCATATAAATTTATGGATAGAAATTGATTTTCCGTCTATAAACTGATTAACCGAACGTTTAGAATAACCATACGCAGCACAATACTTTGGCATATTGTAAAATAATTTACTTTTAGACAGTTTAAAATATTTTCCCATACTTACAACGGAAACATGCCGATTTATTTTCCCCAATCACATAATTTTTATAGCCTCGAATTCAGCTCAGTGTATATTGTCCTTTATCGCAAATTAGCAAGTGCAGTATATTATAGAAACGGACATAAAAAAATAATGTTGACGTGCCATCTATAAATATTGGGGATGTAAAAAATCGGCATATTTTCAACTAGAGCAGAAAATGAGTTTCTAAATTATTTGCTGTTAGCATCGAACATTAATTTTCGTTTAAGTCGCAAATTAACTAAACATGTTTTAAAACTGGGTATCTAACAAAATTTAATTTTTCAGCTGATAAATGCATTAATTTGATTTTAATAATTTTATTAACCTTTTCTTTGTATCCTTATACTATGGCATACCTACTTTTGTTGTTTGATGTGACAAAAAAAAAACATTTATATTATATTTTTTTATATCAAATTGAGTCTCTATATTCAGTAGCGTCTCAGGAATGCCTGTTTTGGGGGTACTTCTTGTGGTTTTCAAAACCTTTATTTTTGTAAGCACATTACTACTATTAGTGCTGTATACTAATCTTTCTGGCCTGTTTAATCTTAAAATATTTTACGAATAAATTAGGCGTATATTAGCATTCGTAAATAGTGGTAGTATAGTGCTTACAAAACTAAAGACTCAAGGAAGTATTTTGGAAAAAAAAAACTGTACTCCAAAAAGCAGTAAGGAGCCGATATTGTTTATATAAAAAATTTCCAGCCAAATCTTCATAGATATTCCATGTGACAACCATTCATGACTGGGGTAAATTGTCACATTCCTAAAGTTTCTAATATCATAAAAATTAAATTTCTGCCAAAACATTTGAACATTTAAAAAACTAAAATAGTTCACAAAATATGATAGTTTGGACTAGAATAATATATTTTTAATAAGAGAATATCTGCATTTAAAAAAATTAAAGTTTGATTTTTGTAACTACCAGCCTCTGTCTCCCACTAGTTAGTTTTTTAAATACTCGGCGTATCGTAAATTTTTTTTATGCTTGGATACGTCAAAAAAATTAATATAATATTTTACTAAATATATAGAAAAAATATTCTAAAATTGGAACAAAATTCACCTTTTGTGTATCAATTAAAATATGAAACCATAAAAATGGATCACAATTTCTGTAATTACTAAAATAGGTGTTAAAATAAAAAGGTTCTAAAACAATAAAACCATTTTAAGATGTTAAAAACATGAGTCCCGAGCGCTCTCGACCAGAACCTGGCCATCATCAAAGGGTGGAAATGAGAAAAAATTCTGTAGCCTCCGGTAATGCAAGCTGTTTAAATAGCAGAAGGCGAAACCACATATGGAGAAGGGGTGGAAGGGGGGTGGACTAGTCTACTGAGCGAGGTGAGTTATCCCAACCTAAATGTACCATCAACACAAAGTAGATTATACCAGATTTTTGGTACATTGTATGATAACATATCATTACACGATTTCCCACCACTTGTCAGGATTTGAATGTTTTTAACATCTTAAAATGGTTTTAATGCTTTAGAACCTTTTTAGTTTTTCACCTATTTTAGTAATTACACAAATTGTGATCCATTTCTATGGTTTCATATTTTAATTAATATTTTACTGTTTGTCAAAATGAGTGATATTGGTAAGAATGGGATATAATGTGGATGTTGATAACAATAAAGAGATATAGTTATTTAACAATATTGAGAAAACACACGCTGTTGTGTTTTCTCGATAAAAAAAAAAAAAGCTCACTGCCTTGCGATAAGCAAATATGGGTGAATAAGTTAAACTAATACTTTCAGTTGTTGTTTTTTTCTTTAAAATTTATTTTTTAATTACAAGATCAACAATTCGAAGTATAAAGATTTTCTTACATTTATCGTAGAGTAATAATGAAATAATTGTTGCTATCGTAGAGAAATAATTAAATAAAATTGTTGCTGTTGAGTTAGAATTCATGGACATTCATTTGAGTGTGGGCATGGGGGGGGGGCACATCCTTTCGGTAAAATAGACATTGTTGGGCATATGTTCTCAGCCTCATCAAATCAAATAAATAACATTGGTGACAAGATGCTATATTTGCGCTTAATGTTACATTACAAGTGTAATAATCCTGTAGCTCATCTCTCTGTATATTTAAAAAGCATCGTAGACGGTAATTCTTGGGGATATTACATTTACTTAAATGTAGATGAGAGAAAATAGTTAATTTTTTTATAACTTATTTTGTGTACAAAGAAATATACTTCATTGAACGAGTATATCAAAAAAGAGCAATCGTTTTATATATTCGAAATAAAAATAAAACTTTCTTAATCAAAAGCATAAAAAAATGAGCGAAATAAAAGCGACTATGAAAGTTTGAGCATAAAAAAATGCGAGTTTCAAGAGCTATATATTGCTCTATGGCATTAAATGGAAATTATGGTATAATGTTTTTGAAACAGAACCCACAAATAAATTACACTATAAAATTTCTTTGTTTATACACAACAGCACATTTTCAAATAAGTTATTAAATTAGCAGTTAATTTTAATAATATTTTTTTATTAACTGATAAATCTTAAACTTTACTAAATAAATAGATTTAATTTACCTAAAATGACGCAGTGAAAGATCAAAGTATTTAGAGGATTGTCTTTTATCTCATTTGACCTGAGACCTACACTATTTATCATATCGTTATTCATTGCTTTACTCAATTTTGTAAGGTATGTTTTGAATAAAACATTAGATTTACAGACTTTTATGAATGAATATGTGTCACTGAGATATTGGTCGGTCCTTGATTTTAGTCAGGAAGTTACAAATCTTAAGAAGAAAATCAAGACTGAGAGTAGACAGTTAAATGACTCAGTCTGCGACTAATAAAAGAGTTCTTTTCTTTTGTTATCGCGTTTCTAACACTTTTCCAACATGGTTAAAAAGTGTTTATGAAATCTGTTTGTTTGCCCTGCTCTAACTCACGAAATACACTGCTGTCCAAAAATTAAGGATGTACTGCACATACTTTTTAATCTTCAACACTTTGTGAATATACAATAAAAACTTCACGTTTAACACTATTTATCGAACTGTTTTATCGAACTGTAGCTCAATAAACAGACGTACGTTTAATGAGTAACTTGGACTCACATCATCAGTGTCAGTAAAAATAATTATTATATCCCCCCCCCTCCCCAAAGACATGAAACAGAAAAAAACCCAAATGACAGACAATAACACACCGAAAGCTCATCACGCACAACCAACCAATAAGATTAAATCGGAAGTGATGCACTATGACACAGTAAATCAACCCCCGAAGGTGAGATGTCAGGTACGTTTGAAAAATCGTTGACCAAGGAGTTACCAAATCTATGAACTGCCTCAAAAAAGTCTAAATCTAAAGGAGTATTGCATTTTTTAATAATAGTGGCTGAATCAAAGTGGAAATTATGTCCCTCCCTCTAACAATGATAAGCAATAGAGGTTTTTTTTTCAACACTTTATTTAAAATTATTTAAATTTTCCCTACGTATTTTAGCTTTGAAAAGACAAAAAGGTTTTTCATTGGTTTATTTTTAAAAAAATCTTCTGATTTTGTATCTTAAAGAACTTTGAAATTCTGCATTAACCCCATCGTTATCACTGTATCCACTGGTTGGATACATGCAACATAGAGTTAACCCTCCAACGCCTATATAAATAAACTTTTTTTTTTCAAATTCATAGGTTGTATTAAGAAATACTAATAAAAAACATTTTTTTCAAAAATGACATGTTATTGAGGAAATAATACACACATTCAAGATCGCATAACAGCAACAAAAAATAACAAATGTACGAAACTCTACAAATATCAATTCAAAATTTAGTTATCTTTAACATTCACACAAAAAGAATATGAGACTTTCTGCTTTTTTGACATTTTTATCCTAAAAAAGACCACTAACTCATGCTCTTAATAGTTTCGAGGTGCTGGTTCCTATATTCTAGGAAAACTGTGGAAGTTTATAGTACTGCATCAGAAAATTCAAGAGAAATGGGACTTTTTCTATTATTCGGTAAACTCTTCTAGATCCTAATAAAGGTGGGCGGTATATATTTACTTAAAACCTAAGCCTAGAGGAAAAAAAAACCCTTAAAAACCTTAAAAAAATCTTTACTTGGAGCTGACAATGGGCGTTGATGGGTTAATTCCATCGGGAAACGAAGCGGATAATTATATTATTATGTAGTTTATATCAGGTTGCCGCATTATGTCACGCGTCGTTTCCGTTCCGCCCCCTTGTGTCACGTGATGCTCTTTTCGTACACCTGCATTAGTGCATTTTCCGCACCTGCGTCACGAAAACAGCGTCACGTGACTCAAGGGTCCGAAGAGAAAGTAACACGTGACGCAGATGTGGCAAAATCCCTTTTTCGTCTGCATCGTTACAACTGTCATCATATGATGTTAAAAAAGAGTCCTATCCGAGTCATTGTGTCATCGACATGTCCTATTTTGAGACGCGTTGCAAATTGGTCGTGGTGATTGTTTGATGGAGTTGCGAAATTGCAGCGAACTGAGAGTCATAATGTGATGAATTAAATAAGTCTCCTTTTGATCATGTTTGTGCTTATGATCGTTGTGACGTCAAACGATTGGATGTGCTATTATAGGATATGAAGTACATGCAAGGAAAAATAGATTAAATATATACCAAGAAAGAAAGCAAAAAATATATGAAATGAGAAATAATATAAAGATAAAAATAATTAAATAATTCAACAAGTAAGTATAAAATATAAAGCAAAGAAAATGAAAATAAAAAATACATCAATTGAAAAATTAAATAAAACATGGCAAAGATTTAATTGGATAACGAAATGTTTGTTTTAAAAAATAATTGACATTCTAACTGATCGTAGAATTTGTTTGCGTTTAAATATTACATTGTTTGGTGAAATGAACATGCATTAATTTTTCTTTCCTTTTCTAGCATGCTACTCGCATAGCGACGCACAAGACTGCATGGATAAGAATGGGACCTACTACAATCGAACCTGTTTCGATGGCAATTACTCCATGGCACATAACCTCAGTTACCTTTCCAAGAACATGACCAAAAAGCCTCCGGCTGACGAATACTTCATGTAAGTTTTTATTGTGGATTTTTTTATTTGACCGAACGTTTTCTTGTGTTGTCTAGCATTTCAAATACAGGGTAATCATAAATGTTTCATTGGGTTTTAAAATACCGTATTTAAAAAAATATATACAGTGTGATTCATAAATATCGAAACAATAGGCTATCTCTTTAAATATTGCCCCTAGACACATACTTTCAATTGCAAAGTTTCATAAAAAAAAGTGCAAAATTTGATGAGATAAGTTGCAACTCCATGGGGGATCTATTTGAGAAAATACAAAAATTAAATTTTTATACGGCCCCCGTAGGATAAAATTTCCAATTAGGAATTTTTTCCTTATCCATTCCTGAATTAAACAAAAAAAATTCCATCTTGATATCTGCAAAACTCAGGGAGATATGTCCGTTTTAATAATTCGTGAGGTTTCAAGGGATCATACACAAATTGAAATGCGTGTAATTTAATAAACAATGTTACTGTAAGGTGTCCGGGAAACATTTATTTATTTATTTATTTATTTATAGAGTTAGAATTTTGAATTTTTTGTGATGATTAGCCATGTAATTTGTAAACAGAATCACATCATAAGATTTCTTACAAAATATTTTTTATTTTTTTAAATGCAGAGTAATTTAAAATTGTTAACTCGAAATATTATTTGTCGAATTGAAGTTTTTTCTTTTAATTAAACAGAAATATGTAAGTTTTAATTTTGATTCAGCATTTTCAAAAATATTAATTAAAAAAATATTTAAAATAGCAATTAAAAAAAATGCAACTTATTTTAAACAAATCCATATTTTTTTCAAAAGTGAATATATTTTTTTTCAAATTTGCCGAATTAAAATTTAAGTAAAATATATGAAAAAGATATATTACAAGTAGTTTGAACCATTTATAGAGGTTATTGACTTATATAAATTTAAAGATGAGAAATGCTGAAAAAAAACTTATAATGCCGAAAAATGCATTTAAAGTTTTAAACAAAGATTGGGTCCTAATAGAACGTTTAAATGCTTTTTAAAAGCTTCCAGGTGAGTAAATAACTCCTTCCTGTAGCTTCAATTTCTGATTACGATAGTTTGGCTCTCGGGTACAGATATTAAATTTGTTTAACGCATATCCTAGTCTTTCATACAAATCTGGTATACAGCGAAATTTACAAAATTTAAGTTTATTAGAGATATAAATTTATTTTATGCACTTTATGTTTCAGGTCGGGTTTATTGATATGATGCGAAAGAAAACCATTTTCATGGGCGATGCACTTAATTTTATTTGATTCATTATTTAGACTGGTGTCTGTGCATATTTTAGATTTCTGCACAAGCCGAAATTTGTACAAAAAATTCCCATGTTTCTTAAGATACAATTAAGATTATTTTAAAGAATACTACATACATGTTTATAAGAAAATTTTACAGTATATTTTGGATTACTATGTTTTCGCATGACAAAAAACATAGCTGCCAAACCTCTCACTAATCCACCGTAATATGTAGATTAATTTGAACCAGTTAACCACTTTAAAACTAGAAAATTTGTTAAATGAATCTTTGACTTATTTAATTTAAATGTTTTAAGTCGAATCATTACTTCATTCAATTGAATTTCTTAAAAGAGTTTCTGATTTGAACGTATTAAACCTGGGTCAAATAAACACACTTATAACGGAAGATTAGTGGGAGCTTGCCATCTATTAAAAAAATACGCAATAGCAACGTTAATGATTATTTATACTATGAGACTGTTACATTCGAATAAAGATTTAAAAAATTATAAAGATTTAGATTTAAATAAAGATTTAATTTTTTTTTAAAAACAATGTCGTTTGGAATAAATGAAAAATAGGTTTTAAAACATCATAACTTTTGAAGCTGTATAACAAAAATTGTAGATTTTTGAAAATATTTCTGCGTAATTTATAAAATGTATTTACAATGATTCCGTTAACAGTTTCATTATCGCTATTACTATTTTTATAAAACTTATTCCCTTCCCGACACGTCCTAAAAACAATAAAGACACGGGTCGGCATGGTCCGGCCAGCAGGCCATGCCGATTACGGCCCTGGGGCCAAGCTCGGCCTCATGCAGACCTCTAGCATATTTCTCAAGCAAGTTTAATGTAAAAATCTATACGCTATTATTTTATATCTAAAAGTTGAGGCATTGTCTTAGATCGACTTTTAATAATGTGTAAATTTATGGTCGATCCCTAACTTGCATTTCAAATGAACTGATATTGCGTCTCTCAGACGTATGCTTAAGTGGTGTAAGTCACGAATTTCGGATTTTAATATCTCTGTGAATTTTGCAGATATCAAAATGGATTTTTTTTTGTTTAATTCAGGAACGGATAAGGAATAATTTCCTAATTGGAAATTTCATCCTACGGGGGCTGTATAAAAATTTAATTTTTGTATTTTTTCAAATAGACCCCCCCATGGAGTTGCAATTTATCTCATCAAATTTCGCACCTTTTTTTAAGAAACTTTGCAATTGGAAGTATGTGCCTAGGGGCAATATTTAAGGAGATAGCCTATTGTTTCGATATTTATGAATCACACTGTATACGTGAAACAATCAATGATACATGAAAATAAAAGTTAACTATCGAAGGTTTTATTCATCATATCGCAAATATTCAATGTGGCTTCTTCCAATCACACGATACACGTTTATGCGGTGTTTACTTTCGGTCCACACCTGAGCCTCTCCACACATCTCCCTACTAATTGACATAAATGCACTGGCAATGTTTCAGCGAAACTAAAACTTCTGTCAGCTGAGGCGCGTAAACAGAGTTTTTAACATTCCTCCAAAGAAATAAATAACAAACCATCGCGGAGATCATGTGAACAGCGTTAGATAATCTTCAGCGCATTGTCCAATCCATCGATGTAAGAGCGCCTCGTTGAGCTAGTGACACACTACAATGTATGAATAAGGTGGCACCCCATTTTGTGGAAAGATGAAATCGTTAGACTTATCTTTCAAAATCAGAAACAGAAAACAACCACCAACTGCAAGATGTGCAGGTACGATAGACGTGTGACGTGTCACATAGAATTTATTGGACATACGAAAAAAAAACTTTGACACTTAATGTTCATGCATCATGTATGGTATCATTAATTTTTTCATGTTTTTATTTATTTTATTTTTGTATACACTGTTTTAAAATCCGATGAATCATCACAATCATGTAATTTTCTTCAATCTTCTACTGTACCATATTTGCTCCTAAATTTCTGTGATTACTCACTATCTATTGCAGTTTAATATTTTACCAGTTTGTACAAAAAATATTTGGAATTTTTGATTTGTTTGATGATTTTAATTGTTATTTTTGTAAGCAGCTTTCGAAATGGAATGAAATATTCACAAATTATGAAAATAGATTTGTTCAATCAAAATTTCTTAATATCACAGAAGCAAAGGAAAGAAAGGCATCTCCAGCGAATGTATATCTTAAGATAAAAAACACCACGTAGTGACAACATCCGGAACAAAACACTTTGAATTTGCTTTTAACTAAAAATAAAAGAACTATATTTAACTTTATTCTGCTTGATTTGAATAACCTATAAGTTTATATACCAGGAGTAAAAGCTAAAAACAGTTGTCATACTTTTAATTTTAATTATATTTTATTTTTAATCCCTTCCTAAGCGGCTTTCTATCTTTTTTAGCTCACTGGCTATCAAAGCCTGTGAGCTAATGTGCCTCTAGGTTCTGTATGTATGTATGTATGTATGTATGTATGTATGTATGTACTATGTATGTACGTAACGCGATAACTCTTGATAGAAATATCCGATTTGCTTCAAATTTTGTATATAGGTTCATTGTGATAAGGCGCTTCGCTTATTAGTTTTGGGGGTACATTGGTTAAGTATAAAGGGGGGAAAACGGAGCTAATACCCCCTTATTCTTTGAAATAAGAGTGTAATATACAATTAGTGTGAATAGTTAGTGAGGTCAATGCCATCAGTTTAACTGGGCACTTTTCTTTTTATTTATATTTATAATTATACTCTTTCTGAAGCAGTTTAGACTACTTTAGACTTCTTCTTTCTTTTTCGTCACTAAGTTTTAGAAATACAGTTACTCCTAAACAATGTGTAAAGTTGGCGTCAACCAGAGAGACACGAAATGCAAAATCTGGAACAATGTAAGCTTCTTGATAGACTTCGCAGTTGGGGTGCAAATGTACATCCAGGAGATATATAAGCGACTTGCCTAGACGTCAGGAAGCCATTGAGAAATTATGTTTGACCGCACTATAAAACTACATTAAAATGCTTAAACTGTTCAACTCGTAGAACATATTTCATTTTTTTCTAAATAAAATTTCTGGTTTGATACGTGTTTAAACTGGGTAATATTAAATCGCATTTTACGGAAGAATACTGGTAGGTTGGCAGTTGGCATGTATACTATACGTTCTTGCTCTTCAAGCAGTAAAGTATGAAAGCGTATATATACGAGCACATTCCCTGGGTCATAAAATAAAAAACCCTTACATATACGTGTGTACTATTCAAAAGATTAATGCATA
The DNA here is from genome assembly GCA_963931845.1 of Maratus michaelseni. Taxonomy (NCBI): domain Eukaryota; kingdom Metazoa; phylum Arthropoda; class Arachnida; order Araneae; family Salticidae; genus Maratus; species Maratus michaelseni. The sequence goes on along the minus strand of OZ007596.1, from coordinate 245,918,755 downwards.
AAATATTTCATTTTACACGGTTTTTTATATGATTTTAAAATAATTTCATTGTATTATACAGTGCTATTGTAAATGTTTGTCACGGTGTCACTATCGTGTTTTAATAACATTCAGAAATACGTTTAATAGTAACTTTTTTAATTTTTGAGAAAACTCAGTTTATATTCATTGCATATTATGATCAGTGGTTCCAGGTTTGGACGCTAGCGGTGATGACAGGTCTATCATGCATCAAAAGCATGATAGTTTTCGGTGGTTAATCTCAAAAACCTGAAATGTTGCATTTAAATATAAAAATTCATTTTGAACATTAAAAATATGCATTACATATCATATTTAAAATTACAATTTTACTGAATATGAATAATATTAATGTAAAACATGGTTATTATGTATAAGTTTTTTAATTTCCATAAAATTTTATATAAATAAACCAACATGGAAAAACCTTTCTCTCTGTCACTGTTTTTTTAAGTATCTAAATACCGGATAGAAAAATGCCCTCATGACAGCTACACACACTTTTACTTCTTTTAGTTTTTTACTTAATATCAGAACAATTTAACTTACTACATTATTTGGTATTGAACAATATTAGAATTCTAATAAATACACACCAAGTTCGGACATTTCACACACTAGAAAATGTGAAAGTGTTAGGTTTAACAGTAATAAACTTAGCAACTAAACATTAACTAGAAACTTCATTGCTGTAAGGCTGCTATTAATAGAAGAAAATCACATTATATCACTTTCCAGACCAGAAATTTAAAAAAACAAGACATTTTGTGATATTTAATATTTAAAAATTTGTAATAACTAAATTATTGAAATGGAAAACAATAAAATGTGTTAACATTATAAATTGCTTGATGTTTAATTACTTACTATTTGTTTAATATATTATTATATTACAATATAATTTTGTGTAACAGCCATGTCGCTGTTATGTGTGATGGACAATGTCAGCTAGCTGTAAATGAGCACATGTTGTGTAAAACCAAGTCACTTTTATTAAAATTTTAAAAAAGGCAGGGTTTTGAGAAAAGCTCTGCGATTTTTCCTATGGCCGGAAAGAAATAAGTTCCCAACAGAACTTTACTCAGAAAAATAAATCTTCAAATATCAATAAAAGATAACTTCAAAATGTCACTTACAACTTGGACGGGGCAAAGTGTAACTCAAAATGAGATACTTTCAAGAAGATTTAATATCCACTAGGCAAACTAGTCCAACTCAGACTTCAAGATGTCTGCCTACGATAATACTGAAAGCGGCACTCCGTGAGCCCCAAACGCTTTTATTCGATTAGCACAAAATAGCGTAATTTTACTCTTACCAACAGATAATATTCCTTCTCAGCTGCGGATAGTTGATTCAACTAATCGGATCTAAGAGAACCACCCTGGGGAAAGAACTCTATCCAAAGTTCCACTTTCCCATCGCATGCCAGTGCTTAAATACTGTTATATAGACTGACCAGATGCAGAAATTTTCATAAATATCGATACGAAAAATCACAAGTTCCGAGGTTTTCACACTCATTCATTGAAAGTTAGAGAAAGATAGCCTTGATAACTTTTACGCTCCTTGACTATTATTGGACAAAAAATACGTTCGCAATCAAAACTTCGCCAACTCTTATAATCAGAGTAGTCGATATATCATAATTGTTGATAAAAAATTATGGGTTTCTGACTGTTTAAACCAGTTTTTCACGTCTAATATCCAACCCTTATCGCTTGGAGGAAGAATTTTTAGATGGCAAGAAACAGTTTAAAAAAAGCAGGAAAAAATTGTTTCACAAAAATTTCAATTATTAAATGAAACTTTCTTTGTAAAATTTAATCTACGCTACTGAACTTCTTTCTAAAGATTTCTGTACATTCTAAATGCTATTTTTCGAGAAGCGACACTGCTTTTCGAGATCATATTAAACCTACGCATTACTGGCTCTTCTTTCAACAGGCATTCATGTGGATATTTTAAAAGCTTTCTTTACATAAAGCCTTAATTAGCATTATTTATTTTCTAGAAAAATCTAAAGTATTGTGTGTCTTTATCTTAAAATATTTCTTAGTAAGCTAATTAAAGTAAGTACGTACGTATTAGTCCTATTAAAAATAATTCAAGAATTTTAATTAAACTAATGCGTAAAATATGCCGCAGTATGTTTTTTTAATGATTTCCAACGATTCTTTTTCTAATATAAAGAATGATTGCGAAAGTTTATCAAGATTCCAGTATTATGCTGCAAGCGCATTAGAAAATGCATAAAAAGTACATCCATTTACGTTCATGAGAAGCTGATGCAGTTTACATTCATGACATGCGATGTGCAGTAGTTCTGCGTAGGAAGAAGTTTCTTAGATAGTGGGAAAGACTTGTAAAGCTTGAAAAAATTTGTTTATCAAACAGAAATTTCAATTATTAAATGAAAATATATTTTGTAAATTAATCAGCAGTAATTATGTTGTACATTCAAAATGTTATTTTTCGAGAAGCGTTATTGATTTTTGGATTACATTAAACCTACGCATTACTTCTCTTCATACAACAGGTATTGTGGTAGAAAGTTTTAAAGCTTTTTTTACATACAACTTTAACTGCCGTTATTCATTTCTTTTTCCTAGAAAAATTTAAGATGCGTGTCTCAAAAAATTTCTGACTAAGTCAATAAATAAAGTAGATATTAAAGCCGTATTAAAATATAATTTATGCATTTCAAGAAAACTAATGCCCCAGATAGCACTTAACTATGGGTCCATATGGACCCCACTTTTGTCCACATGGACTTATAAAGATGTGCTGCCTGGGGCATAAATTATTTCGCACATAGCTGAAAAGTGTTTATGAATTCGGATTGTTTGTCTGTCTGTCCGCTCGTGCCCTAACTGACGTAAATATTCTCGGATTGTCACGCAATTGATATATTTTATTGATGTTCACTATGGCATGTTCAGTATTGAAAATGAAGTGTGTCGCGCTTACAGTTACTTTACAGGGACACTCAAAAGAATTCAGTTACATTACGGTCTTTGGGGGGAAAATCCTTCTCGCGATTTCTTTTAATAATGTTTCACACTATATTAAACATATTGAAATTGATATATGTCACTGAGTTGCATTACATGGAGCTTTCTATATTATACTATGTGCATAGCATTCATCGTACATTGACAGGGACACACAAAAGAATTTGGTTAAAGTACTGTTTGTTGACAATAATTGTTGGAAGGGCGTTTTCATTTGCGGTGCGTTTTTAAATTTAACTAGTTTTTTGCCTATTACTTGGTGTGTATAAATGCTATAGATCATATACAGGACAGCACAAAAAATCTCGAGCACATTTCCGTTTATTGACAGAAAGTACTGTCTGTTAGCAATAATTGATGGAAGTGCGCTTTCAGTTGCGGTGCGCGTTTTTAAATTTAACTAGTTTTTTACCCATTACTTCGTGTGTATAAATTCTATAAATCATACACAGGGCAGTACAAAAAATCTCGAGCACATATCCATTTATTGTCGGAAATTACAGAAGGGGAATTTTGAACGTGTGCTATTCGCTTCTTAACTGAATTAAGTTTTAGCATTCTGTGTAGTATATATGCAAATCTATTTATCATATACAGGGCTGTACAAAAGAATTTGAGTATTTTTCCGATAATTGTTGGTAATTCCTGAAATAAGGTTTTTAAATATGTTATGCTTTTTCAAATTTGTTTACTTAGACATCTTTCACTATATTAAACGGTAAAGATTTGTAAAAGTACATTAGAAGTGTTGGAAAGTGTTACATAATTTAGGCTTGATACATGATTTTTCGTTCTTGTTTTAATGGATTTTAAAGAGAAATTTTTCTAATATAGAGGGTGATTGCTTGCAATTATGGTTTGAAAAATCATCCTCAATACTTAAGCGTAGCTATAAAAAAAAATCTCGTTATTACTGGACAGTTTTAATGTATTCAAATGGTTTTGGAATTATGACAAACAAACTTAGAGACTAAAAATTTTATTTAATAATTTTAAAAAATAAAGCATTTTAATTATACTACACTGTTAAAAATAATCTGACATTAACGGGTAATTTTTTCTGAATTTCACAGAAAAAGTCCCTTTTCGCGACAAAAGGTATTTTCCGTTAAAAAACAAAAAATTTCCTAATATTTCCTGAAAACAACAAAACGGACGGAGACAAAAGGGGCCAGCGGAAACATTTCGTTATCTGCTGCATATTTATTTTCAATGTTTAAAAAACTGACATGTTGCTGCACAAAAAAACTAAAAATTCAATAAATTAAAATTTCCAGTTTATCTAAATCAACATCAACAAAAGAGTGCTTTCGAATTAAAAAAGCAACAATTTTCCCATTCTTTTAAAATTATTTGGAATT